>PVNU02000447.1:632500-1232500 GCA_003013855.2 Liriodendron chinense | reverse complement strand
CCATAAATCTTCTCCATATTATGTCCCAGAAAGTTAGGGTTGCTGTTGCTGTAATTTGGTTGTATAGTGGAGATTGAGCTTTTTTGCATGTTGACTTTTGTACATGCATTTCCTTTTTTCTTTTTTTTCTTGAGTCTAAGCCATGGATGTGATTTATCTGCATTAGGATCGTGGTTAGTGTTTTAATTATTGTTGGTGAAAGGAGAATTGACCAAACAAGTATGGGATTTTTTATTTTTTTATTTGAGAGTATGAGATAAATGTTAACATATGGTGCTTACTTTGCTTACAGACAGCAATCATGCAACTAGGAGAGGAGGAGCTGCATTTGGTGGCCATGTCTTCTAGGAAGAATTTTGAACAATATGCATGTTTTTGGGGTTATAATGTCATGCCAGGGTTGTATAATTCTTGTCTTGTCATGCTGAACCTGAGATGCCTTGGCATTGTGTTTGATCTTGATGAAACACTCGTAGTTGCCAACACGATGCGCTCGTTTGAGGACCGAATTGATGCCCTACAGCGAAAAATAAATAGCGAGGTAGACCCACAACGCATTGCCGGCATGTTGGCTGAGGTCAAGCGGTATCAGGATGACAAAGTCATCTTGAAGCAATACGCAGAAAATGACCAGGTTGTTGAAAATGGGAAGGTGATCAAAGTTCAATCCGAGATTGTCCCGCCATTATCTGACAATCATCAACCAATCATTCGTCCTCTCATAAGGTTACAAGAGAAGAATATCATATTGACCCGCATTAATCCTGTGGTATGTATTCATCTGCAAAGTTCTCATTTTATGTGAGACCCAGTCCAGTGAATTTTGTTCTTTGCATGGTCTACTAGAAATTTTATTTATATATGTTGATATTGTTTAAATCAAGATAAGCCCAATTGTATAAGTAATTCCAGTCATTTTTCTTCATAGATTCGTGATACCAGTGTCCTTGTAAGGCTAAGGCCTGCATGGGAGGATCTTCGTAGCTACTTAATTGCAAGAGGCCGCAAGCGGTTTGAGGTGTATGTTTGCACGATGGCAGAAAGAGATTATGCTCTAGAAATGTGGAGGCTTCTTGACCCAGATTCAAATTTGATCAACCCAAAGGAATTATTGGATCGCATTGTCTGTGTTAAGGCTGGTAAGTTGTGCATAAACTTTCTTTCTTGCATTTTGCGTGATCACATGTAATATAGATGGATTTCGGTGAGGATTCATGGTAAAGTCTAAGAAATACATATCGCAAACTGATATCTTAAGCAAGCTGGTACCATGGGCATAAATTCATGCAAATTCAAAGTTCTTTTTGGTGGGTTTGTTGGTGTTACTTGGCATATCTTATTTTTACCCGCAATCTTTTACACTATAATTCCTGTCTCTGTCATATTGCATGTGGCATCACGCTTTATCAATCCACTTCATCTGTGTTCCTATGTAAGTATGCGTTTCGAAAACTCTTACATAATTGTAGCACTATTGCTGATTCGTGGAATTTGAATAGGGTTAAAAAAATCATTGCTGAATGTCTTTCAAGATGGAATCTGCCATCCAAAGATGGCATTGGTGATTGATGATCGTCTGAAAGTGTGGGAGGATAAAGATCAACCTCGAGTCCATGTCGTTCCAGCATTTGCCCCCTACTATGCTCCTCAAGCAGAGGTATGGCAGACTCCCCAAGACTGTCCTTTTGAGATCTGCATGTTTCCTGGTTTATACATTCCCTAGTGAACTCGTTCTTATTCCGACTCTCTCTCTCTCTCTCTCTCTCTCTCTCTCTCTAGGCAAATAATGCTGTCCCAGTTTTATGCGTTGCAAGAAATGTTGCATGCAATGTTAGAGGTGGTTTTTTCAAGTAAGGAGGAAAAAAAACCTCATCCTATATCTAGTCTCTTGCTGTAATCAATTTGCATGTTTTGGCTATCATGACTGCAAGTGATATTCTACTACCTACTCTGCTGATTCACTTGCATGTGGGTTTGTGGCATGTTCTTTGTCGTGGTTCGACCATGGTTAACATTGGCAGAGAATTTGATGATGTGCTTTTACAACGGATTTCTGATGTATTCTATGAAGATGAAATGATTGATTTTCCTCCAGCTCCTGATGTGAGCAACTATCTAGTCTCAGAGGTAAATCATGAGAAAAAAATGATCTGCTACTTCTATTTTTTATTATGTAACCATCTTAATCGTCCTTCTATTAATTATGGTTTAGGATGATGCTTCTGCTTCAAATGGAAACAAGGACCTGCTATCTTTTGAGGGCATGACTGATGTTGAGGTTGAAAAGAGATTGAAGGTCATTTCAATTATCTTAGTCTTAGTATACATGTTTATATTGTTATGGATGTTTGGACACATGTTTAGATGTCCGCACTTCATCTTTTTTTTTTCCTTTACGAGGATGTGACCTTCAATCAATGTTGTTATTCATATTAAAGTGATTCAAATTTCATTGACATACCTGTGAAATTCAATCCCTTTGTTCAGGATGCAAATGTCCAAGCTATTCAAGTTTCTTCTGCGGTCAGTAATATTGACCCAAGGCTTGCATCTTCTATTCAGCATGTGCTGGCTCCTTCATCGAGCGCTTCTTTTCAGAACATGCAATACCCTCAGGCTATTCCAACAGTCAAGCCGTTGGGCCTTGTTGGCCCTCCAGAACCTAGCTTGCAAAGTTCTCCTGCTAGAGAAGAGGGGGAGGTTCCTGAATCTGAATTAGATCCTGACACAAGGAGAAGACTTCTCATATTGCAACATGGACAAGACACAAGAGAGCAAACCTCGAATGATCCTCCATTTCCAGTACGCCCCGCTCTACAAATTTCAATGCCACCGGCGCAATCACATGGAAGCTATTTCACAATGGAAGAAGAGATGAGTCCAAGAAAAATGAACAGAGCACCCAGGGAATTTCCTATAGAGCCAGAAGCTTTGCATTTTGATAAGAATCGATCTCCTCATTCACCATTCTATCATGGCCTGGAGAATTCTCTTCCTACTAATAGATCTCTTCATGAAAATCAAAGATTTCCGAAAGAGGTAAATTGCGGTGGTTGAATTTTCTTGTGGTCTAGAAATTGATGCCAGTGTGATAAATTGTAAAAATGATCTAAAATTTTTACTCATCTACAGTTACGTCATGGAGACGACCGATTCAGACTAAATCATCCACTTCCAAATTATCATTCCTCAGGTACTTTTGGAGCTAAAAACAATCGGACTTGAAAACCTTTGATACTATGTCTTATTCTGTTGACATGTTAATGATTGCTTCTTTTAATGGTTCATTTTATGATGAATATGTTGAGGGTTGATGTGGTGATTTTCACTTTTTGGATTTTTTATATAATGTTTTTCCTGTCCTTAGCATGAGTTATCTATACATTTGTGCGCACTCTACTTCTTTTTTTGAAATTTTATTCTTTTTTTCTAATTTTCAGCTCTTTTCTCACACTTTTGCTTCTAGCATTCTTGTATCTCAAACTAATACAACCTTCCATTTTTGTGCATAGATCCACTTGTAGGTTTTTGTCTTGTTTGTTAATTTCATCAATGGACCTTAGTTTATGACTGTTTCATGTGAATTACTCATCTTTTTGGGCATGTCTTTTGTTCCCTGAAGCATTTCTTGTCACAGTCTCCATCTATGCATGTTTTTAGAAACCGAAATTTGATCAGAATAGGAATCAATGTTTATATGACGAAAATTAGAGCTGTCCATGTTGTACATATGGTATGCGATGGCATAACATACATATGGCATATGCGACCATTGCATATGCCATGTGGATGGCATTATGCGATTATGTGATCGCTTTTGACAAAACATTGGATGCGTTGCTTGGACCCTAGGCGAGACAGTTGTACCAGATGCGTGCCAAGGTTTGCTTGTGGAATAATTGGGTTTTCACATGTGTTACCCTTATGGGTTATCTCCAAACATGGATCAAATTATGTTCCCCCAAGTATTCAATGCATATCAAGCACGACAGGGCTTGGGCATAGAGGATCTTCTTAAACTCCAAATTCTGAGGATATGGGCATGACAAGAATGTATAGATTGTAAGTATAATATTGTTAAGATGTTTCCACCATAATATTTGGAAATTGGAATTATGATTCCAATGAGATGGAAGTGAGGGATCTGTGGATGAAAGAGTTAGTCCAGAGCAGTGTTGTCAAATGTGTTATGGGTGTAGGCCTAGGCATTCAAGGGCAGTTAGACGTTGCTTGCATCCTAGGCGAGGCGGTTGTACCAGATGCATGTCGAGGTTTGCTTATGGAATAGGTGGGTTTTCACATGAGGTACCGTTAATGTGTTATCTCAAAGTGAGTGTGTTAACTCCCTATAGGGGTGGGAACATATAAGAAGGGGCTTCTAAGCCTTCTTTCAATGATTTTCTGTTTTTTTTTTTTTTCGATGCTCAGTCTTCTCTTGAGTTTCTTACATTTTCCATAAACTTAGGGGATCCTTTTCTTCTTGATTTCTTTCTTCAAATAGTGTGGCAAGGTCACATTGGATTCCTTGAAAGCAATTTGAGCTTTTGTTGGTGCTGTACAAGAGATTGAAGATGAATTGGGGATTTTAAGGGTAATGGAAAGTATAGGTTACAGGATTTGAGGATTTTGAAAAATTGGATTTTAGGGTTTGAAAAATAGAGGGATTTCGGCAAAATTGTGATTTTTGAATTGGTGAATTTAAAGTGTGGGTGTGGGTGTGTGTTAAAAAAAAAAAAAGAATTGGTGAATTTGGGGAGTTGGTGAAGTTAAGGTTAGGATAGGAGGAAATTGGGAAATTAGGATTTAGAATAGGAGTAGGGGAAAATTGAAAATTTGATCAGGAATTCAGATTTAGAGCTTGGGGGAATTTGGCGAAAATTGGGGATACGGGATTTTGGGCTAAGAGGAATTGTATGCTATTGACTTTGATTGGGAAAATTTGATATGTGGCTTTTATGTAGATAGGACAATTCCACCAATTTCTCACCTTTAGTTCATTGATGATATGATCCTGCTTTTTGAAGCTGATGTTAACATGGTGGATGGGTTGGGTATGATTATTAGGTGCTTTGAGGCGGTTTTCGGTCTAAAAGTTAACATCGCCAAAAGTGAGATGCCGGGTGCTGGATGTCTAGGGAGGAGGTTGAACAGTTGGTGGAAAGTTTTGGCTGTGCCGAGGGTTCCTTCCCATCCACCTACCTTGGGTTTCCCTTGCGCATCGGGAAGCTGGCGAAACATCTGTGGGATTGAGTGGTGGAGAGTTTTGAGAGGAGATTATCTAAATGGAAAAGCCAATATTTGTCACTCGAAGGCTAGACCACTCTCTTCAAGGTTGCCTTGTCAAACATGGTGCTATACTTCATGTCATCATTCAGATGCTTGAAGTTGGTGTTGGCTAGATTAGAAAGGGTGAGGGAGTTTTTGTGGCAGGGGTCCGAAGAGAAGAAAAAGTTTCATTTGCTGAATTGGGGGAAAGTATGCAAGACTTATGAAGATGGTAGGGGTGGACATAAGAGACAGAGAGCTGATGAACCTAGCACTTCTGGGGAAGTGCTAGGTGGATATTTGGCTCAGAGGAGGGTGCTTTCTGATGGGAAACCATTGCTAGTAAGTGCGGTTGCCAGGGTGGGGGCTGGAGCATTAGGGATTACTCCTTGTATAGAACTTCAGCTATGTGGAAGGGATCTCTTATGTGAAATCCAAGGTTGTGGAGGGAATTGGCTTTTCCCTTGGTAGTCGGGGGAGGATTTGTGGGTTACAAAAAATCCTTGCAATTTTCGAGAGTCGCCTATCTGGCATCTTTCCACGAATGGCAATATCAAGATTGTTAGTTGCTTCTTGCTTTGTTTCACTTCTTGACTGAATCCAGTCATGTCAACTGGTGACTGGGGATCTGGATAAGATGGTTGGTTTTCGGTTTGATTTCTCTGCTATTTGCTTCTTCCTCGATTGTGTGACAGCGAGATTGCGATGATGTGACATGTGTGGTCCTATGGGGCCCCTCCTAAAGCAGCGGCTTTTAGTTGGCTGGTTGGTAGAGGTACGGTATTGACCATGGACTACCTTCAGAAATGATCTTTGATGCTGCATAATGTTTGCCTTATGGCAAATGCAAAATCGGTCAGCCACCTTTTCATTCATTGCTTGGTCTTTTTTATTTTCTGTTTTCTTTGTATTCTTTTGCAGCTTGCCGCTTTCTTAATAAAATATCTTTTGTCCTTAAAAAAATGGTGTGATTTTCTTAGGAGCTTCAAAATTGCGTGGTCTGTGCCAAGCACAGTGGGTGGGCTGTTCATGGCCTGGCATGGGACCGGCCTTCCGAAGAAAGGTGGTCCTTTGGAGACTGTTTATTGGCTGGTTGTTGGGCTATTTAGGGAGAGAGGAATGGGAGATGCATCTCTAATGAGAGTAATAGTGCAGATTGGGTTCTAAGTAGGGTGATGTTGTATGTAGTGGAGTAGGCTTCTTGTATAGATGTGTGGAAATGCTGTTTCTTTCCTTTTTAGACTTGTAGTTCTCATGCCATCTCGGCCCTTTTCTGATAAAATTTCTGTTATTTTCCACAAAAAAAAACTTTTATCTATAAATAAATATTAATGTTTACAATATAATCATATAAAATAAAAAATGCAGTTGGAATCTCTAGGCATGTGCCTAGGCATTACAGGCACTTCGAGGGGCAGGTGTGCCTAGTGTCTTTAACTGCACTGGTCCAGATGTGAGCTCCATATTCGACTATTGTGGGTGAATCTTTAATGTCATAAATTCGGCTTCATCGTTGGGAGGGATATCTGTGGAGATTTGGGAGTTGGGTAGTTTAGGGGCACTTTTGGTGTCCTTCAACCACATTTGATTTTGAAGATTAATTAATTTCATGAAAGCTAAAGAAGGGAATTGATGTGGTGGATGATTTAGCAAAAAATGGAACTAATCTTTAATTGCTTTTGTACAGAGCATTCTCCATATTTTTGTTGTTTTATCTCATCCTTCAAATAATAATAATAATAATAAATAAAATAAAATAAAAATCACAAGTTGGTCACCTTGTGAGCATGGTCCACTCTAAGTTTTAAATAACTTGTATGTCTAAAGTTCAAAATCCCAGTAAGTTTGCAGGTCAAGTCCTGGGTAAAAGGAAGGGGACCCCTTTTCCTAATCTGAATGTCTGACTCCGATTCTCTAGTTTTTCAAGGGATCCAAACATCATAGAATCAAATTACTGAAAACAACTATATATGATTGGTTTACTAAAAAGTGGCGACGAAGCATCATAAGCTATCCCACCATGCTAGCATGGTGGCACCTCTGATGACCTCAGGAATCGTATCTGATTAATTCAAACAGAAAATAAACAGGTGAGCATCGGTTCTTACTCATGATTGGAAATTTGGCACAACATCAGTTCACAGTCCTTTATCTTGAGTAACCTGTACTGATTTCATGTGTCCTTGTGATCCTCCATGCAAGGTTTTCCAATTTCCACTAACAACCAATCCTGAGCTTGTTGAGCCTTGAAGTTAGTTAGACTTTTTATCACTGTGAATCAGTCCATATAACTCTTCAAACCAGGCCTCAAATCGCTCAACCATCTCAGATAGTTCTCTACAAAATTTTAGATCTTTTTGTATTTATTCTTCCAACCTTTACGGAACCCTTTTTTTTCTTGTATTTCTTGAACCTGAAAGATAACTTCATAAATAGAATACGAAGTTCCGAGTGGAGCAGAGACTCCTATCAATCCACCAATAGGACCTAGACAACATCAGTAAAGGGTAGCTGGGGTCAAGAGAACTTGGGTGACCTAATCCTCTGTGTACATGTTCACCAAGCTCCACCATGGAATTGGGGCATCAACCTTCGTTTTGACTGGCAAAATCCTGGGTGTATCAATGTTTTTGGTAAGGGCTTTAATCACCACTCCCAAGTGCATAACTTCCTTTGTGGGAGCTATGGGCTGCGGCATGACTGCTTCTACAGCTGTCGAGTCTGGGTTTCTTTGTTTTTGCTCATGGTGCTCCTAGCTCATGACTAACAGGACAATTGCTCACAATTGAGCCATCGAGGGCCTCAGTGTGATCTGCTGGGCTAATAAGAGGATGATCTTCTTTGGTGGGTTGCCAAGGCTTTTGAGGGGTCTTTTAGATGGTATTGAAATGGTCAGCCATGTACTTAAAAAAGAAAAAAAAAAGAAAAAGAAAAAGAAGAGAGATATCAGGAATACCTATCAGTTGCCTCACCTTCAGAGAGGCCAACTCTCAAGCTGACTAATTTAGAAAAGCTGCTGCTCAAAATGTTAGTACTTATACATTACATGCTTCACGACAAGTCAGTGTTGTATATGGATTAACATCATAGGCTCTTCATCATCTGAAATTTATCAAGAAACTCCAGTCTTATAGTGCTGCCCTTCAATGAGATTAACAGTAAGCATGCTTTATGCAAGAAGATGTATGGATGTTATTCATCGAATGTAAACGAAATAGGCTACTGGCATTCTTAAATCGATCGAGTCATCCAGAAATGAGACCAATAATAGGAAATACAGCATATTCCAGTAATTCGCATTAGGAGTGTGCTCGATCATGTGGTGTTGAGAAACTCAAAGACTTTGCTGCTGTTGTTCCAGTCCTGGGTTTATTTACCTTCATCTTGGGCATTGGAGTTTGGGTCTGTTGTTGTAATTTATTACCACCTTAAACCAAATAGCGACCATTAACCATCACTATCATCATCATTGTAATTATATCCTCGTCCCTGCTACTTGCGTTGGGTTTACAAATCCTGTAAGTGTAAACAAAGAGGAAATGAGAGACAGCTGAGAGCAAACAACAGAGGAGAGAATTTGCAAGATATCAAAACTAAATAGGGAGTTCAGAGTGGACATGCTGTGAAGAAAAGAGGAAGTAGATGAAAGTAGGAAGGGATAAGATAGGTTTGGTGAGTGGGAGAGATTTAGAGATGTGGTAAGTGGGTAAAAAGAAATACAGTTGGGTGAGTGGGAATAGAGATGTGGGTAAGTGGGAACATTGAAATATGGTTTTCCTGGGATGCTCTCTGATAATCTTACTTGGTTTCCAAAAATCCATTTCTCGTGGTTTAATATTGACTTACCAGGCTAGTTTTAGAAGTTTTGGATGAAATAGATGATGCGTTGGAATATTGGCATCATATTAGCAATCATCATCATCATAGCCTTTAGCTCATTTATAATGACAATAATATCAACTTTTATTTATTATTTATTGAAATAAGTTTTTCAATATAATTATGTATCTGTGGACATGTTGGGTGTTCAGTTTTTCAGTGTCCCTGTGGTTGGCACGTTGCATTCATGTTTGACATTGCCATGTCTCTGCTAGAGTTGCATAAGGTGGGACATGTAATTGATCATTAACAAGCAAGATCTTATCCACATTTCTGCATGCATGTATTTGCATATATAAGCATGCAGCAAGGTATTTTGTAACAGTAACGGTGTCACCACCATTGCCTTTATGATGTGGGCCATAACGGCTGTTACAATTTCTTTTTTAATTGAAAAAAACTCGAAAAACCTGTATCTGCCCTGTAACGGACTGTTATGGCCTATACGGGGGGCGTAACGGGCCATCATGGGGTCGTAACAGCGGTTATGGGTAATTTTTTTCCATAACGTCCGTACTGCCGTTGCGACCCCGTAACGTATAATGGTTTCCACCATTACCTTTACGTAATGGCCGCTACGGCACACAATGGCATGCAAATTTTTTTGTGCACTCTGCTCCAGGAGGAATTAGAAACAGATTGATTCCATGCAAGATGAATCATACGAACATTCTATTTTGGAATTATATGACTTACCTGATTGATTATGTCATTAATTGCTGGCTGCAATCTCCTATATATGCTGACACTTTACTGAAAATTGCTCATTGAAGGTGATGAGATGCCTTTGGGTCGGACATCATCTGGCAACAGAAATCTTCATTTTGAATCTGGACGAGTTACAGCACAATACCCTGAAACGCCTGCTGGAGTTCTACAAGAAATAGCAATGAAGTGTGGAACAAAGGTTATTGGGTGGTTTTGTTGTAACATGGAAGCTTTGTGTAAACTGTCTATACTTCTCTTCATTTTCTTGCTCTTATTATCATTCTTATTTGTTTCCCTGTAGGTGGAATTCAGGCCAGCTTTAGCTGCTACCACAGAGTTACAGTTTTCAATTGAGGTTTGTTGTTTTAGTCCTTGGTTAATGCATATCTTTATGACTTCAACTCCAGTTTATAAAGTACAGTTTGAAGCTGCATCACAGGTTTTCTGTTTTCTCGATCATTTTTCATGGCTACTTTAGTTTGTTCATCTGCCTCTCACATACTTATACCATATAAGTATATGTCCAGAAAAAAAGAAATTTATTTCCCTCAAGATTTTCCTTCTCTGATGTTTATTTTATCATCAATTAATTTGTGATTTTGGCCACTTCGCGACTGTTGCATATATATATATATATAATATATATATATATATATATATATATATATATATTAATTTCACAGATTATGTGATTAGCTATGCATCCGCTGTAATTTCAAAATTTCAACTATTGAACAATCCTGTTACTGATCATATGTTGTACTTGTTTTATTGCATGGAGAAATGTTTTTATCTTTTTCTCATATGGTAACATGATTGATTAAATTTTTATGGATTATTGTTCTTCTAGGTTTGGTTTGTTGGAGAAAAAATAGGTGAGGGGATTGGTAGAACAAGGAAGGAAGCACAACGTCAAGCTGCTGAGAGCTCCCTTAGGACTTTGGCCAGTAAGAAGCTACCAGATTTGCAGTACTTGTCACGGCATACTCATTATATAACAGAAAACTGAAGTCCTACCGTCGATGCATTATTTATGTTTTGCATTTTGTACCGAGAAAACATGCTGGTCATCATTATATTACTGCTGTTCCCATTGGACACTGTTATTTTCTCTGTGGATACTTCTAAGTGATTTTAGTTGTGCCAAAGTCTGGTTTGATAAATGCTGTGAATACCGAAGTTGACAGTTAGGTGTATGTTTCTTGAAAATTATGTCTTCCTCAAAATTGGAAACAGGAATGAACCAACCAATTTTGTGGACTCCTTCAAAATTTCAGTTAGTGCTTGAACTGCTTATTGACTAATAAATGCCTACCTTGTCAGTCACCTTAGTAGACAATAGGCTCGCTAGCATTTATAAACTGCATTGTTTGTGATGAGGACACAAGACCATTTCAAGTATACCAACGAAGAAAGCGCCACCCACAAGTACCATTCTTGTGGATAGGTGACCATTGAGAAGCTGAAGACCCTCCACACGTGATCAGACACATAGAAGACCCTATCCAGGGAGGGCACGTATGAAGGAAGAATGAAGAAACGGACTGAAGAGCTGAAGACTTCGGGCGCCAATCGGGCGCTCGACCACTGTCTTCGGGCGCCTGACCATTGCCTTCGGGCACCCGAGTTTAGCCTTTCGAGCGTCCTGAAACTCTCTGGACGTTTTTGGACGTCTTCGGGCGCCCGACCGAGCGCCCGAACTTTCGCGCACTTTTGTTTATTTACGCGTTTTTGCTTAGTTTTAGGGGTACTTTGGACTTTTTACGTGCTTTATTTGTTTATTTAAGTGGGCTAGGCCCTAAACACGAAAATTAACTTTGATATTGATTAATGAAAGCCTCTTTGAGCTTCTTCCTGCCTTCTCTCTCTCTCTCTCTCTCATGGTGATTCTTCTCTTCTCCTTGATCTTCTTCTTCTGATTTCTTCTTATGCCCCTCCAGATTCTTCCCGGTAATCATTTTCCTCTTTCTATATTCTATTTTGCCAAGCCTTCTTCGATCAAAACTTTGGGAATCAAAATAAACCCTAAATCCCAAAATTCCCAAATCCCTAATCCGAGAAACTTCCTGATTCTTCGGATTAGTGATTTTCATTGATTGATTGGGTAAAGCCACGCAAGGTCGGGAGGTTCCATCCCTCGCCGGATCCAACCTATGCACTAATTGAATCCCATACTCCATGGTTGTGATGATGGCCCGTCCTATTGCTTGTTTCCTTATGATTTCTTTAGTTTATGATGATTGATGCTAGATTTTAATATTATTACTGCTTTTACTTCCGCTGGATAATTGTGTTCATGAGCATGCATCATATTTAGGGCTGTCCTGCATCAAATTTGGTATCAGAGAATAGGTTTGCATGGTTTGTATTTAGATCGAGTTATCAAATTAGGGTTTTGATTTTTAGGTTTAATTTAGGAAAGTTCCAGATTTAGAAAGTTTCCGATTTTAGAAACTTTCCAATTGTAGAAAGTTTCCTAATTTGGAAAATTTCCAGATTTGAATCGTTTTTCTGTTTTAGTTTAATTGCGTCAGTTCATATTAGTTTTGCATTCATCGCATTCATCTTATGAGTCAAAACACCTAGTGTCTAGTTGGGTAGAGTTTTGGTTTAAGTCTTATTTGTATGCCCACAAGAAGAGGTAGAGGTTTCGGACTTAAGCCTATTATGAGTAACGAGCAGTTATCTGAGCAACTTGCTCAATTGATACAAAAGATAACCGCCCTAGAGGCAAGTCACAAGCGTGATTTTGCCCGCCTTGAGAACCAGGTCACCACTACTAGGACCAAAGTCGAGCAACTAGAGGCGTCTCAAAAGGAAAATCCCGCTGCTGGGGATGATGCGCACTCCCAAGTGGGAGGAATCATAGAGGAACGCGCTGCCACACGTGGAGGGAGTGAAGATGGAGATCGTGGTAACGGTCGTGGCGTTGTGCGAGAGGCACGAGCCACATATGATCATCAAGACCGCTATGATCCAGATGAGCGTGCGATGAAGAGTGTTAGAGTCGAGGCCTCGAGCTTTGATGGGCGCTTGGACCCCAAGGCATTCCTTGACTGGGTTGCTGACATGGACCACTACTTTGAGTGGTATGGCATGTCAGAAACCGTCAAATGCGGTTTGCTAAGATGAAGCTTGTGGGTCAAGCCAAGCTCTTTTGGACCAACACCGAGCGTAGGATAGAAAGAGTTGGTAGAGCCCCTATCACACATTGGTATGAGATGAAAGAGAAGTTGAAGGAGAAGTACCTTCCTCTCTCATACCGTCAGAAGCTCCTTGACCAATGGCAATCCTTACGCCAAGGGTCAATGTCTGCTGCTGACTACATCGCTAAATTTGAAGAATATGTGATGCGATGTGATATCCAAGAAGACCCTCTAGTAACGCTCTCGTGTTTCAAGACGGGCCTTCATGCTGATCTTCAGCGCGAGCTTATGACTCGGCCCTTGACGGACTTGGATGAAGCATATCAATTCGTGCAGGAGTTAGAGCAATATCTAAAAACTCCTGTTGTCCGTCGTTTCGAGTCCCGAGACTCCAGTGCTAAATCTAGTTCCCAGGGAACTATACCTAATGTTGGTAGTCAACCTAGGGCACAGGCGACCATTCCGCCTAGGCCTAGGGAAGACAAGGGCAAAGGGGTTCTTGGTGCCGGTCCTAGCAATATGAGCCAAGTGAGGTGTTATGAATGTGGCAGACTGGGCCACATGTCTAATCAGTGTCCTACAAAGAACCGTGGGAAAGACTTAGTTATAGGCGAGTCCCATGAGGGTGGAGATGACCAGGGTGATTATGAAGTTGAAGAGTATCACCCTGAAGGAGGACTTACTGATGATGAAGAGTTAGATGGAGAAGCAACGCTTGCAGTAGTCAGGCGTGTGCTAGCTCAGTCTAGGAGTAGTGCTGATTGGCGTCAAAGCACTATCTTCTACACTATTGCCAAGTGTGGTGAAAAGAATTGCAAGGTGATAGTGGACAGTGGAAGTTGTCAGAATGTGATTTCCACTAACACCTTAGAGCGCTTGAAACTGAAACCCACACCTCATCCAGACCCATATAAAGTTTCTTGGGTTGACAAGACATCCCTACCTGTCACCCATTAATGTCTAGTCCCCATCGAGTTTGGGTCATACAAAGAGTCCCTGTGGTGTGATGTTTTACCTATGGATGTGGGACATGTTATCCTAGGTAGACCGTGGCTATTCGATAATGATGTCACGATCTTTGGCAGTTCCAATGCGTGTACCTTCATGCATAACGGTAAAAAGATCAAACTTAACCCTATGCCACCTGAGAGCACACTAGGGAAGAAAAATGATGAGAAGGCAAGTGAGCCTAAAGGAGTGGGGAAATCCAAACCTAAGTCTTTACATATAATCAATGCAATAGAGTTTGAAAAAGAGACTAAGGATGATTCTATGGTGTATGCCCTTGTGGCTAGAGAGATTACACCTGAGGTTCCATTAGAGTTGCCTCGTGAGGTGACTTCGGTCCTGAAGGAATACAGTGATGTATTTCCTGAAGACTTACCGAATGAGTTGCCACCTATGAGGGACATACAGCATGCCATTGATCTTGTCCCAGGGTCTACTCAACCGAACCTTTCTCACTACATGATGAATCCTGTAGAACATGCAGAATTGAAGAGGCAAGTTGATGAGCTTCTGCAAAAAGGTTTTATCCAAGAGAGTATGAGCCCGTGTGCCGTGCCTGCATTGTTGTCGCCAAAGAAAGACGGCACGTGGCGCATGTGTGTGGATAGCCGTGCCATAAACAAAATTACTGTCAAGTACAGGTTCCCCATACCTAGACTTGATGACATGCTTGACATGATGGCCAGGTCCACTATATTCTCTAAGATAGACCTCAAGAGTGGATATCACCAAATCCGTATACGCCCAGGGGATGAATGGAAAACTGCATTTAAAACAAAAGATGGGTTGTATGAGTGGTTGGTCATGCCTTCGGCTTGACTAATGCACCCAGTACGTTCATGCAGGTGATGACACAAGCTTTGAGGCCGTTCATGGAAAAGTTCCTAGTGGTGTATTTTGACGACATTCTTATTTATAGTACCACTAAGGAATCACACTTTGAACATTTAAAGAAGGTTTGTAGTGTCCTTAGGAAGGAAAAGTTGTACGCTAATCTTAAGAAATGCGCATTCATGTCTAGCCAAGTTGTGTTCTTAGGATTTATAGTGTCATTTGAAGGGATGCGTGCAGACCCTGAAAAGGTTAGGGCCATAGTTGAATGGCCAGAACCGAGGAACGTTCATGAGGTGCGAAGCTTTCACGGCCTAGCAACTTTTTATCGTCGGTTCATTAGGAGTTTTAGCACAATCATGGCTCCCATTACAGAATGCATGAAAAAGGGAGAGTTCGTGTGGTCTAAAGCTGCAGTCAAGGCTTTTAAGGAGATTAAGGGCAAGATGGTAGAAGCTCCTGTCATGCGTCTGCCTGACTTCTCTAAAGTCTTTGAGGTGGCATGTGATGCGTCTGGTGTTGGTATAGGTGGAGTGTTGAGCCAGGAGGGCCATCCTGTAGCCTATTTTAGTGAGAAATTGAATGAGGTAAAACAGAAATACTCCACTTATGACAAAGAGTTCTATGCGGTAGTGCAATCCCTGAGACATTGGCGTCACTATCTCCTACTGCAAGAATTCGTCTTGTTTTCTGACCATGAGGCTTTGAGATATTTGCATTCTCAGAAGAAACTCAACCCAAGGCATGCCAAGTGGGTAGCGTTTCTTCAGGAATATTCGTTTGTTTTGAAACACAAAGCCGGAGTTGAAAACAAACCAGCGGATGCCCTTAGTAGAAGAGTGGCGTTACTCAACTCCTTGAGTGTAGAGGTAGTCGGGTTTGAGCAACTGAAAGATGAATACTCCACATGTCCTGATTTTGGGGGTACTTACGTGTCGCTCTCTAGTGATCAGCGTATGATGGGTGAATATGCTCTTAAAGATGGCTTCCTTTTCAAGGGAGATAGACTTTGTATTCCCCGTATGTCCCTTCGTGAATTCCTCATCTGGCAGCTTCATTCAGGAGGGATAGCTGGCCATTTTGGTCGTGACAAGACCATTGCCCTTGTGGAAGATCGTTTCTATTGGCCAAGTCTCAAGCGAGACATAGCTAAAGTTTTAGGGCAGTGTCGTACATGTCAACTGGCAAGGCCGAGAAAACAAAATACCGGGATATATATGCCATTGCCAGTGCCACATGCTCCGTGGCAGGACATTAGTATGGACTTCGTGCTTGGGCTTCCCAAGACAATAAAAAAGCACGATTCCATTTTTGTCGTGGTGGACCGTTTTTCTAAAATGGCGCATTTCCTCCCATGTTCGAAAACGTCAGATGCGTCTCATGTCGCTCGTATCTTTTTTGATAATGTGGTGCGTCTCCATGGGTTACCTAAAACCATAGTGTCTGATCGTGATGTTCGATTTACTAGCTATTTTTGGAAGACACTGTGGCACATTATGGGAACTCGTTTGCAATTCTCTACTGCTTACCACCCACAAACAGACGGTCAGACTGAAGTGGTAAATCGTAGTCTTGGAAATCTTCTACATTGTCTAGTGGGTGAACATGTTAAGACTTGGGACCTAATTTTACCAACTGCTGAATTTGCTTATAATAGGTCAGTAAATCGATCTACAGGGATGAGTCGATTTGAAGTTGTCAGTGGGTATAAACCTAGAATGCCAATAGATTTTTTACCCATGTCTGTCACCCAAAAGTCTTCTGAATCAGCCGATGCATTTGCACGACATATCCATGAATTGCATACGCATATTAGACAGCGGATAAGTAAGAGTAATGATAATTTCAGCTGATTCTCATCGTAGACTGCAAGATTTTCAAGAAGGAGACTATGTAATGGTGAGGGTAAGGCCAGAGCAGTTCTCACAGGGTTCCGCTAAGAAATTACAAGCACGTAGTGCTGGCCCATTCAAGATAGTGCAGAAAATTGGGTCCAATGCGTATCGGATTGACCTTCCTTCTGAAATGGGCATTTACCCGACTTTTAATGTGGAAGATTTCTTTCGTTCCCCTGACCCTACCATTGATCCATCATTTCATTCATGGCCCCATTCTGATTTTGCTTCACAACCCCTTCCACCCCTCCCTCCACCTATTGTCCATAAAGAAGAAATTGAAGAGATCTTGGATGATGGGATAGTTTCCATGCGAGATGGAGGTTTCCAGAGGTATCTTGTCAAATGGAGGAACAAACCACCTTCTGAATCTACGTGGTTGACTGAAGCAGAAGTGCAGCATGTTGATCCAGACTTACTAGAGCGCCACAAGAGTTTTAACTCGTCGGAGTCGAGTTTTTCTCTCCCGAGGGGAGTTGATGAGGACACAAGACCATTTCAAGTGTACCAACGAAGAAAGCGCCACCTACAAGTACCATCCTTGTGGATAGGCGACTATTGAGGAGCTGAAGACCCTCCACACGTGATCAGGCACATAGAAGACCCTATCCAGGGAGGGCACGTGTGAAGGAAGAATGAAGAAACGGACTGAAGAGCTGAAGCGCCCGACCACTGTCTTCGGGGGCCCGACCATTGCCTTCGGGCGCCCGAGTTTAGCCTTTTGAGCGCCCGAAACTCTCTGGACGTTTTTGGATGTCTTCGGGCGCCCGACCGAGCGCCCGAATTTTCGCGCACTTTTGTTTATTTACGCGTTTTTGCTTAGTTTTAGGGGTACTTTGGACTTTTTACGTGCTTTATTTGTTTATTTAAGTGGGTTAGGCCCTAAACACGAAAATTAACTTTGATATTAATCAATGAAAGCCTCTTTAAGCTTCTTCCTGCCTTCTTTCTCTCTCTTGGTGATTCTTCTCTTCTCCTTGATCTTCTTCTTCTGATTTCTTCTTGTGCCCCTCCAGATTCTTCCAGGTAATCATTTTCCTCTTTCTATATTCTATTTTGCCAAGCCTTCTTCGATCAAAACTTTGGGAATCAAAATAAACTCTAAATCCCCAAATTTCCAAATCCCTAATCCGAGAAACTTCCTGATTCTTCGGACTAGTGATTTTCATTGATTGATTGGGTAAAGCCACGCAAGGTCGGGAGGTTCCATCCCTCGCCGGATCCAACCTATGCACTAATTGAATCCCATACTCCATGGTTGTGATGATGGCCCGTCCTATTGCTTGTTTCCTTATGATTTTTTTAGTTTATGATGATTGATGCTAGGTTTTACTATTATTACTGCTTTTACTTCCGCTGGATAATTGTGTTCATGAGCATGCATCATATTTAGGGCTGTCCTGCATCAGTTTGTTTTGCTCTATTGATTTAAACCTAGTAGTTTAAAAGCTGATTTCTGATTTTTTTGAATGGAAACTAAAATTTTGTTAAAGAGCAAAGAGAAACAAGAGGTGGAAAGGGCCAATACAACCAACTGAGATGATTAGAAATCATCTATCATACGTGGCCTAGGCCACACCCAACTCTCATAATTGGCTCCCTACTATGACCTTGAAAGATGTTGGAGCCCCATTGTGCAGCTGATGACTCTACCCCTAGCCCTTTCAATTCTGCTTTGTTACAGAAAGTTTCTATTTTTGCAGTCCTTCTGGATTGACTGTAAAACTGCACGCAGAGCAAGGCACCAAAGTGACATTTCTCTTTTTTCTTTTTCCATCTGAGCCCCATGCCATCTCTGGAACTAGCCGCAAACCTGCACTAACATCACCCAATCGATCCCGTGAAGACCAAAGAATCTCCACCAAAATTGTCCAGAAAACTCACAATGCCATCCAACTTACTCCTCATTTCGGAGGCATAGGATACAAGTTACAAGCACTAGGGCTTTCTGCTTTTTAGGCGATTGATGGTGAGCTTCAATGCTTCCCATTAGCCAACCAAACGCAACACCCTTGAGGGCCCTCTTAACTCCAAGTGTGCGCTATTGGAGCTGTCGCCTGCTGCAAGACACCCCTGATAACCTTGTGTAAATGACTTGACAGAAGATCCGACTAGATTTAAGCACCACTGCCGTTCATTCCTTTCCCCAAAGATTGGGTTGCATCTATTTAGTTTTAGACACTCCATTAGACAAACAAATTCTTTGATCTCGTCATTATTAAGGGCCCTTTTAAAGACTAGTGACCACACTACCTGGCCACCTCTTCTATCGAAAGCCCAGGAAGGATACCATGATTTCTCTTTCTGAATCTACCTGGTACAACCTCTGAAAGCTTGACAGAGAGCTACATTATCACACCACACACCTTCCCAACTATTGCCTTAGAGAAATCCTTGTCAATTATGAACTTTGCTCTCCATATCCTTGAAGCCCTCTATTGAGATGGGCTCCAATAAACTATCCTCCTGGCCTAGCCCCATATTTACACAAACCACTTTTTGAAAATCCATCTTCTTTTATGTGGAACTTTGAGAACCAATTCCCCAGTGATGCAGTGTTTACGTGCTTTAGTGATTTCATCCCAGTCTCTCCTAGCTTTTTGGGTTTGCAGACTTTCCCTTGATTGATGTGGTGAAACTTTATGCTTCTCATCCGCGCAGTGCCTTGCTGAAGAAATTCTCCTTTCCAACCTTTGAATAATGCTTGCTGGGCACTAGAACAAGGACAAAATAAATTGGCACATTTGTTAATGCTAAGTTTAGCTTATAAGGGTAACATGGTGTCCAAAAGATGATATATATATATATATATATATATATATATATATATAGAGAGAGAGAGAGAGAGAGAGAGAGAGAGAGAGAGAGAGAGAGAGAGAGAGAGAGAGGAATGCACACCAGTTCTCACGAGAACTCATGAGCACTTTTTGGGAGCTCATCACACATGATGTGAGCCATTAATTTGAACCTTCCACGTGATGCAGCACCCCAAAAAACCCCCATGGCCCAGCTTTCAACCTGATCCAAAGCTCTGGTGGGCTGTGGCATAGAGAGAGGGGCAAATCAAGGGAGGAAACGGTTTCCTTTTTCATTGGCCCACCAAAGTTCTGGATCAGGGTAAAAGTTGGGCCCCTGGGGTTTTTTGGGGTGCTGCATCATGTGGACAGTTCAGATTTAAGTCTAACATCACGTGTGATGAACTCTCAAAAAGTTCTCACGAGTTCTCGTGAGAACTGTGCGCAGGTGAGCATTCCTCTCTCTCTCTCTCTCTCTCTCTCTCTCTCTCTCTATATATATATATATATATATATATATATATATATATATATATATATATCAGTGTTTTAAATAGTGAATAGCGTGTAGCATAGCGTCCACTCCTTTGAAGCGTGAGGCGTTAGGCAACTACTAGTTTTTAATCAAGGTGCTTGGTTGCACGAATGTCATGATCTTTTGTACTAAATTAGACTGATTAATAATGAAATTCAACAAAATTTCATAATTTTGGTGCAACAAAATGGAACCTAAAGTAAGAGGAAAGGGCAATGATAAGTATAAAGGTAAAGAAAGAGCAATGAAACTGATTTAATAATTTTTTTAATATTATTTTACTAAAAGCATTAAAAAGGTTTAACTAATTTTATTGGAAATGGAAAAATGTAACAAATTGAAAACATCATGTGAGCTACATAGCATGTACCGTAGTTACGTTGTGTGTGTGTGTGTGTGTGTGAGAGAGAGAGAGAGAGAGAGAGAGAGAGAGAGAGAGAGAGAGCAAAAAAAATAAAAATAAAAATTCCTGATTACATTGTTGATGATTGGTAGGAAAGACATATAATATGCTAAGGGTAGTGTTTTTCTGTGAAATCTGATTCCTGGGTTGTTTTCACTAAGGGCCTGTTTGATTTTCTACTTCCTAGGTAAATGCATTGAAGATGGGTAATAATTACTCACCAAGCATTTTCAGCATTTTTCCCAATGCTTGTTTTGACAGCATACTTTTTAGGCACTATAGTCGAGAAAGTTTGTAATATTTTTGTGGGGCCCACCGTGATGTTGTTGCTTATCAACACCGTTCATCCATTTTGCCAGCTGACTTTATGTCATGGGACAAAAAATGAGGCAGATCCAAAGCTCAGGTGGACCACACCACAGGAAAATGCAAATCGAACATTTACCGCTAAGAAGTTCTTGGGTCCACTGTTTCCTCGTGTGGGCCACTTGAGTATTTTATCTACATCATTTTTTGGTTCATACCTTAAACTGTTCCTACAAAATGGATGGACGGTACAGATATATCATAGACATCAAAGTGGGGCCCACGAATTCAAATCAATTCTTTCGGACCGGTTTTCGAAGCAAGAATTCCTATGCATTTTCAAACGGAGTGAAAAGGTAATAATTACTCATTTCACGGTATTTCCTTGTGAATTGAAAAATCAAACACGCCCTTAGTGATGCCGTTTGTTCTTTGTGGAACAACTTGATTGTTTCAGAGAAGCTCTTTTAGCCCATTTTCTGTTGGATATTTTTTCTCTCTATTGTATTTTGATCCTTCCACATTTGTCATTGCAGATAAATATATATCACGAGTTTCGCCTGATCTGAATGCTGTGCATGGGGATTCAAATAAGCTTTCCCATAAAAATGACAATGGTTTTTTACGTGATGCGAATTCCTTCGGGTATCCGGCATTCCCCAGGGAGGATCCCTTGCCAATTGCAAGTACATCAGACCAATCTAGGTTTCTGGAACAGAGGCAGGAGGGTTCTCTGAAAGGAATGGCTCCTGTTTCATCCCTCAAAGAATTAGTGAGATATCGAGAAACTTTGGACTCCTGTTATATCATCATCATCATCATCTTTTCCTTTTCGAAGTTCTTTGACTCGAGAGAAATGGCTTTAAACTAGAATTTTTTTTTTGGACACTGATATCCTGATGATTTTTTTTTTCCAGTGCATGGTGGAGGGTCTTAGTCTAGTTTTTCATGCTCAACCTCCACTTTCAACATTGTCCAGCCACAAGGGAGAAGTGTATGCAGAGGTTAGTATCTTATATTCTGTGTTTAGGGCTAACAGAGAACTCTGAGGATGATTGCCTGTTTATTTCTTATAATTTTTAAAACTTGATTGCATGCGCAAAAGACGTGCCTGCCAATATCTACTTGAGTTTAAGGTGGAACTTCGTTCCTCAAACCCCAAGAAAAATGGACCCAATACTTGGAAACTTAGAAAGTCATAGTAGTTGGGCTGGCAAACACTCATGCAGTCCAAGTTTCATGATTTTAATTCTTGGATTCTAGGAATCATTATCATCATATCATCATCCGAGTCTTAACCCAACTAATTGGAGTCAGCTACATGAATCCTGTTTTGCCACTCTTCATCACAGATAATATCCTTGTCTTCTAGTAATATTCCACTCTTCATCACGGATAATATCCTTGGCTTCTAGTAATATTGTTGCAATTTTGTTTTTCTGGGTGATGTGGAATTTTCTTTGTTTACCTGGATCCCTTTTGTCTCATTGGGTGGAAAGATATGTCCTGTTTCTTTTTTGTATCAATTTGCTTTTATTAATTGTGAACTTTGTTCTAGGTTGAAATTGCAGGGCAGATTTTAGGCAAGGGAATTGGGTTGACGTGGGAAGAAGCAAAGCTGCAGGTAGTATGCTTTTTGCTGTTGTATTTTTTTTTTTAATTGCTGTTATATTTTATTAATTAGGTAGTATGCTTTTTTCGCTGTTGACGTGGGAATTGGGTAGCAAACTCCTACAAAAAGAGTCAATACTTTAACCCTATTGCAACCCCCAAAAAGAAAGAAAGAAAGAAAAAAAAAAAATTAATTAGAAGAAACCCTAAACTGTCTCACTTATAATAAAAAAGAAGGAAATGACAATTAAGTCCAAATACCTGGACCCTCTTTCTACACCAACTGTATGGGGTTGTATACAAGCCATATGGTAATTTGGGCCATATGAGTTGTATAAAACCTCAAAACTCCTTATATGGTTTGTATATAAAGGGTGAAAAGAGCATCTGGTTGGAATAGCGGACCCTTGGCCAACCGTTGGGTATTTTAGCCATCTGTTTGGCTCCATTGATTTGGTCACAGGGACCACTGATCTGGTTCTGATCATTCAATCGGACCACTGGTAGGGCCCTGGTATTTTCATCAGTTCATTCTGGACCCCTGATGTGGTCCAGATATTCAATCTGGACCCCGGTGTGGTGTAGATATTCAATCTGGACAGTTGTGTGGAGATTATAAGTTCGAACGGTTGGATGGGCCAGATATTTAATCAGGACCCTTGGATTGGCCTGATCCTCAGTTGACCAGGAAGGAGACCACTTTTGGTCTCTCATTGGATGCCTAGACGGCTCTGCATCAATGCATATTATGCACATGCTTCCTTTCATCAGTGCAAGTTTCACATTGTATCTTGGTTATCACTTTTTGGTCCAGTGATGTGCTTTTTGATCATTTGTCTATTCCAATTTTTCAAAATTCACTCATTGACTCAGTACTGAGTCCAGACTCTAGTTCATTCGTTTGAACTCTCTCTCTCTCTCTCTCTAAAAAGAAAGGTAAAAGGAAAAAAAGAAGGAAAAAGAAACTATCAATCATTGTCTGTCCGTTGTTTACAATATTTGTGGGTTTTTCATAGACTCTGCTAAGTCAAACGAGGAGATTTAATGGTTTGGTTTCCAAGTTGAATCTGAGCTTTAAAACTTTGATATATACATGTTATCATTGAAAGGTCTAAGCCAGACCTTGTTATCTCACATGAATGCTCACAACCTTTTTGCAGGCTGCTGAAGAGGCCCTTGGGGGTCTAAAATTCATGCTGAGTCAAGGTTCTCAGGATCGCTTGGGTTCTCCAAGGTGAGTAATTTCACCCTCATTTCAATGGTTATATTCAACGTTGTCCTAAACATCTATAATTTTGGTTGGAGGCAAGAAGAGATTAGATGTCACTGTCTATTAGATCAAGAAGGGATTAAACATTTATATAGAATGATTATTGTGTGGAGGCAATGATATTAAAAAAAAAAAAAAAAAAAAACTCTTAGATTCTGCAAGGCAAACCATATTTCATTTTCCAGGAACAACTTGGATTAATGTTACCTAATACATGAAACCCTCCATGTTTTCCAGTCTAGGTTGATTGATCCAGATTATGGGTCATTTGCGACCCAGATTGTTATTTTTAGCAACCCAAAATTATGGCTCTATGTTCTTATTATGATGAATTTAATGAAACATTTATTTACAATGCGTAGATTTATACTTCTATTTATGTAGTTATAATAACTCGTTGGTTGTAATCTACTCATTGATTTTAATCAACCTATGTAATAGACTATTTGATTGCTCTTGATAATCAACCCACGTAATAGTCTATAGCATAGCGCCTGTGGGAGTTTTGTGCTCTCATTGCCGGTCCTAAGCCCATATAAAGGAGGGTTGTGTCGATTTGGCAACCAATGTCAAATTCATGCCTTAACGTCCATCATGAATCCTAACAATATGACGTTCCAAAGACTGGAATAGTGGAACAAGAACCATGTAGCCAACCCCATGTAGATGTACTTGGGATGAGCTTAGATGATGACGGCGACTTATTTAGTTGTAATATAACACTAAGCATGCTGGGTCTATGGCAATAACTTCATCATGTCGTACATAAATTGCAATGTGTTCATATATGAAACTAGATTCACATGATCCTACCCCCAGCATACCATGTATTGGAGGAAGTAGCGTACTGCGTACCTATCCTGTACCACATACCAAAGCGACCAGCGATCTAGATAACCTTGACTTGGACAGGTCAATGAAGAACTTGCCGAGTTTCTTATGATGTTGACTTGATTTGTTATCCAGAGACTGGCTTAATCTAGTCGACTCAGCCAATGTCCTAGTGGATGTGCACCTCTGAACATTGGCTGCATTACCAAGTGATGTACTCATCACATGCTTTAGGGGAAACTTCCCAGTTTCTGCTGGTTTTTGAACTGCACAATCAATGTTTCTGTAGAGATTGAATTCATTGCAATATAGTAGTACCAAGAGCTTCAACAAGAAAACTGTTCCCGAGGATGATCCAGTCTGCTTATTACTTGGTTCCCACCATGTGTGGGGGATGCCCCAAAATATTTCCCAGACTGGCAGATCCTAACTCTTCTACAAGTTGTAGTTATGGAAAAATACCGCAACAGTTCAGAGAAGAGGCCAAAGATGGGCACCAATTGGAACATGGGATCCGCCATCCATTGTGGGTTCATCAGGGCAACATCTGGATCACCGAACTACAGGCTCCACTTGTACACTCTGGCACACTCTACGTCCCTGATGCATCATGACACAACCACTCTCCACTCTGTCAGATTTTATGTTGTCCGGATTGCTTCATCTGACTCCCAACTTCATCTCAACGACTACCTCCATAGGATAATTATTCTTTCACAATCTGGTTCTTGTTTCTTCTAATACTATGCAAAATTTCCAGTTGTCAGTTCTTGGGTCATGACCATTGCCAGTCATTGCATTTTTCTAATGGTTCAGGTCATCGCATGGAATTCCTAATAAACGGATGAAGACCGAATACCCACGAACATTGCAGCGTGTGCCGTCCTCCACAAGATATTCCAAGAATGGTCCTCCTGTTCCTTGACAACAACCAACACCTGCCCGCCATATTTTTTGATGTTGTGCGTGCTGAGACATCTGTACCGTTGTACATGAAAGGCCTTCATGCTCCTGAAGAAGATGGGCCCACAGCTACCATTTCTTTAACGAGACTACACGGGTAAGGTAGAGCATGTTGCCATTATGAGAAAATGTTCTCTCAGTTCAACTGCAAAAGAAGCTGCCCCTGGATATCTCTCACTTGGGTGATGATCTGTAGTGGATGGAGAGATTGCCTGTGTAGGTGCTTGGATGCCTTTTGAGTTTCTCTGGGCAGCACGCATCGTTTTACGTATGCGTGCTTCATTGCCGCGATAACTGCAATTCTAGGTAGTATCTTTCTGGGGATCATTACACATTATGCAACTGGAGGATGTAGGCAAATGGTTGAAATAGTGGTATTTTCTCGATGTTGGTGGATTCTCAGATTCTTGATGTGGTGACCTTCGGTATGGCCAACAATGTCAAACAGTTCCTTGGGAGATGAGCTCTCTGGCTGTGTTTTCTGTACCACATGCTTCAAGAAGTCCAACTTGGCTTAGAGACATGTCCTGTGTACCTTCTCTGGATGTTATTGCATCGTTTGCCCTGGGCCTCTTCCACAAGACTGCAGCCGACAATCTCACATTGTTTTCTTTTCCCACATGCTTCAAGAGGTCCCGCATGGTGTAGATTCTTAAATCCCGGTACCATCACTCAAATGTTTATCACATCTGGAAGAATGAAGAGCGGGGTTGTGATTGATCAGATGAAGGGGGTTGTTGCTCACAGGCATATATTGATAACCGTTGGATGTATCTTATCATTTAATTGTAAGCCTTCGGGGTTGTCTCTCTCTCTCTCTCTCTCACTGCATTTTGCGTTTGTGTGGCCATACACTATATCTGCATTTTGTTACACTGGCAACCATGTCTTGGAATTTGATTCCGACCCAAATCCCAGATGTTAGTTGATGCAGTACATTCACGGTATGGAGATTTGCCTCTCGTGCTAAGCTATCTACATGGAAATGTGATTGGTGGAGCCATTGTTGATTTTCATGTGGCTTCCTGCATCTCCCGTTTGATAAGCGGGAGATCGGAGATCGGCTTTAGTCTCCTCTTGTTTCGAAGCAGCAAAACTCCTTTCATCTTTAGAAAATGGCTATTGTGGAGTTGTGGTCATGGTCTTGCTATTCGGAAAGAGCTGAGGTTTTTAAATACTAAGGGTATTTGAACAGGTCTTGGAAGATGAAGAGAACCCATTAGAGCCTTTTTTAAAGAAAGTACAATGCTGGGTCTGAGAATATTGACGGTTCCGAGGTCAGTGTTTTCAAGTGTTCTGGGTATGGTGATCCAAACCATTGACATGATCCTAGCCACCACATTAGATGTGGATCATTGTTTTATTTTCTTAACCATCTATTCGCTGGTCACCCATTGAAAGGTTGTGATTTTTACAATTTGAGACTTGGTAGAGGGCCTACCATATCAACAGTAGGGTCATTGACCATGGACCACATTTGCAAAAATTGCAACGTGAGCCGACCGTGGATAGTCGTCCGTCTTTCACATAGACCAGGATCTGGGCAGATGCAAACAGCTACTGGTAAAAAAGAAAAAGAGCTGCTTGTATTATTTTGCTTGAATGTTTCAAATGGATGTAAAAACTGTTTTTTTTTTTTTTTTTTTTTTTCCTTCTTACCCCATATTTTGGAGAAGACAAAGGAGATGATTTTGCATAACCCAAGCAGATGGAAGTGGATTTCCAAGACGCCTCAGTGTATCTTCTAGTAGAATATTATGTGGTTGACCTAAAGCCTCAGGAGGTGGGGCTGATTAGTCCATTTTATCAACTACCCTTGCAATGTTGAACAAATCCTATCAGTGTCGTTGCTTAGGTGGTCCTTTGCTCTGAGTGGACCCATAAGTTGAAAAAAAGCATTTCTCATTTTGATAAGCTATTAAAAAAAGAAGAATTTTAGGAAAGAGTAGTTGATGACACATGCAAAGGGGGACGTATTGGATTGACATGGATACGTGCATGGGTAAACAAAATTTTGAATCAGATGGGCCAGATAGGGCCAGTTCCACCATTACAATATCTGGGCCACAGAGCATAGTCCGATCACGGCCCAATTTTCGTCATTCTCAGAAAAAAAAGGGACCAATTTGTGATTTGCGGCACATATATGGGAGCTGGGATAGAATGCACTGTGGACATGCCATGATTCAATTATCAGGCCAGTCTACTCATTTGGTGGGCCACACTTGCGGCGGAGAATGTGATGGATGGTCTTTGTTCTTCTAATAATTGAATTTTTTTTCATCATCATGTAGCATACCTGATGAGTTGATATGCCTTCTTTTGGCCCACGTCTCATGGTATCCAAAAAATTGGTGAATGGCCTGGATCTTGCAAATGTCAGCCCTGAATAGATATAGGTGGCAATGGGCCAGGTAGGCTTTAGGCTGGGCTTGGACCTACTAGCTTGGCCTGTCAATGGGGATGTGTGGTTTTGGTTGGGCTTGGACTTGAATCATTTTAAAACAGCCCATCTATTTTAAATGAAGACAATTGGTCTCATTGCTCCAACTACATATGTGGCCCATAGGAAAGTTTAATCAGGGGAGAGTGACTTAGTCAATTTTTGGGCCAGGTCGGCCAGCTCTGGTCCAGCCGAACAATTTTTTCAGGCCAGGCTCAGGCCTTGGGTCTTAAGTATCGAGCCAGGCCCACCCAAACCCTGTCCATTGCCACGCAAGGGCTTACCGGAGCACCTGGAACATGTTTTGACCACTAAGATGGTAATAACAGAGATGGGGAGCATTTTAGTCATTCCTAGACGGGAATTTTACAAAGAAGCACCTAATTACAATGGAATTTAAGCAAATGGGGCGGCTGCTTGGGTGAGCTCAGACAAGGTTGTCAATCCTCGAGCACACCACAAAAGGAAGTGGGGACAATGATTCTCACCGTTGAAAACTTCTTAGGATCCACAGTGATTTTTATTTGCCATCCAAACTGTTCATAAGGTCACATGGACCTGGATGAAGGGTAAAACCAAATATCAGATTGATCCAAAACTTCTGTGACCCTAAAAAGATTTCAATGGTAGACATTCAATCTTCCACTGATTTCTTCTGCATGGTCCACTTAATCTTTGTATCCATCTTATTTTTAGTATCAAGACTTATCACGATGTCGTCAAATGGATGGACGGTTCTGATATAACATGCACATCACAGTGGGGCCCGCATAACTTGGTGACGACGTTAATACACCAGCAAGGTAGGTGTAGGGTGCACCAGCCAATCCGCTTCCAACGAACAGTTGCTTCACCTCATGGGAATCGGATTGCGCTCTTATAGTGTGGAGTAAACTCTTTTGGCCCCACCTAGAATGTATGTGCTTTATTTATTCCGTCCATATGTTTTTCTAGCTCATTTTAGGGGTTGAGCCCAAAATTTAAGTATATCCAAATCTCAAGTGGACCATGCGACGGGAAACAGTGGGAATAATGATTTCCACCATTAAAACCTTTCCAGGCCCTATAGTGATGTTTATTTGTCATCAAACCTGTTCATAAGATCACATGGATATGGATGAAGGGAAAACACAAATATCAGCTTGATCCAAAACTTCTGTGTCCTCTGAGAATTTTTCAATGGTAGACATTCAGTTCACACTTTTCCTGTGCTGTGGTCCACTTTAGATTTTTATATGCTTCATTGTTTGGCAACATATCTAAAATTTTCTGTTAAGATGGATGGACGGAGTGGATAAAATATATAAATGACGGTGGGCGTGTGCGGAGTTACTCACCACCTCATGTTACTCTTAAAGGGCCAAAAATCACTCCCATATGTGATTCCGGTGGACCACATAATTGAAAGTAGAATACAGGATGATGGTTACCCTCCAACTTTTTTCCTTGAAATGGCTTACCAGAATCATGGATGAGCGTGAGTTTTAAGGAAACAGGCCTTAATTTTGGTATGGCATTTTAGTGGATTTCATTTAATTATTATGGTTGCCTCTATAAAAATTATGGGTGGACCTTTCTCCACCGGCTGTTTTCTTTGGTGTGATCCATTTGAATTAACCTGACATTTTTTTGTTCATGTATTTAAATTGGTATTGCCCATTTAATGTTTGGAGTGGATTTTGCATACACATCCATCACAGTGGACTGCAAAAATCAAGTCTAAGTTATTCACAGACGGAAAAAACAGGGGTAATGTGACGTTGTCTTGGTAAGACAGGGCCACTGTCATGTTTACATAAGATTCAGTAGATATTTAATCCCATAGTTAGCTCAGATATTCCCGTGATTTTGGTGGGCCACAACAAAGGAAGGACCTAAGAGAGAGAATTTTTATGGGGGCCAACCATGATAATGGCCCCTTGATAATCCATTCCAACTATTAAATTCCATACAAAAAGCTAAGCATGTGGAGGAAAAAAAATCATATTCCTCTGGTACTTACATGAGCCACACTAATGAAAATATATTAGAGGGTGAACATTGTTCTGTACTTTTTTTTTTTCAATCATGCGGTCCATCTAAATCACAGATGTAACCGATATTTAGGACCTTGGCCTAACTTTTGATGACACATATGATGGTCAGAATCAATTTTAAATAAAGAATAAGGTGGGGTCGAACCGAGCCACCGACCTATTTTCTCCCGCGACCGAAGGTTGTGTAAACGTCAATGTCCCGTGGGGCCATCCGATCTACCGACCGAAGGTACCGGATTGTGAATTTCATTTAATTAGGCAGTTTTTTGTATAATTCCCTTATATAAAATCTCATTTCAAGAGACGATCCTGCCATTTCGTTTCCCCCATCTCTTCGTTTTTCCAGAGAGAGAGAGAGAGAGAGAGAGACTGAGCGACAGACAGAGCTGCTGAAATTCCTCCTCAGAGAGAGAGAGAGAGAGAGGAAGAGAGAGGAAGATGTCAGCTTTCGACACCTACAGCAACGACGGAGATGAAGGAGTGCAGTCGACGGCCCGCCCGTTCGACGATGATGGTTACATGGGCTATGATCCTCGTCTCCCTTCCCAACGCTACGACGACTCTTCCTTCCCCACTTTCGCCGAAGAGGAAGAAGATCCTCACCACCACCATCCGATCGACGATGCCGACCACATCCCTGTCCACCACGTCTCTGCTCCTTCTCCCTTAGACGACGACCATATCCCTCCCTCCCCCGATGCCTATGGCTTCCGCCCCTCCATTCCCATACCTGACGACTCCCCTACCCCTTTCTCCGCTCCCATCCCCGACGACTCCGCCTCCCCTTTCTCCGCTCCCATCCCTGACTCCAATGGCGGGTCTTATGCCCTCGACGATGGTCTCTTCTCTTCCGATGGCCCCGTCCTTCCCCCTCCTGAGGAGATGCGCGAGGAAGGATTCATGCTTCGCGAATGGCGCCGGTCAGATCTCTTCTTCTCCTGCTCTGATCTGATTTCCGTGTCTGAATTCTTCTTATTACTTGATCTATCTTGATTGCACGGATCTTATGCTTTTATCATCAGATCTGCTGGTTTCTCTTTCGTTTTCATTTTAGAAGTGCTTAGATCTGCGTTTTTTTTTTTATTTTTTCAAAATCTCGTGAGACGTAATTTTCATGTATGAATTCGATGGGTGTTTATGGTTCATTAATTTGTTCCTTTTTGTGTATGTGCATAACTTTTTATTGATAGGATTGTGGTCTGTGTTTATCTCTGATCTTCGTTCTTTTGGAGCATTTAATTGTATTATCCTCAATTTCTAATTAGCTTTCCTTGTTAGTGTACTTCTTGTAACAAACATGATGATCAGAGCAGATACAATTATATGCATAATACCGAATGATTTTTTGCTTTTTCGTAATATAGTTGGACCTGTTCTGGGATAGGTGAAACTCGTGAATTGGAAGTCATGCAAATAAACTTCAAAGGTGAGGTGGTTTTTAATAGACCATATAATGTTTTCTGAACACAGAATAATGTTAAATCATGATGAGTTGGTATAGCCATCCAGATTTCACACAGTGGCAATCATTAAAGAAAATTATATGGCAGCCTTTCAAAATTGTAGACCTTATATTCAATCCTAGAATAAAATGTTAGTAAAGAAAATTAATTTGCATGTTAGCTGAAATCCATGAATGGAAATAGATAGAATCTTGTATAGGTGGAGTACTCTGCTATCATTTTGCTGGTTGATGTTCTTCAGCAATCGAATTTGAATGTTATTAGGGAAATTTCGTAGGATAGCTATAAGACTACTATGCTTTACGGGACAGAATGTTTGGCAGTTGAGGAGTAACATGTTGAGTGGCAAGAGAAGGATGAGTGGCAAGAGAAATTTCGGGACAGAGATTTTGTAGCTGAAATGAGGATGTTGAGATGGATGAGTGGCAAGAGAAGGAAAGATAAATTAGAAATGAAGGCATTCAAGGAAACTCAAGAGCAGCACCAATAACATTAAGATGAGAAAATTAGACTTAGATGGTTTGGCCAGGTTGGAGATCATACGCATACCACGTAGTTTTCAAGACAGCTTGGTACCACTTGTTACTGATGGTGATACTAGTTCTGGCACGTGCCCCTTGTAGAAGTTTTCATGCTTATAGTCTTATACAAGAAAGAAAGAAAGCAAAGTAAAAGTGATAAGATATTGGTTTGTGCCTATAGAGAGTTATCTTCGTCTTGTTCAGCCACATGTTTTTGTTCACAGGCAGGGACTTCTATCGTATGTAGATAGTATAGTGCAATGTCGATGCTAGTTAATCCCTATCCACCATTTCAGTTATTAAATCCGAGCCTGTTTGAATGCAAGGATTGTCGGCTAAGTTAAAAATTTCTATTTATCATCGTATGCTAGTCAAAAGATAGTTAAGTTAATATTTGAAAGATCTCCTCAGATCTCTCTTTTGTATTTAGGCCTTATATTAAGACCTCTGGTTCCAATGTTCCATACATATGGGAGAGTTGATAACATGGAATAGAAAAGGTGTGAACAAGCAAATCAAGGTAATTATGCGTTTCCAATCTTAAGTAAACGTCTAGTGACCCCAAGCTAAGGAATCTGCTAGAGAACTATCTTCCGTCTAAACTTTTGGGGGCAAAATGTTAGCTTGATCTCATTTACCTTCCAAAAGAAAAAGAAGAAGAAGATAGCTTACAGGGAGGAGCACTTTCCAGCTGCATAAGCTATTGCATTTTTAGAATAAGCTTTGATGATGAGTGGTTCCTTGGAAGACTCTTGAGAAGTCTTACAGCAATTTCACACTTATGAATTTTGCTAAATTATAATCCACAATGTTGGCTAGGCCAGAAAACACAAACTTAAACCATCCTTAAACATAACTTTGGTTCTAGATTCTCCAAGCTTGCTATTCAAATTACTGTCCACTTTCAATTTCCAACATCGATTAGGTGGCTGCTCCTGAACATCGACTTTCTTGCCAGACTTGCTTTTGTTGTGAGAAACCTCAAACCCGATTTCTTTCTAGATCCAAAATTCCAGCCCCTTTGTATTCTTTAAAGATAAGGCCTAGATCATAAGAGGGATCTCAATCTTTCCTTCACATGACTAAGGTAAAGGGAGGTCCTTGAAAGTTGTTCTATTATGTTCCCTTTGAATTACCAATATGATGGAATGCTAGTGTATGCTTTTGGAAAACTTGGTGAGCTTCTTCCATCCTTATTTCCTTTGGCGATAAGTAAAGAAGGCTACGGTTCTCTCATCTCATGGCGGGCTCAATGATATGGAATGCGGTCATTAGAAGAAATTTACATGGTGATGAATTGAGGGATTTTGCCACACTCATGTGTGCCCTTTATGAGATAAGTATTGATGTTGCGGGTGAAGATAGAAAGTACTGAAAGTGGGCGGCTAAATATGGGATTTTGTCCAGTCTCAAGTTGAAGATTTGTGACATTGGTAAACCAGGGTAGTTGTGTGCTTACATGTGGAAAGTCCCTATTACTTTGGGTAGTTGTGTGCTTACATATGGAAAGTCCCTATTACTTCTAGGGAAGTGTTTGGATGGATTGCCTCTTTTAACAAAATCCTTATCAAAGAAAAGGAACATGTTGATGCTGAATATGTGCCTTATGTATATAAATGGCGATGCATCTAGTGATCATTTATTCCTTCACTTCTAGGTAGTGCAAGAAATTTGTGATCATTTCTCTGAATTGTTTAGAGTTCGGTGGGTTGCTAGGCGATCAGTATTTGATGTCATTGCTGCATGGTTTGTTGGCCCTTTCTTTGTACGGGGAAATCATTGTGAAGCTGTTTCTCTCTTCTATTCGTACCTATTCTTTCGGGTGAGTAGAGGGATATGGGCATGGGATTTCTTTTTAATGATAAATAAAGCTTGCCTCCCCTCTTTCAAGTGGAGCACTGCCTATGTTGGTGTTTAAGTGGGCATTAGTGCTATCGGAGTTTACTGGGATCTCGATTGACTTGCTGTGAAGGGAATGGGATTCAGTTGTCTTTGGTTAGCTGTTCATGGATGTTTTGGCCTGAGCTCTTCTTCTTTTTGGCCTAAGCTCTTCTTGATTGCTGTTACTAATTGACTTTTGAGTGGTGTTGGTGACGAGAGGGTTACCTCCGAATCTGGTCTCTTTTTGCTCAGTTTATTTTTGGTAGAGCTTAATGATATGGTTATCTTCTAAAATAAGGGCACAAGAATTACTTTCTCTAATGTCTAAGACCAACTTCAAAAGGATCTGAGAGATATTGAGCAACCACAGGAAATAAGGAGAAAATTTACAAGTTGCCTCACAATGATTGAAGATACGGTTATGGGGCAATAACAATATTGGGTGGGTGGCTCACAATGGGAAGGGGGCTGGGCTGTGGAACACTAATATTTAAGTGGAAGAAGCTGAGATATTGGAGAATTTTGTCTTGATTTGGTTCCTCCTAAGTCTGATGGTTTCAAGTGGGTGGTATCAACATTTTACATGCCAGTGAAGAAAAAGATACTCATGATTTTTTTAACTGAATTGGAAGGGGTGAGAAGAGAACCTTGTGGAATCTCCCTTGGTGTTTTGGAGGGATTTCAACTCCATCAGGTACTCATATGAGAAGTTGGGAGGTTCACACAAATTCTAGCACTGGTCTCTCTTCTCTGAATTCATAAATCGTCGTGATGTTATTAATATCCCTCTTGAAGTGGGCATTATACACTTGATCGAATAATTAGGAACATTCAGTAACATGCAGATTAGATAGGTCCTCATCGTGTCCTTGGGTTGGGAATCCCACTTTGAAGATTGTCCATAGGCTGATATTCTAAAACTAGCATCTGAGCGCACCCCCATTTTTCTCAAGACAAGTGAATTATCTTGGGTCTTAAACCGTTTAAATTTGAAAACAAGTAGCTAGAAACTATGGATTTTATTCCCTAGGTTGGTAAATTGTGGAACATATTCGTAGTTGATGGCACTAAGCCCTTCACTACTTATGGTTTTTGCATAGCCTTCTTTCATTCTTTTTGGGAGGTTTTGAAATAGGTTATATTGGAAATTGTAAATGAGTTCCATGATATTGCAAGGTTGAGCAAAACGTTGAGTTGCAGGATGGACCTATAAATCTTGTGGAAGCATGTACAAGATTATAGTGAAGATGCCTTTAAAAAAAAAAAAAGATTATAGTGAAGATTATTGCATGTTGTCTTAGAGTCCTCCAAGAAATTATTTCTCCATTTTAAGGTCCTTTGTAGGAGGCAATCAAATCCTTGAAGGGGCACTCATAGGAAAATTGATTGCGCTCAAGAGAGTTATCTGGAGGTTTCGTTCTTGTTGAATGGTTGGTTGGTTTAGAAATCTAGGGGTCTTTGTTTGAGTCACCTTTTCCCTTCACATTTGTTGAGGAGAGCCTTATCATATGGTTGTTAGGGTGGAGGTGTTGATCAAAGGTTTCAAATCAGAAATTCGCATATTAGCTCATGTCACCTTAGTTTGCCAATGGCACTTTGATTCTCTATGATGCTTTGGTATGCCAAATTGATTATCTCAGAGGTTTCTAAGGTGATTTGAGATGCTCTAAGGGTTTCACATGAGCGGCATGGCATGCCTTGCTAAGGGTAAAGTGTTTGTGGAGTATCTTTCTGTGATCGGGTTGCTAGGAAATCTCCTTTCTAGTATTATCATATGGGTTTCCCATTGACAGACATTAGGTCTTGGTTGTGTGACTCAATAGTTGAAAGATTTAAAAGGAAGCTTGCCACTAGAATTGAGATATCTGTCTCTTAGGGGGACCACATCACCCTCAATAAAGTTGCTTTATCCAACCTTCCTGTATGTTGTTTCTTTCTTTTTAATGACCTTGATGTTTGTGGCATAGAGGCTTCAAAGGATAAGTAAATGAAATTCTCCGGGCAAGTAATGGAGACATGCTGAAATTCTTAATTAGGTGTGCTGACATTTAAATAAGCAAAAAGGAAGGTAGCCTTGGTGTGGGGAGAGTAAGGTAGAGAAATTGAACCTTATTAGCAAATTATGGTGGAGGTTTAATGAAGATTGAAACAGTTTGTGGAGGAAGATTATAGCTAGAAAATATAGGGAAGCATGTACGAGGTTTATCCTAGGTTGTGGTGGGGGTAGATTGGAGTCCGTGATTTGGAAAACATCTTTAAATTTGGGAATGCTTAGAACAAGGCTTGCAAGGCTCTAAGAGAAGGAATTAGATTTAAGGGTTTTTATTATTATTATTATTATTTTTTTTCATTTTACCAAAATGGCGCCATGGTGTGTCTAAAGCATGTTTTTAGTCCCCTCTTTCACATTCCTTATTTTTTTGGCATCTTGACAACTTAAAAAATTTTCAGTAACCAAAGTGCCCCTGCTGCAGGCCTTGGCGCTTGTACGATATTCGAGTGCTGGAGAAGTTAAGAGGGCCCATCCAGATGTGTGGAGTGGGTCTCATGAAACTATGATTGGGCTCACTCCACGGGAGATCTAATCCGCTCATTGTATTTGGCCAGTCCTGGACCTATAAAAAGCACTAAATTTAGCTTGATCTAAGCCCTTTGTGACCCACGATAGTCGATAACGATTGATGTTCATTCCCAATTGTTTCCTTTGGTGTGACCTACCTTTGATGTGGTTTTCCCTCACTCTTGAGCCCATGCCCTAAGATTAAAACTCGAATTGAATGGACCCCACAAATGTTGTCCCAATACCCTCTTGTGGGGATAAGCTGGTTTCAAGGACCCCATTTGGAATTTTCGATTTTGTTTTTAAAGGGAAACCATCCAACACCCTTGTTCTTCCTTGGTGGGACCCACCACCACTCTCCAATCATTACATTCTTCGGCGTTCCATTCAATTCTTCGATGTTCCATTCTCTGAAACCCTTATTTTTTTAAGCTTCCTTCACGAGACCGACCACCACTCTCTAGCGTTCCATTCTCCAATATACCATTCTCTTGCGTTCCATTATACAACGTTCTGTTCTCCAAAACAATGATCGTTAGGGTCCTCACCATTTTATTTGATTAGGAAGTTTCTCGTAAAAGGATTGCGATTTAGGGAAAATTAATTTGTTTATTAGATGTACAAAGAATGTGTATTTAAAGGATGACACAATTGGCCTCTTTTTTTGTATGCTTATCATGTGATGTGGGTGTTGCGAATGCATGCACCTTGATGTAAAATTTTCAATGATGGATGGTGTTGTGAATGTATGTATATTGATCTAAAAGGTTCAATGAAACGAATACTTTATTTTCTTGACAACAACGACTCGTAGCACATGACAATGGTAGCACATGACAACGACTCGTAGCACATGACAATGGTAGCACATGACAACAACTCGTAGCACATGACAATGGAGACTCGTAACACATGACAATGGCGACCGTAGCACATGAGAATGATGGCTCATAGCACATGATAATTGTGATGCTTGGCACGTAACAACGGAGACTTGTAACACATGACAACGAGAACCTGTAGTACATGACAACAGAGACTCGTAGCCAGCGTATGCCACCATTATATATTTTTTCTTTTGAAAAATACAAAAATGAAAATAAACGGAAAAAATAAAAAATTGAAAAATTCTAAAAAATTAGGGAAAACTTACCCAATTAGTACACATGGTTGGATTAGGTTATTTTACTTATTTTATTGTAGTTTGAGGGCTTTATTAAGTTATATATTTAATTACTTATATTATATTAACAAAACAATCAATAAGCTACATTAATAAAGAATTAGTTATTAAAAACTTTGAACATAGAAATTTTATTGATAAATGGATAACTTGAAACGACTATAAGTTACAACTTAATTTACAAAAAACAAGCACAACTTACAAAATATAGAATATAAACACTTGAAATAGTTGTAGAGAGATTAGAGCAAGAGAGAGAGTGAGATTTAGAGCTTTGGAGTAAAGAATAGTAAAAATGGAGGGGATATAAATGCTTATTTATTGGTAAAAGTGTCCCAAATTGAAAATAAAAATTTCTCCCAACATCATATTTCTGACCATTGGGAAGTATGCGATCACATATCCAGTATGCGATCGCATATCAAAGTATGCCATAACATACTTGCCAGGATCGCATATGCGATTTGATCCACAGTATGTGCATATGCGATCGCATTTGACAACAATGCTCGTAACATGACAACGACGGCTCAAACGGCGACCCATTGCTCATGACAACGGTGACCCGTTGCTCATGACAATGGCGACTCGTAGCACATAACAATGGTGACCCGTTGCTCATGACAATGGCGACTCGTAGCACATAACAATGGTGACCCGTTGCTCATGACAATGGCGACCCCTTGCACATGACAACGATATATATACATCACATATATTTGTATAATCCCGTGGGATGTATATAATTGTATGGTTGAATGCTTGGTGTATGATAGAATGAAGGAACACGTTTTTTTTTGTATATTTGTTAGATTCTATGAATGTTGAGTTAAGTTGGATGAAAGGTTCTTTAGGTTGATGGAGTCAGTGTTTTCATGCAGGTCTTGTGTTGGTCGTCGTTGTCATGTGCAACGGGTTGCCGCTGTCATCTGTTACAAGTGGCCTTTGTCATGTACTACGGGTTGCCATTGTCATATGTTACGGGTCTCCGTTGTCATGTGCAAGGGGTTGCTGTTGTCATGAGCAATGGGCCGCTGTTGTCATATGTTCTGAGTCGCTGTTGTTATGTGATCTAGGTCATCGTTGTCATGAGTAATGGGTCTCCGTTGTCATGTGCTATGAGTAGCCATTGTCATGTGTTACGAGTCGTTGTTGTCATGTGTTACGAGTCACCGTTGTCATGTGCAATTGGTTGCCATTGTTATGAAAAAGTAATTGTTTCATTGAACATTTTATATCAATGTACATATGTTCACAACAATATCCATCATTGTACAATTTATATTAAGGTACGTACATTCACAACACCTATATCACACAATAAGCATACCAAAAAAGGCCAATCATGTCATACTTTAAAATATTATTTCTTTGTGCATCGAATAAACAAAATTAATTATTCCTGAGTCGCTACCCTTATTCGAGAAACTCCCTAGTTGGATGGAATGGAGAAGGCTCCAATGGTCCTTTTTTTGGAGAAAAGAACAACGGATAATGGAAAGCAGGAAAATGGTCCGCCGGATAATGGAACACTAGAGAGTGGTGGTTAGTCCTTTGGAGGAAGCTTTAAAGAGAATGGAATGCTAGAGAATTTCATCAAGGAAAAATAAGAAGGGTTTTGGTCGGTTTCTCTCTAAAAAAAAAATCAAAAATTCCAAATGGAGTCTTGAAACAGGCTTGGCCCCACCAAAGGGTATAGTGTTTTTAGGGCCCATCATGAGTTGTGTGAAATCCACATCGTCCATTCGATTAGGGTTTTCATTTTAAGGCATGGGCCCAATAATGAGGGAAAACCACATCAAAGGTGGACCACACCATAAGAAACAGTTGGTAATGAACGTCGATCCTTGTCGATTGTTGTGGGCCACAAAGGGCTTGGATCAGGTAAATTCAGTTGTTTCTGTGGGGTTCAACATTGGTCGAATACAATGAGCGGATTGGATCTCTTGTGGACTGGGCCTTGGTTTCATGGGACTCACTATGCACATTAGGACATGCCCTCTTAACTTCCCCAACACTCAAAACATCGTACGCCGAGCACCAGGGCTTGCACAGGGGCATTTCGGTCTTTGAAATTTTTTTAGTTGTCTGGAGGCCAAAAATAAGGAATGGGAAAGGGGGGATAAATACGTGTAACGACCAAACCTTGGGGTCATTTGGTAAAAATCCCTAGATTTAAAGTTAAGAAAGGTTAAAATGAGATTCTAGGAAGATATTTGGGTGGGTGAACTTTTTTGAGAGCCACTTTTCAAACCAGGTGCCTACATCAAAGAAGTGTCTCGTCTAGGATTGCTACAAAGTTTCGACAGGCAAGGACACAAAAGAATTGGTGGATTTCATTTAGTTAATGGAGATATGCAACCCTAGCTCTATAGAGGATAATCATGTTTTAGAAATGGACTCCCTCGGGGTTATTTTCCGTTTAGATCTTTTGTCAAAACACTTACTATGATAGAGGTTCCCTCCCTTACTAATGCAGGGGCATTTTCACACCAGGCTCGAGTGGGGTAGCCTGTGTGAAGCGGGGACACACTTGGGGTGGGGAGCCTATGTGAAGCGAGTGGCTACGTGTGAAGCGAAACCCATGTGAAGTGGGGCCCACGAAGGAGGGTCTTGCTGAGGGCCTGGCTTGTGTGAAGCAGGAGCCTAGGCTATGAGATAAAGGGATTGATTCGCCACGCTCTATTAATTCAAGCTTTTAGAGCAAGTGGTTAGTTGTCTTGCGTTAAAAGTGGTATCAGAGCGGGAGGTCTTGTGTTCGAGACTCCTCATTGGGGGTGATTAATGCACGGGCATTTTCATATCGGGCTCGAGTGGGGTAGCTTGTGTGAAGCGGGTGGCTCGTGTGAAGTGGGCCCCACCTGTGTGAAGCGGGTGGCTACGTGTGAAGCAGAACCCATGTGAAGTGGGGCCCATGAAGGAGGGTTCGGTCGAGGGCCTAGCCTGTGTGAAGTAGGAGCCTGGGCTATGAGATAAAGGGATTTGATTCGCCGTGCTCTATCAGTTTGAGCTTTTAGAGCAAGTGGTTAGTTGTCCTGCATCACCTGCACTCATGCATTGTCTTTCCTAGCCCCTCATATCATGGTGTTTATTTGGATAATGGAGGCAGGCAAATCTTCCCTTGGACCATATATCTCATCGAGGGCTTGCCAATCCTAATAGGTGTTCTGTGTGCGGCAATCATTCCTAATAGGTGTTCTGTGTGCGGCAATCATGTATCATTCAGGTCGAAAGATCTGGAGCATTTCCTTGAACCATTTATTCAACATGGATCAGTCTTCCAAGAAAAATTCTTTTACTTTTTTCGTAGTTGGGGAGAAGGCTGTTTGAGAAGAGGCTTGGTTCTTTGGAGCCTGTGGCATTGTATTGGGAGATCTAGAAGGAAAGAGATAACATGATATTTAAACATTTTGAGCGCTCAAAAAACATGATATTTAAACAGTCCAGCCCAAGGGAGGATATAGTTGATCATATAAATAGTAATATCATAAAGTGTGACCTTTTTGTACTGAATTTTGGGATTTCAGCCTTGGATGTTTGCTTCAATTGGTTATTGGTGGCGAAGAGCAAAGCATTCCCCCCCAAAGTTGTTCCTAATTGGTTTCTCACATTTCTCTCCTCTTTGTTTGTTTGTTTGTTTGTTTTGTTTTATTTTATTTTATTTTATTTATAAAGGTACAAAATATTATTATGATAGGGCAGAAAGCCAAAAAGTGGAACAGCAAAGGATGAATGGATAGGCTTGGTTCTTTGGAGATTACCCTATGACATTGTATTGGGAAGTCTAGAAGGAAAGAGATAACATGATATTTAAACAGTCCAGCTCAAGGGAGGATACAGTTGATCATATAAATAGTAAAATCATAAAGTGTGACCTTGTTCTACTGAATTTTGGGGATTTCAGCCTTGGATATTCTCTTCAATTGGTTATTGGTGGCGAAGAGCAAAGCATTCCCCCTCTAAGTTACTCCTAGTTGGTTTCTCTCTTTTCTCTCCTCTTTGTTTGTTTGTTTATTTTTTATTTATTTATAAAGGTACAAAATATTATTATGATAGGGCAAAAAGCCAAAAAGCGGAACAACAAAGGATGAATGGATAGCGACTCTCCTCACTCAGCCTTGGGAAAACAAAGAAACATGTAAAAAAATAACACAATAGTTACAGCGAACCAAGACGACACTAATGCCAAAAAAACAAAAGAACACATTCCCCGCCCCATGGGGCTACCAAAACATGTGACTACATATCTCCAAATATAATCGATTCCCAATCCTTGAGTAACAGTACCATGGATAGCCTCCTCACTTCTGGCTTTGAAGAACCACCCAAAGGTCATAGAGGAAATCAATCAAATTGTAGAGCTACTCTGTAAAAACTCTGTCAAGGATTCTAGAATTCTTAGCTCTCTGTAGGCCCCAAAGTATTCAGCAAGGAAGCATTCACATATAGCTAAGCTTCAGGATCTGGGAAGGATCACCGGTTGGTGTGTGAAGTGGAGTTTTCTGAACTTTCGTGCACGGGCAAGGGCAGTCGCCTATCACACAAATAGCCCTAAACAAGGATTTATAAGTGAAAATTTCCATTGGTGATGCCTTCTTTGGTGTGGCAGAAGCTCAATTTTTATGATCTTCTTGCTGCAATCCGGTCCATGCCTTCTTTGGTGTGTCTGGAAGGGGCTGATCATCATGGCTGTGTTTTGGGCAATCTGGGGTGCTAGGAATGGGTGCTGTTTTTGGAATGAGATGGTGGGTATTGAGGAGGTAATTAGGAATGTTTAGTTTTTTGTATCGAGTTGGGCTGTGTATGTAAAAGCCATCTTGGTGGATTCTCTTTTTGTCTAGGCTGTCTTTCGTGTTGTATTCTTTTCTTGCTTTTGCGAGTTTCTTAATAAAACTTATTGTTCTCTCCCAAAGAAAAAGAAGAAGAAGATCCAGCCCATGTACCATTGAAGGAGTTCTTTGAGATGATAGATAGAATGTTATCTTTATGTTCTCTGGACCATTTGGCATGGGTGACGCTTCCAGGGCTGGTGCTCTTGCCCTTCACGAAGATTTGAGGCTCCTAGCTTAAGGAGTTTGAGGGCCTGATTATTGTAGAGGGAGTCTCTCAATGTCATTGAATGGGCAAGCAAGTTTTAGCTGGAGCCTGGTAGCTGATTTTTATTTTTTATTTTTTTACTGGTACTCGCTTCCCCCATCTCGATTCATCTTTTTCTCTTTTCAAATGAAATCTTAGGCCCTATTCGGTAGACACCTAAAAATTAGTTCCTCTCATTTTAGTTAACAGTTCATGTATTAGAGATCTTTATCTCTAAAACATGAACTCATTATGTATTAGATCAAGATCTCTAAATCTGATACAAAATTACTGTTAACTAGAATGAGATAAACTCTTTTTTAGCTGCCTACTAAACAAGGCCTTACTGTCTCAAAGAAGAAGAATAAGAAGACTGAATAGCAAATGGTTGATGGATTTTACTTCTTTCCAATTCATGAAACAAATATTTAGAAGCACTATATTCCTACATTTATCAATTAGATAGTTGGTCCTTTGAACCGGCTAGAGAAAGGAAACTTCCCATTTTTTAGAACAATCAAACAAAGTCTAATGTGATTGAAATGCTGAGTTACCTATTGACTCTCTATATTGTTGACAATTTGATAGGCTCGTTGTGCAATTTAGATGCAAAACTTATCTTTTTTGAGAAATGAATTCTATTGAGAAGAAGTCTCATATGGAACAACTGAGGAGGTAAACATGAGCTGGGACCAGTGATCCCCGCATAGCAATGTTAGAACATTGGAGATATTCTGCAAAAAATGCCCACTTCTGAATTTTGAAAGGATGAAGGGAAGTCTCAAGGACCTAGGTCTGACAAGAATGTCCACTTAATTGCATTGCTAGCATTGCTCTTTACAATCAACCCTTTGCTGAAGGAGGCTTAAAACATGCAAAGAACTTCTCTGAGAGCCAGCCAATGCCTTTGCTTCACTGAACCCCTAACATGGCAGGGAGAAACATCTTGATCTCGCTCTTGTCGTCCCTAAGTTTCCTCCAACATGGAGGAGCTCAGATTTCCAGCAAAACACCATTGAAATTAAGCCTTTTGAAACCCGTCAAGAGGCCTTCTCCAATGGGCTTTCGGTGACCTTCCTCCCCTCATACCAAATTTTGCCTGCCAATCTCGAGAGAGTGGAAAAGGAAACACATCTAATTTCACAAGAACCCAATTTATCACACTATTTGCATTCCTATCTACAATAAAATCTATGGGTGCAACCTTGTTGTCAAAGATCAGCTTGATGCTTTCGAATTCTCCACATGAAGGAACTAATCTTCCACAAAATGCTTCCTCTTTTGAAGTAGTGCCCAGCATCTAACCTTTGATGCCACCGGCAATTCCATTTTAAACCCAATTTTATATGAAGAACCTGAAAAAAAAAATGATGCCACGTTTCTCTTGCCATCTTGCATTGAATGAAGAAGAAATCCATTGTCTCCTCTTCCAAAGCATAAAGAAAGAGAATACTAGACATTTTTGGAGATTGTCTAGCATACGCACGCCTTTATCCATTGAAGAAAAAGCCTCCATTCCAGGTGGAATGGAGTAGCTCCAAACTCTAGCACAAAGATAACCTCACCTTGGGCCAGCCATTGTGACAGATATAGCCAAGTTTTTCAAAATGTCGTGATATTTTTACGAAAAATTAATTAAACGATAATATCGTGAGAGAATATTATGAGTTCCAAACTCTGGAGTTTCTGGCATCAAGGCTGAAGGGCTGTAATCTGGAGTTTCTGGGGCTATAGCTGAGTCGTTATCTCGACGTCTCGCTTTGTTTTGCTTTGCTTTTTTTTGCTTTTCTCCTTCTAATGAATTTTAGTTGCCTTTCAAAAAAAAATAAAAAATCAGGAATTATAAAATTTGGGCAGTTTTTAACCTTTTTGGGTATTTATTACGAAATTATCATGATTTTAAGGAAAAAAAAAATTCAACTAATTCATTCATACCTACATATTTAAAATTTTAAAATCATTTATTAAATGATTATTTTTTATATTTTATTTTCAACAAGAACTTTCTTATAATATTGCAAGAATAATGTCAAAATCTCCTGAGAAATTCCCAGTTTGGGAAATTGCCAAGAATGAGATTTGTCACTATGGTGATGTGTGAGTCTTGAATCTTAATGAATGATTTTGATGAGAAGATTCTTGAAGGAGACACTTTTTTTTATTATTTTAATTTCTATTATTATTATTATAACACTCATTCCATGTCTATAAGGAATACCATAAAGAGCCTTCAACAAATCTTCAAAAACTCCAATGTTATATATCTTTAAGGTTCTAAAAGTCGTAGTCAAAACCAAAGGCGCATATTCATAAAGATTCTTTTAAAAGAACCCTTTTTTGGTGGTTATTGTGTATTGCCTTGGAAATTTGGAAGTGAGAGAATCCTCTACCTCCAAAGTCCTCCCCATGCAATCTCTTTCATTTTCTTTGGATTTTTTAAAAAAATTTAATTTATTTATTTTTTGTTATCAATAAAAAAAGAAAGAAAAGAATGTAAGGCAAGAACAACACCAAACAGGACGACTAAAGTCAGTAAATAAAACAAAGTTAGTCTCCACCAACGAAAATGTTGTCAGTAAAGAATACCCTTTAAAAGTAAAAATTCCCGGTAAACCGTTGATAAAAGGAACGGGTAGGGTCCCACAAAATTAAGGGTTAACAATACTCACCTTTCGTCACAAAATTTATCGATGCGATACATCGCACATCGAATGCGATGCATCGCATCGAATCGGATTTGCGATACATCGAGTACTTTTATCGAATTCAACGCACATCGGATGCGACGTACTAATTAAACCTATGCGATGTGCGAAGTATCTGATGCGATGTACGATGTAACGAGTGTAATGTTCAGTAAAAAGTACTATTGTAATTTTAGTTAGTAATTTTACTAAACAATGTATTAAGATAAAGTTACTTTTAAGCAATCAGAAAAACTACGAATATCATTTTATTATATTCTTTATCAAAATTTAGCCAAAACAACGAGAAAGAACACTTTATACTTATCATTACCCTTGCTATAATACTTTAGGTTGCATTTGTTGCACTAAATATCATGAAATTTTGTTAAATTTTATTATTAATCATCTAATTTGGTGCAACCAAGTGCAACCTTGATTAAAAATCTAAGGGTTGTGTAGCTTACGCTACACCCCGCTATGTAGCTACGCCTCACAGCTTCAGAGAGGATGAAGGGCTACGCTACCACCGACCTATTCCGCTATTTAAAACACTGGTGGAAAGAGAGAAGTTTCTGTTTTTCCAGAACCAAGCTGAAGAATGCTGACATCAAATCATCATGTTTTCTGGATGCTTGTTTTGCATCTAAGGCTACATCGATCAATCCATTCTTGTTCGATTTTGTTAGTTTTTTGTACAAGTTATCAACTTGAGTCCCATTTGGCAGTTCAAGGAACTAGCAAGGGATGGATGCTATTGGTAGATCTAATAAAACATGTGATCATTTATTACTCATTTGGCAATTTTGTTTTATTTTTAGTGTCTTAATACAGATGTCCTTTTCTGAAGCATAAAAATGCCGAAAGGCCAAAATGTTCCATTCCAGTAGGAAAAGCTGAATTCCGACTGAAAAAAAATGAAGTCTGTGGGCTTGAACTCTCGATTCAGTTGTCGAAACTGAAAGCTCATGTTAACAAATTCTACAACCATCTCATGACACTCTTCTGAAGTCCCTACTTACCATTTGGATACATTCTCAAGAACAATTGGGGCTTTAGGACAACCGCGAACTAGGTTACAGCACGCCTATCAGGTGTGTGCTATGGAAAGCTAGGTGTTGTATAAATCTTACATCCACATCTGGTAGACTGCAAGTTGTTTTGCATCCAGAGATCTACGAATTGCAAGATTCTAAAGCATGGTGCCTTAAGTAGAAGATTCTTACAACTGGAATGATTTTTTTTTTTTAATTGGATAATGGATTGCAATTCGATAAGGTAGAAAGTACATCAAAGGAAAATGAGTTCTAATACATCGAGATAATCTTGCCACAACACATTTGATTTGGCCATCTTATTAGCTTCTTGACCAACACAAGAAAACAAAATATGCAGCAGAGAAGCTACATCTTTTATATCATCAATAACAAAGGAATGTTTCCATGACTTGGACATCATGACATAATGAAGAGAGAATGATCTTTCTAGCTTATCAAATTGATTGTGATGACATACCCAGGGAGGTAGGATGGTGGGCCATGACTTTGGACATGTAATCGTAAAAGATACAATAGTATGTTGAAACACCCTAAATTTACCAAACCTAAAGCTGAATGAGGACTGTTGAAATCATGGTCCACTTGGTTGACTTGCTTTTCCTTTTTGTATTTAGAATCTGACAAAGATTTAGTTTAAGAAAAATGAAAAGCAGCATATGACAGATACATCCAGAAAGCAGTAGCAAGTGACCTTCTTGTTACTCTCTCTGAAACAAGGCTATTGGCCAGCACAAGTCAAGGACATTCCATGTTGTGATCCTCCTGTTGGTCCCAGACCTGACATGTTTTATTACCCCTGAGGCTTTCCAGGAGCATGATAATGAGTTTAACTGAAGGTCTGGCCCTTGATAGAGTGGAATGATGGAACAGTATTCATGTATCCGACCCGGATTAATTGGGATAAGGCTTAGATGATGATGATGAGTTTTTCTAGGAGAATCTGCTTTTCGTTATTAATTTCCGGTGCTCATTGATTTGACCGAATCACAGTTCATACATGAACAAATTCCTCTTTACGAATTCTGTGCTGATAGATAACATTCCTCTGGCATAATCAGACTAGGCCTCTATTTTTGTTTGGCAGAGTTCAGTTTCTATGTAATCTTATTTCTTAGAGAGCTTGAATGGAAACACATTTGCCTGCTTGTTGCAGTCAAAATGCCATTCGCCTTGAGGAGAAGGAGAAAAAGGAAAAGGAGATGCTGAACCAAATCATCGATGAAGCCGAAGAATACAAGCGTTCTTTCTACGAAAAGAGGAAAAACACCTGCGAAACTAACAAGACCCATAACAGAGAAAGAGAGAAGGTAAAATATATGGAAAGGAATCCCTCCTTTTTTCCAGCTTGTTTGCTGTATAGAAATGCAATAATCTGTGGCCAGGAACATTGTTTTCTTTCCCCTTTCTGCGTTGATGCAATATCATCTGGGGAAATTCTTGAAATGTGGTATCTGACTGAAATCTGCTTGTATTCTGGTCAGCTATATCTGGCTAACCAGAAGAAGTTCCACGAGGAGGCGGACAAGCAGTACTGGAAAGCGATAGCGGAGCTCATTCCCCATGAGCTTCCTACCATTGAGAAGAAGGGAAGAAAAAAGGACCAGGACAAGAAGCCATCGATTGTTGTTGTCCAAGGCCCAAAGCCTGGCAAGCCCACTGATCTTTCCAGGATGCGGCAGATACTTGTGAAGCTGAAACACACTCCCCCTCCTCACATGAAACCTCCACCACCACCCGAACCCGCCAAAGATGCTGCAGCCAAAGACAAAGATGCTGCAGCGGCCAAGGGCAAAGATGCAGCGGCCCAAGGCAAAGATGCGGCGGCTACAACCAAAGATGCAACTGCACCAACTACCCCACCTAAAGATGCTGCAAATGGTTCCGCCGAATCAAAAGAAGCAGCTTCTGCACCAGCTGAGGAACAGCCAGCTGCACCACCTGAGCCAGTCCCTTCTGCATAGGACATGCTAACATGATTTCTGTTTTTTTTTTTTTTTTTTCAATGGATATCAACATTGCACCCATTATTTCAGTCTATTTTGGTTTTTGTCTCTCGTACCATAATTACTGAGAATAAGAACCCTCTGTGGGTGATAGGCTGTGAAGAGCTGTTATTTCATTTTGCTCCTAGGGATTTGTTGTTGGATGGCCATATCTGATTTTGTTTTGTTTTTGTTGTTTTTTTAATGTGGAAATTTATTATTGGAGTAGGGATTTGTTTGTGTCTAATTCTCTCCAGTTAATCAAGTGATTGTGTGATGGTTGTGTATTATCAGTGAAATCCTGGAACTTCTGATCAGATGAATCTGATCAGTGTTAAGTGCATGTATGCAAGCAAATAATCTTCCCTGTCAAAATGATTTGTGCTCTCAAACCCTAAGGGTTTTCACTCATTGTTAGTTAAAAGCCCATTCCACAATAAGAGTCATCAGCTTTGACACACTGATTGAAGGCCCATGCGTGGTGATATGAACCACTCAGCAAGGATGGGCTGTACAGCAAAAGTAATGGCTGAGGAGTTTGTTGAAACGGATTGGCCCTTTTGGAATTAGCCATATGTGTTTGCATTGCCTGATTGTCCCATCAGTGTGATTTTTGCACCTATACAGCCTCTGGATGGACAGTGCCAATGACTGACAGTGGGTCCAACGTACCATGGAGGCTCAGCAAGTACTGTTCAGGATGGTTTGGGAGAGCTACTCTTAACTGGTCCTTCGGAAATTTTAGGGCCTTTTTGGTTTTCCAATTTCCTATGAAATGCAAAATAAATGAGCCACTATATTAGGGCCTGTTCAGGATGGTTTGGGAGAGCTACTCTTTAACTGGTTCTTTGGAAATTTTAGGGCCTGTTTGGTTTTCCAATTACCTATGAAATGCAAAGTAAATGAGCCACTGATATCATTTTCAGGTGTTTGTTTAAACAGGAATTATGGCTCGTACATTTTGACACTAATAAATCGAGAGTCAAATACACTTCAAGGTAAAGTAAATTGTAGTCATTACATTTTCACACTATAAAATTACCGTTTTTATGGTGATTGGAAACCAAACAGGCCCCAAGAAAGAAATGCATATGCTTTTTGCACTGAAATGCTAGAAATTGTAGTTGCGCCGAAAATATTGTATGCTTGTCTTGCCCAGTATGGATAATTGGGCAAAGGGAATAAACAGAGGAATGGATCCTCAGGTTTCAACTTGTACAGGAATGTCCCATGGTCCACTTATCTCTGGATCTTTTATCTCATGGGTCTGATTTCAGATCTCCTTTGTGGGGAAGATCATAGCCATTCAATATTTGGTCTCTTTCTCTGTTGAATGCAGACTTTAGTTTCAAGCCCCCATTTTATCCACCCAAAAGAATTCAAGCTACCAATTGAAGGGTCGGGATGTATGTCTTTGGGGCATGGTTCATTGACAGTGAGCCCATCTGACCAACAGTTTTGATAAACAAACCATTGCTGCCGTTTAACACACAAACTGAGAACCTGCGTGTGCTATGCATATCCTCAAATCAAATATTTCTCATCAATTATCAAGGTACACAACTTTTTTCTACATTTCATTCGAATCAGGTGTAGGATGAGATGTGGCAATGAGCTAAAATATGTTAGCAGCATTGTTCAAAAACCCATAAACTTAGACTTCAATCGATGTCCAGTCGAGTCAGTTTGACTCGAAGACTTGACCCGACTCTAACTTATTTAATTATTTTAAATTGTAAATACTAGTAATGTCAATATATAATTAAATTAGTTAATTTTATTATAAGTAATAGAAAATGTAACTTGAAACCAATAGAAATGCACATAACTCTCTATTTAAGGGTGCGTTTCTTTGGTTGATTGAGGTGAGGGTTTAAATTATCCTTCCCCAACTTCTTATTTTTAATACAATCCCATCTCAGAAACTGGCTCGATTTAAGTCACACTCAATGTTTGAAATATCGGTATTCGCGTTATGTAACGCACCCTTGGGATACAGATACGTATCGGTTATTGCACGGGATATATCATTTGTATCGGGTAATTTTATTGTACTTTTTCGGAAACATGGGGAAACATAGAGAAAATGGTTGAATTTTTCAATGAAACTTTAGGGATTGTTAAAAAAGACCTTAATACACACTTTTAAATCAGAACATCTCAAAAAAAAGTGCACATAATGAGTTTTCTTTGTATAGGGTCCTAAGCTTTGCGATGTCTGACTGAACTAATACAACTATATTCAAATTGAATGCATATCATTTAGAGTGTATGTGATGATCATTTCATCAAATGGTCCTAAATACTTTGAAATTAGTCTCAATCGACAGTTGGTTGAAGGAAAATTTCGACAAAAGAGAACATGAAGAACCAATGGATATTGAAATCAAAGCTCTAATTCCATGACTTTTCATGCAAAACATAAAGAACCAATGAATATTTAACCATTTGACACTAATTTAAAATAATTTCAACAAAAAAAGGGATCAGAAATTGAAAATGCTCACTGGATCGAACATGTGGGATATATCAGCACTACCTATGCGTTTCGTATCGCACAGGTGGGATACAAGATATATCATGGGATATATTGGCCAATATCATCGATATTTAAAACATTGGTCACACTGAGTCATGTCGAGTCAACCATGACATTGAGTCAGGCATAGTATCGAGTTTCCCAGCAACTCGGCTGGGTTTAGAGTCTTAGAGTTGAGTGAGCAAGTTTTGGAATTATGGTTAGTAGGAGTAGATCCATATTCAGACTAAGTCTTACCTCACAACCAATACAAGGATTATTAATGCTTGCATTTATCTCTGTGCTTATTTACAACATCTTTCGCATCTTAGTCTAACTATGAATGGCAATGACCATAAAAATTCTCCTGCTGCCACAATTACAAGTTATAACAAACATCTCTACAGCAAACTCCATATATTTTGAAGATGAAAGATGAAACAGCATACATACAAGCAAAGGGCTGAGGAGAATCCAAGTTACAGTGAAAGTACATTGGTCCTTATACAGAATGGTTGGTCTGATCTCAGCCTTAAAAGTTCTGTCACCTAACACTCTTCTTTCTAGTAGAGGATCATCTAGGATTCATCTGTGTGAAACTTATAGGTGAAGAGGTGAAGGGCAGGCCATTCAAGTCAACAGTTGTTGAGTTCTGAGAATTGCTGGAATTCGTGGCTTTTGAGCCTCCGCCAGTCCCCAACAAATCCTGGATGATGCCTGGTGGTGTCAGCACCTTCTCGTTGAGTTTGGCGTGTTTTGTGAGCATAGCTACAACTTGGGTCATCGAAGGTCGTCGCTTGGCTGCTGCTTGGGTGCAGAAGAGGGCTATTTTAATGTATCTGAGGACTTCCTCTTCTGGGTAATGTTCTAGCTGTGAGTCCACTAGCTCTAGTAGTCTCCCTTCTTCATAGAGCCGCCATGTCTGAAAGTGAAACCATGGAAGTGACAAGATGGGCATTAGACATTGAGGGCGATGCCATTGTTGGATTGGAAAAGAAAATTACAAAAATCATGACCAACTATATTAGAAGATGCTACATTGTAATTCGAAAATTTCAATGTCTTTGGGACTCTTAAGTTGGGACTCCGATCTATTCATTGGAACTGTGTAGTAAGTTTACCAGTTTGAACAAACCAACTGTGTAGTAAGTTTACCGGTTTGAACAAACCAGTCGCTAGAATTTTTTCTTTATACTTGGTTTGTCTGAGACCTTTGAAAATTTGAATTAGACTGAGAAATCAATCTCCGGATTTCCTAGTGCAACCCATCTGAGTCAATGAAAAGCTGGTAGAAGACCATGGAAGAGAAAACATGGGACTTCTTTTCATATTAAAGGAAGATATATATATATATATATATATATATATATATATATATATATATATATATATATATATATATATATATATATATATATATATATATATATATATATATATATATATATATATATATATAAAGAGCAAGAAAAATAGGAGAGTAGTTGGGAGAGAGAAGGGGAGGAAAAAAAAGAAAAGAAAAGAAAAGTGGCCTTGACCTCTTATGAGGATAACAAAGGTTTTCGACTGGCCCGGGGGAGGGTGTGAAAGGAGTGTTTGCAATTACTAAAACAACCTACCGGGATCGTTCATTTCCTTCACTCAGATTGGATATTCAATCACTTGCAGAAACAGAAAGGGACAAATGAAAGAATTGAATATTTCGAAAAAGAAACAGAAAGAGATTAATGGAAGGAGATGCGAACCACACACATAGAATACTCAAAGAAAACAAGATCAGCAGACACTAATGAAAGAAGCAATCAGACGGTTGTCTGGCTTGAATCAATTTCAATACCTCTGAAGATCGAACAAATGCTAACAGCAGAAAGGACAAAACACACAGCTGCGGTACCACTATAGATTTTTGGTACTATGAAACAAGTCCACGAGAATAAGAGGGAGAACTAACCCATTCCAAGAGAAATTTCTGCATCCCTGACCAGTCTGATTTTGCACTACTTCTGCCACTAACTATTTCAAGTATAAGGACCCCAAAGCTGTATATGTCTGCCTTTTTAGTTAACTGACCGAGCATTGCGTACTCTGGTGCAAGATAACCACTGCACATAACAACAAAAAAAATAAGGGTTGGATGTGGGTCATATAAAAAAATTTGGAAATAGAGAGAATGCAAACCTCGATCTAGGATAAATACAATGACCACGATGACATTTTTGAAATTTAAATTTACAATAAAGTGAAAATCAATAACACAGACCAGCTCAAGTTAGGAAAGTAACTACGCATTCACAGCATAAGAAGCTAAAAGGTTCTTTTGTATAAGATTTCGTTAAGCTTAAGGCCCATTTGGACACACCCTCCAAAGGGGCTTTTGGGGCCGAAATGCTGTTTTGATCCAAACAGCGGTTGTTGTTATTGTGGGTTTGGATGCAATTTGCAAACCATCTCATCTCCTGCTTGACAAAATAGGCGCTCAAATGCCAAATCCAATTGAAACCCTCCCTTCTGAGGAAGTGCGTCCAAACATGCCCTTAAGATGCTTACTCCCAACAGCAAAAGGTTTATGTCTCACTTTCGGGAATTCTCTGATTTACATCTAAGAATACACATGCTTGTGAGCGTGCAGGGGTAAATTAGCGTGACCCAGTTGGTATTTAATCGCTTAAATGGAAATGACTCCCTCACACAACCTCCAATTGTACCGACCCACATTTAATTTCCTGTAAATAAGATAGAATTTAGTAAGTTTTTGCACACTCTTGTTGGTTTTTCTCATTGTTGATTGTTTCTTGTACATCGCCATGTCTTTATCCAGATAGTTCATCCATTAGATTCCACATCAATGCAAATTTCACTGTCCATACAAAAGATGGTTAGAAATATCAGTCCAGATTTCAATGATGTGTCAAAATGTGGACTGATATCTATCTGGAAAATGAGGATGTCTAATCAAATGGAAATTTTCCATGTGGTCCATCCATTGCGAAGCTCACTTGACGAACAGCCTGGATCACCATGTGAAGGGGGAGCAACAACGAGATAGAAATAAATGCGAGCTATGCTAGCAAAATTCTGTACTAAACACACGAAAGTGATACATAAAAGGTATCCAATGAGGTCAGTCACATTTATAAGCTTGCTCAACTGAGAAAAGGATGGCTACTTCCTAGTCTACCCTGCAATCTGCATGCTCACATGTATATGTTGTTTGTGAAGATAAATATAGGGGGGTTCAGCTGTTCAGGTGCCAACTATATGATATCATATCAAAAAACATTCAGACCAATTTTCTTTCAAAGATAAGAATAATTAACCATATAACCCACATGGTTCAAGTTAAGAATTTCCATATGTACATGCATGTACATATATACATATATGTAGAGACATACACATGTATGTTTACATATATGTATTTATTTATGTCTGAATGCACGCGCCGACGAATTACCTGACTCTAGTTGCAATGGCTTGCCAAATGGTTGCCTCTTGGGAGGGGGAAAATCAAAAGAAAACCAGTACGCATTGCCCCAATACATACTGGTATTGCCCATGAGCAATACATTGTATCAGCCAGTATTGATGGTGAATGATCCAATACCTGATAGACTGATTTAAAAACCTTGTACCTAACTACAGATGAGAATAGCATGCATATTGTATGTTACCAGATTATGAGTTAACATGGTAGGCATAATTTCTTACTTCTAAAAGAATTGATTGTGGTGTGTCCCTAGTAAGGACTGTCCATTTCCAATGTTCCATGAAAGCAAGGAAGATCACTATTCAATATGATCTTTCCAAAAAAAAAAAAAAATCATAATTCAATATTGTTTGAAATATGGAAGTTTCTACAAATATGAAAGATTACTTACGCTGTTCCAGCTACACGTGTACTCAGGTGAGAAACATTATCTGGGAAGAGCTTAGCCAAACCAAAGTCCCCAATTTTCGGGACCAGGTTCCTGTCGAGAAGAATGTTACTGGCTTTGATGTCTCTGTGCACGATATGCGGCTCAAGCTCTTCGTGAAGGAATGCAAGACCCTTGGCTGTGCCTACACAAATGGCTGACCTCCTTACCCAATCTAGTCTAATATTTTTAATATTTGAACCTGCAAATGAATAGAACAATAGCTATATTATATAGCATACTGGCACAACTGATATTGAGAATTCAAATCATGCACATTCGGGTCATTGCATAATGTTTTTACCTAGTAATGCGTGATCAAGGCTGCTGTTTTCCACATACTCGTAGACCAAAATCCGATGACCTCCTTGAACACAGCACCCCGTTAGCTCGACAAGGTTTGGATGCTTAACATTCGTGATCATATCTATCTCAGTCAAAAATTCATGAACCCCTTGCTTTGATTCAGCAGAGAGCACCTTCACGGCAATTTGGGTTCCATTCTTGAGGGTCCCCTGAGAAATAGAAAACAAAGAAAATATAATTAATAAATACAGAGTGCCTTTGATGATGTAAAATAGGAATAAACATGTATCATATTTACATGACTGATAATCAACGAGATGTGGAAAAAAATGGAAAATTTTGCAAAGAACTTCCCTATGATACTCAAGTGGACATTAAAGCTGTTAGATGAATGAGGCATTATCTTAAACTCTTTTGTATTATATTGTCTTCATAACTATTCAGCAATGCTTTCGTGTATGCATCTTTTTATTTTTGTTTTCTTTATTTTTTTTAGAAGTAGCATATATCAGAGGAAGGAAAGGTGAAAAGGTTGGGAAATTGGGTATTTTCTCCTTCATACAACGGAAAGGGTGTTTCGTGCTTATAAACCAAATTGATCGGCATGTTTGACAGCTAACTTCATTTACTAAATCAACAAGAAATTGCCCTGTAAGTTTCCATATGAATCACAAGAAATTTGAAGATGAAGATCTCCTTGGACACAATCAATGTCTTTCGTTGGTTCTTTACAAAAGAGCAAGCACAAATCATGCTAACTCATGCTATTAAGGTTACCGAACTCATATATCCGATAACCAAAACAATTAATCTCACAGTTTTCCATCTTTTTTTTTTCCCCCTTTTTATTATCATGTCTTAGCATTAGTCGTCATCTTAAACTTTCAAGCACAACACGTAAGAGGTTTGGTGGTCCATTAGCTGAGGTCTATGCCAGTACATGAATAAAAGCATTCAAAGAAGATTCTATGATTGTGAAAAGGAGAAAGAAAGAAAGGATAGCTGTTAAAATCTCTATGATGTTAAACAATGATCTTTCAAGCATTCCATAGAATATCTCTTCATTGTTCATGTTTGTCCAGGAGTTCTATCTGAATTCGAAGGAGTAAAATGATGGTTGATGAAATCCTCATTCAGAGGGCACATTCCCAAAAACTTTTGAAGAAGATATGAAGGTAAATCCGAACTATAGATAGTACGGCTAAAACTGTTTTAGAGGCCAAAACTCTTAGAAGTGACACTGGCCAAGATAAGACCCTTACATATGGCCCAAACCTTCAAATCCAAGCCCTCTGCATAATAAAGAGCTCCTCATTACTTCTGCTTCTAAAACCCCACCATCATCAGTGGCACCAAAAGGGTGCACTATCTTCACATGAATAGCTGACAATTGAAGTCACGTCTAAAAGTTGAAATAGCGATTTAGGGTATCAGTAACTGAACTGATTCAGGAAACAAATTGTTCGGACATTTGGAATACAGTGCTCGGGCCTAATGAAATATAAGGCCAGATAAAGAAGCTTCACATATCTTGCAAAGCAATTTGTATCACACTCCAACTACCTATTTTGGAATCTAGGGAAATATTAACCAGTTCGCAGCTATACCCATTTCATTTTGACATTAAAACAGAAGAAATATGCTAAAACAGCTATCAACTGACCTACCAAAGTACTTGATAAAGGCTTGGTATTGGATTTAGCTGATCACCAAAAAAAAAAAAAAAGAGCATATATAACTTCAGATTCTCTCGTTCTCTTAAATTGAAATATGTTCATAATTCAAATTTCCATTGATGGAGAGAACTTCTCAAATCTGAGTAATGCGAAGAAAGAAAAAAAAAGAAACTGCAACAGTTGAAATGCATGCTCATCCATGTGTAATAGAAGTCCACCTTTTTAGAAAAGCATAATGGTCATTTCTTTCACAGAACTAAAACGGTCAAGAAACATTTGCATATTCAGGCATACCTTGTAGACTGTTCCGAATCCTCCTCGGCCTATCCTATTGCTAGTATGAAAACTCTTTGTTGCAGCTTTCAGTTCTTCATAAGAGAAAAGCTTGATATTCTTGGCCGACGAATATCCTATCCAAAGGAAGAAAAGAAAGACAGAATGGAGGTCAGGACTAAGAAAAGTACTAAAGGTTTGCCATACATGTCTATGTAAAGGATTCTCTCATGACATTAGCAATCAGAAAATATGACTATACATCATCCTGGAAAATTTAATATTGAGTTTAAAGAAATTGTGAGGAACGAATGTATAATGACGTACTCACCATCACCGTCTTCTTGATTAGGACTCTTTAACCATGCCCGTAAGGAATCAAGGCAGCCACAACTCATGTCCGTGGGGTGTATTGACTTTAATCGTCTGAAATTCTAGTCTTCCCTTTTCAGTTTGCTGCATTCAAGATTCAGCAAAAAATAAGGAAACGAAAGTTGGGTTTTATGAAAATTTTGAATGTTCTTAACTTTTAACATGTTCTCCTACTTCCAAGTTCTAACCATCAAATTGACAGAAAGTGACAGTTCTGCAACAGAAACAGAACGAAGAAACGGGCAATGCTCCTGTTCGATAAGCGATGATAATTTCATCGAAATACAAGATACATCAAGGAAGAGACATTAATGCCCTGATGCATAGGGAAGATTTGAACACCCCTTGACTAGAATGAGAATCGCTACCCACTGAACATTCAAAAAAATGCAGATGGCAGGATGAGCTAAATGCAACCATAGAAAGAAAGAAAAGGCCCCAGAATGAGAAATTAATGATAATGCATTACACCGCTGTTATCATTGCATTCTTTTCACAATGCGCGAAATGATTCCTTAGTGTTTGGATTTGGAACTAGCAAATAACTAATTTGAACCGAGTCAATGGCCTATTTTTATGAGGAAAAAAATGGAAAAAAAAAAAGGAGGAATGTTAGAGATAACTTGGCTGTATATTTCTGAGCCCTGATGAGGATACTTGCAGGCACAAATGCCAGTAGGCCACACATGAACAAGATCCAGTCCTTTTTGTCAGGCATGTCTACTCAGGTGGGCCAATCATGTAGAGAAAAAAAAAATGGATAATTAAAAAGTGACAAACAGTCCATGTACAGTGTATAAATGTGGCCCACCTGATCAGCGGATCTGCCTGAAATTTTTGGGCCAGGAAAAATAGACAGTAGGGACAGCCTGATGAACGGCAAAGATCATGCTAGAACATGTGCCCACAAATAGTGTTCCAATTCAGATCACATGAGTTAACCACCATCCAATTCCTCTGTATCTCCCATCTATTTAAAAGACCCAAAATCCATATAATTCTGTTTTGCAAGCTTGTATTGAAAGTAATGAATTCCCAGATAATATCATCAACTAAACTTTTCTCTCTCTTCAAATCAAATCACTTGTGAATCTTCTAACTATGTCACAAGTGTAGATAATGCATGTTTTGAAATAGCATCCATTCCGTTTTCTATCAAATCAATCTAAAAACAAGTAGTAGTAGTAGAAGAAGAAAACTAAAATCCCGATATTTCACAAGAAGATTTAATTTAAAGAAGAAAACATTACCCTCACTAATATCCTCTTCTTCGATTAAAACAGCAGTGAATTCCCTTCTCTCTGTTCTTCTTCTTCTTCTTCTTCTTCTTCTCTCTCTCTCTCTCTGTCCTTCTTTGTACCTCTCTCTCTCTCTCTCTCTCTCTCTCTCTCTCTCCAGGAGTCAGAGGCTTGGTTTCCCACCATTTCATATTTTCGCAGAAAACGACCGTTCTCTCGGGCTCGAATTCGTTTTGCATACGTCGCGATTGAGGGTCCCTAATATATGTGGTCGAATTGGGGCCCACACGTAGAGATGATCCATGAAAAGAACCGTCCATCTTCTGGTTCATAAAATATATGGCCCACGAAAAGAAAATTGCAGTGATTGAATGATTTAGGACGCTGATCCTTCTACCTGAATTTGAACCGTTGAAAAGATGACTCTGAATGGAGCAAATGCGACACTAAAATCGATGATCAGAATCATCCCGGACGCGTATTGCCGTCCCGCCCCCGCCCGGACGCATTACAGTCCGGGCAGACCTTTGGAGGGCCCACTGTGATGTATCAGTTTATCCACTACGTCCATTCATTTTATAAGATCATTTTAAGGAATGACTCTAAAAAGGAGTAAGATCCAACGTTCAAGTGAGCCACCCCAAATAGTGATGGAAGATGATGTCATCAAGGTCCGCTCACTATTTGGTGTGGCTCACTTGAGCGTTGGATCTGCCTCGTTTTTGGGCTCATATCCTAACATAATCTTATAAAATGGACAAAGTGGATAAACTGGTAGATCATGGTGGGCCTGTACACAGGGTCTACTCGGATGGTAATGCGGGGGACAGGAGCAAGACGCAATCTAAGTCCAAATTAATAGAACATAGGACACAAAGAAAAAGAACTTATGGAATAGACACTTAGAATTATTCAATATTATACTCTAGTGGCCCAATGGTGCGACACATGATGGCGAACATGAGCCGCGACATAGGCGAAAGAAACCCCGACGGCTTGGTCAAATGTGTACAACAGGATATTTACTGTAATAGCCCTGAGGTGTGGCTATTTTTAATAAAAGTCTAATTTCTCGTCCAGTTCATCTCTTTTGGCCTTTTGACAAGAAATTGAAAATTTTACAGGTAAAAATGCCCCCTTACCACCATGTGCGCAGGGGGGATCCACCCTGTGCCCCAGGGGGAATCCATGGTGCCCAGCAAGAATCGGACAGAGGGGCATTTTCGACTATAAATTTTTAATTTCTTGCCAGGAAGGTAAAAAAAGATAAACCAGACAAGAAGTTATACTTTTAATAAAAATAGCCAAAACCCATATATGACGGGGACCGACGTTTTGTTGGAATGTTGCGTGAGGACTGAAAGCGGATTGAGTGGTGGTGACCCCAACACCACCTAGGCGCTGTGGGGCCCACCTTGATGTATTTGTTTAATATCAAATCTGTCTGTCCATTTTTCCAGCTCATTTTAGGGCATGAGCCCAAAAATGAAGCAGGTCCGAAGCTTAAGTGGACCACACCACACCACAGGAAACATTGGGATGGTAACACCCACCTTTGAAACCTTGCTAGGGCCTGCAGTAACATTTATTTGCCATCCAACTAGTTGATAAGATCACACAGACCAGGATGAAGGAAAATCACAAATATAAGCTTGATCCAAGACTTCCGTGGCCCCAGGAAGTTTTTAATTGAAGGTGTTCAATCACCACTCTTTCCTGTGGCGTAGTCCACTTGAGCTTTGGATCCGCTTCATTTTTTTATTTTTTTTTTGTTTATACTCTAAAATGAGCTGGAAAAATGGATGGACGGAATGGATATAAAACACATACAATATCACAGTGGGCCCCAGTCACCCCAAATCTGCTTCAGACAAGGGCCATTCATCAGGTGGGCCAGCACTAACGGGTGCCTAGGCCATGAAAATTCAAGCCTATCCTAATCATCAGGTGGTCAAATGCATACATTGACTGTGGATCCCCTGATAATTGGATTGGCCTGATCAGGAGTCAGGACATGCTACATGCACTGGTGCGGCCCACAACATAAACGGGCGGATGCTTGGGTAGAGGAGAACCAATGGACCATCGCATGGCTCAATGTCAGACTGTTGAGCATGTGGACCCCACCTAAAAAAAACTCCTCAATCTTAACCTATTTAATGATCGCCTTCGAATGGACGGTTAAAAAAGAGCTTATCCTGATCACACCGGTAAAGAAGGCCCGTATGTGTTGAATCAGACTGCTGACGTGTCTGATATAAATAGTACATAGTTTTCATATAGTGGCCCACCTGATCAATGGACGGGCCTGATTTTGCCGACAGGGAATGTGGGTTCTCGTGGGGAAAGTTGATAATTCATACTTCCTGGAAGCAGTGGACTTTCTTTGGTATACCACCTAATCCGTCAGCGCCCACCTTACCGGATCCGATCAAAATTCCAAGTGGGCCCACTTCTTTTGTAAGAGAATCCATTACAAAACGTTGTAGGTTAAGCTTAACGTACAACCCCATGTTTGGGGCCCACTTTGAAGTGTGCAAGAAATCCTAACCTTCCATCATTTTATTCTCTTTGGCGTCCAAAACTCAGGCTTATCAAAAGCTGAGGTGGGCCACACAACACCTGTGATTCGTATCTTCTTGATGGGGTGGATGGCGTATAAAAAATAAATAAATAAGTAAAAAAGAAGAGTGGGACTCACGCAACATCTGAAAGTTTTTTTTTAATGGTGGGCGTCCGCTGTGTGTGGTCCACCTGATTTTTGGTTTGGGGACTTCTTTTTAGGTGGCTAAGAGACGTGCGGGGTTTCAAATGATGAGCCGATTGGAGCGTCATGGTGACATCACCCATCTTGGACCCGTGAATTTTCATCTGAGAGATTTTAGGTGCATGGCCATCCAAAATAAGGCCTATAGTATCAACACATTGGATCACTGAACTATGGCCCCACTCATACAGCCATGTTTGTATGCAATTTAGGGTATACAGACCCTTACAAACTCTTAAGTGTGGCTTTTTTAGCCCACAAACCTACATTTATAATTTTATTATGATTATACTTTTATATCACTGAAATATCAAACTCGGGAAAAAAAAAAATTATACTAAAGCCTTAAAGCTTGGGTTTAAATAAGAGATTTTCATGATAATATAATGTAAAATTATAATAATTACAAATTCTTTCATTCTATTAAATTTGCATTTGACTACTGAATCACTCAATTATATATGTAATTGTTTAAGTAAGTGGGAATATATTAAACAAGGGTGAAGGGACACTTACACAATCAACTATGTCAAACAACCGCTTACTAAAGAATATTTTAATGAGATATATTTGTTGTTCTATGATTTCAATACAAGACCTTTCAGCTATGAAACTATGTCAATGAACTACTTGCTCTAAAATCTCGAGCCTTTAGAAGATGGTGTATCATGCTAATAATAAAAAAATTCTTTTACGCTCGGCCAGGTAGCATGTGGACTACTAAAGAAAAAGCATAGTCCGCTAAATACGCTATGAATATGAGTGATCGGAGCCGTTAAATAGGTATGTCTAAACATGCATACAGATGGTTAGCAAAGCAAAAACAACATTTGTCCACATTCAACTGAAAATAACCAAACAACGGATGGATTGGATCCTTTCATTGGAAATATTTTGATCGTTGTCCATCCATGGTGGAGATCAACAGTCTGGAATCTAGATCAATCAATCATAAGCCATGTTAGTTTTGCACCATTCTTCAAATGGGCTGCTACTCTTCAACCGTACACATGGTATAGTGTCATTCAAATCCAAACCGTCCAAATCGTTGACCAAACTGTGAATGGAGGATAACTGGAAATTGTAATAATCATCCTATTTCTCCAGCAAATTTGGACTTCTCACTGTTTTAATTACTTTTAACCATTAATTGGGTGAGTCCTCATTTCATCAGGTCCTTAGCTCATGGGCTGGAGTGATCATGATGTGGCCCACTTTCAGTGTTACTCAAGATAGGGGACAAAGTCCTCTTCTCATTTACAGTGTTGGGAAGATCATAAAGGGCTTAATGAATGCAAGGATAGTTTACATTCTAGTTATCAAAGATGTTACTATGATTATTTTAATTTCAAGAGGGATTTAGATATAATTTGTTACCGTTTTGACTATTTCCTGTAATTTTAGTCAATAGATCTATAATAAAATTACTACATTTTAATATTACTAAACTATTTATTAGTGTCCATTTATTTTGTGTTGGAAAGAGATTGAATATTACTAAACTATACATATCCTTTTGCCATATCCTTCTAAAGTTTTGGATCTGAGTAAAAGTTGGCCCTAAGGTTTCATGGGATGATGCATAATGTGCACGGTTTAAATTTTGTGCTCACATCATGTGTGATGAGTTTTCAAAAAGTTCTTATGAGTTCTCGTGAAAACCATTCCTAGGTGGTATTAACCTCTATGACTCAAATTTCAACTTGGTTCAGAACTTTGGTGGGCCATGTAAAAAAGAAACTGATTCCTTCCTTGATTTGCCTCTATCTTTGATATAGCCCACAAGAGTTTTGGATCAGGTTGAAAGTTGGGTATTGAGGTTTTTTGAGGTGTTGCATCACAGTGGATAGGCTCAAATTCTGGTCTCACATCACGTGTGATGAGTCTTCAAAAAGTGCTCACAAGTTCTCCTGAGAACTGGTGCACAAGTGAGCATCTCCCTCTCTCTCTTAGAGCTGTACACAAGTCGAGCTGAACCGAGCTTTGCTCAGTTCGGCTTAGTTAGGTTAGTGAGTGACCTGGGCTCGATCTTGGTGGTGGGCTTAGCTTGGTTTGGATGAACTTTCGAGCTGAATTCGAGCCTATCTGAGCTTCAAGCTTTCGAGCCTAAATTCAAGTCCGAGCTTTCGAGCCTACATCAAAGGGTGAACCCCACCAGCAAGAAATGCAGGCGCCAAGCCCCCCATTGCAAATAGGATTTTCTCCATTTCCTCTTAAACTCATCAAAAACATATAAGGACTAAGGACTCTTACTATATATATGCATACCTTCAAAGGGCGAGCTGTCGAACAATGGGGGTCGTCGGACAGGGAGAGATGGAGGTGGGGAGGTCGGCTGTTGCCTAGTCGGACAAGGCGTTCGACGAGCGAAGAGAGAGAGAGAGAGAGAGAGAGAGAGAGAGAGAGGTTGGTTGTCACCTGTTGGACAGGGCAATCGGCGAGCGGAGAGAGAGAGTGGGAGGTGGGGAGGTCGGTTGTCGCCTGTCGGATAGGACGGTTGATGAATGGAGAGAGAAAAGGAGGTCGCGCAGGTCGATTGTCGTCGGGTGATGAGAGAGAAAGAGATTAACTGGACGGTTGTCGCCTTGCCGGACGGTCGAATGCCTGCTGGCTGACCTAGGGCTTTGGAGAGAGAGTGTGTTAGAAAGGGACGAACGCTTGAAGGGGGTAAGGTAGTTTTAGGTTTTACTTTTTACTTTTTAAGTTAAAATTTTTAACTTTAGTTTTTTAATATTAATAATATATATTAATATATTGTATAATATATAATATATATTTTAATGTTTCAAATATACGAGCCGAGCCGAACTAAGCCTGATTCGAGCTGAGCTGAATCGAGCTCAGGTCAGGCTCGGGCTTGGTTCAAATTTCCAACGAGCCCCAAAAAATGGCTCAGCTTGGTTTTTTCAGCCTTACGAACCGAGCCAAATTGAGCTTTTTTTAGCCGAGCCGAGATAACTTTTCGAACTGACTCAGTTTGTCTAAAGCTCTACTCTCTCTCTCTCTCTCTCTCTCTCTCTATCTCTCTACACACACATACACACACATCTTTCAGCTATTAGTTTTCACAGTCCCTACTCATGGCCCAGCGGAGAGACTCACAAAGACTCAAAGAGTTTCAACACAAAGGTCATGGGTTTCAGTACCCATGGTAGTGTATGTGGGATTAAAAAAAACATTTCTCCATTCCTTTTGCGATCTCAAATTTAGGGCATGAGCCCAAAACAAAAGGTCCACTCAAGTGGACCATAGCATAGGAGGCGGTGGGGATTGAACTCTCACCTTTAAAAAAATCTTTAATGGCCATGGAAGTTTTAGATCAAGGTGATATTCATGTTTTCCCTTCATCCCCGTCTATGTAACCTCATGAATAGGTTGAATAGAAAATAAACATCATGAGGCCTTAGGGATGTTTGAATGGTGGGCATCATTATCCTCATTATTTCATATGCTGTGGTCTACTTATCTTTAGATCTGCCTCATTGGGATCATGCCCTAAAATAAGACGGCAAAAGGGACAGATGGCGTGCATAAAATACATACATCATGGTTGGGACCCATTGACCTTCAGCCAGTGAGATATTCATGAGAGAGGCACTGAAGGCAATCTGGCCGAGTATGATGGATGATACACCACCAAACACTATATATTCTAGCTATGTGGGGCTTTAGATTAGGGCTGTCAATGGACTGGGTTGGCCCGACGGGCTCTCGGGCCTAGCCCGCATTGGGCTGGGCTTGGACTAGAGTATTAGGCCTGTAGGTCGGGTTCGGGCCTAAAGTATAAGCCCGTTTTTCAAACAGGCCGAACTTGGACTAGGTTGTTCAAAAGCTTGATAGCCTGGCTGAATCTGAATATATTTTTTAATTTAATATTTAAATTAAAATACCTTAATTCCTTTTAAATTTTAAATTTTGCACAAATTATTTCTAAAAATCTATCTCCCTCCTAAAACTCTTTTTATTATCTATAGCGTTGATATTTCTTTTTTATATATATGGAAAGGCGTAAGATTAGAGGATAATTTTTTTCTTTATGTGAAATGTTGGGCTTGGGCTGGGGCCGGGTTCGGGCTGGACCTTGTATTTGTATCTTAGGCCGGGCTTGGGCTAAATTATTGTGGCTAGTCACGGGTCTAGTCTGGGTTTGGGCATAAGTTGAGAGAGGCGGGCCGGCATTGGGCAGAGCTTGCCCCGACCCTAACCCGGGCCATTGACACCCCTAGCTTTAGTTGAATTCCAAGTGATGTTTAAGTTGAATAGAAAGCATTGCATTATTGAGTCTCTTTATCTTCACCGTACATCCAAACAATAATATTGATACAAAACTCAAGTGGAACACATAGCAGTGAGAAATGTGCAACCACACCCCAAAACCTATGTCTTCATGTGGGGGAATGACCTCATTTCTGGTATGCCCTTTTGTCCTGATGAATGGTTTGGATGGCACACAAAGAACACTGTGGATCCCACATTACATTTGAAAGTTTCTATGGTGAGCGTACATTGCTTCCCCCATTGTTCCCTTTGGTGTGGCCAATTAGAATTATAAGCCTTGGGATATAGTCACATGTCATGCATTGCACGTGCCATATCTAGAGTTGAGCACGAGCCAAGCCAGCTCGGTTAGCTCGCTCGACTTGGCTCGAACCAGCTCGATTTGAAGGTTAGATTCAAATCAAGCTTAGTCATTCTTCCAAGCTTGAAATGATTTTCAAGCCGAGCTCGAGCTAACCCAAGCTCGGTTCAGGGCGGCTCGAAGTTTGGCTCGATTAAATCTCGAATCGGTTTGACTTGGCTGACTCGTAAAAAACTAAAAAAAAATATTTTTTAATCCCACATCAGAAGTGACAGAAAAATAAGAGATGAAACTCTCTAAAAAAAATAAATGGGAGTGTCAATGGGCTTTGGGCTGCCTTTGAGCCTAATTTTAAACAGTTTTAAGCCTAACTTTTGGGCTAAGCCTACTAGACTCGAACTCGCTCGAAAGCTCGGTCAATGCAACCACACCCCAAAACCTATGTCTTCATGTGGGGGAATGACCTCATTTCTAATATGCCCCTTTGTCCTTATGAATGGTTTGGATGGCACACAAAGAACACTGTGGATCCCACATTACATTTGAAAGTTTCTACAGTGAGCGTACATTGCTTCCCCCATTGTTCCCTTTGGTGTGGCCAATTAGAATTATAAGCCTTGGGATATAGTCAAATGTCATGCATTGCACGTGCCATATCTAGAGTTGAGCACGAGCCAAGCCAGCTCGGTTAGCTCGCTCGACTTGGCTCGAACCAGCTCGATTTGAAGGTTAGATTCAAATCAAGCTTAGTCATTTTTCCAAGCTTGAAATGATTTTCAAGCTGAGCTCGAGCTAACCCAAGCTCGGTTCAGGGCGGCTCGAAATTTGGCTCGATTAAATCTCGAATCGGTTCGACTTGGCTTACTCGTAAAAAACTAAAAAAAAATATTTTTTAATCCCACATCAGAAGTGACAGAAAAATAAGAGATGAAACTCTCTAAAAAAAATAAATGGGAGTGTCAATGGGCTTTGGGTTGCCTTTGAGCCTGATTTTAAACAGTTTTAAGCCTAACTTTTGGGTTAGGCCTATTAGACTTGAACTCGCTCGAAAGCTCGGTCAAGCTATAGCTGGAACATTTCAGTCCAACTCAAAGGCCAAGCCGAACCAAACGTGATCTAGGGTGGTCATTGAGCGAGCCTAGCTGGAACAGGGCTAAGCTCGGCTCGTACTCACCCATATTATGACTGCTCAGTTTTGAATAAGTAGGAAAATCCCAGCATGTCTGCCATGTCAAATTGAGATGTTCAGGATCTCACCTTCGCCGCTACACAGAAAGAAATAAATAAATAAAATAAAATAAAGTTTTAAATCTTGAAGGAAGTGGCCATCAATGTCGTGGAGTGGACGGTGCAAAGGTTGACAATATTAACAAGATTTGACACTTATCCGAGAGGTCTCAAGTACAATCAGTTGGACCACAAGCTACCGTCCACCTAGCTGATGGAAAGGATAGCTTCCCATCTGTTAAGTGTATGTGAAATCCAATCCTTCGAATAGGTGGGCCTCACCAAGAGGATCGTTTATTGAAAAATTCTTCCCTATTTACCCATCATGTGGACCACACTGTAGAAAATACTTTCTAAACCATTGACAAATAAAAAAATACAAGCACGGTCCACTTGATGTACAGGTATAGATTATTTTTGCACAAAGTGATGCTCGTTATAGGGCCAACCTATTGGACGGCTTGGATGTTGAACACACATGAAAGGTTGGAAGTTGTTCTCACCTGCGTGCCTTCACCTTGGGCACAAAATCTGAACCGTCCATGTGATGCGGAATCTCATGAAACCCTCTACTCTCGAGTTTCAGCCTGATCTAAAATATAGTGGGCCATAGAAACAGGAAACACTTTTCTCCTCTTGATTTGGATCTCTCTTTGCTATGGCTCACCAGAGTTTTGTATCAGGATAAAATTTTGGCCTCAAGAGTTTCTTGGGGCGCTGCATCACATGGACGGTTCAGATTTTGCACCATGACAAATGTGCTTCCCACCTAAGAAGGTGGGCAGGATAGCAGGACTCATATTCTATATACATACATGTATTGCTTTTTGGACTAATTCAAATGCTATTTAGTTAATTAGAGAGGGCCCACAATCCGGACCGTTGATTAATCTGAAATTTAAAGAATCATTTAAGGACACACGGCCTTCTCCACTTCTTGTTGTGAAACTCAAAGCTAGTTTGCATGATTATCTTCTTAATATTCTATTACGTGGAATGAATAGGATGGCCTCTTGATATCTACCATAAACAAAAGCCAAGATATGGACAAATTGACATTTTAACGGTAGATTAAAAAATATATGGCGGAGGTGTCAGCTTTAACTCACGGATGTTTTGGGTTAGGATTACATTTGATCCTACGGTTTATCCTAGCTTTAATAGCCTTATGAACGGTTTGGATGGCATATAAACATCATGGTCGGCTTCAGGAAGGTTTCAACGGTGGACGTTAAAATGCACCCTGTTTCTCCCCGCGTGGCCCATCTGAGTTTTGGATATGCCTGTTTGTTTTTTGGCCTGTTCTATTGTGATCTCTAAAAACTGATGGATGGAGTGGATTTCTCACGAGCATATCTATGTGGGTCCCACATAGCATCTGGGCGGCAGACTGCATGCCAGTTTGATGCTACCCTTGTATGAACAGATCCATTCATTTAATCGCCTACACCTGATGCCACGCTAACGTGAGCGCATGCCTGCATCCATTCGCTCACGTGTTTTGCCAGGGCGGAGGGCTCTACACCAGCCTTGGCACGTGCGGAGTGGAGTCCTCTTACCACATGCCTATTTTACGCGGGTAAAACACCCAAGGTCTTTGGGGCCCACCATGTTGTAGATGTGAAATCCACTCCGTCCATCAGGTCCGATTCTCAATGATAACCGATGGTTCGAAGAGTCAGAAAGACCCACAACTCATTTAGGCCACACCACATTGAACGACAGAGATGGGATACTAACCATAAGATATTGTGTAGGTTCATCAAACCCGTTCAAAGAGGTGTGACTCACCACGATGAAGGGAAGAAACAAAAATCATCCTAATCTTAAACTAAGGAAGGCCACAATCTGGCAGCCTTATTTGTTCATATTGGTGTGGCCCATCGAAGTTTTTTAATGCTAGATATTCAATCACCACTGTTTCCTGTGGTGTGGTCCATCTGAAATTTTGATCTGCTTCATTTTTTGTGATCATGCCATAAAAGTTTTTTCAAAACGGATGGGCGGCGTGGATGTAAGTCACGTACATCAAGGTGGGCCACAATCAGGAATCCACCGAAGCAGTGGGCCATTCATCACACCCATCTAAAAAGAAGTGGACCACACATTTCTGATTTGTATTCATTTATTCATACATGCTAAGAAAATCTTGTACAGAGATCACAAACATTATAAAACACAGGAAATAGAAATACATTTAAAGGTACAGACTAACGTGACTCCCATACGGTCCAATTGGCCTCGCTTCCGACACGTGGCATACTGCTGACCCTTGAATACTTGTCGACGTTGAAGCTGGCCCCACACATCACCCCCTCGCTGTCCACCCTCGGCATTGCCTTCATCTTATGCATCGGATGCTCGAAGCTCATCAGCCCTCCCTCACTGTGAAACATACAACCTACAATACATCCCAAACGTTGAAAAGTTCATTACTGTGTGTGGTCCACTATGGGTAGGCCCCACCTAGAAATTACTGTACATTCGGCATGTGTACTATACTACTCATCCCATACTTCTAAAACTCGCTGACTCAACTCGTTGAGATTCAAGCCAAGTCATTGGGCAACTCGGTTATGTTAATTACAGCGTCTGGTCCACACACCTTTTACTATCTTCTTCATCCCATCAAAACCGTACATTTGGCATGTGTACCATGCTAGTCACCCAATAGTTCTAAAGCATGCTGACTCGACTCAAAATTCAGCTTGGTCAACTCGAGTGGACTCGAGATTTCAAGCCGAGTCACAGGAAAACTCAATTAAGTTAACCCATGGGTGTGGCCCCACACATTTTACTATCGAGTTCAGATCCTTTGTTGGCTTTTCAGCAGAAATCTCTGCTAAGAACCTTTTCATTGGTCCACATCTTTAATATTATTTGATTACATGACATCATGCAGTGTGACATAGGCCAATGAAAAGGCTCCACGCAAGAATTTTCTACTTAGAAGCCAACAGAGGATCCATACCATATGCAGCCAATGAGTCTAAATCCTCTGTTGAAACCAAGAAACCAAGAAAAAAACCTTACTCATTACTTCTAATTGGTACAGCTCAGCTTGACAGAGTCAAGCTGCTCTGACACAAATAGGATGGGCTAGACCAATCAGAGCAGCAGAAGCAAAGGTTCTCTTCTCGGCTTCAACATAGGATCCGAAGTCACAGCCAATCCAAAAACGCAGACATGGCCTACTACAGGTGGGCCCACCTTCTTACCATGATTATATGACCAAAATACCCTTTTATACGTACCAGCGGGGAATGGCGCAAAGGATCTTCCACAGCCTCTTTTTACTACCTCCAAATCGTCAGAAATTACAACTGAGCCATCAATTGCAATGCCCCAAAAGAGCTCAACTCCCCCATCTGACCCCTGGCCCACCAAACAGAAACAAAGTAAATTACAGAACAAAATTACCAAACTACCCTCCATGTTGTGGAGTGAATTTGATAGCTCACCAGCGCAGCAAAGACCGTTCCAGCCTTGCTATCAAAGATAACAAAAGAGAAGCTGCCGTTGAGATCTTTCACGACCTGATCGGCGGGGTATGGCCCCCGATCACGGAGGGTCCGATACGCCTCAATGACCACCATCGCCTCGTTGCTCGCTTTTGTTAGGCCATATTGCTTAATGAGAGTGCTTAAGTTGTTTAAATTGCCATAGAAGAGGCAGTAAATGTCATCATAACCACAGAACAACCTGCAATTCACACACCAAAATCATCAAAGGGTATTTTAGTCATAAAAATATTGAGGCCCAAGTGGGCCCAAGAGAAACTCATTCCATACCATCCCACCTAAAAAGGGTAATTTCGTAAATAAACATACAGTAGAGGGGTGTTTGTACTGGTGGTAATTAGGACAGGTAATTTAGGTATTTTGGTAATTCATGCACCAAAATCTGGGTAATACCCTAACTGTAGGCTTTAAAGTATGTTGCAGCTGTGAGGGGACCAATGTGATGTATTAATGCCATCCATTCCGTCCACTATTTATGGACCCAACATGCTAGACTTAATTCCAAAATACAGCCAGATCCACAACTCAAGTGGGCCATACCAAAAGAAACAATATAGGACATTGGGGAGGGTAATGAACACCATTGAAACTTGCATATGGAATGTGGGGGTCCACTGTATTCCATATATTATATCCAACCCACTCATCAGGCGCCCCACCACCATGTTGAACGAACACTCTCAATGCAGGCCATTCCAAATTTCAAGTGGGCCACACCACTTGAATATATAGGTTTTAGGCGTGACTGCACATTGATCCCTGCAGTGTGTCCGACTCGAGTTCCAGATTAAAAATGGTTCTTGAGATGTACTGTGTCACACCCGATGCACGGTTCAGATTTCTCAAAAACATCATGGATGGCCCCAAAAAGCTCAAATTTATGGTAACTACAATTCGTCCCAACTCATTCCCTTATAGGCCCATGAAGCTAGAGAGCCCATCGACAACCTTACAGGCATAAAGGACCCAATGGCTGGGGCCTATTTCTCACTGGGCCACACACTCCTACCCATCTCCAACCACAATATAGGCCGTCTGATCAGGTCCCAGATTCAAATGGGCTTCTTATGAAAAGCCCATTAACCATCAACATCCTCATTGCAAAACAAAAAAAAAAAAAAAAAACCAAACAGAAATGCAACACATTGAAAATTCAGGCCAGATATGGCCCACTAAAAGCATGATCATCACACCACACATACCTTTGATGAATGGAGAAATGGTGATCGTCGCGAGCGTAGGCCATTATGGCCCCATTTCCAATCGTGGCCGACAGAGAATTGTGAGGATGAGAGGAAAGGAATGCCTTCAAAATCTCATTTGGGTGAGTGGGTTTTCTACAAACCTCTGAAGAAGCAACTGGGCTGTTGAGCTCCTTTGGAGGATGAGCAATGGCCTTTTGGAAAATCCCCAACATTCTATCTTCCTTCTACTTTAGCTTAGATCAGCTTAGATCAGTGGCTAAACACACAAGAACTGAGAAAAACACACAAGAGCTGAGAAGAAATGCTTTGGAATGAAGTTTTCTGAGGCAGGTTTGCTTGGGTTTATATAGAGAGAGAGAGAAGGAAAAAGTGGCGAATTTCAACTTGATAATCGCTATCATTTCTCTAGACAAGTGTAGATATAATACACCTAATATTCGGTATATATCCCCAATCCAGCGGCTTCATCGGGTCGGATATTAGTGAGGATGCTGGTTTTTGCAGGGGATTGTCGGGTCCTCGCACTGCGACAAATATAGCCGAAATTATGAAAATATCGTGATAAACAGTTTGTTCACGATACTATCGTGCTATCTGCAAAATATCGTTTGTTTTAAAATTTCACGATTTTAATGTAATAAATATTTGAAATCTTAAATTAATTCAATTTTACACATATTTTAAAATTTTAAAGCTATGTTTTAAAATTATTATAAATATTTTATTTTCAACGAGATTATCCCGATAATATTACGAGAAAAACATTAATTCGAGAAATTGCCGAGAAGGAGTTTTTTAAGCTCTGCCGGTCTACCAAAGAGGATGCCGTACATGTGGGGGGACTGTTGATCTGATGGGCCCTGATGATTGGATGCCCACCCCGATTGGAAGATCTTCAATCAGGGGCCTAAAAATGGATGGTTAGGAATGGAGACTGAAGGAACGGTCCACATTCTACTTGACAGAGTGTGACTTGCCTCGAGCAACTAGAAAGTGCTGACCCGAAAATATATCGGGTCCGGGTCTACCTTGTGAGGTCCACTGAAAGCGCGTGTACTAAAGGATAAGTATCCTCGAATTCCGAGATCTGTTGTTTTCAATTTTCGGGTACTCGTTCGGAGACTTATCCGAACCGTTCGGTGACACTGAAATGAGTCAGCATCGAAGGGCTGTAATTTGATAATCCTGTGGTCAGCCACGTCAGATTACCCGACATGTTCCAGAGATGGAACAGGATGAGTTCTCAACCTGAGGATATGAACAGTATTCTCGGGTTTTCAGTTTCTGAAATTGGGTCCCAGGTTTCAAGGACCCACCAAGGGAGGTTTTTAATGGTCAATAAATATCACACACATTCACGCCGTTCATCTCATTTTAGGACATGATCCCGGATATGAAGTACATCCAAATCTCAGGTGGACCACACCACAGTGGTTTTTAACCATTAAAAACTTTTTGTGGCCCGCAAAAATTTTGGATCAAACTGATATTTGTTGGGTCCCTTCATTCAGTTACATGTCACTTTATCAACAGGTTGGATGGAAAATAAACATTCCGATCGCCCCCAAGAAATTTTTAATGGTGGGTATTCAACAATCACTGTTTCTTGTGGTGTGGTCCACCTAAGATTCGAATTTGCTTCATGGTTTGGATCATACCCTAAAATTATCTGTCAAAACGGATGGAAGGCACGGATGTAAAGCACATACATCAAGGTGGGCCCCACACTCAGGAATCCACCGACCTCGGCACTGTAGAGAACACATACATGACATATCACACACACCCAATTAGAAGTATGGATCAACCAGGACTTTGGGATGTGGCCACACATCATGCATTGCATGTGCCATATATACTTAGTGCACGTGCCATATCTGCTTAATTTTGAACAGTGTGGGTACACATCATATTCACTTGTTCAAAGTCTCACGTTTCCTCCTTCATTCAAATAAATAAATAAATAAAATAAAGTTTTAAATCCTAAAAGAAATGGCTGTCAACGTGGTGGGGTAGACGGTGCAAAGGTAGCTGGTGGCAGGACACCCACCCTCCAAAGATCTGACCCTTCTCCCTATAAATATAGAGAGGGAAGGTCTCATTAATCACAACCCGTTTACTCATCAGATGGACCACACCATAGAAATTAATTTCTAACCATTAATAAATAGAAAAATACAATTGTGGTCCACTCGATGTGTACCCATGGATTAGTTCTGCATAATATGATCCTTATGATAGGGCCAACATATTGGACGGTTTGGATGTCAAATACACATAAAAAGGTGAAAGTTTGGGGCTAACTTATATATTGCTTTTTGACAAATTCAAATGCTTTTTAGTTAATTATAGAGGGCCCACCATATGGACCATTGATTCATCTGACATTTAAATAATTATTTAAGGACACATGGACGGCTCCACTTCTCATTGTTACGAGGTAGTATCTTATCACCACACGGTAAGTGGGCCAGTGTCCAAAAATATTTATGTGAGAAATTCGGAGCTAGTTGGCATGATTATCTTCTTAATATTCCATGACGTTGAATGAATGCGATAGCCTCTTGACATCTACTGTAAACAAAAGCAAGGTGTGAACAACTTGACATTTTAAGCAAACGGCAGATGGTGCAACTATCTCCAAATTGAGAAATGCTCCTATAAGATCTTAGTTGCATTGGAACACTTAAAATAATATAATCGCTTGATCTAGAGCATGTATTAGATCCATCACAGATTTTATGGGCCACCGTGCAAATATCTTACTAATCTTGACCGATAACCATATTTATGCAGTCATTAGCTTTTAAATTGGATGGTCCAAATCATTTGTAACAAAATAGTTCAAATATATAATTTAATTATTGATTTTTATAGAATCGCTTATGTTAGAAAATTTTAACTATTCATTTTTATCTTAGTATCATTGGATGGCTTTGTGAGGGTATTTAAGTAATTTGTGATGTAGTATTGGTAGGGCTGTCAATGGATTGGATCATGGTCCAACTCCGATCCGGATTCGATCCAATTTAACCAGATTCGAATCATTAATCGGATCAATGAATCGGATTCGGATTAAAATCTGTGATCCGTTTATTAATCTACAGATTTGGATTCGGGGCGACCTCGCTCCGATCCGATAATGATCTCGTTACATATAAAAGGAAATTAAAAAAAGAAATCCCTAGCTATTGTCGCAATGAGAGGGGGGGGGGGGGGGGGGGGGGGGGGGGGGGGGGGGGAGGGGCCCCACCTAGCTGGAAGACACTTAGGCGTTTCAACCCATCCCTTGTTAGTTGCGCAACGCACCCACACAGGTTAGTCACACGATGGACCCATCCAGCTGGAAGACGCCTATGCGTTTCAACAGCAGGTACGATCTTCTTCTTCATTTATTTTATGTTTTTTTTTATTCGTTGTTTAAACCGCCACTTAGGTGTTTCAACAGTAGACTAGTCGTACGCGATGCACAAAATGACTATGAGCTAGACCATCAGTTCAATAGGGCCCATAGTGGATGGACAAATTGGGTTGGATCAGAGTCGGATCAGCTGAATCTTTGTTGGGTCGGATTTTAGATAAATGTTTAGAGATCTGTCGGATTTCAGGTTGGATACGGATCATCCGGATCACAAATCGGATTGAATTCGGATCGGTTACGATCCGCTCCAAATCCGATCCGTTGACAGCCCTAAGTAATGGTGCCCCCTGATCGTGGATGAAAAAGAGCAGCAAAGTTCAGGCGCCCGACCACCCTTTGTTGGTCGCTCGAACTAGCGCCCGACCTCCATCGTCGGGTGCCTGGCAGGTCATCTTGGGCGCCCAAAACTAGACGAATTTGTCCAGTAAACTCTCTGGAAATTTTTAGGTCAGTTCGGTTGCCCGACCACCATTGTCGAACACTTGACTGATTCACCTCGGGCGCTTGAAATTTTGGGTTCTACTGCGAATTTTTTTTTTGAATTTTTCTATTTTGTTTCCTTTTTTTATTCAAACTCTTTCTATTATTATTTTTTAGGATTTTCTAATATTAGGAAGTATATAAACTCATCTTATTTTCATTTTGAGGGATTATTCATCATCATTATTATCAATAATGCTTTGCTTTGTTTTTCTTCTTCGTGGATTCGACAAATCCAATTGAGGATTCTCAGATTGCTCTAAAGATTTAAAGTGTTTATTTCGTGAGAGAGATGTAGATCGATCTCACCACCACCTATGTCTGTGCCAAGTTGGAATCAAAGCGAGGAACAACCTCGAGAAGATAGCATCTAGCGATGAACGTGGACAAAATTCCGCTGACGGTGATCAGGGGACTCAATACCTTGCGGAGAAGATGGAAGCTCTCCAATGATCGTTCGAGATGTCTATGCAAGGGCTGCAAGCATCCCTTGATCAGATCGCGACGACCTTGGCCCCGTGCCAAGCCCAGGACGACGAGCGGCCGATGGTGATCACAGTATGAAATAATACAACATTTCGTCAAGCACTACCTGCGGCAACTCGTCGAGCTATCACAAAAGATTCGGATGGCAGCGATGAGGATGTTGAGACCCTCCTTGCTCAGCAACACAGGCACAGGAACGATCGTGGAGATTGCGCTAAGCGAGAATATCGAGGTAAAGATATGAACTTCCCACTTTCAATGGTTTATTGCGCATTAAAGAATTCTTAGACTGGTTAGGCAAAGTAGAGAATTTCTTCGATTACATGAACATTCCGGAGGAGAAGAAGGTGAAACTTGTGGTATATAAATTGAAGTCGGGTGCCTCTGCGTAGTGGAAACAATTACAAGTTTCCCGGACCCGGTAAAACAAATTGCCCATCCAATCACGGCTAAGGACGAGGCGCCTTCTTCACGCACAGTTTTTACTCTGCGATTATGAACAAGTTTTGTTCCAGTAGTATCAGAATTGCCACCAAGATAACTAGACCGTTATGAATACACGGCCAAGTTTAACTGATTAGCAATGCGCAATGACTTGTCAGAGACAGATGCCCAGAAAGTTGCAAGGTTTATCAGCGGTTTGAGGGCCAACATCTAGGACCGCGTACAACTTCTTCCGATCTGGACGGTAGAAAAGGCGCTACAATACACTAATCGCGTAGAAGCTTAACTCGCTAAAGTTCCTTCACGTCCCTATCCATTAACCCTTGTACCTATAACGGGTCCGTTCAAGATTCATCTATGTCCAAAGGAAATGAGCCTGTAGGTGATAATCATCAGCTCGTTGTGGTTGAGGCCCGTGCGTCGAGAAGTGGCCCTGCAAGACCACAACATGCAGCGATTGTGCTAGGCCCTAATAACATTCCAAATCCCTATAGTTGGCCTAAGCTTGATCATTGTTTTAGGTGCTGCACAGTCGGGCCACCTATCAAACACATGCCCATAGCGACCAATGGTTAACATAACCATCACATGAAGATGAAGCATCGGCTAGATCCAGAGGATAATGACGTTGATCAAGCTTGAGAATGACAATGAAGGGACTAAATGACTTCTTGGAGATCAAGGTGTGTCCTTGATCGTACAGAGACGATAATCTATGATGGATGTGCAAATCAACCCCCAACGCCACAATCTTTTCCGCACAAGATGCACAGTGGGTGGAAAGGCTTGTGACGTAATAATTAATGGTGGTAGCTGTTAAAACATTGTATCACAAAGATGGTGGAGACATTGAAACTTATGACCACGCCGCATCCCTCGCCGTACATGATTGACTGGATTCAAAAGGACCATGTGACAACGATTAATGACCAATGGCATGTCTCCTTTTTCGATTGGAAGACATACAAGGACCAAGTGTTGTATGACATCATAAATATGGACACCTGCCACATGATACTTGGGTGACCCTGACAGTTTGATTGAGACACCACTCATTGTGGGCGAGACTAACACCATCACATTCGTTAAGGACAGAAGGTGGATCGTTCTTGCTCCTATGATTCCGAAAGAGAACCCCTAAACTTCTAAAGTAGATGGGCAATCTTTCTTGACAATACGCGATGTTGGGAGAGTATCCAGACAGAAACAAGGGAAGCAAGCGCTTCACACTGTCACAGGGGCAGTATGTTGCAGTAAAATCGATGAAGGCATTGAACATGGTTTGTTATCCAAGGCCGAAGTGAAACTCGAAGACAAGTTTCTTTCAAAAGGGGGAGACTGGTGTAGTAAGGGTGCCCTCCTAATCGTAGATGGAAAAGAGCCAAAGGAAGGAAGCCAAGAGGAGCAGCAGAGTTCAGGCACCCAACCACCTTTTGTTGGTCGCTCGACCCCAACCAAAGAACAGGTCCAAACTGTTTGGACGTTTTTGGTCCAACCCAAACTGGCGCCCGACAGCTCATATCGGGCACTTGAAATTGGATGAATTTGTCCAGTAAACTCTCTGGACATTTTTGGGTCAGTTCGGTCACCTAACTACCATTGTCGGGTGCTTGACCGATTCATCTCGAGCGCCTGAGTTTGCAGCTTCTACTGTGGAAAACTTTCAAATTTTTTGTTTTGTTTTCTTTTTTTAATCAAACTTTTTCTATTATGATTTTATAGAGTTCTTTTTATGTTATGAAGTATATAAACTTTATCATCATTAATAAAGCTTTGCTTTGTTCTTTTTTCTTCAAGGATTCGAAGAACCTGGTTAAGGATTTTCGAATTGTTATGTGAATTCAAAGTGTTTATTTTGTGAGAGAGATGTGGATCAATCTCACCGTCGCGTCGCCTACTTCCGGGCCAATTTGTAGTTGAGCAGTGAGCCCCACCACATACTTCCGACGGTGAGATTTTGCTCCCTTAAGCAACAAGAGTACTGTCTTTATTTATTTAATTTTTCTTTTCCTTCAGCACCAAACTAAAATACTCTTAATACATACATCAAGCAAGTACAATAGTTGAGGTTTGTGGGGCCTACCATATTTGTTTGCTTGACATTCGATCTGTCCATATAATGCAACCTCTCATGTTTGCATACACACCAAAATATGAAGAACAATGTCAAATTACGGCCAAAATCTCATGTTGATCTGTTGTGGCCCACCTGAGTTTTGGATCAATCTGATTTTGTTGGCATCATTTTCATGTGGGCTTTTAGCACCTGATGAACGGATGGATGGAACAGAAAACCATTGTGGCATTGGCGCCTCATTCCAATTGTTTCATGTGCCGTGGCCCAACTGAGTTGTGAATCGGGGCTGATATTTCTCTGCCAGGGATTAATTTCATGTGGGCCCATATGGTTCGAGTGTTGTATCCTCTAAATGTAGCATAGAGAATCTCGTATGCGAGGGGCCCACATAGATGCCCTTGAGAAATCCACTCCATCCATCAGGTCTTTGGGGCCCACCATGTTGTAGATGTGAAATCCAATCCCATCTCTACGATAATAGCACATGGGGCCAAGAACCAGAAAGACCCACAACTCAGGTGGGCCACACCATAGTGAACAAAAGATATGGTTTGGGTCATCAGACCCGTTCATGAGGTGTGTCTCACCAGGATGAAGAGAAGATACAAAAATCATTCTGATCTAAAACTCAGGCAAGGCACAATCTTGACCCTAAAAATGATTTACATGGAGTTTTACATTGGGTGTGGCCCATCTAAGTTTCCATCTGGCTGATCTTTTTTTGCATGCGGCCAACATAAGGATTATCACCTGATGGACGGAGTGGATTAATTTCATATATCCAGCAATGCCCCCCAAGCTAACTTCAATAGGTGGGCTGGGCTTAAGCTTGTGGGTCCAATTGCATCATAACCGGTGAGCAGTGGGCCATTCATCACATCCATCCAAGAAAAAACTAGGCCAATCAAAGCCGCACAAACATTTCTGATTTGTATTCATTTATTCATACATGCTAAGATAATCATGTACAGATCACAACACTAAAAAACACACGAAATAGAAATACATTTAAAGGTACAGATCATTGCTGACTCCCACACAGTCCAGTTGGCCTCGCTTCCGACACGTGGCATGCTGTTGACCCTTGAATACTTGTCGACATTGAAGCTGGCCCCACACATCACCCCCTCGCTGTCCACCCTCGGCATCGCCTTCATCTTATGCATCGGATGCTCGAAGCTCATCAGCCCTCCCTCGCTGTGGAACATACACCCTACAATGTACGTTGAAAAGTTCATTACCATTTGGAATGTGTACAGTGTACTATACTCTATGCAACTCATCCCGTCCAACTAAAACTCGCTGACTCGGCCGAGTCAACTCGACTTGGTGAGATTCAAGTCGGTTAAGTTAATAACAGTGTTTGGTCACCCATCAAAAACCCATGCTAGTCACCCAATAGCATGCTGACTCGACTCAAAGCTCAACCTGGTCAACTCGAATGGGCTAGATATTTCGAGCCGAGTCATAGGGAAACTCAGTTAAGTTAATCAGAGAGGTGTGGCCCCAATCAAAAAACGCAGACATGGCCGACTACAGGTGGGCCCACCTTCTTAGTATGTACGATTATATGACCAAAATACACTATTATACGTACCAGCGGGGAATGGTGCAAAGGATCTGCCGCAGCCTCCTTTTACGACCTCCAAATCGTCAGAAATTACAACTGAGCCATCAGCTGCAATGCCCCAAAAGAGCTCAACTCCTCCATCTGACCCCTGGCCCATCAAACAGAAACAAAGTAAAATTACCGTACAAAATTACCAAACTACCCTCCAATTTTGTAGAGTGAATGAGATAGCTCACCAGTGCAGCAAAGACCGTTCCAGCCTTGCTATCAAAGATAACAAAAGCGAAGCTGCCGTTGAGATCTTTCACGACCTGATCGGCCGGGTATGGCCCACGATCACGGAGGGTCCGATACGCCTCAATCACCACCATCGCCTCGTTGCTCGCCTTTGTTAGGCCATATTGCTTAATGAGAGTGCTTAAGTTGTTCAAATTCCCAAAGAAGAGACAGTAAATGTCATCATAGCCACAGAACAACCTGCAATTCACATAAAAAAATCATCAAAAGGGTATTTTAGTCATAAAAATATTGAGGCCCAAGTGGGCCCAAGAGCAGCTCCTTCCATCATTCTACCCAACAATGGTAAGTTCGAAATAAACAGACAGTAGAGGGGTGTTTGTACTGGTAATTACGCTATTTTGCGTGACTCGAAACCCAAAATCTGGGTAATGATTTTGGTAATGTAATGATAACGTATGGAAATTACCATACATTGCAGCTGTGTGGGGTCTACATGATGTTTTAATGGCATCCATTCCGTCCACTATTTGTGGGCCCAACATGTTAGTCTACATTCCAAAATCCAGCCAGATCCATAACTCAGGTGGGACACAGCAATCGAGGACACTGAGGGGGGTGACGTCCACCATAGAAACTTCCAATACGGAATGGGGTTCGACTGTATTGCGTATATTTCATTCCATCCATTCCATTCATCATAGCCCCACCACCAGGATGAAGGCATACACTAAACTCAGGCCATTCCAAATTTCAGGTGGGCCACACCACGTGAATATATAGGTTCTAGGTGTGACTGTACATTGATCCCCGCAGTCTGTCCAACCTGAATTTCCGATTTAAAAAAATGGTTTTGGGGATGTAACGTGCCACACCTGATGAACGGTTCGGATTTAGCATAATCATCATGTGTGGGCCCCAAAAAGCTCGAATGTATGGTGATCACCATTCGTACCAACTCATTCCCACATGGCTGGGGCTCATTTCCCACTCGGCCCCACACTTCCATCTGCAACCATAATATGAGCCGTCCGATCAGGGCCAGATTCAAATGGGCTTATCATCAAAAGCCCATTAACCATCACATTCCTCATTGCAAAAAAAAAAAAAAAAAAACAAACCAAACAGAAATGTAACACATTGAAAATTCAGGCCAGATATGGCCCACTAAAAGCATGATCATCACACCACACATACCTTTGATGAATGGAGAAATGGCGATCTTCGTGAGCATAGGCCATGATGGCCCCATCTCCAACCGTGGCCGACAGAGAATTGTGAGGATGGGAGGAAAGGAATGCCTTCAAAATCTCATTTGGGTGAGTAGGCTTTCTACAAACATCTGAAGAAGCAACTGGGCTGTTGAGCTCCTTTGGAGGATGAGCAATGGCCTTTTGGAAAATCCCCAACATTCTATCTGCTTCTACTTTAGCTTAGATAAGCTTAGATCAGTGGCCAAACACACAAAAGAGCTGAGAAGAAAATGATTTGGAATGAAGGTTTATGAGGAGGGTTTGCTTGGGTTTATATAGAGAGAGAGAAGGCAAAGGTCGCGAATTTCAACTTGACAATCGCCTGATTTCTCTATACAACTGTAGATACTATACACCTAACATTCGGTGTATGTCTGCTTCATCGGGTCAGATAATGGTGATGATGTTTGCCCACCAGATTGGTTTTTGCAGGGGATTGTCGGGTCCTCCACATTGCGACAAATATATCCGAGAATTTCAAAATATCGTGATAAATAGTATTTTCCCAATAAAATCGTGCTATGTGCAAACTTTCGTTTATTTTAATGTAATAAATATATAAAGCTTAAATTAATTCATTTTTTTATATATATTTAAATTTTAAAGCTATTTATTAACTTGTTATGGATTTTTTAAAATATTTTATTTTCAATGAGATTTTACTGATAATATCGCGAGAAAAATATCAAAGCTTGAAAACCTCTAGAGATATTTCTATGCCGAGAAATTGCCCAGGAGGAAATTTTTAGCTATGGCCTTGGATGCCGTGCATGCCGGGAACTCTGATCTGATGGGCCCCGATGTTTGGATGCCACCTAGATTGGATTATCTTCAATCAGTGGCCTAAAAATGGATGGTTAGGAATGAAGAATGAAGGAACGGTCCACATTCTACTTGAAAGAGAATGGATTACTTGCCTGAAGGTGCAGGCATTTACGTGCCTTCCGATTGTGTAACACACAGATGGCATATTTTTATGATGATCTTAACCATTCATCCTGTGGACCCATCTGTAGGTTATCTTAACCATCTGATAAATGGGCCTTTTCTCACCAAAAACTGGTCTAAGACTTTCTAAACAATGTGATTTTTGGATGATCGTACAACCACTATTGGATCCACGAAATAGACGGTTTCGATCTGATTTATATGTGCCACATATTCGGAAAAGCGTAGAGCCACGCCAACTGAAAAAAAAGGTTAAAGATTGAAAGGCTGGGATCTTCTAATGCTGGAGATTTTAGGAGGTTATCACATCCACGTAACGTAGAGGAGGCCCATCAGATCAACGGTCTTGATCCCTGAACCATGGGCTTTTGTGTACGGAGTCCTGCCCTATAAGCAACTAAAAACATGCTGACCCGAAACTACCTCGGGTCCGGGTCTAGTTTGTGGGTCCCACTGAAAGCGCATATACCAGGCGTATACACCGGATGTAAAGGATAAGGATCCCCGAATTCGAAGATCTGTTGTTTTCTATTTACTTTCGGGTACTCATTCGAAGACTTATCCGGAACTGTTAGATGAGGCTGAATTGAGTCAGCATCCAACGGCGGTAATTTCAATTCCTGTGGGTCTGCCACGTCAGATTCCTGACATCGTCCACGTGATTTGACAGGGTGAGTCCTCGACCCGAGGATATGGACACTATTCTCGGGTTTTTTCGATTTTTGAAAGTGGGGCCCACGGTTCAAGGCCCACCAAGGCCAGGATCTTGAATTATCCGTGCCGCTTGTACAAAATGAAGGGTTGAGAATTTTCACCTACGAGATTTTTTGATCACGGACTGCCCGGAATGGGGCCCAGCAAATCAACGGTTTGCGTACTCCGACGGGGACGCGGATAAGGTTGTGAGGAGCTCACCACCGTCTGCGGTGACGTGGCGAGATTTGAACGATTAGTTCCGTTCAGCAGACAAATCTAGAAGAACCTTAAAACTGCCTGTGATACAGTACGGCTTATCAGTCATATCACACCTTGCAGATTGCCTGTGCCCCCTGCTGGGGCTGTGCACGGTTCGATCGGTTCAGTTTGGAAAATATCCAACCGCAATTTAGTGGAATTTGAATATTTAACTATGCAATCCAATCGAGCCAATGATCTATCACCAATCAAATCAAACATGATGAGTTTGTGTCGGTTCAATCTTGTCGGTTTCGTAGTTTAAAATCATGTCTTAAAATTAAATCATGTCTTAAAATAATAGACGAATACAGATGAACAGAACGAATATACAAAACATACATCAAGGTAGGCTCCCCCACAGTTATGATAACACCCACTAAATTGTTATCTTAATTCGCTCATTCATTGTGCGGTAAAAGTCCATGTCCATGTAAAATTCTTTTACTTGACATGAAGTAACTGGTAATATAATTTAAATAAACTTAACTATCATGCATTTTAAAAATCCACTCCAACTAACATATGAGTAACTCAATTTTAAGCCTAAAGATGAGAAATCAGCGTCATCTTTCATACAGGTGGACCACATGATTGGAAATAGTGTACTGGCCACATTATCCTCCAAACTTTTTGTTCTTTGACCTAACTTGGGGTAGCACCCTTACTAATTAGAGTAAATTTCACGTAAATATTGAAGTGGGGCCAACCTTAACTTATCTTCCACAAACACATACACACACACACACATATATATATATATATGGGAAATGGTACTATGAGGTCGACCTCATGGGAACTTCCCATCAGGTCGAGCTGTGTGGGCCCCACTATGATGTGTAACAGACATCAACACGGTCCATTTGATAGGGCCCCTTTAGTTTATGGGATATCCCGAAAATCAGTCGTATATGAACTAAGGTGGGTCATACCATCTAACATTATGTCAATACATGCCTAAAACATCTAAAATCACTTTGTGGGGCCACATAAGTCTTAAATGCTGCTGAAACTTGTTCTAACCCCCCATCCAAGTGGGACACGCACAATGAATGGGCTGGATTTATGAACCACATCTCATTGGGCCCAATAAACAATCATGAGGATTTTAATGGGTGGGTAACCCCTCTCAACTTGTATATGTGGTGTGGCCCACCTCATTCATGTATTGACCTGATTTTTAAGTCCATGGCCCACCATGGAATGTTGCATCTGATTGACGTTGTTGATGTCTGTTACACATCACAGTGGGGCCACACAGCTCGACCTCATGGGAAGTTCCCATGAGGTCCGAACTCATAGTACCATTTCCCTATATATATATATATATATATATATATATATATATATATATATATATATATATACACGCGCGTGTGGCCCACCGTTTGCATGGAGTGGATATTGTACACATGTTACATGTTGGTGGAAAAAATGATTTTTTTATTTGATCATTTATCCGTGAATCGGAGCCATTGATTTGGTGGGCCGTCTAAATCATGACAAGTGTGCAGTGGTTGGATTACAAATATTAAACCATTTCATTCTTACTGTGTGATGGTGGCCCATTTGATGATTGGACCAGGTTAAAGGACCTACCCAGGCCATTCAACATTGACCTTTGCTGGCCTGGTCTGGCCGTTGGCCACGTTTAAGTGCCCGAACCATGGCCCTACAGAGCCAGCCGCCTGACCCATTGTCTTCCTTACAGCAACTTGGTTCAATCCATTCTCTAGTTGCCATCTGGCCATTGAGGTTGGAAGGTAAGATTTCATGCAACTAGCTGCATCTGGGCCCGTAACACGATGTGTATATGGTGCATCGCATCCAACCCACTCAACAGGATCACACCACCTTGACATTATATATACGCACCAAAGATCAGGCGGATCCAGCTTTTAGAGGTATTTGAATATTTAACTATCGAATCCAATCGAACCAATGAACTATCACCAATCAAATCAAACATAATGAGTTTGCGTCAGTTCAATTTTGTCGATTTCAAGGTTTAAAATCATGTCCTAAAATGATAGACGAAAACAGATGAATAAAATGAATATACAAAACATACATCAAGGTAGGCTCCACACAATTAGGATAACACTCACTAAATTGTTACCTTAATTCGCACCTTCATTGTGCAGCAAAGTCCATGTCTATGTAAAATTCTTTTACTTGACATGAGGTAATTGGTAATATAGTTTAAATGAGCTTCACTATCATGCATTTTAAAAATCCACTCCAACTAACAGGTGACTAATCCAATTTTAAGTTTAAAGATGAGAAATCAGCGTCATCTTTGATACAGGCGGACTACACGATTGGAAATAGTGTATAGGCCACATTACCCTCCAAACTCTTTTTTCTTGGGCCTAACTTGAGGTGGCACCTTTACTGGTTAGAGTGGATTTCACGTAAATAGTTGAAGTGGGGCCAACCTTAACTTATCTTCCACACACACACACACACACACACACACACACACACACACACGGGAAATGGTATTATGAGGTCGACCTCATGGGAACTTCCCATGAGGTCGACCTGTGTGGGCTCCACTGTGATGTGTAACAGACAACAACACGGTCCATTTGATAGGGCCCCTTTAGTTTATGGGATATCCCGAAAATCAGTCGTATATGAAACTAACGTGGGTCATACCATCTAACATTATGTCAATACATGCCTACAACATCTAAAATCACTTTGTGGGGCCCACATAAGTTTTGAATGCTACTGAAACTTGTTCTAACCCCTCATCCAAGTGGGACACGCACAATGAATGGGCTGGATTTATGAACCACATCTCATTGGGCCCCAATAAACAATCATGATGATTTTAATGGGTGAGTAACCCCTCTCAACTTTTATATGTGGTGTGGCCCACCGAATTCATGTATTGACCTGATTTTTAAGCCCGTGGCCTACCATGAAATGTTGCATCTGATTGACGTTGTTGATGTCTATTACACATCACAGTGGGGCCCACACAGCTCGACCTCATGGGAAGTTCCCATGAGGTTGACTTCATAGTACCATTTCCCTATATATATATATATATATATATATATATATATATATATATATATAAAATATGATTTTTGGGAAGTTTCATGAGGTCGAGCTATGTGGTCCCTGTTGTGATGTGTGTGGAACATCAAAACCGTGTATTTGATGGGTCCTCTTTAGGTTTGGGGATATCCCAAAAATCATCCGTATACAGAGAGCTCAGGTGGGCCATACCATCCAAAACCATGTGAAGACATGCCTAAAACATCTAAAAGCACTTGGTGGGGCCTACCTGAGTTATTGATGCCGCTGAAACTTTCTGTGACCCCTCATCCAAGTGGGACACACACAATGGATGTACTGGATTTGTGAACCACATCTCGGTGGCCCCAATAAATGATCATAAAGGTTTTAATGGGTGGGTAGCCCTGATTTTTAAGACTGTGGCCCACCATGGAATGATGCATCTGACTGATGGGGCAGATGTTTGACACACATCACAGCAAGAACTACACAGCTCGACCTCATGGAAAGTTCCCATGAGCTCAATCTCATAATACCATTTTCAAGATATATATATATATATATATATATGTGTGTGTGTGTGTGTGTGTGTGTGTGTGGATCCGGTGCTCCCTTAGTAGCTAAGGGTTCACCCGACGATTATGGGCAGGCTTACGAGGAGACGTTCAGCCCTGTTGCTAAGATTTGGTTAGGCGGCAACTGACACGACTCGAAATAAATTGGAAAACCGTTTTGTCTGGTTTTTTGAACTGCCCTACCCGTGTTGTCGGAAGCTGTGTAGGGCCCATAGAGATGCCTGTGACGAATCCAGTCCGTCTATCAGTTTTTCAAATATCACAATAGAATAGGTATCTCAAAATCAGGCGCATCCAAAACTCAGGTGGACGTCTGCCGTTGAAACCTTCCTGGACCTGACCATATTGTTTATGTGCCATCCAAACCGTTCATTGGGTTATAACCACTCAAATAAACTGCCTGATGCAAAACCTCTATTGTCCCCCACAAAGTTTCCAATGGTGGGCGTTCAATCCCCACTGTTTCTTGTAGTATGACCTACATGAGTTCTGGATGTGCCTGATTTTTAGACTCCTGTCCTACTGTGATCTTGTAAAACTGATGGACGGAGTGGATCTATGGGCCCCACACAGCTTCCGTCAACAGCGGCACAGGCAATCCGCTTCCACCACCACTGGGTCCTCACCCCCTGATCTCGCATCCTTTGGACAGTGGACACCGCCCGTACAAAAGAGCCTGGAGCTTTCATAAGATCCACACCGTCCATCAGGTACGCTGGCTCATGTTAATCATTGAACCCAAAATTCATGATAATAAAAAAATTCATTTGGAGTACAACATGGGAAAGGGTTTAAAATAGAACGTGTAGGCCTCACGCTAGTGTTTATATGCCATCCAATCCATTCATCTGATGTGCCTCATCTAGATGAAATAATTACCGGAAAATCACAGTTTTCCAAAAATCAAGTGAGCCATACCACGTGAATTTTGAGAATTTAGGTGTAATGTTTTTGGTCCAGCCCAACTAAGCGTTTAATAGATCGATTTTGGGGACCAAGGCCAAAAAGGAGTGGTGCGTCTGATGAACGGCGTGGATCTTATTCACTTAGAGTAGTTTCCCCCACGTTAAGAGGAAGTAACCCAAAACAGGGGTGCGCGTTACGGAGCTAGATCCAGACCGTCCATCTAGTAGGCCATGAAGTGTACGCGGAGTTTTAGGGTTCATTTAAAGGCCCAAAAGTGCCGGATCATAGGATTGGTGCGTTTTTCACTATGTTGTACATCCAAGAGGAGGGCCGCTAGCTGAACGGTTGTGATTCACTATCCACCACTACCTCTGTCGGATGTACGGTGGGGGTAGCATTGATGACGTAAATCTAAGATAATCACCGCAAGGCCCACCTTGAAGAGTGCAAATCCTAACCTCTTAATGGATGCATACACCATGCACGATCTATAAGGCTGATGGGCCGCATCAAAGGGAACAGGGGGGTCATGGGAGACTGTAGACGTCCACCGTAGAAGGTTGCAAACGGAACGTGGGACCCACAAAGTGTGGTGTATATGTCATCTAACCCATTAATCAGGTCCGCCCCACTGTCTGGATGCACCAAAATTTTAATCTGTCATAAAACTCAGGTGAAAAAAAAAAAAAAAAAAACTGATTTTGCAATTTAATCAAACAAAAGGCTACACACGTGTTATCGAGAACTTGTATTCAAATCTCATATATGATTATGAAGTGTGAGCATGCCAGGGTTATACTCAACTCAATGTTTGATTGAACGCTGGTATTAGCTAAAATGGTTAGGTAAGAATAGATTTGGGTTAGCTATTGATTATGATCAACAATTAAGCATTTTGCAAAAGGTAGAGGCAAGTCCTTCATGATGGATTCCTTTTACCTTATGATTGTAAGACTTTTATTTTAGTATTATTGTTTGCGACTAATGTATTTCTTAAAAGAATGAATATGAAAAAATAAACTAAAAATGCCTAACAATGGTGATAAAAAAGATAATCGTCCAAATAAGGATTTACTTGATCGGGATCCAGAAACTTGGGGTTATAAATATGTAATCTAATCATACAGTACTGTAGCAATGACGCTAGAAAGTAGCAATCTATGTTAAGATTAGGCTATGCTAAGATAAACGTCAAGAAAAATAGATTATGTTTGTCGTAAGCCTTAATCTCTTCAACAACTACTTTTTTAATAGGTTGTTTAGGTAGTTAAACCCTCATTGGATTTCTTTGCTAGGTTAGGATCCTTCACCATTACGGTATGCATTTCAAATAAGGAGATTTTTGTAAATATGAATCCATTAGTTTTCAAATCTCCACTTTTATGTAGATGCTCTTGTATTGGAGATCTTCAGGACCTTAATGCATTTAGATTTGAGATCGATCAGACTCATCTCTACCATTCATCATGGACCTCAAATTGATCAAGTTATCATTGCATCTAAATAACTCAATCATCATCATCTCTTCCCTTCAACGATCCTACTCCCTTCTGATAGTGGAATTGTTGGGGTTGGGCACCTAATCGAGCTCTCACATTCTTTTAATTTCAATTGATATACGGTCAGAGACCCGATCTGCTGGTGTTCACCCTCTCCTGATTTAGATCCATGTTGTAACCAATCCGCTCATATATCAGTTTGATCTTTAGATATTTGAAATTTTCGTGATCACTGCAAAACCTCTTTTATAGACCAGATTTGTATCATAACCAAATTTGTAATAAAATCCTTGCTTCGTTGGATCTTTTATAGACATGTTAAGTACACTGCCTTATTAAAATGGCATACGCTAATCATGACCATGTGGCATCCATCAATTCACTCCCTTAAAGACATGCATACAATTCTATGCTAGTGCATTAATACCAGAATTCATATTGCGCAAGGAAAATAGCACAAGATATCTTCACACGCAAATACAATTTCTATCAATATTGAACCCGTAGTTAAATTTGTACAGGAGCCGAGTCAAGTCGAGCTTTGCCCTGTTCAAGCTAGGCTCAACCAATGATCACCTTGGCTCGTGTTCGCTTAGCTCGGCCATTGAGCTAGAGTGACATGTTCGAGCTGGCTCAACCAAGCTTTCGAGTCGAGTTTGAGCAGAGAGAGAGAGAGAGAGAGAGAGAGAGAGAGAGAGAGAAGGATGGGGACGATCGGACGAGCAGGGCAGCGGCTGGGCTGCTCAAACTGGGGGGGGGGGGGGGGGGGGGGAGGAGTCGGGGACATGGACAATTGAGAAGGGTAGTGGTTGGTCGGCAGCAAACATGGAGGAGATCCAAATCTCAAGTGGACCACAACACATAAAAAACAATGTTGATTAAGCACCCATCATTAAAAAGTTCCTATAGTTCACTGTAATGTTCATATTCTATCCAACTTGTTGATAAGGTGACACGACCTGGACAAAAGGAAAACACAAATATTAATTTGATCCATGCCTTTTGTGGACCACCCATGTATATTGGAGTGGGGTTCATTTGAGATTTGAGATTTGGATTTGCTTAATTTTTTGTCTCGTGTCCTAAAATGAGCTGGCAAAATGGATGAATGGCGTAGATATAAAACATACAAAGGTGGCCCACTTTCACGAATCCTCTCAACTTAGTGGTTTTCGGACCCACCAAATTCCTGTCCCAATTTTCTCCAGCTGAATTTTCCACTAGTCATCATGTAAGAGAGTAAAGAGAAACATATACCCACACGTGGTAGGAAGGGTCGGCTCATGCTTATCGAGTAAATGCACCTGCGAGTCTCCAACGCAAGCGAGCACGCTGAATTTCCACTAGGCTATCAACGCAAGCGAGCACGCGAGCTTCACTTGTTGCGATGCCAAGGCTGTGGTGGCCATGATGGATATGCCCCAGCTGGAGACTCTGTGGGGTCCGTCACGTTGTTTGAGTAACATCCACTTCATCCATCAATTTCGCCATCTCATTTTAGAACGTTAGCCAAAAATGGGACATAAATTGCCTAGAAACCAGGCCAATAAGTTAGATGATAAATAAACATCAACATAAGCCCTAAAAATATTTCAACAGTGGACATCATTCTCCTCCGCATATTCCTATTATTTGGTCTACTTGAAGGTTTGTATCTACCTCATTGTTTTTTTAGCTCATACTCTAAAATGATCTGAAAAATTATTTGGTCTACTTGAAGGTTTGTATCTACCTCATTGTTTTTTTTGGCTCATACTCTAAAATGATCTGAAAAAATAACAGATTGTGGATAAAAAAAAAAAAAAACACACACACACATATATATATACACGTCGACCACAGAAACCTGCAACGGAATGTGGGACCCGCAAAGTGTTGTGAATGTGTCATCTAACCCGACTGGACACACTAAAATCCATTATCGAACTCAGGTGAGACAAAAGAAAAGTGCATATACATTATTTATAGACATGACTGTAACACGCGGTACACATGCATGAGGAGGCACACCGCCATGGACTATTTGAATACCAAACTTGAAATTCCCGTTGAATTTTCCTTTCCGTACACAGTTTCAGTAGATACGGGTGCTTCTGAGCTCACCAATAATATCGCTGTGGGGGCCATGATCAAGTTATCCATGCCGAACATACTTCTTTTCCGCTCGTTTTAGGGTATGAGCCCAAAAATGAAGGAAATTCAAGTCTCAGGTGGACCACACTACAGGAAAAAGTGGTGATTGAACGCTCACCAATATCTAGAGCGCACTGTAATGTTTACTTGCTATTTAACCCGTTGATAAGGTCACAATGACCTGTATATGAAGGGAAAACACAATAACTTGATTCAAAACTATTTTGGCCACCAAGAAATTTTCAACGGTGGGCGTTCAATAGATTTGGATCAGCTTCATATCTTTTGGCGTTTGACACGTGCTATGAAATAAGTTGATAGAACGAATTGACTGCATGTGCCCCACTATCACGAATGCACCAAGCTCGTGTTTATGGGATCCACCCATTCCACGTCCCAATTTTCTCCAGGAGCCGCCGATTCACCGTCCCAATTTTCTCCAGTCGAATCTTTACACGTCATCATATCAGAGAGAGATCGGCACACGTGTCAGGATGGTCAGCTCTTGCTCTTGCTTATCCAGTAAATGCAGCTGCAAGCCTCAAACGCAAGTATACAGTTCGCATGAGGGTCACACCATACGCACTATTTTAAGACCACATACGCATCAGGGGTGGACCCCACACAGCTCGAAATCTCCCTTGTTCTCGATGTATGCGATCATCCCTTAGTCTTAAAATTCCCAAGCAATTTTCTTTTCCGAACCCGGATTCCGTGGGTCCAATGGGTGACTGAGCTTGGTGGATAAGTGACTGTAGGTGAGGCCTACCATAATGTATATGTTTTATAACTGTACCGTACATCCATTTTTTCCAAATTATTTTGGAATGAACCTAAAAATGAAACTGATCCAAATCTACACATGCACCTTTGGAGCAGTTATATACTGAGTGAAGATAACCTACTTTCAACACTGAGGTCCTAGTATAGATTCCCAATGTGAGGGTGACCAATGTGAGGGTGACCAACATTGAACTGTGACTAAGAGTGTGGGTGTGTGTACAAACAATGGAATGTGTGTATTGACAACCCCCCTAAAAAAAAAAATAATAAATAAAAATAAAAATCCAAATGTAAGGTATTCCATGTTAGAACTTGTGAGTAAATCTAAGCTGACCTCAGGTCACAAGAAAAGCCCATAGTCCAGAATTCGAGTTGACCTCAGGTCACGAAGAAAGCTCATAGTTCAGAATCCGAGCTGACCTCAGGTCACGAGGAAAACTCATAGTCCAAAATCCAAGTTAACCTCAGGTCACAAGGAAAGCCCATAGTCCACTGGGCCCAGGTACAGGTCCTCAAATTCAACCTAAGACTAGGCCGAGGACAAGAGCAGAGGTCGACTTGAGACTAGGCTGATGACCTGACGACCTGATGACCTGAGACCTCCAGGACAACTTGACGACCTGAGACCTAACAACCTGCCGAGATCTTAGACTTCGGCCAGGAAAATAGGCAAAAGGTTTGAAGAATCGTCGGGGAATACGGGAACATCTCTCATAACTATGGAACGGCCCAAGGATTGTGCTGATCCGAGAATCCCTCCCCTGAAATCACGGCTTAAAAAAGGGAATACAATTCTGCAACCTAAGTTTATAAATGGACACGTCCTTTTCACTATCAAGGTATGAGACAAAAACTGATATAAAGAGAGATATTTAATCTTTCAAGATCCAACTAACTTAGGCATCGAAGGGCTAACGGCTGGACCCCAGCCACCCCCCTTAGCTTTCCTTTGTGCTCTATAAGATCTAAGAAACCTTCTGTCCAGATCCAAACCGCATACCTGCAGGAGATCAATTGCATCCATCCGTCCAAGTTGGAGGTCACCTTATATCATCCGCTAACCAGTTGGAGGTCACCTCATCTCGTCTGTTGACCAGTTTTTAGCATCAACAGATTGGCGTCGTCTGTGGGAATGGCAAAGTTGCGTTCTCACCATTTCTGAGTTCGGCACACGATTCTAGTTCTTCTTCTCCGAGTAAGTGCATCGCCTTATAAATTTGATTAAGGGACTAAAGAAAGAGCCTGAGAATACCAGTCCAGGAGGACCTGCGCAAGAAGACCTGTTCAGAAGGACTTGTCCAAGAAAACCTGTTCAGTAAGAACTGCTCAAGAAGATCTGCCCAGGAAGCCTCGCCACAGGATTACTTTCCCCAGGACGACCTATCCGATGTCATTTACATAGCACATGTAAGAGGCCGACGAGGCCGAGCTGAGCTATTAAAGCCCAGAGGCCGAGCTGAGCTATCAGAACCTAAAAGCCGACGAGGCCAAGGTGAACTATCAGAACTCAGAAGTCGATGAGGCCGAGCTGAGCTATCAGAGCCCAGAGGCCGACGAGGTCAAGCTGAGCTATCATAGCCCAGAGGTCGACGAGGCCGAGGTGAGCTATCATAGCCCAGAGGCCGACGAGGCCGAGGTGAGCTATAAGAGCCTTAGACTAAGAGTCGAAAGACCAACCTAGGCAGTCGAAAGAGCCCTATACCAAGTATCGAAAGATCAACCTGGGCAGTCGGAAGAGCCCTTGACCAAGTGTCGAAAGACCGACCTGAGCAGTCGGAAGAGCCCTAGACCAAGTGTCGAAAGACCGACCTGGGTAGTCCGACCTGGACAGTCAGAAGAGCTCTAGACTAAGTGTCGAAAGGCCGACCTGGGCAGTCAGAAGAGCCCTAGACCAAGTGTCGAAAGACCAACCTGGGCAGTCGGAAGAGCCCTAAACTAAGAGTCAAAAGACCGACCTGGGCAATCGAGGAATAACCCTAGACCAAGAGTCGAAAGACGGACTTGGGCAGTCAGAATAGACGAAAGAGTCGGACCAAAACGCGAAGTGTCCAGAAGTCACTTCTATATGTCGACCGGTGTAATTGGCAGAATCTACGAGCCACCCTACCCGGCCGACCTCATGCAGTTGGCCAAATTCAAATGTCAGCTCATCCATTTCTCTTTACTCCCAAGCCAAGCAAGTCAGGCTTGAGAGTAGGGGGCTTCTGTTGTGGGTAAATCCGAGCTAACATCAGGTCACAAGGAAAGCCCATAGTCCAGAATCCGAGCTAACCTCAGGTCACGAGGAAAGCCCATAGTCCAGAATCTGAGCTGACATTAGGTCACGAGGAAAGCTCATAGTCCAGAATTCGAGCTGACCTTAGGTCACGAGGAAAGCCCATAGTCCAGCGGGCCCAGGTATAGGTCCTCAAATCTGACCTAAGACTAGGTTGAGGACAAGAGCAGAGGTCAACCTGAGACTGGGTTGATGACCTAACAACCTGAGACCTACAAGACTACCTGACGACCTGAGGCCTGAGACCTGACAACCTGAGACCTCCAGGACAACCTAAGACCTGACGACCTGATGACCTAAGACATCCAAGATGACTTGACGACTTAAGACCTGACGACCTGCCGAGATCTTAGACTTCGGCCAGGAAAATAGGCAAAAGGTTTGAAGAATCGTCGGGGAATACAGGAACATCTCCGATAACTACGGAACGGCCCAAGGATCGCGCTGATCCGAGAATCCCTCCCCTGAAACCACGGCTTCAAAAATGAAATACAACTTTGCAACCTAAGTCTATAAATGGACACGTCCTTTTCACTATCAAGGTATGAGACAAAAACTGATATAAAGAGAGATATTTAATCTTTCAAGATCCAACTAACTTAGGCATCGAAGGGCTAACGGTTGGACCCTAGCCACCCCCCTTAGCTTTCATTTGTGCTCTACAGGATCTAGGAAACCTTCTGTCCAGATCCAGACCGTATACCTGCAGGAGATCAATTGCATCCATCCGTATACCTGTAGGAGATCAGTTGCATCCATCCGTCCAAGTTGGAGGTCACCTTATCTCATCCACTGACCAGTTGGAGGTCACCTCATCTCATCTGTTAACCAGTTGGAGGCCACCTCATCTCGTCTGTTGACCAGTTTTCAGCATTAACAGAACTTATGAAACTTATCAAAGGTCTAACATTCATCCTCAGCACTTTCGCATATGAAGCAGCACCTCCTTAGTGGTTCGGGGGTGTGCCCTTGTTCAAAAGTCAATGGCATAATTTTACATGGAGTTTTACGTGAACCTTAATTTATTTTGGGGTAATGTATATTTTATTTAGAGAGAGCTATTATTATATTGAAAGGTGTTTTTTTTTTTTCATTTTCTGCCTTTGTACCACATTGGACAAGTGTGAATTTGTGAAGAAACCAAAGGGAGCCACATAAATCTCTATATTGTAATTTGCATTGTTTATTTTTAATCAATATTACTCTAGCCATGTCAAGGCAAATCTGCCAAGAACCCACCATGATGTATTTGTTTGTACAAGCCAGCCATCTCTTTCTAAGAACAGTGTAAAATATGGACAAAAAATGCGATAGATCCAATGGTCTAGGGGACCGCATCACTTATATTACTCTTTCATTTAATTCGACTTGCCTTTAATGGTTCGTGCATTTATTGCAACCCAAACTTACAATTTAGTGTAGTCCACTAGAGCGTGATCTGACTAAGTTTTGGGCTTATAATCGTAGAAATGGGATAGAAGGCATGGATTTTATCTATGCGGTATCACCCGAGTACTCCAGCTGGGTGTACTTAGATCGGTCCAGGCACCAAGAGGCCTAGGCGCGCTTAGCCGCAGCGTTAAAAGGTACCTGTGTAGCAGTTCTCTATTGGTGTGCACAGTCTTCCAAGCCGAGAAGGAATAGCTCATTTACGTGCATCGACGCTACGCTGTCCTTCAAGAACACCTCAGGTGTCTCTTTAGGTGAGACAGTCAACCTTAGCCTGTCATGAATTTTTAGTTTGTTTATGTTTTGAGTGGCTTTTCGAACTTAACTTGTGGATGGTTACGTTTGAAACACCCCGGAGTTTTCAGACTTCGTCCTATATTAAACACGGACGTAAAATAGGTTCACAATTATTGCCATGCTTGCCAAAGCTACCGTATCTTCGTAGTACTCTCGGAGGTATTACAATAGTTGCCAACTTTAAAAGTAAGAGTGACAAAGGACATCACACCGGGTGAGAATTCAAAAGTTAGACGGATTAAAGAGGCTTTCTATCCTATTGTGAGGTTGAGAAACTAATGGACGGAATAGATTTCTCACACTCATCTCTGTGGGACACACATAGCCTCCAACCACAGCATCTTCCCTTGGCTGGGGGGGGGGGGGGAGTGATGTAATTTATCCAGGCCATCCATCCGTTTTAGCGTATCATTTCAGGGAATCAACCTAAAAATGAGGCAGATCCAAATCTCAAGTGGACCACACTATGGAAAAAATTTGGATCGAACGCATACCGTTGAAAATTTATTGGAAGCCACAGAAGTTTTAGATCAAGCTGATATTTGTATTTTCCATTCATCCCGGCCTATATGACCGTATGAACATGTTGATGGCAGATAAATATCATGATGCTCCCTAAGAAGGTTTCAACGGATGATGTCATTATCTCTGCGATGAATGGACGGCGTGGATAAAAACACAGAGATCACGGGAGTCTCTAAGCAATCTGCGTCGCCCAAAATGACCCATATCCAAGGACGAGGGTATGGTGGCGTTGCCAACACCATCCGGATGGTGTGTGGATATGTTAGGCTGTGTAAGGCTCAAGGTGATGTATATGTTCTACATCCCTGCTGTCCATCCGTTTTGTGAAACAGATCTAAAGCTCAAGTGGACCACACCACAGAAAAGAGCCGTGATTGAATCCCCACCATTTAAAACTTCTTGGGCGCTACAAATGTTTCGGATCAGGCTGATATTTGTGCTTTTATCTTTGTCCAGATTGATTGACCTTATCAACTGGTTGGATGACAAATAAACATTATGGTGTCATTATTCTCACTTTTTCTTTAGATGTGGTTCACTTGAGTTTGGGATCTACTTCATTATTTGGGGTTCATGCTCTAATATGAACTGGAAAAACTAATGGATGGCATGACACATCAACACACCAGGACAGGGGTGGTGTTGGCAACAGGCCAACACCACCTAATCCGCGTCCCATATCCAAAACTCAAGTAAGCCCACACCACACGATCCAAGCCGTTCCCAAGTGAGTTCCACAAGGATATAGATGGACTGAGTTGATGTCACACAGACATAAGGGTGGGCCCCACAGGGAGCTTTTCGGTGCAGGGGGGCTCACGGTAACAGGTGTGGTAGGAAATTCGAACGTATACTCGAGTTTCCAGGGTTTGGCCTAACTAACGATCGGTCAAGCCTGCCTTTGGACTTGGTTCTGATGAAGGGGCTAGATTTCACGTAGGTGTGCCACTTGGGCACGTGTGAGCTGCTTCTACGGTGGAATGGGCACCATTCATCTAACTGCCTAAATAGATAAAGATGGGATACGAGACTGGGATTAAAAATGGCCAAAACCATCCATCAGATGGGTGGGTCCTCCGCACGAGCTAGTGGTTAAAAAATAAAGGCTAACGAAATATGATAGCTGTCCAACAGATAGGGAGCAACAATCAATAATCAAAAGCCAAAACACACACCAATGAGCGCTGCAACTTCTCCACATACGGCCCACCATGTCAACCGTCCAAAACAATGTGGGTACTTTCATTAAGTGGCCCACATGTTTGCATTGATGCCGGCGGTTGATCAGGGCACATGATGGGGCCTGCCTGATGAATCATGAATGGTGAGGATCTTGTACATGTAGGTTGAGTCCCACTGAAAATCCACATGGATGAATGGATGGGATCTCTACCTATGCGATGTTGGCACTTCGTCACATTGCAGGTCACATTGCAGGTCTACAGTTGACAAATCCATATTGATACGAATGATGAATGGGCTGCATCGAAGGCAGGCCCCGCATGATGGATGGCCCACAATGAACGTGGGGCCCACATGACGGATGGTCCACATCAAAAGTGGGATCCACATGATAGGTGGTGGATATTGAAGGTGGGCCCCTCATGATGGACAGCAACATTGATGGTGGGCCTAACATAAGTAGATTGTCCACGTTGAAGGCAGGCCCCACACGATGGACAATTTACATTGAAGACAGGGCCAAGACGGGCCTAACATAATGAATGGTCCACATTAGAGGTTGGCCCCATACGATAGACAGTGGGTATTAAGGGTGGAAGGAATAAACCCAAGGGATAAGTACTTAGATGATGTTGAAACCAACATACTTTTCAACTTTTCTTTTGACTAATGTAAACAACATGCTCATAAGTATAAACTAAAATAAGCTACTTGAGGTATAAGTAGCTTATATAAAGTAACTTATGATCTAAACGGCCGTTACTTTTTCTACTTACTGCAGTAGATAACTTATTTGAGATAAGTTCCGTATATGACCAATTATAAGTAACTTGAGGCATAAGTAGCTTATCTTAAGTTACTTATGATCCAAATGCCTCTCAAGTGTCATTGCCTATCACCATGAAGTCTTTTTTTTTTTTTCTTTTTTTTTACAGTAAATCAAATTAGATCATCCATTTTCCCTGGCCACTGATTAGATAATTAGGATCTTCCCATCAAAGTAGTTCTTTAGAAGCATGGAGAATCCAAGGCGTTCTCCACATAATATAAAAGATGAGAGTAGCAAATACTAATTCCAGTTTTATAATATAGAGTTCCATATTCCGACTCCAGTTATAGGCCTGTTTCTGATACCAAACAGCTCTTACTTGGAATTTGTCTGAAATTCCTCTACCTCTAAGCCATTTACTACTATTTTCTGAAAAGCTAGCCTGCAGATTCCTGGGGCATTGAATTCCAGTTCCACATTACCAAAACTGACTAACAGAACAGAATCTCTCAGAAATTCAAGGCTGCCAAAGTCATCAAACGCAACAAACAGCCAATTAAATTGGTCATTCCTGATCAATTCCATTTTCTGTTAATCATGTAGATTATGCAGCAGGTCACCACCAGGTTTCTTTTCTTTTCTTTTCTTTTTTGTGTGTGTGATTATGGCTTATCATTGTGCATTTCCTTCTAAATGCTAGCAGTACGTTTGGGTCCCATGATGTGGACATTGGCCAGAGGGGTGCCACGTGTATGTGATCCAGCATACTTTGCCAGGGAGATTACAAACATGAGCGATTAGGTGTTACCTGCTTGTAGGTATCTACACCATCCATCCGTTTCTCCAGCCCATTTTAGGATGTGATACTAAAAATTAAGCAGATCCAAATCTCAGGTGGACCACACCACAGGAAACAGTGGTGATTGAGAGCCTCCCCATTAAGAATTCCAAAGGGCCCATCGTAAGGTTTTATTAATGTTTATTTCCCATCCAACCTGTTGATAATGTCAAGAAGACCAGGATGAAGGGAAAATACAAAGATCAGCTTGATCCAAAACTTTTGTGGCTCACAAAATGTTTTTAATGGTCATTCATTACTGTTTCTAGTGGTATAGTCCACCTTAGACTTGGATCTTCTTAAAGTTTAGGATCAAACCCTAAAATGAGATGGAAAAACAGATAGACCGCGTCAATATACAAAAAATACATCAAGGTGGGCTCCACACGGTAACACCTAATTCGATTCCAATGCGAACAACCATAAACAGGTGGGGATACTGGTGGGTCCCACCACTAGAGCCAATGAAACCCAGCTGGCTACCTTAACATTCAAGTTTACATCTCCCAGTCTCGTTTCTAAATCTAGAGACACCATAAATGATCCATCTCAACCATCAACATGGCTGAGGCAATCCATGAACTGCTTCCCCAATTCACGGAGAACCATTGAATCAGGAGAAAGCGTCACCACAAGGTTAAAGCCTAACATAGACACAATAGATTTTGATGAAGAGAAAAGAAGACTTCAGTAAAAGGAAAAAAAAATTAATAAAAACTAATGTAATTCAGCAACTAATAATAGATTAGACTGTACAAAAGGGAACATGTTGCTTATAAATTACTCGTAGTCTCCACTGGAAAATTGCTCTTCAGGGTAATAGACAGCAGTAACAATATTACCTCCAAATCTCCGCCCATTGAGTGCAGCCTTCGCCTTTGCAGAACCTTCAGTATCTTCATACTCCAAGAACACCTGAAACATTCCCACCAAACCCAATATTAACCATTGTACTTCCTATACTGCGAGCTTGCCAATAAAATGTTGCCTAACTAAAAAAGGCAGAAAAACGTTGTTCTCCTCTGCATTTATCATAACAATTCAATTGCCAGGATGACTGTTGTGAAAAAATTGGCTGAAGCCATAGTTTTCTATCCGTCCATGTATTTCTAAATGTCACAGCACACATACTGAGTGGACTGCCTCTAGATTTTGGCAGTCGCATCTACACATTTGGGTTCACATAATGGATGGCTTGGATATTTCCCCACGTGCCAAGCTGGCATATGTGGTAGCGTGTGCATTAGCTTACTTGTACACACGCGTGGGCTTAGCAAAGCTTGGATAGAATTAAGAACAAGGTCACCGAAGCAACCTAAGCAGAGTCCTAATGTGAGAGGATGGCAGAGAACATATTGAGATGGTTCTGTCATATGCAATGAGGACTAGAACCAGCTAGAACAAGGACAGGAACATTTCTTGGAGAAGGGTCTGGAAAAAGAATGAGAAGAACTAAGAGGACTTGAGGTGGTTCGAAGGGATATAAAGGCTTCAATATGACGACAAGGTGTCCCCGCCCCTTTTTAAGGTGGGACCAATCCCTGCGGATGCAAGCAATCACCAGCAAACCACGTGCATCAGATAATCCTAGGCAGGGGAATCGAACTCGCATCTGTGGGGAGCAAAACTTGATTATTAAAGCCAAACGAAATTGCTGGGACAAGGTTATGATGATGATTTTATAGATAATGTGGTTCTACCTAAGATACCAATCTTTCTTTCTAAATGTTATGCTTTTTCATTTGTCTTCTTTCTCATCAAATGTAAGTTCTGTTGAAAAAGGAAATTAATCATCAAATAGAAGTTCTGTTGAAAAATGAGATTAAAGTCCAAAGCCCATCAAGGTAAGTGGAAGACAGGCCGTCATAAGTAGGGCTGAGATACACCTCTAGCTACGATAAATAGGTTCCACTTAGAGGAGGATAGGGTTCCAATCACATTTACAATAAATGTCAGCCTCCAAGTTTTGTCCCCCTCCCAAAAAAAAAAAAACTGTTACAAAGGATGATGCTCTCAAAAGTTTCATTCCCTCACTAATAGCTCAATTTTCAGCGTCCAGTTAAGTCTCATCAGTTAGGACATGAGCAATCATAATTCATAAGTTCTGGGGTTACCCATGGAACTTCAATGAATCTTAGCTCCCACAACCTGTTCGAGGGAATGCAAAATTAATCCATTTTCTTTCTTTGGATCATGATCAGTGGCCGCTGTCCAACCCCTCTTAGAATTTTGCGCTTATTCCATTTGTAAATGGATAATCCCTTCTTTTCTTTTCTTTTCCTTTTTTCTTTTTTTCCACCCTTACTTCCTATATTTTCTATGGCATCTTCAAACCCTCCTGTTCCCCTCCCCACAACCTCAATGTTATGGGAAAAGGAATGAGATCGATGACCACTTTCCAATTCCTCTTGAAACTGCTGGCAAAGTGCATCCAAATCCTGCTGCCCATTCCAGTAGCATATGGTTAACCAATTCTCTAATTTCCTTCTGATGATATGGCTTATTGAAAAGGCATACTATTCCTCTCTTTCCCTGACTTGCATATAATGGAAAAAGGGAGCAGTTGAGCCACCTATTGCCTTCATCCTTGAAAGGACCCAATGACCATCTGTCCACCAATTGGCCTCTAATTTTTTAATGACCCATATATGGACAAAGAGCTTGAAGAGTCTACCGGCCGTTAGATGAGATGGTAGGGACAGTGCAGTGTGTGTGAGTGATCCAGGGCTCAATCCCTGGTAGTGTTACCTTTCAATAAATAAAAAAAAAGACAGCTTGAGACTTCTCTCCTCATTTTGCAGAAGGAAGCAGTCAAGGGATTCCTCCACCTTATCATCGTCGTCATTGCCTTGTCCCCATGATTTGGGGTGCAGCATTATGAATTCTTTTTTATTAGAGAGAGAACAAGAGATTCCATTAAAAAGGCACTAAGATAGTGCCCAAAAACAAGACTACAAAGGCAAAAAGAAGGAAGGAAAAAAAACAGGACTGAAAGCAGGAAAATTACAACTTGAACCAGCCCTTTCCCATACCCCACTCTGCCACGATAAACATCACATTGCGAACAACACACTTGACGCATCTACTTCATTGCGGAAGCATCTACGATTCCTTTCTCCCCAAATCAACCATGGTCCGGCATGAAGATAAAACTTCCAAACAGCTTTAAAGCTTTTGCAGTAGGACAACCCATACCAAGCCATAAACAGATCTCCAATATCGAAAGGCATAGACCAGGCTATGTTGAATCTTGAGAGAATAGAGGTTCAAACTCAACCTGAGAAGGGACAGTGAATGAAGAGATGGTTAACCGACTCGGTGCTAGATGTACACATAAGACATACGCTAGGAATAACCACAGAGTGCTTTTCGAGGTTGTCAATCATCAAGACTCTTTTTCTCCCTACCAGCCATTCAAACACCTCAATCTTTGGGGGAGCACCATAATGACACATGTGACTTGTCTTCACAAACTTTTCCCATCATCATCGAGCAAGAAATAGAAAGAGGAATTGACATGATTTCTCCTTCCGACCATCCATTTCTCTCATACTAATATGTCTTGCTTGACGAGCGGCACAACACATGTAATTCTTATGAGGATATTCTTGTAATCCATGCAAATCTTTTAGATCAGCTTGGTAGATCATCTTCACAAACTCTTCACTAACTGTTTTGCCAACTTGAAAGAGGACTTCTCATGATTTTGTCCTTCTAACCATCCATTTCTCTCATACTTATGTCTCACTTGATGAGTAGCACAGCACATGTAATTCCTATGAGGGTATTCTTGTAATCCATGTAAATCTGTTAGATCGGCTTAAGAATATCTCCAGGATCTATCTAGGTAAGCTTGGAAAGAGTTCTATAATCTTCATAGGTAGACTTGAGAAGCCCATAAATACTGTACCTTTGTATTCGTTCAATAGAAAAATACTTCAAGGTTCTTGCCATGGTGGTATCAAAGTTGCTAACTTGGCTACAGACCACATTTCATTGCCTAACCCTTCAACATGAATTATGATGACATTAGTGCTACATATATGGCAGAAAATATGATCGTTCATGCATTCACAAGATACATTGAGCTTTATTACTGTTTTGTTCTTGAGAAAGTTGCTTCAAGGCAGATTCACCCCATGTTTCTCCCTTCTCAAAAATTGGCAAATATTTGTACCAAGCCGCTTCCTCGAGATCTGCATTAATGGATATATAGCAAACTGGGTGTTCAGGCTTTGCCCAAATAGAGGTGTATGTAAAACAATAGCAGTGTAATTTCTATGGGGGCATTCTTGCAACAGTTCTCACCCGGAAATTCAACATAGAAATTGCAATCTGATATTGCAGATGAATGGAGACTTCACATGATCAGATCTAACAAGGAATTTCTCCAAGTAGATCTAGGGGGGATGAGCGGTAATGCTGCTACAGCTATCTCTAACCATAGCCCTCTTATGATCCTTGCCAAACCCTCCGAGGAATTTCTCCAAGTAGATCTAGTGGGGTGAGCTGGTAATGCTGCTACAGCTATCTCTAACCATAGCCCTCTTATGATCCCTGCCAAAACCCTCCAAGGTCAACCTCAGCCAAGAGTTCTGACCCTCAGTCATCAGAGTACGGTGCCACTCCGACCTTCACCAATAACCAACAACACTCATTTCCCGTTCCCAAGTGTAAGCCATCACGCAGTGCTCCACTGGGTGGTCCAGGTTTGCTAGCCATTTAAGTAGATCTACCAAGCAAAGATTCAACAAAATCCCAACACAGGATACAACAGCAAATAAACTGTCTTCAATAATTCAGTCCACACATTTTCACAGAATACACATAATGGAAAAACTTCAAACACATGACCCTTTTGCCTAGTCCTCACACTATGATTTCCTCAAGCAATCCCTACTAATTAGGGAGTAACATTACTGTCAGACCATAGGTCATTGCTACCTCCATCCACGTCCTTTTGGGCCTTCACCTTGCCCTTTTAGAGCCCTCAACTTGTACCAATACACTCCTAACTGGCATGATTCTTGGTTTCCGTTGCACATGACCAAACCATCTAAGTCTACTTTCCCTCATCTTATTAGCTATTGGTGCTCCACGGGAGAAAGTCTTTTTCGTTTATAATCAAAATGAAATAACGTTTTGTGTGACAAAGTCTGGCAACATGGTCATTTAACTGTAAAGACATTACATAAATGCCACATACACAGATTGCTTTTAAAAACCACATGTCCATGTTTGACAATGCAATGTATCTGTATCAAACTGAACTAGTAGACCTCATTTACAGATATTGTAGAAACACCGCAAGAACAGAGAGAGAGAGAGAGAGAGAGAGAGAGAGAGAGAGAGAGAGAGAGAGAGAGAAGCAAGAAATTACACATGGACAAAAACACAAGTTACCTTTCCAACTCCTGGAATGCCCTCCCCGGTTGGGTCCGGACGAGGAATAACAACCTTCACTAGTGGCCCTGATCCATCCAGGGGGAATAAAAAAAAGTGAGATAATATGATATCATAACCTTATAGCAAACAAGTAGCATGAGGATAAATAAGATTATCCATGTCTTTTTGCCACATCCTTAAGAGGTTAGTGGGTCTTTATCCCAGTTTTTGCTAGTATAAGCACTGATACATGATTTTAGTGGAAAAAACATGACAGATGGATAACCATTCAAGGGATGAGAATTATGCGTACCGAACTTCCCGCCTTCTTCTCTCATGTCCTCCAATATTTCTTCATACTCTTCGTCATCCCTCAGCTCATCAGCAGTTACCACCTTATAATACAACCATTTAGCAAACAAGACTATATTGAAACAATTATCAAAGTAAAGATCATCTATTCATTCATTGCATCTTCATGAGGGAGGTGTGGGAAAGATTCTTGGGCATCTTTGGGATGGCTTGGGTGATGCCAAAGTCAATTGATCCCTTTCGTTCGTGGCATGGGGGTGGGGTTGGTAAGAGAGGCAGGAGATAATGGAGGTTGGCATTAGTGGCCGGCTTATGGGCCTTATGGGAGGAGAGAAACAATCAATGTTTTCATACTTTGTGGGGCAGCATCGAAAGTTTTTAGATGGGATAAAGTGGATGTAATGGAATGGGCTTCAATCTCAATTGCTCTTAGTGATTGTGATCTCTCTTGTTTATCTTGGGCTGTGCTGTAAATCTTTTGGTCGTTTTGGCCCTATTCAATAAAACCATAACCTTTCAGGGGAAAAAAAATAAAGGAAAGCAATGAGTGCGTGCATCTCTCTCTCAAAAAAAATAATGAGAAAATGAAGACAGAAAATCTCTCTCAAAAAAAAAAAGACAGAAAACAGTAAATGAAGGGATAAGAGCGCCCCAAAATCTAGTGTAAAGACGAGAGTTTCAACTGCATACCAAATGCTTTAAAAAGTGTCGTAGAAAACAAATCAAGTGAGGCCAATTACCAACTTCTTCTACCAAATCCCCTAAGGGGCCATTTGGATGGGAGTAAATGGAGGTAAATGGGTGGAATTGGGAGTAAATGGAGGTAAATGGTATTTGGGGAGTGTTTGGATGGAAGTAAATGAAATGAAATGGAATTGTATGTGCATTTAAATGAAATGAAATGGAAGTAAATGTGCATGTAAATGAAATCCTTTCTACGACAGAGGATTTGGAAGTAAATGGGGGTAAAATGCCTTTTTTAGCTCCCTTGGAGAGGCGCATGTGTAAACAAAGGTCCCTCTATGCACATGTCCACCATACACATGTCACGCTAATGATACTCCCCGACAATCCAAACATTGGCTACATCACTAAAATCACACCAAAGAATGATCCAAACCATCCAAAGGATGGCCATCTAAACGGACGGTTAAAAAACGTCCACAGATTGCTTGTTTGTAATCTTTACGTTTGTGGCCTACCCAAGGCTCGAAATTTCCTCATTTTTTGCTAAAGTATATATTTCAATGGCAATCATTCTATTAAATATCGCATATGTACACTATCTTGGTATATTAAAGTTGATTTGGGATATCACATATATTCATGTGAATATATTGAAAAATTCAAATGCATTCCAATTCCTCCCATTTACTCTCATCCAAACAGACTATTTTGATTTCAAATGCATTTCATTTACTCCAATCCAAACACAATTGCATAAAGCCATTTACTCCCAATTCATTTACCTCCAAATCCATATCCCATGTACTTCCATTTACAAGCTCCCAAACGATCCCTAAGGCCAATCAGTAATCATATAGATCCACAAATCTGGAAAGCATAAACTGACCTCCAACATTCTCTAGAAACAAAACAAAACAAAAAATTTAAAAAAAAATACTAAAAAGGAAAAAGGAAAAATCCTTGCGAACCTGCTACCCTATAAAGGCTCAGGGTGTGCAGCCTGCACGTACCAAACCTCCTTTCTTAAACCTATTCACTGGATTAAAAGCTTGAACTGCTTTCATTTATTATGAAAATACTATGTCCTAGCCCGGAAGCATGACATGTGAAAACCAGATTTCCAACACATTAGAGTTTAGTTATTTAGTTAGTTAGTTTCCTTAAACGGCAGGACTTTTAGGACACAAACTTAAAATCAAAACATTATGCTCTCATGTAATGTTACCTAAAACAGGAAACACCCTATGTTTTCCCTTCCAGATCGATCAATCCAGATTATGGGTCATTTGCACTCCACGTCTCTATTTTTAGTGAGCCGAAATTATGGGTCTACATTCTTACTATTGATTAAGTTAATACAATTTTTTTTTGAAAGGCAATTAAGTTCATGCAAATTTATATTTACAATGTAGACATTTATACTTTTATTTATTTAATTATAATATAAACTAAGCATGTTGGGTTACGTGATAGTAACATTCATTACCACTAATCATGGGGGGTGAACGGTGTGTCCAGCCTTTTGCTATGCTCTCTCGAACACCAGCTGACCCCCAAGCATGGCCAGCACCCGGGAGGTCTTCCTCGGGCCTGCCCCCCAACTTGGGAGTCCATGGTAGCCCTCCTCCCTTCAAGCATACCCAACCACTGGAGCTTCTCGTTCCCCCTCCCAGGGGTGATCCACACCAGCGAGCCATTGAAGGCAGCTGGGAGCCTAACTCATGAGGTCGACTACCAGTTCCAAAGTACCCCCCCTGCGATCCATTCAAGGAGTGGAATACTTTGTTCATTACCACTAATCATGTTGGGTATGTAATAATAACATCCACAATTTCATATATAAATTGCAATATGAGTTCATAGATAAACTATATTTCATACATAACGTATGTATTGGAGTGATGCACATGATCCTACCCCAGGCGTACCACATATTGGAGGAAGTAGCGTACTGCATACCTATTCCTGTACCACAGTCTCATCTCCCACCATTTAAACACAATGGAGGAAATCTATCAAGCATCCCAAATTTTCAAAAGCCCCTTTTTGAAAACATGCACGAATAGCAAACACAAATATCTTTTTCCCTACTTTAAATCTTGTATTTAGTGATCTCAGTTAAATTCCAGTTTCGGACCATTTGAATGTCTTGACTATATTCCAGATTGAATAATTCCAATTTACATTGTCTATTCTGAATTCATTCGAAAATAGGATCTGTCATAATTTATCAGGACCACTCACCTTCTATTTCCAGACATGTGGCAGAAAATTCTTTTCTTTATACCATGTGGTTTGACAGGCTGGGGCGACTTCGGAAGTTAAATGCCTTTGTTGGCTCCTTTGCCAAGATAATGTGCTAACTCTGAATCATCTTTCAACACAGGCATTGCGCTGCCCAACAGATGCATTATGTGTGCAGCTGATACGGAGGATGTTCCACATCTCTTCTTTCATTGCAAAGTTTCGAGACAGATTTGAGTTGGAGTTCTCAAAAAATCCTGTATCCAATGGACTGGCTCCTGAGACCCTGGCGGACTTCAAAATGAGCTTCTGGACCATCGCTTGGGGGCCAATGGGAAGATTTCTGTGGGAGCTAATCATCAAATCCAGTCTTTGGTATATTCAGGCCAGATCAGAATAGCAAAAAATTTCGAAGGAAAGGCATGTCGATGCAGGGAATCCACCTGTCACTTTTCAATCAAATAGGAGCTGTTGATGTGCGGCTAAGGCCATCTCCCAACCATTAATCTATTTTGGGATGGGTTTTTGTAATCTATGCAGTGGTGATCCTGTCCCTTTCTGGTTTTGTTTACTGGTTTTGTTTTATTTTTCTTCAATATATTTCACATTGCAAAAAAGAAAAAAGAAAGTAGCATCTAAGGCTGGCAACCACCATCTGTCTCTTACTACTTCGAGGCCCACTGTTCAAGGTCTTCCCATTGCATTGCACAAAGACAAAAGGTCATGTACTTCTCACTGTATCACTAACTATGTCACTTATGGGTCACTTGCACCTTCTCTTCGTGCATGTCTTTCATTTATGTTGTTCCAATTTCTATTGATGCTCAAAATGCTTTTAGCTAATTCTCAATGGAGGGTAGTCATAATGGAAGAGATGTTTTTTTTTTTTTTGAAGGTATGATGGAAGAGATGTATGCATTGGAAACACAGGGAACTTGGGATTTAGTCAAATAGCCCAAAGGAAAACATACAGTTGGCTACAAATGAGTGTTTACGCTGAAGCATAATTGTGATGGATCTACAGAATGGTACAAGTCACGTCTTGTGGCAAAAGGATGCTAAACGGTATGGGGTGGATATCAAGAAAGACTTATCTCAGTTGTAAAACTAAATCCAGTGAGATTTATTTTAGCCACTTTTTTTTTAAGATAACTCAAAACTTCATTGAAAAAGCAAAGCAAAAGCTACAAAAGGTGGGGGGGGGGGGGGGGGGGGGGGAGGAGCAACCCGAAGAGTAACCAAGAAACTCAAGATTACAATTTACGAACCCCTTAATTTAGAAAAACAAGAAGCCCATTCAATAACCAACATCCTAGCCCTATGAGAAGTACCCTCCACCAATATCCTTTCATTTTTAAAGCATGTAGTATTTCTTTCTTCCCAAACAGCCCACCAAATAGCTAGCAACGCTATCCTCCACAACACTTTTTCCTCTTTTCTGAGCCCTAACGCGTGCCACGCAACCAAGAGAGATTCCACCGAATTCAGCAAATAACACAAAATATGAAAGCATCCCATAACAAATCTGCCCAAATGGGCCAAATCAAAACTAGCCACTTCATCAGCTAGATGTGGAAAATGTGTTCCGCGATGGTGATCTCCAAAAGAAAGTTTATATGGAACCTCCTAGAGATTACCATGAGTGGAAGAGTGGTAAGGTTTGTCGGCTTAAAAAGGCAACTTATGGCTTGAAACAGTCTCCCCAGGGCAAAGTCTGACAATTTGAGTACAGCCATATCTCAGTTTCAGTTTCAAAGGAGTTCATCAGATCATTCCATGTTTCAAAAGGAATAGGATTGTCGCCATGGTGATTGATTGTGTTGATGATATTATCTTATAGGGGACAATGACGAAGAAATCTGTAATGTAAAGACGTACTTCCGGGAAAAGTTTAACATCAAAGGTCTCAGACCTTTTAAGTTTTTCTTTTTTTTTTTTTTTTTCAAATTGCCAAATCAAAGAATCTTCATTTGTTTAAATAGTGCATCCTTAATTTGCTTACTGATTAAGGCATGTGGGGTGACAAACTTGCAGAATCCCCTATTGAAATTAAACGATGTCTCCACGAAGCTTGACTGGAACTGTTGAGTGATCACGGTACTTATCAACAGTTGGTAGCATAGGAAGGTTTAAAGCATCACCTGATGCATAACAGTATCTCCCATGAACAACACAACTGTATCAGCCCATATCCGTCCAATACAGCCTGATATGGGGCAATACAGGCCATGTCGGTGGTGAACGATACAATACCGGATACACTTATTAAAAACCTTGGTTGGTAGGCATATTAATTTACTCTACCATTACCATCACATGGCCAAGTATAACTTATGTGTTCATTGGCAATTTTGCACTCTCATAGCTGGTCCCAAGCTCAGATAAAGAAAGGTTGCTTGGGTTGGTGGTTGATGCAGACATATCTTTCTCTTGTATCCTGAAAGTTTAATCGCAGAAGAGAATTCATGTAGCTGACCCATAGGTTTTGATGATGATGTAATCTTAGTTCATGCATGCGCCTTGGGCTCATCACCTAGAGGCATCTATCCCATCCTTTGATATCTAAAGGCTGCATCAGGGAAAGAACTGCTATTTTACAATTATGGTCATCTGAATGTGAGCGGTTATAAATTATAATGACGCAGATTGGGCAGGTTTGTCTGATGACAGAACATCAACTACTAGTTTCTATACTTTTGTAGGGGGGAATTTGATGTATTGGAGAAGTAAGAAAATTCCCGTTGTTTATCGAAGAGGAGAACCTTAAGAGCCCAATTCCGTGAACCAATTTACAGGATGCTGTTAGAAGCCACTACATGTACCTCTGATCTCATTGATTCACAAGTGTTGAAAATAGACAATCCCTAACCCACCACCCCACCTATGATGAGGCAAATATATTAGGAATGGTGTTCTCAAGCAGTAGAGAAGGGTAATACCTCAGTCAAGCAGACAACCTTAGTTGGATTTTCAGCAACCAGACCAGGTACCAACCCAACACCAGGCAAAGGTGTGCCACCAGCCTGCAAGACCATTTTCTGCAACTCCAGCAGCTTAGATCAGTTCAGCTTCAACAGAAATAAGAAATAAAACCATCAAGAACCAGATTGTTTTACCTGGAAAGCTATATGCTGTTGTGCCTGTGCTAAAATGATCTCCTGATCTGGTTTTGCCTGCCCACTGCTGTAGAAGTGAAAGAAAAAGCCAGAATATCAGCCAGATATAACGTATAGCCATGTCAAACATACATGTGGGGAGCAGATAGACATACAAATATCCTTACGCTTGTCTTAATAGTGATACCTCAAGAATCACAATTGTCCATTATTAAGTTTAGCACCCCAAAAAATATCAAAAGAAAAGGACAACAATAACATGCCAAAAGGTATTTTTAACCCTTATTAGGAAGGACCTACAGTCCGTGCTTGAAATTTGCATAAAATGATGACGGTGTTTCAATCAAGACAGGGTTGTGTTGAACATCCATGAAAAGACGGAGGCATTTTCCTGAAAAGGGTTGTGTTGAACATCCATGAAAAGACGGAGGCATTTTCCTGCTTCAGTAAATCAAGTGCTTGTCAGCATAGTTATGCTGGTCAGTTTTGACATGAAAGAACAACACCTTTAGGTTTAAATTTTCACACATGAATGAAACTAGCCTTCTGTACCATTTTACATCATCATCTTAAACCTTATCCCAACAAATTGGGGTCAGCTTCTGAATCATGTTACGTTGTTTAAAATTATTTCTTGTCACCTTCATTGTTTCAAAAGATCATTTCTTCTTCACTTTCTTTAGAGACTTCTTTCAAAGAAACGATAAGAACACCAAAGAAGAGGGACTACATTCCCAACACAATGATTCATCCTTCTCCCCCCATTGTTGGCTGAAGTATCAACTATATCACTAGCCTCTCTATACAAAGGGGCAATAATATGCTTCGCTTAAAATTTCAAAAGGTCTTGATGCTATATTAGCTCTCTATACAAAGGGGCAATAATATGCTTCACTTAAAGTTTCAAAATGTCTTGACAATATATTAGCTCAATATTTATCTTGTTATAAAAAAAAAAAATCAATTTAGATGAGTACACTTCTCTAGTTTATTGTGGTATGGACTAACAAATAGTATATCTTTCAGTATGTACCACAAAATTATAAGGCCATGATGGTGTCATGAGAGAGGAAGCCTCATGCATGTCCAACAATGTTGACACATCCACAAGTGTCCAAGTCAAGTAAAATGGATAGGATCACTTCTATTTATGAGTTTCAACACAACTAATCCAAAGATATCAGAAAAGAGAGGAAGGAGTTGTCAGCATTCTCATCATTATCATTATCATCATGGCCTTGCCTCAACACTCAAAGAGTAAAACAAGAAAAAACAAAGGCATAAACATTGGACAAAGTACAAGAGAAATTTCTAGTACTGGAATGAGCATGCATCTCTCATGAGAAGAACACAATCACAGGCTTTATCCAAGCACATGCCGCAAACATCTTGTGAGAAGAAACTAGTTTTTGCAAGTCATCAAGAATCTACCAAATTAGGATCAATGCCATGGTATTCAAAAATGGATTACAGACTTACGACCATAATGGCCGTGACATAACGGTAACGGTGGTGCTCATTACACGATATGAGGCCGTAATGCCCGGCTTAAAGGGGAAAAAGGTGCTTGTAATGGGCCGATACATTTTTTTTTCAAAAAAAAAAAACAAAAAAAAATTACAAGGCTGTAGCATTATGGCCCCCATAACAGCCATTACAGCCTGTATAGTAATGGCCATAAGGTTGGCCATTACAGGCACTGTTACCATTATTGAATACCTTGATCAGCGGCCATGCCAATTTTCCTTTGTTTTGCCAGCTTATTTAATATAGGAAACTCTACCTGGCAGTAGCACGGCGAACGGTTAGAGTCTTATCACCCATTTTCAGACCATTAAGCGCCGCACAAGCAATGTCTGTCACAGCTGGATCCTGAGATATTTTGTAAAATAATTTATTAAAACAGCAAGACATAGCTCCCCAAGTATAGAGAAAAAGAAGGAGAACACAGAAAAGGGAAATCGCAAGTTCATCAAGCATCAAATTTTTAGACAAGTGTTTAAGAACTCGATCAAGTGTTGATTCTGCTCAACCCGAAAAGGTCAAATTTATGGGTCTAAAAAAGCAGCAAAAAATAAATAACCATTAAGAATTCAAGAACTTGAAAATTCATACTAAAGAAGCCCATTAATGTTAAAAACTGAGTATTTCACTGAGTTTCGTGTTGACTTGGATTTGGGCGCTTGTTGACAAAAAATAATTTTGAGTTTTCAACCATTGTTTAGTTGTTCTCAATCCACACACCTGATAGACACAGAAACCATAACCTTTTGAGTTTCCTGTGTCCCTGTCCTTGACTAGGTCGAATCCACGCAGAGGCCTGAAAAAGGTTGAAAAAATTCTCTTAGGATGATGAAATAGGTGAATGAAGAATCCTGATACATCTTGGGATGCCATTATTCCAAAAGATAAAAAATATTTTTTTTAAAGGAGATTAATGACCTTTGGACAAGTTAAAGCTATTAAACAGAACTCGAAAAGAAGATAGCCTAAAAATTAGGTTCATACCCAAAGGACTCTAGCAGCTCCCTTATCTGTGCTTCTGTAAAATAGTACGGTAATCCACCTACAAAGATACGATCAGGTCCCTCTGCTCCACCAATTGAACTGTCAACAATATCCAACCTATAGCATTAGAAATTCCAATAATTTTATGGCACACAAACATGGAAAGAAATACTGTAAAAAAATTGCATTTACTTTTACTCAGTAAAAGACAATAAAACTATGTTACAGGCAATAATGGAGCATAAAAGAATATGACGAGATCCTATTTGAAGAAAAAACTGAAGACTCTGCCCCAGAATCACAAATCGAACTCAACAAGACTGCTCAAGAAGTCCTCAAATTAAAGGGGTATCCCGTCTTTTAAACCCTGTAAAAAGCACAGAGCAATACTAACCAACTCAACCAAGGAGTTTACAACATCGATTGAGTACTTAAAAAACTAATTTTTTAACTAATTGAGAAGAAACGAAAAAGACAATTGCAATTTTGAAGTTTGCAAGATCTGACCACAGATGGGATGGTTGCCATCATGGTAGATTACTCACTTCTTAAAAAAGAGGAAGGGGAAGAAGAAGAGGAATATGATGATGATGATGATGATGATGAAGTTTGACCCAGCAGCAGCAGAAGTATGCATCGCACTTCTAGTTTTAACTTATTAACACATCATTGCATGGTACAAGATGACTTACCCTGGTGTGAGACCAACAGCAGCTAAATTGAGATGGGGGCTGGGTTGGCTTGGTCCGAGTGCCGCAGCTAATGAAGGGTTGTAGTCAGTAGGTCTCCGAACCCTCACAGAAACTCCCTGTTGAGGTAACAGGAAATGTATAAGATAAATGGAATACATATCAGCAATCTGAACAGTTTCTATCAGTCGATGTGCAATAGTGCCACATAGCTTTTCAAAAAAAGTGAAATGAAGCCCCTGGTATTTCAGTTGGCATAACCAGAAATATTGATACTGTTGCTACCCAACCCTATGATTTTTATTTCCTTCTTTTCTTGCAGCTAAAAGCTCGAAGTTTTAAACCATAATCCACGTGCCTAAGTGACTTGCCAAACTGTTGATTTTTTACTCAAAGAAAGTACAAGCACTAGCATTGGCATTCGTGCATTCCAAAATCAAATTGCGGATAATATTTTTTTTAGAGATAATAATGGAACAGGGTACCTTTAAAATAATAATAATAATACATGAACAGGGTTACCTCAAACATTATCCCGTCTAATGCCATTGCATTGCTCGCTTCTTCAACAGTTCTCATTTCCACAAAAGCAAACTTCTTCTCATGATTAATGTATACATTAACCACAGCATCGCCTATAAAAGCAAATGCCTTAAATCAGTTCCCTTCTATATTGCATGATAAAAAGGTATGATCTCAGAATATGAAAAGAAGAAAGAAACTGCAATACTAATACAATATACCGACCAGGACCAGCACTGTTTCCTCCAATAGCAGACATAACACGGCTAAAAAATGTTGCAATTGTCTGTTAGAAAACCAAAAGATGAAAAAGAATAGTTAGAGCATTTTAAAAGACTAGGACTAATTGTTGAAAGTTAGCTGATATCAGAAGTCAACATAATAACCAGCAAAAAGCCACTAGCTAATAGAGTTCATTAGCAAACAAGGTATGAAGCAAAGACAAATAATTAACATGATCCAAAAGTTTGGAAGGCCCCAAGAAGGTTTCAATAGTGGCTGTCAGATCCTAACTGTTTCCAGTGTTAAGGCCCACTTGAATTGTGGATATGCCTGATTTGTTGGATCAGATCCTAACATGAGCTGATCCAACTGATGGATGGAGTGGATGTCACACAGACAATAAGGTGGACCCCACAGATTTTTCGCTTCCCTCACTCTGCATCTAGCCCCCCTCTCTAGCCGGCACTCCCTCTCTCTGTGTATCCCTCCTCTCTCCTCTCTCCCCTCTCCCATCCTCTCTGTGTTGCACATGCCATACCCACTAACGGTTTTGTGTGCATGCGCACGCATGTGTGTGTGTGTGTGTGTGTGTGTGAAATGCGACACAATTTATTAAATAAGCAAAACTAAACAAAACAAAAGGAAGAGAGCAGAGAAGCCAGCAACAAGTCACCCTCTTGTCACTCCACATACTAGCCCTTATATAAAAACAGATCAATGGCAAGGGAGATCCCTAAAATCAAGGGCCATATTTCAGTACTAAATGAAGATGCAGAGCAAGGGAATATAGGTGTACATCCTAACTACTAAATGATAATCCAGCAATACTCAAACATGTAATCCAATATTTGCTAATACAAATCTAACTAATTAGAAATGGAAATGCTTCTTTAGCAAAAGGCAAGCCGCAAAAGGCAGAAACTGGAAATGCTTCTTTAGCAAAGTACAAAAATCAAGAGATTCAGAAATCTGTTTTTATGATACTTTCATTGATGAAAATGGCTATAAGCCACTAAGTTTATCATTTCCTTGTCATAGTTTGGCAGGCTGTTTTCAAATGGCCTGATTCATTGGGCTCTACTGAGTTATCTACTTGAAATGAATATAGAGGAGATTTAAGATCGCATCAAATGGTCAAATATCAAATAAAAAGTTTTAAGTAACGCAGAATATCACCTGCTCATTTGCCATAGGAGGAAGGCCTCCAACATATACACGGCGTGCATGCCTCGTTGCCTAATGAAAAAAGGTAAAAAAGAAAAAAGAAAAGAAAAAGAAAAAGGCAAAGAACAGAAATGAAAATAATTCATGCACTTATCATCCATAAAAGCAAAAAAAAAAATAGCAAACAGAAAAGGATGAATCCTTCAAAAAGATACCTGTTGAGTCATTGCTTGTGCTGGCATCAATGGAAGGGTCCCAAACTACATCAGACAATAGAATACAACAGCTTAGAAAGTTACCCAAAAAATCCCAGAAGCTTGAGAATCACCTGAAGAAACAAACTATTCATCTACAAAAGATTCATGTACCTGAGGCGTCCCGAAAGGAAACATGTTTGGGAACATTCCCGGCACGGCCGGAGGGGCCCCTGGCATTTGCCCTGAAAGTCAAGCAGTAAAGATGGAAAAAAGTGTTATACAACAACAATGTTAAAATGTGTTGCCGCAGACACAAGCAACACGGCTCAATCTATTGCATCACCTTAATCTTTGGGTGTACAGCCTCCTATTCAATATGACTTACAAAAATGCTGTTGGAAATATAAATAAGAAATAAAATCCATCATTGCAGATGCTGGGGAAATATTTGCAAGTCTACCAAAAGAAAATAGCTGCCGGTTGAAGGCGAACAAGATCCAGCAAACCGTGCATTGGTTCCTCGTTGAACACAAAATCTACAGTGATCACGCCCATGGGTAGCACAGTGGGACACGTGGCCCAACATTGCCTTCTTACCCCAAATGATAAACACAAGCACAAACAAACAACCACACACAACAGCCAAACAACACAACAAGGATCCTCAGTTCCAGTAGGAAACCAATTATAAATAGAAAATCAGTAAACAAGAAAATAAAGTAAAAGAAATGATATTGAAAGTCTAAGTGCTAGCAAAATGCTACCGCGCATTGAACGCCATAATCCGCAATATAGACGCCAGTTTGGCTAATATAAGAGTTTTAAAAAGCTAGTAAGTAAAAATGGTAACAGAGATGGCTTTGGTACGGACCTGCAACAGCAGTACCAGGCATTGCAGCAGCACCAGGTGGTGCCATGTCAAAACCGCTTGCCCGTTTACTGTAGAGAAAAGAATATTTCCAGACAATTAGTAACAATAATAAGGGTACCCCTACATCCAAAACCCTAGCAAATACACCATTAATTTCCAAGGTCTGTTTTCTGTATTAGGAATGGGGCTGTCAACCAGTACAGGCCTGGGGTTGGCTTGGGCGTGAACTTTGAACTATTTGAGCTGGGACTGTGAAGCAAGCCTATTCAATATTTTGATTTCACTTGCCCAGGCTCAGTCCATTGACAGACTAAGCAAGGATTGAAGACTAAAAATATGTACATTAAATGAAGCACGGTTTGGGCCAAAGCAAGAAGTTGCAGTTATTGATAGTATGCAAATAAATAAACAATAGGATTTCATTTGTAAACAAAGAAAAATCATTCCCTAATTCATGTTCCATACAGATTAGAGCTCCCAATTATCGGTTTACAATTCATGCAGTGTAATATTTTAATGAATCAATACACAAAAATGAAGTGTGGGAGTACCTTTTTGAACGAGAGCGAGAGCGTGATCTGGATCGATTCCTACTAGATTTATCCCTTGAACGAGAACGTGATCTATGTCTATGTCTCCTTTCTCTGTCGCGATCATAATCACGGTGCCTACAAAGAAAAAAAAAATCAAAGAAGAATAACAAAGGGACAAAAGCTAAACACAAGAAATTTGTTTCTTTGGAGAAACAACACAGATAAACTGCATGTTGATTCATTTATGCATTCAACAGACTGGCAAGTACCAGCATATCCTAATGAGTATTTGAAGAAATTGAAAAAACTTGAATTGCAGAATATCAGACCTCATCTATTTGCAATCTAGAGAAACAGCTCAACACTTGGACCAGTAGGAAAATTTCATGAGCATGTCAGACTCCCAAATTGTAGTCATGTTACCTGTCGTGATAATCACGGCCTCGATGACGATCATAATCATCAGATTTGTCCCTTCCTCTTTCATCCCTCACACTTTTGTCTTTATAATGGTCCCTATGATGGCGATCCCGATCTTTCTCCCTCTCCCGATCCCTTTCTCTAGTCCTTGACCTTTCATGTTCTGATCCCCGAGAATTGTGCTGAAATGATTGGACATGAATCAAAGAAATTAGCTAGCAACATAACAAAAAGAAAACACCAATTAGGATACCAAACGAGGAGAAAGATGTATACTTCAGCTTCTAAAGAGCAAGGAACTGACTTAAAGTAATAGAACTATCGAATTAGTTACAGGATTGATACAAGTGTGAGGGTGGCAACAATACAGGCTAGGACCAGTCCAAGGTTGGCCCTAGCCAGGCCCCAAGTCCATGAAACTTGCCTTGGCCGAGCCTTCTTTTTTTAGAGGTAACAACAATTTTATTAAAAAGGCTTGCAGAACAAGCAAAGAATACAAGAAGACCCCAAGAAGGCGACATCAGACCCAACATACTAGGAATCTGGAGGTCCTTCTAATAAACTCCTCAGCCTTAGGCTGGGGAGTTTCTAAAACAACAATCATTCCTCACTCCCCAAATAGCCCAAAGCACCACCATAATGAGAAGCCTCCACCTAGCTTTACCAGATTTCCCTACTCCTCCCCCCCTGCCGAGCCTTGGCCCTAACCGGACTGAAAAGGCCCTGGCACTGGCCATAGCCCTACAGGGCCAGCTGCATAGGATCACTTGGGACAAAAATCAGAGAATCAGACCAATCCAACCATTATGTGAGCAACAAACATACATGATTCAGGTCATCGGCTTCCATTGATTTCAACATTCTAGCTTGAGTAATTAGATGACCATCTTACAAAGCATCTAGGATGTGGAAAGCGATACATGCAATGAAGAACAAATTAAAGGAAGTTGTTCGTGGAGATAGGGTGGAACCATCTTACAGGGCATCTGGGATGTGGAAAGCAAGACATGCAACGAAGAACAAATTTAAGGAAGACGTTCGTTTCGAATGCAGAGATGGGCGGAGGAGAGGCTTTGGGTTAATTATTGGGTTAGGAGACTGGCCTCTTCAGGAGTTTTCGAGACTAGCAGATCTTGCTCCAGACCAGGGCATATCAGTGGCTCATTGCTTCTCATCAGATGTAGAGGTTGCAGCCGGTCCCTTTAGGAGGAGTTTCCGAGACTAGCAGATCTTGCTCCTGACCAGGGCATATCAGTGGCTCATTACTTCTAATCTCATCAGATATAGGAGTTTGCAACCCCCCCTCGAAAGCCCTATTCCCTCTTTCAAAAGCCCTCTTTTGATTCTTCTCAATCCACACAATAATTGAAGACAAAATATAGAGAATCTATTGGCTAAATTTTAATGAGTAATGGATCCCAAACAAAAGAGACGATCGATTTCCCCCTTTTAACACCTGTATAGTTGTGGAGCTCAAGTTTTTTTTATTATTATTATTGATTTAAAGCTAAAAGGAAGCAAGTTCTTCCCCTTATTCGTCAGTAACGACTAACAAATTTATTTCATTTTGCATGTAAATTTTGTTTGGGCATTTTTTTCATTTCTTCTTTTTGGGATGTCGGATCCTATGCAGCGTCGTAGAATTATTCCACAACCATTTGTTGCGGGGAGACTATTGCAGTGTGTATGGCATGCCATCCAACCTATAGAGTCAATCACGTGGGCCGCCAAGCTACAGTGGTGGTTTTTTAATGGTTGTGGGCCTTGTGGCCCATCTGATGATTGGATAGACCTAACTTTTTTTCTCTCTACGGTAGCTATGCATTGTTTTTTATTTTGTGGATTGATATCCAACCCATCCAATACCATAGTTAGTTACACAACTTCTATATGTTTAGTTATGAAGTGATACTATGCTACTTGTCATTTTTTTTCCTCACTAAAGCTGCAAAAAAAGAATTGTGCACATCTATTTATGTTATTTCTTTGCTTTTTTAATTTGTTAATGTGACTTTTTTTTATGATGACATGGTGTCCCCACCCCTTTTTAAGGCGAGACTAATCCTTGCGGATGCACGCAATCACCCGCAAACCACATGCATCAGGTAAAGCACAGGGAGGGGAATTGAACTCGCATCTGTGAGGAGCAAACCCACAGCGCTAGCCATTCGCCCAAACCCTAGGCAAGTGTTAATGTGACTTGTTTTAGATTGAATATAAGTGGGTGAACTTTTGATAATTTGCTCTGGACATGCTTTAACTTGAAAAATGAAGTATATTTTTTCTAGGCCATATTTTATTTCATTTTTTTTGCTATTTTTACTATTTACTATATTTTTCCTGATTATTTCAATAAAAATATAGAAGTATAATGTTGTGTAGCTACACTCTACCGAGGGGCGAAACCTGCGCGATACGCTACATGCTATTTAGAAAATTGATTGTGCACAAAATGTATATAAACTACTTCAAAGCCAACTAGTGTAATCAAAGGAGACCAAGGTGCACGCCTAGGTGGTTTGAGGCATGTTGAACTTGGCATCAATCTCATGTGAGGCACATAACTCAGGCGTGGGCCTATCACCTAGGTGCACCTAGGCACGCCTATGGTACATGTTGCTTTTTACATGATGTATCCTTATGGGTACCTCCAATGTTGTTAAAATTGTACGATTTACGATTCGAATCGTATTGTATCATACACTTGTACGATTCAAATCATACAGTTGAATCGCAAATCCCATTGAATTGGGATATTATCGTGAATCGTACGATTCAAGTTTTTCAAGTGAAAATTAGCAGCGTCCGATTAAAAAAATCTTGTTTTTTCCTTTTTTTTCTTTCAAATTTTTTTAGGGATTTCTCTTTTAAAGTGTATTTAGGCCCACCCTCATTAGAAAAACACATCTTTTGCAGCTTTTGAGAGATTTTAGGGACTTTTGGAGCTTGTAGTGCCAAGAAATCTTAGAGAATGAACTTCTCACATCTTTTTCATCGTTCAACGAAATCAAACACCGCTTGTTTCGTTGGTTTTCTACATTAAAATAAATATGAAAACATATAAATTAGTTTTTTAATCTTTCCTTTTTATTTTCTTTCATTTTTTGGGTAAAATATGCATCAGTTCATATCGTGTTCATGTGTTGGAAAACTATGCAATTTTACAATTGCAATTTCATGTCCCCCCCCCCTATAGTTCATACTGTCTGTTTAGAAACTATGCAATTTTACAATTGCATTATTCCCCCCCCTGGGCCCCCCCCTCCCAAAGCTCCGAATAGTGGAGGGACCCCCCACACCCCCCATTTGTCAAGGTACATTTAGAGATCTAAGGAAAGATAATATAAGACACAATCAACACCACCTAAATTAGAATATCTCATCTTTTCCTTGTTTAATCTTTTTTTTCCTTTAATTAATTTTTTAAATAAAATATCATTTGGTTCATGTCTTTTAACTTGATTATAATATGATACAACACACTGATACATTTATACAAAGATACAGACTACAGAGTAGACGAGAATCATTATGGTTAAAACATGTTTTTTTTAGCATTATTTCATGGGAAAATGGATGAGTAATATGTTTTTTAATTTTTCTGATTTATTTACTTTTTTTTTTGTATTTTGTTATGATATATTTATGAAAATCTAGAAAAAAAATTACGATTTATAATACAATACGATTCAAACCCGATTACAATTCACGATTCGATTTACAATTTGACAACATTGGGTACCTCATATGTGTGGTTTTTTTGGTGTTTGACAAACCAATAAGGATGTAAATAGATAAGAAAGGCTTCCAAGCCCTCTTTCAACAACTTTTCTCATTTCTTTTAGGATTAAAGCTTGTAGTATCTCCCTCCAAATTTCAACATGTTTTCTCCTCTCATTTTCTTCTTGATTTTTTTTTTTTTCTTTCAATAGTGTGTTAAGGTTCATCACATTTGACTTCTTGAAAGCAAATTTTTTGTTGGATTTTGGGATTTTGAGGGAATTGAAAACTTTACATTACAGGATCTAGGGATTTTGAAATTTTGGATGGGTGGATGTAGGGGATTAGGAATTTAAAGAAAATTGTGATTTTGGATTTGGTGAATTTGGGGGATTTAGAGAAAATGGGAAATTTAGGGTCAAGATTTGGGGAACTTAGGAAATTAGGATTTAGAATTAAAAAAAAAAAACTTGGGAAAATTGGGATATGAGGTTTTGTGCTAAGGGCCTGTTTGGTTAGGTGTAAATACCAGTAAACTGGTGGTAAAAGCATAATCATTGGTTGTGCTCGTTGTTTGGAAGGAGTCCAAATTACACCTCGAAAACGGGGCAAAACTCAACCTTGTTTCCAAGCCAAAACTCTATGGACCACACCATGATGTATGTGTTATATCCACGTCGTCCATTCATTTTATTCAAATCATTTTAGCGCATGGGCCCAAAAATGAGGTAGATCCACATCTCAAGTGCACCACACCACAAAAAACAGTGGGTTCAACAGTGGGTGTCATCATTCCACTGTTTCCTGCATTGTGGTCCACTTGAGCTTTGGATCTACCCCATTTTTGGGCTCATCAGGGTAAATGATTTAATTGAGAATGAGCCTAAATTTTCCATTTGCCATCACCAGTTGTCTACAGACCTAAGCATGATGTCATGATTGTGCACCCTTTCTTGGAGCCATGCAAATTCGTCAATCTCTTCATCTGTCAAGTTTCCACAAAATGTAATAGACCAAGGCACCACTCCCCCCAATATCTAGAGGCATTGGGACACAAGTCCTCCCGTATTATTTGACATATTATAGTCTGCTGAAGCCTAAGTGTTTCAGCCTATCATCAAGCAATGGGTCTTCCAGGCACAGATATCTTGACACATTGATTTGATTGGCACACGTGTGCTAAGTTTAAGCCGTTAGGAAGCTTAAATGTTTCTTTCCAATCTCAAATCACAAATGGGTATCCAATACCCTAATGAGCACACCAACACCCTAGTAGGCACAAGTATAAGTGTCATTTCAGGCCCAACATGGGTAGGCCTATGTGTATGAGCGCAGTACCCATTGGTGGATACAGTGTATGGGTAACCCCCATACACGACCTGAAAATAGAATCATAGCCGCCACTTTCACTCAAATCTCATCGTCGTATATTGATCATAAACCATTTTTGCTTTCCACAGTACATTTGAAGGCCAGCAATCAGATTCCTTCATGTCATTCAGTTTGTATGATTCTTCTACCATAGGCCATCCATGATTAGGACCAACCCCCTTGCCCATGAACAGACCCGTGAACAGTGGAAGGCGGGCTCTCTATCACATCATTTCCTATCTAACGAACCCACCATACTGGCAAAGCACTCCATCTCACTATCCCTCCCACATATTCTATACAAACAGTGGCAAACAAACACATTCATTACACAAAGATTCTAGAAATAACAACATCTTGAAGCAGCACTAAACAAAGGATTTTACGAAAATAAGATAAAATCCAACTGTTGATTCTACAAGCGATCTGTCAATTTCATTACCTTAACAAAGAATCCACCAAATCTTCCAGAAAAAAGAAAAAAAAAATCGCGAGATTGTGTGTAGTACAAGCAAACGGAAACAAGGTCGATTGGAAAGCCAGACTGGAAGGGAACATACCTGCCGCTGCGTATCTCGATCTTCGAAAGCATCGTAGGGAGAAGAACCTCCGCCGTAGTCTTCGCCTCCTCCACCTTTGGCCTGAGTGGCGGAGCTCCAATTGTTGTAGCCATCGTATCTACTTTCGTAACCAGACATCGCTCCGCGCGCTCGATTTGCAAAACCCTAACCCTAGAGACTTCCACGCATGGAAGAGAGAGAGAGGAATGAATAGATCGGAGAAATTACAGAAACCCTAACCCTAGAGCCTCCCGCGAATGGGATGAAAACCCTAACCCTAATTCTGCAACCGATGTGTTTGAGAAAGATGAAGAAAGAGAGAGAGGTTCGGATTCAAATCTGCAACTCAAATCGGAGAAACAGACGGTTGGAATGTCAAGGAGTAGCCCCGCTAACAAGACTCGCGCCCGTCCGCGAGTAGAGAGGCCTCGTCGCACATGTGTACAAGCTTCCACGTGTGCAAGATCCATGCAACTCATTGAGGGGCGGCCACTGTGCATATTACCTAATCACGACGGTTCATTCATCAGGTGGCCGTACAATGATCTGCATGTTTACACGCTTCCACCTGTATATTACCTAATCACGACGGTTCATTCACAAGGTCGCACATGTGGACACGCTTCCACCTGCATGATTTTCAAGTGAGCGTTATGGGGCCCACCGTGATGTATCTGTTTTATATCCATGCCGTCCATTAATTTTAAGGTGTGAGCCAAAATTAAGCAGATCCAAATCCCCGGTGGACCACACCATACGAAATGGTGGTGATTGGACGTACATCATTAAAAACTATCTAATGCCTATTGTAATTGTTTCTTTGCCATCTAACCTGCTAATCATTACACCAACAAGGGAAATACAATACCAAATTGATCAAAATATTTTATGCCAGGTATATTCTTGTCATCGTGTCCACACGGCCAATAAGATACCACCGCAACGTATAAGCACCATATACTAATTGATAGATGAAATCTTACCAATAAAATGCTTGTAAGGCACTACGTTTTAAATGATAGACTGAAAATCCTATTTATGTATTAAGAATATCTTTTGCTCATATCCTTTGATGACTACACAGCAGCCTATCAAGAGAAGAACAACACAAGATTGTACATGTATTTACAAGTAAGAGACTACAATGAGTGACACATAGCCTCAACATGAGTAGCATGTGCAGTCGAAGCAGCATACTTAACAAATTTATAAAGATCCACCAAGATGCAAATCTTATTACAATCTAAATATGCTTGGTAAGACCGTCTTACATAATCCTATCAAGATGGGATATCCTACCAAAGATAATCAATACTCTTGCGATAATTATAAAGGTTCGAGAAGCAGATGTAAGACTTTTTAAGGTGAGGCCTACATGATCAATGGCTTGGATCTACCTAAAGATGGATATACGATCGAGCATACCAGTGGACCCTACTAAAGTCGTGGCCATATTGTAAACATACTTAGGGTGGGACACTTCATTACACCACATTAATGGGCGAAGTTTTCGACGGGTTTTTTTATAATAAATAAAGAAAAACTCCCATACGCGATTTGTTATAAATAGTGATAGGTCCCCAAGCCTACACATCAATCGTGGACACAAGCTTCCCTATCCCTTAGTGTCCTCTAAAGGTGTAAGGTGCGGAAAATCCAATCCATCAATCTCATCCTATGGCTTCTCAAATAGGTATGCAACTTTGATAAGTACCTAATATTGTATAATTAACCTGGTTGTTAAGGGCATTATCATTGTTTTTCCGGTTAATTATCCCTCATTAGGCGATTTTTCAATGTTCAGGTGATCAGGAGAGGTTGGGCAAGAACTGGGCCAGTCTGGACGTTTTGAGGCCTAAAAGTGATCAATGTCAAGTGGGTGGTAATCTTAAAGAAAATCAGGCGGAAAAGATCAAAGGATGGATCATATTCTATGCATGCATCTACCGTCCATCCATTCATCAACGTGGACCCCAGCATCAGATCATCTATCAAGATGATTCTCCAGCCGTCCAAAGCAGGTGGACCATCACCATGATCTTCAACCGTCCATCCAAAATCCACCTCCAAGCAACACCCCATCTCCTCATCCATTTCAGCTCAACCGTCCATTTCACATCCAGATGTGGTGGACCCCAGCTGATCATCATCCATCAGCCGTCCATCCAATTCAACAGTTTGGAACGTTAGGCCGTCCTTCAATCTCCAAGCTGCACCACCAACCATCCATTCAACTCGTCAGCGGGGCCACTGCAGCAAGATCAACAGCGGCATCAAGCTGCTGAGGTTCAGCCCATCATAATCATCCAGCAGGTGAAGCTCCTACCTCCTCAGTCGTCCACGTCCAGCTCTTGGACGTTCAAACAGATCATCCAACATCACCATACATCAGTAACTACCAGCTGGAGATTAGATCCTAGCCGTCCAGCTACTCCAAAGGAGTTTCCATCCAGGCCAGTAAGGTGGACGTCATCAGCACAAGCCGCTGCAAGTGGACCCCATTTCAACCCATCTTCAATCCACCCTCTCATCTTGTACATGTGTGGAGCCAACAAGCATTCAACGGCCATCTCAGATCCCAGCATGATCTCCACCGTTCAACAAAGATGGACATCTTCCAGCCCACACGTGCACCCAGCAGAGGCAGTGTCCATCACAGTAGGTGGACCACCAAGCCAAGATGCCTCAGGACTTTCACCGTCCATTACCGCCCATCCATGGTGGACTCGTCCATTGAAGAAGCTCCAACGGTCAACAACAGTGGACCGTCCATCTCTAGCCGTCCATCCATTCATTAAGGTGGACCATCACCCTGATCTCCAGCCGTCCATCATTGCTGCCCTCATCTGCCTCACCATCAGCTCCACCTGCTGGACACCTCCATCACCAGCATCGTCCAGCTGCTTCAAGATTAGCAGCCGTCCATCATCAAGGCCAGACCGTCCAGCAGCAATCAGCAATGGACAACTGATCTCAGCACGTCCCACCATTTGACGGCCAGCAACAGTCCTTCCATGCCAGCTCCAACACGTGCCAACTCATCCTGCAGAGGACGTCTCCAACAGCAGCGATGGAGATGATCTCTCCACCGTCCATCCAGCAGCCAAGCATGGAGACCCTCCTCACGTTTGAGGAAGAGTAGCCACTGGCAGCTCTTCAAATCGTCTCCAGCCTACAGACAGCTGTTTGACTTCTTCCTCCAGCACGTGATCATCAAGGGAGTTTCAAATTCTCACACCAGCCGTCCATCCAGCAGCTGCAACGGTCCATCAAAGCTGCAGATGCAAAGCTGCTTCATCACCTAATCGTCCACATCATCTGGACCGTCCATCAAGCTGGAGTCATGTGCAACCCCACCATCAATCTCTCCACCGTCCAACCAGTTCAACGTCAGAAGGCCTCCAGCGTGCAACTAGTGGACCCCTCTGTTGGCACATACAACATGCTTCAACCATCCATCCCTCCAGTTCACATGATCACGTCCAGCAAGTGTGGGTTGTCCAACAACCGTCAATCCACTCCATCCATCATAGCAAACTCCATCCGTCCAGCTCTTGGACGTTCAACCACACCGTCCATCAATAGAGGACATATCAAATCTCCAGCGTCCATCATGCAAGCCCACCATCTCCACCGTTGAGCAGCTTCAGTCCCAACTCTCCAGCACTCGTTACAATAGCTGGACCGTCCAATATTCAGCTGGGCTCACCGTCCAACTGTCCCTTCAAACAGTAGGCCCCACCTTACACGTGCAGAGATGGACGTCATCAACCATCCGTCCAAACAGCTGCAGCAAGCATCATCCAGCATGTGATCAACCCTGATCATCAACCGTCCACCAGTATGCTGCACAAAGATATCATCTTCAGCCTTCCATTAGGTGGGTCATCTTCACACGTGCAGCAGATCAGACGTCCACAGCATCTGGACTGTCCATCTTCAGCACACGTCAGCAACACCTCCCTGACCGACCACAACTCCAGCAAATCTTCAGCAACCATCTCCAGCGTCCATCACAGCAGGTGGACCACCACATCAATGGCCAGCAGTCCAGCAATGGACGGTTGTCCAAGCTCTCCAGCCACCCATCATTTCCAATTGTCCAAGCATCCAGCATCGTGCAGAGAACACCGTCCATCAGCAAGCACGTCATCAACTCCATTTCAGCTGAACCAACATCCAGCCGTCCATCAAGATGACCCCATCTCCAGCTGACGTGCAACAAGAGAGGAGCTCTCTCTCTCTCTCTCTCTCTCTCTCTCTCTCTCTTCCAACACATGTGTAAGGCTTGGAATTGCCACCTCATCATCCAAGCCTCACTCCAAGCCCAAACCTAAAAGAAAAGTTTGCTTTAGGCTTGGAGTGACACCTAGGATTGGAGTACTTTTCTTGCCACATGTCCATCCAAGCCTAACTCCAAGCCCAAACCTAAAAGCAAAGTTTGCTTTGGGCACTCCAAGCCTAACTCCATTCCCAAACCTAAAGAAACTTTTGGAGTGACACCTAGGCTTGGAAGCTTCTCATGAGGGTATAAAAGAAGCTCCTCTCCCTCTCATTCTCATCATCCCTCATCATCCCATTCTCTACAACTCCTCTCTTCTCTTCTTTAGTTTTCTTTCTTTCATTTGTAGTATAGAGTAGTGTAGAATTTTCTCTTTTGTAGAGAGTTTTAGTCTTCCATTGTAGCATGGTTGGCTAAACCTCTAGCTAAGGCTAGGGGTGAAGCCTTTGAAGAAATTTGCAAGCTTTCGTTCTTTTGGTTCAACATTGGTGTGTGAATGTTGGAGTTTTCTTTGGTTGATTGGTTCGGTTATCCACCTCGGCGGACGCTATTGTTGTGCAAGCCCCTTGATCCATCGTCGACTCCGGGCACGTTGGATGCTTTGGATTCCCTACGGTCATCGAGCTAGTGCAGGTAAAGTCATCGATCTGTAAAATCCCTTGATCCATTGTAGACTCCGGGCACATTGGATGCTTTGGATTCCCTGCGATCGATAGACGAGATCTTAACGGTTGGATCGGTCAATCAAAGCCTCCTATCTTGTAAATATGCATTTGATCGTATGAATTGTGATCTTATCGGTTGACTTGTTGGCAAAGTTGTTGATCTATACAATTCCTTGATCCATTGTCGACTCCGGGCACAGTGGATGCTTGGAATTCCCTGCGATCAACTAACGAGTGCTTCATGGTCAAATCAATCGGTTCAGATCACCATCTTTTATGAAATATGCGAATGGTTTAACTGTTTTATCTTCCGGTTGGAATGAATCTTTATTCAATTCCAGTTGAGTTATAGTTGGACCAACGAATCAAATCTTGTGAATGAATCAAAGGTGGATCCCTGATGCCTTAGCCCCTTTTTTATTTTTGTCTTTCACCACACACAACTTGCTCCACTCTCGTGGATAAACCAGATTTCACCTCACTAACCTAAACTAATTCCTCTAAGTGTTCTTAACCCCAATCCCTGTGGATCAACCTCGGTCTTACCGAGTATTTTACTACTTCGCTACCTGCACTTGGGTGTGCAATCTTCGGATTGTAGCAAACTTCAGATCAGATTATATCGATTCCTACAATCGATGCATAGATCGATCATTTATTCCGCATTTCAGACACATTTTGTATCAGAACAAACTATGCATCAATTGTAGCGGATCAATACAGGTTGATGAATCCGATCACGGACCTTATTGGTCAGATCTGAGTTATCCATTCATGGATTTTCATAGTCAGATCTGGACCATCAATTCCTACATATCCATGATCAGATTTGAGCGTCAAAATCTTGAGCCTAAGATTACTATCTTTCTTATAGAATTTTTGTTGGTCCACTTTGAACATTTGGACCAATTGTTCCATTTTTATTTTATTTTTTCTATATCTCAAATAGTGTATTGAGGCATTGGACCATTTTAATGAATCTTCCCTTAAAGCCTATACTTAATGGTGCTTCACTTAAAGTCATGCTTAATAAGAGTTGCTTTAAAACCAAGGCTTTTAATGGGTATTTGTATGATTAGCGGGTTGTGACCTTTTGTTTACCCAAATTTGGCCCCTGTTGGATCAAAAGATCCAATAATCTTGTTCTCCTTATCAAGAGCTTAGAGTAGAGTGGTCACTCACCTCGATCGGATTTTGGATGATGGAAACATTGGATGAACAACATTGATCACTCATTAAGTGGGTTACATATGATGTTTCAATGGTCAGATTTAAGTGAAATTTTGTCTGAGTAACTAAAATGATATGATCTTCAACACTAACCATTCAAATTTTTTAGAATCTATTCAGATCTGGTCAAATTGATCATGACCATTTAAATGGTGTTTTGGATGGACTTGCTTCATTTTGAATCATATAAGGTTGAAACTTATTCTTAGCCTAATTAGTATGTTCCAAACATATCCAATAGCTTAGATTGACCTATAGATGACTCAGTTTTGGAGTTTTAATCAAATTAGTTGTTATATGTTGTTCTTTACCAAATTATACTTGGGTTATCATTTTGTACAAGTGGACCGAACTAAATAAATAGACGGTTGATGGGTTTCACTTGATAGATGACTCCAATAATTAAGGATTTATGTTATTAAATTCTGATTTGGTTTGAAATATGGTCATTATCCATTCTAAATGGCTGATTTTAGTTATTGACTTTTAAATTATTAATCCAACTGTCAATTTAGAAAAGATTTCTCCCAACCCTTAGATGGTCAACATCAGCCACATTTTAAGCAAAATCATACAACTTTAATATGATCCATTGAAAGCAGGATTATATAAGCAATTATGATTCTAATTTTGTGCAATTTGAACTAGTTGTGTTAGCCACCACAGCGACTTGAATCAGTGAAAATTTTATAAAATTTGACTATTGGGATTTAGTATTAGGATTGCATAGAGTTGCGCTTGAGTTCAATGCGAGCGGTGATGTAAACATAGACGATCATCGTTTGTCATAACTCAAGCAGTGTGGAGTAAATAATGATAGTAGTGTAAGGCTAAGAGACTCATTTCACCCACAGGTGTTGTGTCTCAGAATTACATGACTAGCATCAATTAGCTTCATGTTCAGGAGAGTCACTTGTATGTTGTGACTTCATCCCACAAGAGGAGTTGTGGTGATACGTCGGACTCTCAACAGGATTGTATAATTAGGCCCATCATCATCCTGGACAATTCAATTGAATACCCCAATCAATTGAACGTTAATCATGAATTTTGCCTAATACTTAATTGATGTTCATGAATAATCAAACACTCTACTAATATGAGTGTATTTGTAACCAGCTAATATTCCAACTCAATACAATTCGGTACCCCTTTAGACTGGGTCTAATTATCCCAAATGGAAAAAGTTCGTAGAGATAGTCCTGGGGTGCATGGATATAGACCTTGCCTTAGAAGAGGAGGAACCTCCTAAACCATCTGACGAGAGTACTGAATCTGAAATTGCACACCATAAGGCATGGGTTAAATCCAACAAGATGTATCTCAAAATCATGAAGCACTCGATTTATGAGACAATGAAGGGTGTCATACCTGAAACTGAGAAGGTCAAAGTTTTCATGACTGAAATAGGAAACCGATTCAAGAGATCGGATAAAACTGAAGTGAGTTCCCTTTTAGGCCGATTAACTCGCGCATCCTATAATGATCATGAAAATATTCGAGAATACATCGTATAACTGATTGATGTGGTATCTAATATTCACTCATTTGGTCTTAAAATAGAGGATGAACTCTTTGTATACTTGGTCTTGAACTCCCTGCCTTCTCAATTCAGTATGTTTCAAGTTAATCATAATACCCAGAAGGACAAATGGACGTTGAATGAATTGATTTCTCAGTGCGTTCAAGATGAGGAAAGGCTTAGCAAACAAGGCAAAGCACGTAATGTCCATCTTGTAACCTCGGGACAGGGACGTAATGGGAAAAAGAAAAGAAAACAAGGTTTTAATAAGCAACATTCAGGTTCTTCAGGCAATCAACATCAACCTGAATATCAGTCGAGTATAAAGCGGGCAAAGAAGAATAATTGTTTCTTCTGTAAGAAGCCGGGCCATAAAAAAACGACTGCATTAAGTTCAAGTAGTGGCTCGTAAATAAGGGTAAGGATTATGCCTTGGTCTGTTTTGAATCTAATTTGGTTGACGTGTCGATAGATTCCTGGTGGATTGATTCCGGTACAACTATTCACATTTGTAATTCTATGCAGGATGTGTTACAGAACCGGCCACCAACTGATGCAGAGCGATCAGTCTATATGGGCAGCGACATTAATGTGGACATAGAGGCAATTAAAGTTTGTAGGCTTAGGTTAAAGTCAGGTCGTACATTGAATCTGGTAGATACATTTTGTGTGTCTTCCATAAGGTGCAATTTAATTTCAATTTCTCGTTTAGACAAATTCGATTATTCGTTTAAATTCGATAATAAAATGTTTAATATTTACTACAATTCAAATGTTATTGGCACCGTCACAATGGTTAATAACTTATACCAGTTGGACTTAAATGCCTCTCACGTCTATGATGTACATTCTCTCCATGGAAATAAGTTAGGAACTAAGAGAAGAATGAATTGTGAAAATTCATCACTGTTGTGGCATAGACGATTAGGCCATATTTCTCGTGAGAGATTGGAAAGGCTGGTGCGGGAATGAATTCTTTATTCTCTAGGCTTCTTCGACTTTAAAGTCTGCAGAGATTGTATAAAGGGTAAACAGACTAGGATAAGAAATAAATGTGCAACTAGAAGTGTGAGACTCTTAGAAGTGATACATACAAATATTTGTGGACCATTCTCTATTGCATCTTGGAGTTGACAGAAATACTTTATCACCTCCATAGATGACTACTCTCGCTATGGGTACCTTTATCTTATAAATGAAATATCGGAAGCCCTTGATACTTTTAAAATCTATAAAGCTAAAGTTGAAAATCAACTTAACAGAAATAATAATGTCGTCAGATCTGACCGTGGTGGTGAGTATTATGACAGATATGACGAATCAGGACGTAATCCAAGACCGTTCGCCAAGTACCTACAAGATTGTGGTATCGTCGCTCAATACACAATGCTTGGAATTCCAAAGCAGAATGGTGTATCTGAAAGGCGCAATCTCACCTTAATGGACATGGTGCATAGCATGATTAATAATTCGACATTACTGGAATCTCCATGGGGCGATGCGATCAAAACCGTTGTTTATATATTTAATCGGATCCCTAGCAAGGCTGTATCAAAAACCCCTTTCGAGTTATGGAATAGGAGAAAACCAAGTCTCCGATACTTCTACATTTGGGGTTGTCTAGTAGACACCAAACCCTATAACGCGCATGAAAGAAAACTTGACCCCAGAACAATAAGTTGTTTCTTCATTGGATACCTAGAAATGTCAAAAGGTTATAGATTCTAATGTCCTTCCCACTTCATAAAGATTATAGAGACTGGGAATGCCAGGTTCATTGAGGACACTAATAATAGTGGGAGTTTGAACAATAGGAACGTTATATTTGAGGAAGAACGAACCATGATCCCTATTACGATCATTCATAGTAACGTGGATATACATCCTATAGTGGAGCTTCTGATCACTGCAGATCACCATAATGAACCTCTTATATAACCCGCTGAAGAAGAAGATCAAAGCCCAATTAAAAAAATGAGTCATTAAGAAGATCTCTTATAGAGAGGAGGCCTGCAATTTCTGACGATTATATCGTCTGCTTGCAGGAGCATGAATTTGACATGGGGGTGGAAAGGGATCTTGAGTCATTTATACAAGTTAAACAAGGTGTTAGCTTTTCTCGATGGTTGGATGCTATAAGAGATGAATTAAAATCCATGAATGACAATAAAGTCTGAGATCTTGTAGAATTACCTAAAGGAATTAAGCTGATTGGTTGTAAATGGGTGTTTAAGACCAAATGGGAATCTAAAGGTAATATCGAAAGATATAAAGCCAGGCTTGTTGCCAAGGGTTTTAATCAATGTGAAGGCATTTACTTTAAGGAGACTTTCTCACCAGTATTCAAGAAAGAGTCATTCAGAATCATAATAGCTCTTGTGGCTCATATGGATTTGGAACTACACCAAATGGATATCAAAACTGCATTTCTCGATGGAGATTTGGAAGAGAACGTATATATGATGCAACCAGAAAGTTTTGCAGCCGATGGCTTAGAACATATAGTTTGTAAACTTATGAAATTCATTTATGGGTTGAAATATGGATCATGACAGTGGTACTTAAAATTTCATGAAGTGATTTCCTCATATGGCTTTGTAGAGAACACTGCGGATGAGTGTATCTATATTAAGATCAGTGGGAGTAAGTTCATTATATTGGTTTTGTATGTTGACGACATTCTGTTAGCTAGCAGTGACATTGGGTTATTATACAATACCAAGAAATTTTTATCTCAAATATTTGAGATGAAGAATCTTGGTGACGTCTCTTTTGTCATCGGTATTGAGATACGCTGTGACAGATCACATGGACTGCTTAACTTGTCACAAGGGGCCTATATCGACAGGGTACTCGAAAGGTATGGCATGCAAAATTCTGTTCCTGGCAAATCACCCATTGTGAAGGGCGATAAATTCTGCCAATTTCAGTGTCCAAAAAATGATTTAGAAAAGAATTATATTAAAGATGTTCCATATGCATCAGCTGTAGGGAACATTATATATGCTTAAGTCTGTACGCGACCGGATATCACTTTTGCAGTTGGAATGTTGGGCAGGTATCTCTCTAACCCAAGGATGCAACATTGGATAGCTGTAAAGAAGGTGTTACACTACTTGAAGTGGACAAAGGACTTCGCACTCACATATAAAAGGTCTAACCATTTGAAGTTGGTTGGATACTAAGATGTAGATTTTGCTGGCTGCCTCGACAACAAGAAGTCCACTTCTAGCTATATTTTTATGATCGTTGGTGGGGACTGTGTCTTGGAAGAGCGTGAAACAGATAATAACGACCTCATCCACTATGGAAGCTGAGTACGTTGCATGTCACGAAGCTACAAATCAAGCAATATGGCTACAGAGATTCTTATCTGGTTTGTCGGTATTTGAGCATATCCCAAAATCATTAAGAATCTTTTGTGACAACTCAGCTGCGGTAAACTTCTCAAGCAACAACAAGCATTTATCAAGGTCGAAGCATATCGACATTAAATATCTTGTTGTGAAGGAAAGAGTTCAGAATCGTCAAGTGTCTGTGAAGTTCATCGGCACCAAGCAGATGATAGCGGATCCACTCACTGAATGACTCTCTATCACGCTATTTCAGGAGCATGTGACTTCTATGGGTGTTATTAATCCCACAGGTGTATTCAGTTAGTGGGAGTTTAGTTTGATCCATTATGCACAGACATTTACAAAGATCTCATTTATATGACTTTGATGATTCCGTTTATTAAATTTGTTTCTGCTTCTCATTAAGCATACGTAACTTTAGTTTGAGTAAGTGGAATTTAAGCATGTCTCATTAGAGACATATAAACCTCAAAGACCTCTTGAAGATAGGCACATTTGATTATGTTATATGTGTAATCTTCATACCACACTTCCATGTCCTTGATCTATGTTGTTAAGGGTGGTAGCATTTGTAACCGTGATCTGTCTCACTTCACAAAGATTAAATGTTGTGATGACTACCACGATCAAATGCTGTTAATCTTGATGGACCAGATCGTAAAAGCATTGCTCGTATTATCCAACAAATACATTGGTTAATCATTCAGATATATATTTTTTTTAAATGACAAAACATATTTTGCAAAATATTTTCAAAATACGCATTGATTAATGTCGCCCAAGTGGGAGAATGTAAAACTTCTTAAGGTGAGCCTACATGATCAATGCTTGGATCTACCTAAAGATAGATATACGATCGAGCATACCAATGGACCCCACTAAAGTCGTGGTCACATTGTAAACATGCTGGGTGGGATGCTTCATTACACCATATTAATGGGCATGAGATATTAAGTGTGGAGTCGTGAATGAAGGGAAGTTTTCGATGGTTTTTTTTTTTTTTTTATAATAAATAAAGAAAAACTCCCATGTGCGATTTGTTATAAATAGTGACGGGTTCCCAAGCCTACGCATCGATTGTAGACACAAGCTTCTCCATCCCTTAGCGTCCTTTAAAGGTGTAAGGTGCGGAAGATTCAGTCCATCCATCTCATCCTATAGCTTCTCAAATAAGTACTCAACTTCAGATCAAATCATATCGATTCCTACAATCGATGCATAAATCAATCCTTTATTTCGCATTTCAGATCACATTTGGTATCGTTGATCCGCCACAAGGAGCGATTCATATACAAAGGAAGAAAACACTGGATTATCAAAGGGTAGGATCTTCCGTTATCTCAAATAAACGGTCTAGATCACAAAACATTGACCTCACACGTGCCTCAAGTGGCACATTGGCAGCTGATACTTTTCACTGATGAGGACAAAAGTCAATGTACTGCAGCCAAAGACATCGCGCGATCTACTCATTCTGTGGGCCACATCCTGTCCATGTGGACCAGAGTAGTGTTTCTTTCCGTCCACTTCTTTCTACGCGTGGCCCTCTTGTCTAATTGACCGGCTAGATTTACCTTGTTCAATCCTTACTATTTCCTTTGGCGTGGTCCACCTGAGATTTGGGTTTGCTTCATTTTTGGGCTCATGCACTGTAATGAGACGGCAAAACGAATGGACGGCTTGGATATGAAACAGACACATCATGGTGGGTCTCAAATTCACGGATCCACTGACCTTGATTGTTCCTCAATCCACCGAAGCCGCATCCGATTCCAGCGGTCTGATCAATCTACTCAGTGGACCAGAAAGATTTCATTGCCAGGCAATCTTCATGGTGGGGCCTACCATTCCCATGGTACGGATGTTGAACACACGTGGCATATTGGCGGGAAAAGATGATACGCACCGTAGCGTATAAGGTGATCAGTTCTCTACCAGCAAAGCACTCCTGGAAAGAATGAGCATATGCAAATGGGCCATTCATTAGGTGGGCCTTACTTTCTAGATGACCGGCCCAAAATTCTGGCAAGCCCACTCATCAAGTGGGCCACTCTCTACATTGGATGTGGACCACTGATTGGGCTTTTCAATCATCCATTATTTTCAGTGGTGTCTTTCTTGTTTAGGCCCACCAAAGAATTCAGTATAATCACGACCACTGATGACGTAGATAATGCCTACTAATGATCCAACCCGTTGAATTTTTGTGCTTACAAGGAACTGGCCGATCGGCAGAGCGATGCCGGGCCAGGGTCAAACCATATATCAAATTTTAGACCAGAGTAAGCCCATGATCAGCTTTAACTGCTACACACAAGCCCAACCATTGATGTTCATGAAAACCTGGTCTCATTAAAGAAATTAAAAACTGCTTCAGTCATCTCATTAAGGGGTCTTTCGCTCTTCTGTCCATTCACATGAGGCCCATGATTTGGATGGCCTAGATTCGTGCCGGTTCGCCAAGTGGGCCAGTCCACATAGATGACCTGGTTCTGTAATCAATCTGGTTCCCGGCCCAAGTTGCTAGCTTGTTTCCTGGCCCTACAAGGCCGAGATGGCCCAAGTACCATGTAACGAAAATAGTGAAGTTATCAAAGGTTTGGAATGATCCAAATCTAAGAAAACTATCGTCGCCATCCATGACGGGATGGTGCGGCCCATCGAATAGATGGTTTGATCATAGATCCTAGGTTAAAAAATGCTTTTAAACTACACATGTACCTTGAACATGGATCTTCGAGTGTCTTTAAATTGTCCACTCATTTGTATAATGGTGACCCACTTGATGATTAGATTGGGCCAATGGGCTGGGCCATTCATCATTGGCCAACATTTCAAGCCCGGGCCAGCCCCTCAGGCTATGTTTTTAGGGATCAAGCGCTGGCCTATAATGGTGTGCCACCAGGCCCGGGCCTGGCCTTGTCGTAACGCCAGCTACATGTGTACGTTGGGTATTGACCCTTGGTAGGAAATTTCTATGTTGTCCACTGTTTTCATGCATGTGGCCCATATTACACGTTGAACAGCTTGGTTTTTGGACGGAGTCACTTACCCATGGGTACTGTTAGAGATGGACATCGAGCCGAACCGAGTCGAGTTGGGCCTGGCTCGGTTCAGCTCGGCTCAACCTGACAGACAATTCTGGCTCGAGCTCGGCCATCAAGCTGGAATGGCATGTTTGGCTTGGTTCGGTCAAGCTTTCAATCCAAGTTCGAACCACTTCGAACGGAGTTCGAGCTTTAAAAAGCCCAAAATTTGAATAGGCTTAAGCCTAAAAGACCAACCTAAAACAGTTCAAATTCAGGCCCGAAGGTAATCAAGGCCCGTTGATATCCCTTACTGCTACCTTTATGGACAACTTTCCATTTTATTCCTTTGCTCACATTTGAATGTGAGACTAAAAAACCTCACTTTCCAACTACCCGAGTCGAGTCAAGTCAAAACTTGAACTGAGCTTTGAGTTGAGCTGAATTAAGTTCGGTGCTCAAACTTGACTCAGTTTTTTTTTTTCGAACCACACCTGCCTAGCTCGACTCGCTTTGAACTCAGCAACGATTGAAATCGTTTTTTTTTTTTTTTTTTTGAGCCGAGTCAGTCGAGTTAACCAAGTTGGCTAGGCTTACTGTCCAACTCCAGGTACCACCTGATGCATGGCTCACGTGTATTGTGAGCCCACGTCAGTGTATGCATTGTATATCCATGCCGTACATTAGATTTGCCGGATCAATTTATGGCTTGAGCCCAGAAACGAAGAAGATCCAATTCTCAGGTGGACCATACCATAGGAAACAGTGGTGGATGATCTCTATCTATCAAAAGATGGACAAAACATTGTAGAAAACTTAAAAAGAATTCTAAGGCGAGGATTGCCCTAGTGGGAATATGTGGGCCTCCTCCCACAATATGGCCCATTAAATCAAGAGTCTTATATTAATGAAGGTGGGCTCACTTGTAAAACTGAGGGTCAAAGATACTATAGTCAGTTCTTGGCTGTGTGATCATATACTTGATGTCCACGGCCTTCCTTTGTGCTGGGTTTTCGGGTCCATCTATCAAGTGGGACCTACAGTTCGTGGGTCCAAAACATTGGTCCATTGCATCCCACAGCAAATCATCCCCCAAAATCTAGAATATTACAGCCATCAATTTCGGGACCTTTTCTAGTTGAACGTAGATCATTATCGTATCGTTTTCTTAACCGCTTGTTTGTAGGACATGAATTGAAAGGTTGAGGTTGTCCTATCCAAAAGAGTTTGAAGGGTTGTGATCGATCGATTGTGGAACCAACATCCTATGGTCTGGATTACTGAAACACATGTCCCACTTAATCCGATACGCAACGGTGGAGGATAGGGTTATCAATGGGCCGAGCTAGCCCATTAATCATTTGAGCCTGGCCCCTTTTTGGCTGGGCTGGGTCCATGCATATCCATCCTATTCTGGGCTCAGGACTCGAATATAGCAAGTATTGGGCTTGGCCTGGCCCAGACCCGGTCCATTGACAGCTTAAAAAGCAGTACGTGCAAAAATGAGAAATGATCCGGAGCACTGTTAGTTATGGTGCTCCTGGTTGAATACTTGGACCGTCCAGTCAACCAAATTGGTTGGTTCATTAGGTTCGGCAAGTGTCTCATGGGCCATCATGTAAAAATACCCTCCTTACATTCTCAACAATTGCTTATAGAAAAATAAAGCCTAATAAATGGACGTAATTAGAGTTAACACAAATCGGGCAGCTCAAAAGTTTGGCCCAGCCAGTATCAAAAAGGTCTGATTTGACACGGTTTGACGTAGAGTTTGAGCCAATGACAAGTAAAGGTGTGCATGAACTGAGTCGAGCCGGGCTTTGCCCTACTCAAACTAGTGTCGTTCAATGACCACTCTGGCTCATGTTTGGCTCAGCTCAGCCTTCGCGCTGGATTGACACAATCAAGCTGGCAAGACCAAGGCTTTCAAGCCGAGTTCGATCTTGTAAAAAATAAAAAGCTTCTCAAGGACCATAAAAGTATTATGAGCCCAAATATGAAGTAGATCCAAGACTCAAGTGAACAACATGGTGGGGGGGAGTGTACACCCCACCACCAAAAGCTTCTCAAGGACAGTACAAGTTTTGCATAAGCTAACATTTGTGTCGTCCCTTCATGCAAGTTTGTGCGGCTTTATGAAGAGGTTTGATGGCAAATAAGCATCATGGAAGGCCGTAGGAAGGTTTCTAATGTGGGTGTCTTTATCACCATTGCTTCTAAGGTGTGGTTTGTCCACTTAAGCGTTGGGTCTAACTTATTATTTTTATTTATTCATATCTTAAAATGATATGCAAAAATGGAAGAACGTCTGGATCCTCAACCCGCATCCATCGTTGATTCATGTGGTTATGGAAAATGAACACCACTTGATCCCTGAGTATGGCCCCACCTTGATGTATATGCCTTAAATCCATGCCGTTTATTTGTTTCTAAAGCTCATTTTAGTGCATGATTAAAAAAATGAAGCAGATCAAAATCTTAGATGGACCACACCAGAGGAAACAGTGTGATTGAATATCCACCATTAAAAACTTCTTAAGGTCCAATGGAATGTTTTTTTTTCATCCAGCGTGGGTTACAAAGCCCTGGATGAAGGGACCACACAAATATAAGCTTGACCCAAAACTCTTGTGGCTCATAAGAAAATTGTAATGGTTACTTCCTCTTATGTGGCCCACCTTAGACTTGGATTTGCTTCATTTTTTGGACCATGCTGTAAAATGAGCTGTCAAAACGGATGGATGCCATGGATTTAAGGAAGACACATCAAGGTGAGCCCCACAGTCAGTGCTTCCATGAAAAATAGCTTTTGAGAAAATCCTAGATATCCCATCCACGAATTATTAAAATGGACGGCTATAAAAATAAAGCCAATCGCTGGATCTGTCAGATCACCTTCAATCAGATTTTCACAAGGTATTGGATCAAACGCATGATTAATCTAACGGACGGTCCAGATTAATTTATTGAGATATTAAATCCTCATTTATTGAGAGTACCGGATCATTTCATTTGGGACGATTAATTGCCGAGGAATTGAAGACAAGCATTACAGCTGGAAATACGTACGGTCACCTATCCTACTGGATTGATCAGCCCACCATGTGCTAGTTGCAAATGCACATCGTCTTATACGGCTAAAACTTCACGTGCGAAGTTACACGTGGCGGTCGATAAGCCGGTGCGCATTTCACTTACAGCGTCATTTATCAGGACCCAGACGTCGGCTGACAGCAACCATCAACCGCTGTTCTTGTCGTTATCCCCAAAGTACGGACCATGCCAGCTAGCATCGGCGCACCCATGGTGTGGCAGAGATGCTCCTGAGCATGTGCGCAGTGCGCCTCCCGTACGGCTTTTGGCTTCGTGTCGTCTATTGTGCGCGTCGCCTTGTAATTGGAACAAGAGTCGTATGCTAGTTGAAGTTGGACGCGGATTCCGTGGTTAACCAACTGTGGGGTCCCACCTTGATGTTTGTGTTTTATCCACTCTGGCCGTCCATTTTTCCGGTCATTTTCGGGCATGTGCTCAAAATTGAAGTGTATCCAAAGCTCAAAGTGGAACACACCACTGGAGATTGAACGACTACCGTTGAAAATTTCTTGTGGGGCCATGAAAGTTTTGGATCAAGCTGATGTTTGTGTTTTCCTTTCATCTAGGTCTGTGTTACCTTATAAAGTGGTTGGATGACAAATAAACATCACTCCAGGCTCTTGAAAGGTTCAAGAGTAGACGTTGTTATCCCCACTCTTTTCTCTGATGTGGTCCACTTGAGGATCTGCCACATTTTGGGTATTATGCCCAAATATGAGTGGGAAAAATGGATGGATGGCATAGATAAAACATATACATCACGGTGGGACCCACATGATCCTTACACCACGTAATTACGTGGTGCTGGGTTCACCATATAATCCGCGTCCGTTCAGGTTGAGTCATGGTCCCTTGATGAAATGGGCCATGTGAATAAGCGTACGGCTCACTTCAGGGGGTTGGCTCACCAATGAAAAGGCCGTGGACGGCTCTTTTTTTCCCTGTAAAGACCATCTTAACCAGTAAAAAAAAAAAAAAAGACTTCAACGATCGAATGGCTATGATAGTTTGCGGGCCACCATGATGTGTTTGTGACATTTTTTGAGCCAGCTCAAGTCCAGATCCTCTGTTGGCTTCCAATCAGAAAAAACCCTGAACGGAGCCTTTTCATTGATCCACATCACTGCATGATGTCAGTTGCTCAGCCATAGACCTATGTGATGATGTGCATCAATAAAAAGACCTGGCTGTGAGCAAGTTTTCCTGCTTGGAGCTAACAGAAGATCTGGATTCAGCCAGCTCATATTAGGAGCCACAAATCAGGGCAGTCCAAAACCGTAGTCAGCCACACCACATGGAAAGCAGAGATGGGAACGCCTACCATTGAAATATTGTTGGGGCCCACCAAACACTTTTAGTTAGGATCGTGTTTGGCTTTTCCCTTGGCCTGGTGGGACCCACCCTATGAATGGTTTGGATGGAATGTAAAACCTAGGAAGGTTTCGGTGGTGCATGTACGTACCCATCCTCTCTGTTCCCTGTCGTGTGGCTCACTTGAGTTTTGGATCAGCCTTCATGAGCTGGCTCAAATGATGGACGGATTGTACGTACGTCTCTCACACACACATCATGGTGGGCCCCATAGAAATCTTCGTTGCATGGTCTTGTACGAAATTCACGTCCCCATCTATCCAAACGCATGGAGACAGCTAGTGTAACGTGGCATACGTGTACTCACTCAATCGACCAGATCCTGGATTCCCAGAATATACTGACCAAAGCTACATGGTGCGTTCTTCACAATTTACTAAGTTATGGTGACTCTCAGACAGCGTGTGGCATGCAGGCTGCATGATCCACACCATCTAAATCATGGGTCCCATTGTTGATGAAACGTGCCCTGAAAATCAGGCCGATTGCAGATAGTTTCAATGATCATGTCCAATAATGTTTCCAGCCATCCACCACCCACAGCGGGCCACATGATTTGGACGTTGTGGATTGGCTTGCACACACGAGATGCCCACGGCCAGTTAATTGGTGACTAAAGCACATTGTAGTTTAGACCGAAATATAAAATCTCTAACATGTAGAAGGGTGTTTTTGTATTTATATTGTCATTAGTCATGTGATTAAGGCGATTATTTTATGAATAGGGTTGGGGGCATTTTCGGACCAAGCTTATCATAATGTTAGCCAAATGAGAATTGCTAAGCCCATACATGTGTGTCATTAAGCTAATGAACACACCACCACATTGGTTATAATAGATATGCACGAAATATTAAAGCCATCCATTAGGTGGACCTACCCCAGTGTGGATGTTACTACCCAAAAATAAAGGTGGTCTGCTTTGAAAAGCTGACTCGTTTTCTCCAATGCAGATAGCCAACTTTGGGCTTCAAAATAAAAAAATACTTATGCTATCAGTAGTGAGGTGGCTACTTAATGATGGTATGTGGTTTTTACCATTATGTATGGGTAAATTTACCCATATTGCTTATCTAATTTTTTTAGATCCTTTTGTAGCACAAGCCCAAAAATTAAGCAAATCAAAATCTCAAGCAAACCACACTATAGAAGTGGTGATTGAATGACCACCATTAAAATCTTCCAAAAACCCACTATAATGTTTATTTTCCATCCAGTCACATGGACAAAGATAAAAGGAAAACACAAATATAAACTTTATCCAAAACTTTTATGCCGTCAAGAAGTTTATAATAGTGAGTGTTTAATTACTACTATTTCCTGCGGTGTGATCCACATGAGATTTGGATCAGCCTCATTTTTTGTCACATGTCCTAAAATGATTTGAAAAAAAACACATGGATGTCATGGATGAAACAGATACATCATGGTGGGGCCGGTAGAGCACCATCCAGTAGCTACTAGCTAACAACAATGTTAGTATGCAATTCCCGTCTAATTTTTTCACTACAATTGCTTCAGTTAATGTGGCCCACCTGTTTGCTATCTGAATTCTCAGATAGAAAAGGTATATAGTGGTACCCTTTTGATGAATGGCTTGGATTGCCTTTAAACGCTGGTCATGGGTTTGAACACCCATGTGTGTGTAAAAATAATAAAAAAGCCAACTTGTACATTGCGTGTGAGCTTAGCAAAAGCTTTTAGTAGAATATAACATAAAATAACAGAAAGAGGATCTTTTGATTGCTATATGACCTTATCATACCCACCACTTTATTTACATAATAAAATACTTTATAATTAGATTCTAAAATATCACAAGTTAGGCTTTATACTTTAGAGGTTTGTTAAATCCACAAGCGCGTGAAGACTTGTTCATTCCCATGCAAGCGCACGTGAAAATGTGGCACATGTGTGTGAGATTAGAGCTTCTTATCAGGTGGGGCATGCTCTTTGGATCCTCACAACTTGTGTGGGTCAGATCATACTCTAAACAAGTTGATGGCTAGAAAATGTTGTTGGTTTACACGTGATTCCATGCACATGTGCATGCATGTGTTTCTATTGACAGGTGTGATTCTCGTGATTCCATAGTTGAATTTACAAACAAGTTTTCTAAATATCACTTATGGCCTGTTTGGTTGCCACTTAAAAATGAGTATATCTCATTTTAGTTCACATAGTAATTGTGTATAGCTACAAGGAAAATGTGGGGCCCACATGATGTGTGCAAGAAATCAATCCATCCATCCTATGCTTTGCCAACAATAGACCAAGCCGAAAATATCAGACGAATCCCTGAATTAGGTGGGCCACGTACAGCATAGGGAACAAGATGGGAGGAAACCCTACCCTTAATTTGCATGCAAGGTGGCAGGGCCTTGCGGTATACATGGAATCCAAGCAATTTAGACCCATCATCATGTCTCGCCTACTAGCCCAGCTAGAAGATGTCTAGGTGTTTCAACAACAGGTCTTAGGTTCGAGTGCTAAGGAGACACACTCACCCTGCTGGTGGGTGGGTGCATGTGATTAACCAAGTGGGTGTGTTGCCCAGGTAACAGGGTCATGGGATGCATTACTAACTTAAAAAATAAAAATAAAATAAAAAAGAAGCTCTCAAGTTCGAAATGCTAAGGAGACACACTAACCCATTGATGGGTGGGTGCATTGTGTGACTAATCCGGTGGGTGCATTGTGCAACTAAAGGGGTGGGTCGTTGTATTACAAAAAAGAAAAAAAAGAAAAAAAAAAGACCCATCATCTTTCCTAATTAAAGACTAAGCTAAGAATAAGATTATTTTGCCACTTAAGTTGGCCTAAGTGCAGATCATGGTAAGTGTTCCCTCCCACTTTGCTTTCTGCATTGTGGCCCACTCGAGTCTTAAATTTGGCATTTTTATTCGACTTGGGCGACATGAGATGATGCCTCTCACTAATAGTTTCAATGTCTTAAATACATCACATGGGTCCCACATCCTGTCTAAAGTTTAATGAGGTAGTGGTACTGCTGGCATACACGTAATTATATATTAGACATCATAGTTTATATAAATAATCATGAGTTGGCGTATCTTGTGAGTCATAGTTGAATTTACAAACAAGTTTTCTAAGAGAGTACATGTCATTCTACTTCACATGCTAGTAGCTACATGGAAAATGTGGGGCCCGGAGGATGTGTGCACGAAATCAACTTGTCCATCATATGCTTCACCAGTCAATAACCCCAGGACCTAAAATATCAAGCCTATCCATGAATCAAGTGGGTCATAACACAAGGTACAAGATAGGGAGGAAACCCTACCCTTGATTTGCAGGGGCAGACCTTGCAGTCTATATGGAATCCAAGCCATTTAGACCCACCGTATTTACCGGACGAAAGACCAAGATAAAAATAAGACTACCTTGCGCCTTAAGTGGGGCCCAAGCAGTAAATCATGGGTAAGTATTCCCTCACACCTTGCTTCCTGTGTTGTGGCCCACATGAGTCTTAAATTCGACTTATTTTTTTTTTACTTGGGGGACATGAGGCGACGCATCTTGTTGATAATTTCAACATCGTGATACATCACGCAGGCCCCGCATCCCATCCAAAGCTTAAGGTGGTACGAGTACTGCTGGCGCGCACCCAATTATATATTAGATATTATAGTTTATATAAATCATGAGTTATGGGGCCTTATTATATATTTTAAGTGGCAACCAAACACGACCTTGCTATTTAATTTTAAATGCCCTTTATTCTATTGGACCCATGTGTACATGTGAACCTTCATCTCATCCCATTTGGATCGAGAAAGATCTTATTAGATATCCGAAGGGTCTGACTCATGCAAAAGTACGACGAGCCCCACATTTGTGCCATCCTGTGCAATATTATTGAAAGCAAAATAGCTTTTTATATATGTCATGGCCAGTTGGAGTTAATTGAAAGCAAAATAGCTTTTTATATTTGTCATGGCCAGTTGGAGTTATTTCATACTCGACCTGCTTATTATATTTGTCATGGCCAGTTGGAGTTATTTCATACTCGACCTGCTTACCACGCTTGATATGCAGGTACTTAAATATTGTGCATATGATCTTAATTTCTGATTTCTTCAAGCTTGTTTGTTGAATTAGAAAACCGGATATTTTTCATTTCTAAACATGTGGGGCCCACTGTTATTAGATCAGGGTGCAGATTGCCTGCGACCCCAAGGCTAGGTGGGGCCATTGTGATGTTTGTGAGAAGTCCACTGTGTCATCTGTTTTTCCAACTCATGTTAGGGACATGAGCGCAAAATGAGACAATACAAAACTCAAGTGGGCCATAGAAAAGGTGAGGATGGAAATGCATACAATTGAAATCTTTTTCAGTTCACCATGATGATTAAATGCCATCCAAACCATTAATAAGGTCATTACCACTTGGCTGACCTGAAAACACAAATATATTAGCTCCACAAACATTTAATACTCACTTTTTCCTGTGCTATGGCCTACTTGAGTTTTGAATCTCCCTCGTTTTTTAGCTCATGTCCTAACATGAGCTGACAAAACAGATGAATGAGATGAATTTGTCACAAACATTATGGTGGGCCCCACCTAGCTTCTGTGGCAGGGGGGTTGAGGAGCAATGCGGGCTCATTCGATCAGTGGGCCGGGGTGGCTAACAAAGAAGAATAAGAAGATCAAGGTCATGTGTACTTCCACATGGGGTGATTTTTAGATGATTTCTAGCCATGTGAAACGGTGTTGAACATCAAACCGTACCAATACTTATTTATTTCCACCAGTTTTTGGAAATAACACTTACGGCTTGGATTTCACACACATGTGGACCCCCACACAGCTGGAACGCACGATAGCCTAACATCCGTACGTGGACAAATCCCTTAAAAATATCAGCTTGAGTTTGAGTTGTTCCCTGGACATTTGATGGGTACGTCGAACTGAGCTTTTCTAAACCCACACGCGTGTGCAAGTCAGCTAATGCACACGCGTGTGCAACCAGCTTAGTAAACAGGTGAAATATCCAAGCCATCCATCAGGTGGACCTCACCATGTAGATTTTATAGCCCAAAGATAAAGGTCGTCCATTAAGTAGGAAAACATCACCTAAATTCTTTCACACCCTGATTAGTAGACCAACCTGATTTTCTCGGAATGGGAATGTATATAGTGGTACCTTTCTGATGGACGGCTTGGATATTTCACATGTATGCCACGCTGGCATATGTAATGGCATGTGTGTTAGCTAATTGGTGAGCTTTTTTTATTTTTACCAAGGAAATATCCATGTGGTGATAACTCAGCTGACATGTTACACAATCAAAAGATTCAAAACTAGTGGCTGTAAAAGAAAAAAATCAAAATTAGTGGCTCTGATTTGATTGAAATTGTCACCGTCAATTCCATCGTGGCCAGCATATCTGCATCATTGGATCAAATCAACGTAACTCGAATGTCAATTCAGAGACCGGAACTGAGGGTTGACGTAACCCCAGTTCATGTACAAGTGAGACTGTGAGAGTGGGCCCTTCAAATTTCCTTATATTGTGCGTTGCGTTGCAGTTGGACATCTGATACCATAATCCATGAATATGTGCCATTACTCAAGTGGGCCATCAGTTGATGGTCCAATTACTTGGGATCATGGATTGCATACTAACACTGCCACTAGCCAAGTCACTATTGGATGGTGATATGTGGCCCTGCCATTAATCATTTATGTGTTTTATCCATGTTGTCGATTTATTTTTTCAATTCATTTTAGAGCATGGTTAAAAAAAGCAGTAAATTTAAATCTTCACGTGGGCCATATCACAGAAAATAGTGATAATCTTTCAAAAGCATTTAAGGAGTGTTTGTTTTTACAATTATATAATGTTGATAGAGATAAATACTTAATAATTAGTTTTGAAGGATGTTTGTTTAAGAGGAAAATACTTTAATAATTGTGTCTCCAAAACAATGCCATGAAGCATGTAATCCAATAGGGCTTGGAATGGTCAAAATTGTAACGACCCTAAAATTTCGGTAGGAAAAATTTTCTTTTAGGAGCAAAAATGGGTTTAGCTAAATAAATTTAAGATGATAAAGAAAAGAAAAGCATGGACTGATTGGTTAAAGCCCTCTTAAGCGAGAGGGAAGACCAGGTATCGAGTCCTATCACTAACAAGAATTTAATTTTCTTTTTTTGCTTTAAATACGAATTTTGAAATTCAAAATTAATCTTATCTTATCTCAACCAACCCATCTTATCCGCAACAAATCTCCAACGAACGTCTCTTTAAAAAGAGGAAGAACGAGATGGTTTTCATCCATCGTAAAAGAAAGGAAAGGAAAGGAGAGAAGGAAGGAGGAATAGAGGGATCTTGCGGCTAGATCAAGTAGGTGTTCTTTTTATTTTATTTAAGTAGGCCAGATCCAGCCAATGAACGGGTCGGATCGTCCGTCCGTTCATTGTACTGATCTAGGGACCTTATCTTTATCTTAACCCTTGAATATATGATCACGATTGATGGGGACCATTTGGGTGGGCCAGGAATCGATCTGGATGGGTCATAATGACCATATGGCCAAAATGTACATGGGCCTCAAAATTCAGATCGAATGGACCTTCAGATGGGCCACATCAATTGAATGAATGATAGCCTTTAAAATTTGTTTTGTTATTGTTTTATTTAATTAGTAAATTAATTCTGATAAATTATATTATTCCAAAACATTATTGGGCCACAATGAGGTGGCCGACCCAATGGTCGGACCAGATCTCTTGTAAACTATATATATAGCCTAAATAAATAATAATAATAATTATACTAAAAATAAAATAATATAAAAAAAAAAAGAGAAAAGAAAAAGGAATTGCTGGAACGTCCAGCGTCTCTGACGCTGGAACGTCCAGCGTTATTCAAAGTTGAACGTGACGTGGGGGCCCCACTCATGGGACCCACCTTGATGTATTTTGTACATCCGCTCCGTCCATTTATTTCTCCATCTTATTTTAGGACTAGTGTCCGAGTTTGGACTCAAACTAAGGTCCGAGTGGGCTACACCACCTGAAACAAATCAATGGTGAAAAAAATTATAAAATAAAAATGAAATTAAAAAGATAGAAATTCTGGGCGTGGACAGCGGTCCACTCGTGGACCCCATTGTGATGAAATCGGTAGATCCAAGCCGACCATATGTTTTAGTATAATGTTTTACAGCTTGGGTCCAAAAATCAGATAAATCCGAATCACAGGTGGCCCACACCACTTAAAATATTAATGATAACAACACACATGGTTGAGGCAGTCCGATTTTGGATTGCTGTCCACTTTTGGGACCCATTTGATGACATTTTAAGAAATCTAATCCGTCCAATATCTTAATAAATAAGTTTTCTAGTTAAGGACCAAAAATGGCCCGTACAGGATATTCCAGTGGGCCATACCAAGATAAACAGTGGGGACAACACCTGTCCACTGGTTAGGAGCTTGTGGGCCCCACTGTGTAGTTTTTGAAAAATCCGATCCACCCAATCTCTGGAGTAATGAATTATTAGTCTTGTGAAAAAAAAATCAGCCCAATCAGAGTTCCAGGTGGGCCATGCCAAGTGAAATAGTGGGGAGGCACGGTATGGATTATCATAAATGGACCATTTTAGGATATCCTACGACAAAATCCTTGCAAAATATAATCAATCATATTTGGTAGTGTACCATTGGGGAACTTGTGACCAAGTATAGGATGACCACCAGTCAAGTGGGCCGTACCATCAGAAAATTGTAAAAGGGGCCATTCCTTTTGGAAACGTGGGTCACAATAATCAAATCTGGACCGTCCATTAAGGAACCAAAATTCAATAAAGTATAATCTAAATTGAAAATAAGTATATTAAGGTTAGATTGGTGGTTTATAAATATAAATTACATTTATTGTAGATTCAGGACCGATTCTGCTCAGGACGTGACACAATTAACAAAGTAATCGCCACTATCAACAGGTGAGTACATCCCAACACGTTTCCTAGTCATTTTAATTAAGTAAGTTGTGTGATGGATGCAATATGTGATATTGATTAATTTGTGCTTGCTTAAATATTATTTAAATAATTTCTATTTATAAATGTCATGAAAGATTGCCTCTCAAAATGAGAGATGAAATGTACGGACGTAAATTATTGCATGCATTATGAATTATTGTGCCTGGAGTTCGACTCTGGAAGACCGGTAGGTACTTAAGTACCCGGTTACCCAGGGACCATCCTGGAAGCCCACTAATATGTGGAAGTCCGCCCTACAAGGAAGGGGGAGCCGATTGATGGGATCCAATCGAAGCAAGTGGAAGACTGAATATATGCCCACTTGATGCATCATTTCATTCATTATTGCATTAATTATATGTTACCTATATTTGATGGCATGTGTTTATTCTGTTTAATTGAAATGCATGTGAACCGTATTGGGTTACTCACTGGGCTTTCCAGCTGACGTTGTGGATTAAAAATATACAGATGATGTAGACGTTGAACCTTCAGAGAATGCCCCTGATAATGAGATGGGACCACTAGAGGAACCGCAGGACTATTGGCCTAATTTAACCGAGGAAGAAGTGGCGGCCCTGAACCAAGACGTTTAGACTAGTTTCTTTTATTTTATTATTTTCAATAATTAGTAGACATTTAATAAAGTCCCAAATGGGTGGACTTAGTTTATAGTTGAATACTTCATGAATAAATGAGAACTTAGTATTTCATCATTTTATGCCTCTTAAAGTTGTTTAACGTTATAAATGCACTTAGTGCACCAGTTATACCCCGTAAACTGGGCCGGAGGGTGCACACTCTGAGTCCGGATTTCGGGGCGTGACAGAATGGTATCAGAGAGAGGCTTTTCTTAAAAACCTAGTTGACCTGTAGGTTATGACCCCACTTTTCTACATAAATGGTAGACCCCTGAAAATTAGAAAACAAACTTAGGACATTCCCTAAATGATCGGGGTAAATATAGAGAACTTAGAAATCAAAATTAGGGATAAAAAAAAAATAATAAATAAATAAATAAATAAATAAATAAAAATGAAAAGTACTGCTCATCTGAAGTCCAATATAGACTCAAAGTGCTTATTGTTATTGATAATGGAATTATAGATCATTTTATAGCAATTAGGTATTGTTAGATGATTTTATAACACACAAAACCTGCTGGACAGCAATGTCCATCAGAATTATTGATTTTTGTAAAATTCATATCTATTAATATACAGCTCCGATCAGTGTGATTTAAAGGCCTGATCGTAGCTGGGTAAGTTTAGTTTAATATAAAATTTGTAAAAAAATATAAACCCCTAGTGGCTCATGGGGACTAAATTTCGTTATTCCTCTTAGGTGATTATGGCTCCTAGGAAATCAAAAAGCCTTCGTGATATAGGACCATCAACAAGTGTAACTGTGGCCCAAGGACCAGTAGTGAATCCTACAGTGGTGGTAGAAGAAGAGGCGTCAAATAGAGAACAAGATGAAAATTATATGGAGGAAGAAGAAAACTTTGAGGAACAACAGAATCTTGCACCACCTCTACCGGCAGCAAATCAAAATGAAGCGGGGCCCAGTACTCGGTTACCATTGTCTCCTAGGACAACGCAGGCGAATCCTACGGGACCCAACATTCAACCCTTGGATGCAGCATTCGGATTACTTCACCAAATGGCGGCAATGATGAAACAACAACAGGAACAGTTTGCTGCACAATGGGCTGACATGACTCAAGCACCACGTGGAAATCGACAGACAATGCCAATAAGATCGGAACAACCACGAGAGGTGGACTTGCTGGAGAAGTTCACCAAACTCAGGCCTCCGGTGTTTCAGGGCGCCACAAATCCAACTATAGCGGAGGATTGGTTGGTCCAAGTAGAGAAGGTATTAGAAGCAATGAACTGCCCTGATAATCAAAAGGTTCGATTGGCCTCATTCATCCTCCAAGGCGAAGCAGATGTTTGGTGGCGTGCGGCAAAGCGGGTGGTGGAAGCTAATCATGAGTGGACATGGGCAGAGTTTGAGAAGAAATTTCGTGAGAAGTATTTTCCTCGGGCCTACAGAAATCAGAAAATGGCCGAGTTCACTAAGTTAGAACAAGGCTCAATGACTGTGGCTCAGTATGAGGCTAAGTTTGCAGAATTGTCCAGATATGTTCCGAAAATCTTGGAAGATGAAGAATATAAAATCTCTAAGTTTGATGAAGGACTTCGTCAAAATATTCGAACAAAATTCTGCACCGACACTATTAAAAGCTATGCTGAGATAGTGGACAAAGCGTTTAAGGCTGAAATGGATAATGAACGGTTCCAGAAATCTCGCACTCAAATAACTGGAAGTCAGTCTAGGTCTGCACCAAGTCAGCAGCAATCATTAGAGAAGAGGCAAAGGGTTAATGTACCAACTTTCGTGGCGAACAATCAAGACCAGTTCTTTGCTGGAAACTGTGCTCACTGCAATAAGTATGGACACAAAGCAATACACTGTCGGACTCGACTTCGCGACATGGGTTTACTACCTTCCTTACCTTCCCGTGCGCAGTTCCCTGCTACAACTCAACAGTCAGGCATGACATCTCAGGCATCGCGGTCAGCAAATCCCTATCCTCAATCTTCAAAGTTGTTACCTCCCAGGCCGCAACAGTTCCAACAAAATCGGCCCCAGCAGCCAGCTCGACCTACGACTTCTCAGAATCGAGGAGGACAGCAATTTAAACAACAACCTATGCAAGGAAAAGTATATGCGATTGCACCAACTGCTGAGCCAGAGGTGGACAACAATGTGGTGGAAGGTATGGCAAATGTTCGTGATAAATCTGTTACTATTCTTTTCGACTCTGGTGCTAGCTTATCTTTCATATCAACTACTGTAGTGGAATACTTAGGCCTTAAACCAGAACACCTTAGAAAAACAATCTCAGTTGAGACACCTATAGGAAAGGCAGTAGTCTTGAAACAAGTGTGTAGAGCATGTCAACTCAATATTGGTGGTGTACTTATGCCAGCAGATTTGATTGTGATGGACATGCCAGGGTATGATGTAATCCTAGGTATGGACTGGCTTACCTCGAATCGAGCTAAAATAGATTGTCATGATAAGTCAGTTACTTTTTCTATTCCTGGCAAAGAACCATTCCAAATGCAGGTCATAGAGAAGGGTAAAGAATTTATACATATCATGGTGCTAAAGGAAGGTGAGTCACAAGAGCAGACCTTGGATCAAATTCCGGTGGCGAGTGAGTATCCCGAGGTTTTTCAGGACATTCCTGGATTACCACCTCGACGGGACGTCGATTTCGGTATCGATCTCTTACCAGGTACTGCACCAATCTCTATTCAGCCATACCGAATGTCGACAATGGAATTAAAGGAGTTGAAAGATCAGCTGGGTGAATTAACAAAACAAGGTTTCATAAGACCTAGCACATCCCCGTGGGGTGCGCCAGTAATTTTTGTAAAGAAGAAGGATGGTAGTATGCGATTATGTATTGACTACCGTCGGCTGAATGAGGTGACCATCAAGAACAAATATCCATTACCTCGTATCGACGATTTATTCGATCAGTTGAAGGGTGCTTGTTATTTCTCTAAAATCGATTTAAGGTCGGGATATCATCAGCTACGAATTAAGGAAGCAGATATATACAAGACGGCGTTCCGAACACGATATGGGCATTATGAATTTTTGGTTATGCCTTTTGGGTTGACCAATGCCCCAGCCGTGTTTATGGATTTGATGAACAGAATATTCCAGCCATATCTAGATCAGTTCGTTATCGTATTTATCGATGATATATTAATTTACTCGAAGACTAGTAGAGAGCATGAGACGCATTTGAGGACAGCATTGCAAATTCTGAAGGATAACCAACTGTATGCAAAATTTTCGAAGTGTGAATTCTGGGCAGAGAAAGTTCAATTCCTCGGCCATGTTATCTCCAGAGAAGGAGTAGCAGTGGACCCGGCAAAGATTGAAGCAGTAGTCAAATGGGAACAACCCACTAATGTGTCGGAAATCCGAAGTTTCCTTGGTCTGGCTGGATATTACCGGAGATTCATTAAAGACTTCTCCAAAATTTCTGGCTCGTTAACCAGCTTGACTCGGAAGGGTGTACCTTTTATATGGACCGAAAGCTGTGAAGAAGCATTTCAGGAGTTGAAAAGACTTCTAACTACTGCCCCTGTTCTTACCCTTCCACAAGAGGGTGCGAAGTTTATACTCTATACCGATGCATCTATTCTAGGCCTAGGTTGCGTTTTAATGCAAGAAGGCAAGGTGATAGCATATGCGTCAAGGCAATTAAAGAATCATGAACGTAATTATCCTACACATGATTTGGAATTAGCCGCTATTGTATTCGCCTTAAAGATTTGGAGGCATTATTTGTATGGCGAGCGGTTTGATTTATTCACCGATCATAAAAGCCTACGATATTTGTTCTCTCAGAAGGAGCTAAATATGAGACAGCGAAGGTGGGTGGAATTTCTGAAAGATTACGATTTCGAATTATTATATCACCCTGGAAAGGCAAATTTAGTAGCAGACGCTCTCAGCAGGAAGCAATATAAGCAGCAAATCATGGCAAATCTCATGGTTCACGAATGGAAAATGCTTGATGATGCAAAGGAATTCGATGTAGAATTATTATTCCGTGATCATGAGTGTGTTCGATTGGGAAATCTCAGGATAAGACCAACCTTAGCTGACAGGATCATAGAAGCCCAAGGAAGTAGTGAATGGTTACAACAAGTGATAGTTAAACATCAAGGGAAAGAAGCTTCTGAATGGAAGATATGGGAAGACAAAGGTATTCGGTATCGTAATCGACTATGCGTACCGAATGTACCTGAATTAAAAGAAGAAATTCTGAAGACAGCTCACCGAACAAAGTTCACGATTCACCCTGGGAGTACAAAGATGTACCAAAACGTGAAGCAGCTGTATTGGTGGCCAAATTTGAAGAAGGATATCGCAGAATACGTGTCACGGTGTTTTATCTGTCAGCAGGTGAAGGCTGATCATCAAAATCCGTCCGGACTTCTTCAGCCGTTGAAGATACCTGAATGGAAGTGGGATTGTATATCCATGGACTTTATAGTTGGGCTACCCGTGACTCAGAAGAAGCACGATTCGATTTGGGTGATTGTTGATCGATTAACGAAATCGGCTCATTTCATTCCCATTCGAATAAATTATTCGATGGATGTCTTAGCCAGACTATACATCAAAGAAGTAGTGCGGTTGCATGGTGTACCAAGTTCCATCGTCTCAGATCGTGACCCTCGATTCACATCACGGTTCTGGACAAGTTTACAAGAAGCCATGGGTACGACTTTGGACTTTAGTACAGCTTATCATCCACAATCAAATGGGCAGACAGAAAGGGTGAACCAGATACTCGAAGACTTATTACGTGCATGTGCTCTCGATTTCAAAGGCAGTTGGGATGATAATCTGCATTTTGCTGAGTTCGCCTACAACAACAGCTATCAAGCTAGTATTTGTATGGCACCGTACGAAGCATTGTATGGGCGACCTTGCCGAGCACCTAATTGTTGGACAGAAGTGGGTGAGAAGAGTTTGATCGGTCCCGACATTATTCAGGAAGCTTCAGTAAAGGTTGAACTCATTCGGAAGCGTCTATTAGCAGCTCAAAGCCGTCAAAAGAGTTATGCAGACAACAGAAGACGAGACTTACATTTTCAGGAAGGAGATCATGTTTTTCTCAAAGTTTCACCAATGAAGGGATTAATGCGATTCGGAAAGAAAGGCAAACTAGCTCCCCGTTTTATCGGTCCATTCCAGATTATAGAGCGAATAGGAGCTGCAGCATACAAACTTGCGTTACCACCTCAACTTGCAAGTGTTCACAATGTATTCCATGTGTCTATGCTACGAAAGTATGAAAGAGATGCTTCGCATACTATGGATTGGCAAGACCTGGAACTTCAAGAAGACGTCTCTTATGTAGAAAAGCCGACTCGTATCTTGGACCGGAAGGAGCATGTACTACGAAACAAGACTGTGCTGTTAGTTAAAGTGCTGTGGAACCATCATGGAACAGAAGAAGCATCATGGGAGCAAGAGTCGGAAATTCGCGAAAAATATCCTCTGCTATTCGAATAAGAACCCAGGTAAATTTCGAGGACGAAATTTTTATTAGGGGGGTAGAATGTAACGACCCTAAAATTTCGGTAGGAAAAATTTTCTTTTAGGAGCAAAAATGGGTTTAGCTAAATAAATTTAAGATGATAAAGAAAAGAAAAGCATGGACTGATTGGTTAAAGCCCTCTTAAGCGAGAGGGAAGACCAGGTATCGAGTCCTATCACTAACAAGAATTTAATTTTCTTTTTTTGCTTTAAATACGAATTTTGAAATTCAAAATTAATCTTATCTTATCTCAACCAACCCATCTTATCCGCAACAAATCTCCAACGAACGTCTCTTTAAAAAGAGGAAGAACGAGATGGTTTTCATCCATCGTAAAAGAAAGGAAAGGAAAGGAGAGAAGGAAGGAGGAATAGAGGGATCTTGCGGCTAGATCAAGTAGGTGTTCTTTTTATTTTATTTAAGTAGGCCAGATCCAGCCAATGAACGGGTCGGATCGTCCGTCCGTTCATTGTACTGATCTAGGGACCTTATCTTTATCTTAACCCTTGAATATATGATCACGATTGATGGGGACCATTTGGGTGGGCCAGGAATCGATCTGGATGGGTCATAATGACCATATGGCCAAAATGTACATGGGCCTCAAAATTCAGATCGAATGGACCTTCAGATGGGCCACATCAATTGAATGAATGATAGCCTTTAAAATTTGTTTTGTTATTGTTTTATTTAATTAGTAAATTAATTCTGATAAATTATATTATTCCAAAACATTATTGGGCCACAATGAGGTGGCCGACCCAATGGTCGGACCAGATCTCTTGTAAACTATATATATAGCCTAAATAAATAATAATAATAATTATACTAAAAATAAAATAATATAAAAAAAAAAGAGAAAAGAAAAAGGAATTGCTGGAACGTCCAGTGTCTCTGACGCTGGAACGTCCAGCGTTATTCAAAGTTGAACGTGACGTGGGGGCCCCACTCATGGGACCCACCTTGATGTATTTTGTACATCCGCTCCGTCCATTTATTTCTCCATCTTATTTTAGGACTAGTGTCCGAGTTTGGACTCAAACTAAGGTCCGAGTGGGCTACACCACCTGAAACAAATCAATGGTGAAAAAAATTATAAAATAAAAATGAAATTAAAAAGATAGAAATTCTGGGCGTGGACAGCGGTCCACTCGTGGACCCCATTGTGATGAAATCGGTAGATCCAAGCCGACCATATGTTTTAGTATAATGTTTTACAGCTTGGGTCCAAAAATCAGATAAATCCGAATCACAGGTGGCCCACACCACTTAAAATATTAATGATAACAACACACATGGTTGAGGCAGTCCGATTTTGGATTGCTGTCCACTTTTGGGACCCATTTGATGACATTTTAAGAAATCTAATCCGTCCAATATCTTAATAAATAAGTTTTCTAGTTAAGGACCAAAAATGGCCCGTACAGGATATTCCAGTGGGCCATACCAAGATAAACAGTGGGGACAACACCTGTCCACTGGTTAGGAGCTTGTGGGCCCCACTGTGTAGTTTTTGAAAAATCCGATCCACCCAATCTCTGGAGTAATGAATTATTAGTCTTGTGAAAAAAAAATCAGCCCAATCAGAGTTCCAGGTGGGCCATGCCAAGTGAAATAGTGGGGAGGCACGGTATGGATTATCATAAATGGACCATTTTAGGATATCCTACGACAAAATCCTTGCAAAATATAATCAATCATATTTGGTAGTGTACCATTGGGGAACTTGTGACCAAGTATAGGATGACCACCAGTCAAGTGGGCCGTACCATCAGAAAATTGTAAAAGGGGCCATTCCTTTTGGAAACGTGGGTCACAATAATCAAATCTGGACCGTCCATTAAGGAACCAAAATTCAATAAAGTATAATCTAAATTGAAAATAAGTATATTAAGGTTAGATTGGTGGTTTATAAATATAAATTACATTTATTGTAGATTCAGGACCGATTCTGCTCAGGACGTGACACAATTAACAAAGTAATCGCCACTATCAACAGGTGAGTACATCCCAACACGTTTCCTAGTCATTTTAATTAAGTAAGTTGTGTGATGGATGCAATATGTGATATTGATTAATTTGTGCTTGCTTAAATATTATTTAAATAATTTCTATTTATAAATGTCATGAAAGATTGCCTCTCAAAATGAGAGATGAAATGTACGGACGTAAATTATTGCATGCATTATGAATTATTGTGCCTGGAGTTCGACTCTGGAAGACCGGTAGGTACTTAAGTACCCGGTTACCCAGGGACCATCCTGGAAGCCCACTAATATGTGGAAGTCCGCCCTACAAGGAAGGGGGAGCCGATTGATGGGATCCAATCGAAGCAAGTGGAAGACTGAATATATGCCCACTTGATGCATCATTTCATTCATTATTGCATTAATTATATGTTACCTATATTTGATGGCATGTGTTTATTCTGTTTAATTGAAATGCATGTGAACCGTATTGGGTTACTCACTGGGCTTTCCAGCTGACGTTGTGGATTAAAAATATACAGATGATGTAGACGTTGAACCTTCAGAGAATGCCCCTGATAATGAGATGGGACCACTAGAGGAACCGCAGGACTATTGGCCTAATTTAACCGAGGAAGAAGTGGCGGCCCTGAACCAAGACGTTTAGACTAGTTTCTTTTATTTTATTATTTTCAATAATTAGTAGACATTTAATAAAGTCCCAAATGGGTGGACTTAGTTTATAGTTGAATACTTCATGAATAAATGAGAACTTAGTATTTCATCATTTTATGCCTCTTAAAGTTGTTTAACGTTATAAATGCACTTAGTGCACCAGTTATACCCCGTAAACTGGGCCGGAGGGTGCACACTCTGAGTCCGGATTTCGGGGCGTGACAAAAATTCTTGGGTTCCATGGTGATGTATGTACGTGTTCTAGTCTATCCATCCATTTTACCATCTCGTTGTAGGGCACGAGCTCAAAAATGAGACAGCTAAGAAGCTCAAGTGGACCGTACCACAAGAAACAAAGGAGTTAATGACATCCACCGTTCCCACCATTTTCTATAATGCGGTACACTTGAACTTAAGAACTGCCTCTTTTTTTTTTTTGTTCATGCCTTAAAAATGAGCGGGCTAGGATGGATAAGATACCAACATCATGGTGGGCCCCATAATTTTATATGTGGAAATTATAGGAATCCATGCTATGAAATCTGAAGCATAGAAGAAAGTGGATTGGTGGTGTACCGCACACCATCGAGGTCGCTGGTGTATTGAGGTCACTAATTTCTGTGGACCCCACCATGAGGTTCCGAACCGTCTATCCATTCGATGACATCTTTATAAGGGTTAAACCCTAAATAAGACATTTAAAGATCAAGTAGACCACACTGCATAATGCAATGGGAGATTGGACGTCTACCATGGAAACCTTCTTAGGGTCACAAAAGTTTTGGATCAATCTGATATTTGTTTTTACCCTTCATCAAAGTCTGTGTGACCTTATGAGCAACTTGGATTGCACATAAACATCATGGTGGGCCTTAACAATGTTTTAACGGTGGAAATCATTGTCCCCATTGCCTTTTGTGGTGTGGTCCACTTGAGATTTGAATATAACTCATTTTTTAGATCATGTCCTAAAATGATGTTGTCAAATAGATGAACTATGTAGACATGTTAAATACACCATTGTGGGTCCCACAAAACCTTGATTTTCTTTGAATCCTTTGTACATCAGAGAATTTGGAGGACTGATGTGCTTGTCTGCGCACGGCCGTATCCACACCATCAAAAGTCTCTGGTGTAGGGTATAACATCAACCTTGAAGTTGATGCCCTAGTTACATTGTTAAATAGCCATTAACAATTTACAAACTCTTTTAAAGAAATTCATTCTCTCTCTCTCTTTTTTATGTGGTGGTCCCCCTCTCTCATCTTCTCTCATTCTTCCACCATTTTGTTCGTTGCCGTCATATATCCATCCGGTCCATAATCAAGGTAACTAGAATGATTAAGAGACATTACAATAGTTCTCCTAATTTAAAACTCAGGCGGGCGTGAGTTTTAAAGATTTTAACTGTGATTTTACATTCTTCCTTTCCTACAGACCACCTTAGTCTTGGATAGATCTGAAATTTCTTATGTACGGTCAAAATTAAGTTGTAAAACTAGTGAGTGGAGTGGATTCCAGATGTGCACTCACCCAAGAATATGCGACCCTTACTGCAGGTTATCATGGGGCCCACCTTGATGTATGTATTATGTATCCATGTCGTCCATCCACTTTTACAGATCAGTTTAGGGGATTATACAAAAAAGAAAAAAGATCCAATTATCAGGTGGACCATAACATAGGAAACAGTGGTAATTGACCATTAATGGGCCACATAAGTTTTGGATGAAGCTGATATTTGGTTTTTCCCTTCATCCACGCTCATGTGACCTTATCAACAGATTGGTAAATAAGCTCTACAGAAACACGAAGGTGAGCCCTAAGAAGTTTTTAATGGTAGGATGGCCAATCACCACTGTTTCTAATGGTATGGTCCACCTGATAATTGTTTCTGCTTCATTTTTTGGATTATCCCCTACTATAATCTGGAAAAACGGATGGACGGAGTGGATACATAATACATACATCAAGGTGGTCCCCACAGTAACCCCATGATAAGGGCCGCACCGTCTTTTGTGAGCCCGGGTCTCACCCAATAAATACATCCAAACACTTTGATACTCTGGTGGCATATGATGTTTTATGATCCGGCACCGAAAATTATGCATGCGCATGCATTTAACAAAAATTATGCTGCCCAAAATGTTGACACCGTCCGCGTTTGGCTGCCACTTAAAAATAATTTCATCTCATTTTAGTTTACAATAATTATGAATAATGATCATAAATTGTATAAATTATGGGTAATGATTATTACTTTTAATCCTTTGCAAAATTCCTAACCTAAAAACAAAAATGTGGGCCCACTTTTTTTTATAGTAAGTTGGGCCTCTTTGCTTTTGGTACCCAAAAGTCTTCATTTAGAAAAGACAAGGAAATACATCCAAACACTTGGTACTCTTGGCGTCTGATGCTTGACAAAATGTAGAGTGGATAGGTGAGACCCGGCTCTCACCTAATACGGTGGGGCCATTACTGTGGGGTTACCTGGGGCTCATCTTGATGTATGTATTAGGTATCCACACCATCCATCCTTTTTTCCAGATTATTTTATGGCATTATCCCAAAAATGAGGTAGAGCCAATTATCAGGTGGACCATATCATAACAAACAATGGTGATTGACAGTCCTACCATTAAAAACTTCTTAAGGCACACCTAAATGTTTTCGTAATGTTTATTTACCATCTAATCTGTTAATAAGGTCACATAGCATAGATGATGAGAAAAAAAATAAATATAAGATTGATCCAAAACTTTTGGGGCCCATTAATGGTCAATCAACACTGTTTCCTATGGTATAGTCCATCTGATAATTGGGTCTGTTTCATTTTTTCGATAATTTCATAAAATGATTCAAAAAATGGATAGCTGGCATGGATATAATACATACATTAAGGTGGGGCCCACGGTAAGCGCTACACAATTTTGAGTGAGGCCAGGGTCTCACCTAATCCACAAAATGATGGCACCATTTTCGTTTGGTTGCCACTTAAAATGATTTCATCTCATTTTAGTTTACAATAATTATGTATACTAACCACAATTTATATAAATTATGGGTAATGAATATTAGTTTTAACCCTCAGCAAAATCTCTAACCTAAAAAAATACTCACATATGACTGACTATATGTCCAACTAGCTGTTGTGTGGGGCCATCTTGTTGTTTGTATGATTTCTCGCCCGTCCAATAATGTTGTCCCATCATAAAATGAGATGTTGGAAATGATTTGCTCAAAATAGTAAAAAATTGAAAACAGAAATAAAATAATAATAAAATTAAAGAAGCAAAAGAAAAGTTATGTGTTTTGAGTCGAGGCGTGACTGAGTCACTCGGTTTGAAACCAAATCTGCCCTCATTGGGCCGCGTCCCAAATGCAGCATGATTTCTTGGATAGTTGACCTCTAAGATACAACGACTATTGCCCGGTCCCAACGGTGAACTTGCTGTACACGGGCTCGAACCAATGTACAGAACTTAAACTCAAAGTGATTGACTCGCTTGCAAACTCAATTGGCAAAATAATAATGAAACAAAGAGAGATTTTGAAGAACCAGAGAGAGAAAACTTTGATTTCAATTGATGCAAACGGATTAGATAGTAGGTTTGGAGCGACCACCCGAACACTCTCTGTTTAAAAATTCGCGCGATGATAGATACGAGTATACTCGTGGAAAATCGTTTAGCGCGAGCGTACTCTCAATCCCATATAGACTTAAGCCCAGGCCCAGTCCCAGTCCCGAGACCGGCCGGCGGGCGCGCTCGTGCGTCTGGTCAACGGCATATATTCGAGCTAATGATATAGCTCTCCATCAGACCAAATTCACATGCCCCTGAGAAAGCACTCAAGCCCCATTTCAAAATCCCATCTTATAGATTTAAGTTTTTCTTTGTTCATTTCCGATGTGGGACTAAAGAACAACACTAAAAGACAAATCTTTTTAAAAATGTGAAATATGAAGGGAAAACCAAATTTGAAACACATTTTATTTTAGACCATTTAAAATATAACAATCTCCCACATGTTTCAAATTTAAAACACTTCGGTATAAGATAGAAGAGCTGTGTAATAGTGTCAATGTCTATCCGACTTTAATCAACATTTAGAGTAAGCAAGACATGTTTACAGGAATCAGGTGACTATCGGTCTTTAACCTGATCATTTAAGCGTAAACGACTATACATGCCACTCACACAACTTTTCCGCTACAATTGGTTCTGTAGTTTGGTGCTTTTTTTACCATAAACCTTTATTTGGATTTTCATAAGTGCTTTAGAGAAACGGCCTATATATTCTCATAGAAAGCAGCCTCACTTCCACACTCATATAGATGAATTTCATTCAAACATACACAATAACTGGATACACACCACATATGGTCATGGATTCATTAGAGTTCCAAAACTCATCTTCTCACACGTTGTTGCTTGCACAGCTTACACCATAGGAAGGGGCAAGTTCTCTGCAATGCTTTCCAGTTTTCTAGTGTCTTGTTGTTTACCCATTGAATTTATCGCATGGGATCTCCGCTTGTATAGGTTGGGTTGCCAACATTAGTAGCTCATTCAGTTAGGCTTAACCTCATTCCCTTCGATGTTTCCATGACTAATCATTCAGATAGTCCTTTGGTTAAAGGATTTGTCAGATTCTTTTCTTATGTCATGTAGTCAATAGCTATGACTCCATATTCAACAAGTCTCACAATATTATTATGTTGCAGTCGAATGTATCTACTTTTGTCAATGTATATTTTACTCTTAGCCCTAGCAATAGCTACTTGACAGTCATAGTGAATAGATATAGTAGACACAAGTTTTGACTACAAATGTATATTTGTTAACAGATTTCAAAGTCACTCGACTTCCGAGCTTGCCTTTTCTAAAGTGGCAAACTTGGACTACATAGTAGATCGAGCAATACAAGTCTGTTTAATAGACTTCTAAGATATTGAGAAGTCTATCATATCATCTGTTTTTCCAACTTATGCTAAGGACATAAGCCCAAAAATAAGACAATACAAAGCTCAAGTGGGTCATAAAAAAGGTGGGGATGGAAATGCATACCATTGAAATCTTTTTGGGTTCACCATGATGTTTATATGCAAGCCAAACCGTTAATAGGATCATTCCCACTTGGATGAACTGAAAACACAAAAATATTAGCTCCACAAACATTCAATACTCACCTTTTCCTGTGGTGTGGCCTACTTAGATTTTGGATATGCCTCAGTTTTTAGCTCATGTCCTAACATGATCTGAAAAAAACAGATGAATGGAATGGATTTGTCACAAACATCATGGTGGCCCCACCTAGCTTCTGCTATAGGGGGTTGCGGAGCAATGCACATTCATTAGATCAAGGCCATGTGTATTTCCACGTGGGGCGATTTTTATATGATTTCTAGCCATGTGAAACGTTGTTGAAAATCAAACCGTAGGAATACTTTTTTATTTCCACCAATTATTTTGAAATAACACTCACAACTTAGAATCCACATACATGTGGACCCCACATAGCTCGAACTCATGATAGCCTAACATCCATACGTAGACAAATACCTTAAGCTAGATTTGGGGGATAGGTTTTGAAAATAATCCAACCTTGTATTTGGAACAACATGGCTTTGACTTTGAATTTCGTGCTAATGCTTTTTCTCATCCACGAGTGATCTTGATAAAAAAAAGAGGGATTGCATAATCCACATACACAAATTTCCTACAAACGCACTTTCGCATGAAGTTCTGCACTGAAATGATAGATGGGGCCCACAATGATGTTTTTTTTTAAATCCACCCCATCCATCCATTTTGCAATCCTATTTTAGGACACGCGACAAAAAATGATGTGTATCAAAAACTCAAGTGGGCCACTTGAGAGGGAAAATTGGAGAAATAAATTCCTACCATTGAAACCCCTCTAGTCTCCACCTTGATGTTTATATGCCATCCAAACCGTTTGTAAGGTCATTCTCACTGGGGTGAAGTGAAAACCCAAAAAACTTAGCTTGATACACAACTTTTGTGGCCATATGAATATTTCAATAGTAGTCATTGAATCGTCACTATTTCCTCTCATGCGGCCCACTTTAGTTCTGGATACTTCTCATTTTTGGCCAAATGTCCTAAAATGATCTCTCAAAACGAATGGATGGGGGTGAATTTCTCATAAACATTATAATGGACCCCACTTAGCATCCCAGCGGAGGAACTCCTTGTAAAAGGCTTTAGGTATGCAATCAATCGACTTCCCCATCAAGCTAACTCCACGGCCAAACACTGTAAAGATCAAAATTGATAGTTTGGGCAAGATTCTCCTCCACTCTAGACATGAAATATGATTTGGTGGTATTTCACCAATTCCACGACAATCCACTGCCGTCGTTGATCATAACACTTTTAAATTCCATCCCAACTAATACCACTTACTAATACCACTTAGATTCCCAAAAAGGAATATCAGCTTGAGTTTGAGCAGCTTACCGGACGTTTGATAGGTATGTCGAGGCAAGCTTTTCTAAGCCCACACGCGTGTTCAAGTCAACTGATGCACACGGGCGTGCAATCAGCTTAGCAAACGGGTGAAATATCCAAGCCATCCATCAGGTGGACCCCACTGTGTAGATTTTAAAGCCCAAAGTTAACGGGTTAGAAAACTTCAGCTAAATTCTTCACACCCGTACATATTTTCAGTTAATTGTGGCCCACCTGACTTGTGGACCAACCTGATTTTCTATAATGGGAATCTATATAGTGGTAGCCTTCTGATGGACGGCTTGGATATTTCATATGTATGCCACGTTGGCAAATATAATGGGGAGTCAGATTGCGTCCTTCCTCCCACTGTGATGCATCTGTTTATCCACTTGGTCAATTTCATTTCTAGGATCAGGCCAACCACGTGAGACCAAGAATGCGGCAGGTCCAACGGTCAGATCGACCACATTAAATACTGAGCTAGGGTTGCATTAAATGCAAGAGTCATTTCTGGTGTGGTCGATCTGACCGTTGGACCTGCCTCATTTTTAGTCTTCTATGGTAGGCCTGATCTTAGAAACGGAATGGACGGAGTGGATAAACAGATACATCACGGTGGGCCCCTTCACAGCTCAGTACGGATGCAAAAGGAAGGACGCAATCCGATTCCATATAATGGTGTATGTATTTACTGACTTGTCAGCTCTTTTTATTTACTGACATGTTCCACAATCAAAAGATTAAAAACTAGAGGCTGTAAAAGGAAAAAAAATCAAAATTAGTGGCTCTGATTTGATTGAAATCGTCACCGTTAACTCCATCGTGGCCAGCATATCTGCATAATCGGATGAGATCGACGTAAGACGAGAGTCATTTCAGAGACCCGATCTGATGGTTGACGTAACTCCAGTTCACATCTGATACAATAATCCACGAATCTGCAACATTACTCAAGTGGGCCCGGCAGTTGATGGGTCGGATCTCTGGATGGAAAATCCTGGACGCCGATTGCATACTGACACCGCCAGTACGTAGCCAAGTCGCTACTGGACGGTGCTCTGTAGGCCTTGCCATCATGTATATATTTCATCCGTTGTCCATCCATTTTAGGGCATGATTCAAAAAAATGAGACAGATGCAGATCTCAGGTACACCACACCACAGAAAAATATTGGTGATTGAATGCCTGCCATTAAAAACTTCCAAGGGCTTACTGTTATATTTATTTGCCATCCTAAACCTGGAAGAAGGGAAGACACAAATATCAACTTGATCCAAAACTTTTGTACTCCCCATAATCTTTTTACTGATGGGCATTCAATCACCAAGGTTTCTTGGGGTGTGGTCCTCCTGAGATTTGGATTGCTTCATACCCTAAAATGAGCAGGCGAAATGACTGTATGGCATGGATAAAACACAAATACCATAGTGGGGACCCCATAGCACCATATAATAACTAGAGTCGCATCTTACATGAACCATATTCTCATATTATGTACGGAAGAAGATTGGGTGGAGACCCAACCAACCCTAATTGTTGGACGCAATGGGACCCAGCTTTATGTATGTGTTTCATGAGTACATGTAAATTTTTTCCAACTCTTATTAGGGCATTGAGCTAAAAAATGAATCCGAAGCTCAAGTGGACTATAGCACAAAAAAACAATGGTAATAATGACACTCATGCACTCACACTACGTTAGCTTTTTTCATACCACAATGGGTACTAGAGCCCATGGCCTCCTAAGTCCTTGTTCATGCCTCAGTGGTAGACTCACAAGAGTTTCAACATGAGGTCATGAGTTCAAGTACATAAAATCCCACTATAGTGTGAGTGCATATAGGTGCATGTGTAAATAAAAGAAAAAAAAAGACCTCGTGTTAAAAATTTCATTCTTTTATCCATGCCCTAAAATGATTTGGCAAAATGACTAAACAATATAAATAAAATACATGCATCATAGGAGTAACTACGATGCCAAACACCACCTAGCTGAGATGTGTTTAGTTCACCACCCAATCCGCTCCGATTATGTACGTGGCTTTTTAAAATAGAGAAGAACTTTTATACTCTAGCACTGTGTGAGTGGTGATATGGAATTAAGTAATTCAAATTAAATTGTCCAAACTATCGCCCGAATTTAGATGTATTATGGAACAAAAATTAAAATTATTGAATTATCTGACCATCTTATACATGGGCATTTATTTGAAAGTTAAAAATAAAAATATCCAACGGCTAAATATCAACCAATAAGTGTCCACGAATCAGAGGTTAGGATGGTTCCACCAATCTGATTTTGATACCGTGTGTCATCTACAGTGGGTTTCACAAATTAGTTGATGTGATTTGGATGAATGTATGCCACCTGTACAGTTTCTAAGTGCATGCGCGCGTATATAAGCATCGTATGATGACAAACCATCAAATAAACTCATTTTAATCAAGATAAAGACGAGCAGCCTCAGAGAAAAATGCTTTTTTTTTTTTTAATTTCCAAAAACCGCCTACAGTTTGAGTTATAGACCAAGAACCACCTACTTTCAAGAATTCTGTCAAAACAGTTACGGCGTGTTGGATAAATAGGCTGTCAAATCATAAAAATCCATACGGATGGTGGGCGTAGTGCCTTGATGTGGCACAGTTTTATGGCCCCACCATGATGTATGTGTTATATCCACACCATCCATTCATTTTGCGAGAATATTTTATGGATATAGACAAAAAATGAGCCACATCCAAATTGAAAATACAGAAGTTGTTGGAATTAAACGTAAAGCTCCTGCAACTCCTAAAATAATATTGCAAAATGGATAGACAGTGTGGATATAACACATATTAGGTAAGTTATATCCATATATGTTTATTCACGGGATTACACTACAAGCATATAAAAAATTGAAAGCAGTAAAGTGATATTGAAATTACATTTAGCTTTACTTCAATTTTTTTGTTTGTTAGTACGCGAACCATTTTTAGTACTCTCACCCACCCTAGTAGTCACAATGCAATGTTAGCCACCCCCACTTTTGGAATCCATACCAAGACCTTGGTGTTGAAACGAGGCTATCTTCACTCTAGTCTAGCACTTGAGTTATGGATTAGGGTGTTTGGGAATGCAATAAATTGAAAAAATAGATGAACAGTATGAATATTTGATAGCCATTAATAAGATAATCCTAACCATCTAATTTCCCTTCTAATTTGCCCCTCACCATTGTACTTTTAGCCATCTATTAGATAGCCATTAATTAGATGCACATGTTTTCTTGATTAGTGTGATCACAGAAAAACTCTTAATTCATAATATGGATGGTTTGGATAGCTTTATTTCAGTGCCACGTGTGAGGAGGATGAGTCACCACTGTTTTTAAATGGTGCAAAACTAACATAGGATTTAGTCCTCATTAGCGCCTAACACGACGCGTCCCTGACCGTAGGATTTATCTTGATGTTTGTATTATATCCATTCCGTCCATCAGTTTTTCCAGACCATTTTAGCACATGAGACCAAAAATGAAGTAGATCCAATTCTCAGGTGGACCACACTACAAGAAACAATGGTGATTAATAATTAAAAACTTATAGTGGGCCACAAAAGTTTTGGATCAAGCTGACATTTTTTCTTTCCTTTCATCCAAGTCTGCATGACCTTTCCAACAGGTTAGATGGAAAATAAACATTAATGTGGACTCTTAAGGTTTGAAAGGTGGCATTCAAACTGTTTCCCATGGTGTGTTTCCACCTTAGATTTAGATCTACTTCGAACGACTAATTTTAAAACATATTTTTAATGGCCAAGTGTTTTTGAAAGATCTGCTGGAAAGTTAGTGGTTATTAGTTTATGATTTAAACTGTAGGTAGCTTTTAGATTAAAAAAAAAATAAAAATTTCTTCTTCTAAAGGTCAAAAAGGCTACTTTAATCAAATTAATTAAACTGTGAATATCGAGGCTGTAAAATAAACCCTTGTCTATTCACACATGGACTTAGAATGCCTTCTTGGTCCTACCTCGTTTTTTTTTTTTTCCCCAGTTGGGAGCCTCTTTGGTTTTTTGTAATCAGAAGTCTTTATTTAGAAAGGACAAAGAAATACATCCAAACACTTTGATACTCTGGTGGTGTAAGATTCTTGATGATCAGCACAAAAAATTACGAATATGACACACACTTAACTAATGCCCTTCCCCCTAAAGTGGCTCTTCCATTTGGACACTTTAACATTAATTAATATTATTTTTGTATATTCTAGTATGGGACGCATGATCCTATCAATTTTAATGATTAAAGTCCTTTCATATCACGAGCCGATTAGGTGGTTCGGCCCTTTATGTGGGGCTTACCTTGATGCAGGTATTCTATATGGTGCTGTTCATCTGTTTTTCCATATCATTTTAGGTGTTTTACCAAACATGGAGCAGATTCCATTGTCAGGTGAACCATACCCTATGAAACAGTGGTGATTGACCGTTAATGGGCCACAAATTTTTTGATCGAGCTGATATTTGTTTTTCCCCTCTTAATCCAGGCTTATGTGACCTTATCAGCAGATTGGATGGAAAATAAACAATACGGAAACATTAAGGTGCACCCCTAAGATGTTTTTAATGGTAGGATGTTCAATAACCACTGTTTCCTTATGGTATGGTCCACCTGATAATTGGATCTGCTTCATTTTTGGGATAATTATCTAAAATGATCTGAAAAAACGGATAGACGGTGTGTAAACAAAATATATACATCAAGGTGGGCCCCATGATAAGGCCCACACCGTCTTGGGTGATGCGGAGGTCTCACCATGGAGATTACTTTTTCTTTTTTGGTAAATGATTTTCGCCATAGACCGGTCTGTCTCTCTCTCTCTCTCTCTCTCTCTCTATATATATATATATATATATATATATATAATGCGATTCCCAAGAAATACCCTTTCACAAGGGAGAGGATTCAGTCAGGTCAGGCCATGACCGTGGAGACCACTTTGATGTATATGTTTCATATCCACACCGTTCATGTTTCATATCCACACCGTTCATCATCTTTCTCATATCATTTTATGATGTGGTACCAAAACAGAAATAGATCCAAATCTAAGGTAGACTACACCACAGGAAACAGTTGTGATTGACCATTAAAAACTTCTGGTGGGTCTCAAATGTTTTGGATCATGCTGCTATTTATGTTTTCCCTTTATCTAGGTATTTTTGACATTATCAATAGGTTCGATGGCAATTAAACATGACAGTTGTCCTTGGGAAGTTTTTAATTGTAGTTGTTATACTTTTTTTGTGGTGTGGTCTATCTGAGATTTTGATCTGCTTCAGTTTTGGCGAAAGATCCTAAAAAGATATGTAAAAACGTATAAATGGCATGGATATACAACACATACATTAAGGTGGGCCCCATGCTCACTGATCAGGCCTATCCTGACTGAATCCGCTCTCATTTCACAGGACCGAAGTCTTTCTACGAGATAGCTGTAACAATTTAATTTAATGAAAGACTCTGGGGAGTAATTTGATACTCTGGTAGAGCACAACACTTGATACACAGGTACTCATAATTATACACATGTCATACGTGAACTTCAATAAATTAACTAAACTCTGGTATCCAATATCGTTGATTCTGCAGCCAAAATCAAATTAGCTGAACAATCCTAACTACGTTGAAATTGGGCCATTGGATATTTTTCATTTTTAATGGTCCAATACATGTCGATACATTAAACTTCGACCCCATAATTCAACAGTTTAATTTAAATTACTTGTATGTGTGCATGCACGTGCATACACCAGCAAAAGATTATGTACAATTAAGTTAGGGTGGATTTCCAACTGTATTTGCTAAGTGCCTGAGTATCACCCATTACATTCCGCCAGAGTATCAAAGTTTTATTTTATTTTATTTTCCCTATAAAATAACGGTCAAATAAGGGGCTCCACTATGTACCAAATGAGTCAGGATCCTCTGCTTGGAGCCTTTTCATTGGTTCACATTATCACATAGGTTTGCAACCCTGTCACATCCTCCATGCAACCTTGTCATACCTCAGTGCAACCTGGTCACATGAAGCCAAACGAGGATCTGGACTCGTACCAAATACCGGTCAAATGATGGGACAAGTAAGGGGCAAATGGTAGGACCCACCATATAGATCGCCTAGCACAAACATTCAGCTGCCCTACTCAAGTCTAGCACTTGAGTTATGAATTGGGGTGTTTGGGCATGCAAAAAATTGGAAAAACGGATGAACTGTGTGGATATTTGATAGCCATTAATAAGATAATCCTAACCATCTAATTTCAGTTCTAATTTGCCTCCTCACTATTGTACTTTTAGCCATCTATTTGACAGCCATTAATTAGATGCACATGTTTTCTTGATTAGTGTATCATAGAAAAACTCTTAATTCATAATATGGATGGTTTGGATAGCTTTATTTCAGTGCCACGTGTGAGGAGGATGAGTCACCACTGTTTTTAAATGGTGCAAAACTAACATAGGATTTAGTCCTCATTAGCGCCTAACATGACACGTCCTTGACCGTAGGATTTATCTTGATGTTTGTATTATATCCATTCCGTCCATCAGTTTTTCCAGACCATTTTAGCGCACAAGACCAAAAATGAAGTAGATCCAATTCTCAGGTGGACCACACTACAAGAAACAATGGTGATTAATAATTAAAAACTTATAGTGTGCCACAAAAGTTTTGGATCAAGCTGACATTTTTTCATTCCTTTCATTAGGTTAGATGGAAAATAAAGACTTTTAAAGTTTTAAAGGTGGCATTCAAACTGTTTCCTATGGTGTGTTTCCACCTTAGATTTAGATCTACTTCGAACGACTAATTTTAGAACATATTTTTAATGGCCAAGTGTTTTTGAAAGATCTGCTGGAAAGTTAGTGGTTATTAGTTTATGATTTAAACTGTAGGTAGCTTTTAGATTAAAAAAAAAAAAAAAAAATCGTCTTCTAAAGGTCAAAAAGGCTACTTTAATCAAATCAATTAAACTGTGAAAATCGAGGCTGTAAAATAAACCCTTGTCTATTCACACGTGGACTTAGAATGCCTTCTTGGTCCTACTTTTTTTTTCTTTTTTTTTCTTTTTTTTTTTTTCAGTTTGGATCCGCTTTGGCTTTTTTGTAATCAGAAGTCTTTATTTAGAAAGGACAAAGAAATACATCCAAAAACTTTGATACTCTGGTGGTGTAAGATTCTTGATGATCAGCACAAAAAATTACGAATATGGCACACATTTAACTAATGCCCTTCCCCCTAAGGTGGCTCTTCCATTTGGACACTTTAACATTAATTAATATTATTTTTGTATATTCTAGTATGGGACGACATAATCCTATCAATTTTAATGATTAAAGTCATTTCATATCACGAGCCGATTAGGTGAAACCCTAGGCTCAGCCCAGACGGTTCATTTGTTTTTCCATATCATTTTAGGTATTTTCCCAATAATCCGGATCCTCTGTTGAAATCGAGCAGAGAACCTTTGCTTCCGCTGCTCTGATTAGTCCATCTCATCCTGACTGTGTTAGAGCAGCTCAGCTCTGACACAGTCAGGCTAATCTGGACCAATCAGAGAAGTGATGAGCAGAGTTTCTCTGCTTGGTTTCAACACAGGATCCGGACTCTTTTCCCAAACATGGAGCAGATTCCATTGTCAGGTGAACCATACCTTAGGAAACAGTGGTGATTGGCCGTTAATGGGCCTCGAATTTTTGGATCGAGTTGATATTTGTTCCCCCCCATCCAGGCTTATGTGACCTTATCAACAGATTGAATGGAAAATAAACAATATGGAAACATTAAGGTGCACCCCTAAGATGTTTTTAATGGTAGGATGTTCAATAACCACTGTTTCTTATGGTATGGTCCACCTGATAATTGGATTTGCTTCATCTTTGGGATAATTCTCTAAAATGATCTGAAAAAAAGGATAGACGGTGTGAATACAGAATATATACATCAAGGTGGGCCCATGATAGGAGCCGCACCGTCTTGGGTGATGCCGAGGTCTCACCATGGAGATTACTTTTTCATTTTTGGTGAATGTTTTTCGCCGTAGACCGGTCATTATATATATATATATATATAATATATATATATATATATATATATATATATATATATATATATATATATATTCCCAAGAAATACCCTTTCACAATGGAGAGGATTCAGACCGGTCATTTTATATGATATATGTTGATGCTGAAAATTGGTCAACAGATGAGATGAGGTGATCTCCAACTGGTCAGCAGATGAGATGAGGTGACCTCCAACTTGGACAGATGGATGCAATTGATCTCCTGCAGGTGTGCGGTCTGGATCTGAACTGAAGGTTTCTTCGATCCTGTAGAGCACAAAGGAAAGCTAAAGGGGGTGGCTGGGGTCCAGCCGTTAGCCCTCTGATGCCTAAGTTAGTTGGATCTTGAAAGATTAAATATCTCTCTTTTAATCAGTTTTTGTATCGTACCTAGATAATGAAGAGGACGCGTCAATTTATAGACTTAGGTTACAGAGTTGTATTCCCTTTTTGAAGCCGTGATTTCAAGGGAAGGATTCTCGAATCAACGTAATTCTTGGGCCGTTCTGTAGTTATAGTAGATGTTCTCGTATTCCCCAACGATTCTCCAGATCTTTCTCCTATTTTTCTGGCTGAAGCCTAGATCTCGGCAGGTCGTCAAGTCGTCATGGAGGTCTCAGGTCGTTGGCCTAACCTCAAGTCGTCAGGTCATCGGGCCTCAGGTCGTCCTGTAGGTCTTAGGTCGTCAGGTCATCGGCCTAGCCTCAGGTCGTCAGGTCATCGGGCATCGGGTCGTCCTGGAGGTCTTAGGTCGACAGGTTATCGGCCTAGCCTCAGGTCGTCAGGTCATCGGGCCTCAGGTCGTCCTGGAGGTCTCAGGTCGTCAGGTCATCGGGCCTCAGGTCGTCTTGGAGGCCTCAAGTCGTCTTGGAGATCTCAGGTCGTCAGGTCATCGGCCCAGTCTCAGGTCAGATTTGAGGACCTGTACCTGGGTCCGCTGCACTATGGGCTTTCCCCGTGACCTGAGGTCAGCTCGGATTTACCCATAACAGAAGCCCCCCTACTCTCGAGCCTGACTTGCTCGGCTTGGGAGTAAAGAGAAATGGATGAGATGACATATGAATTTGGCCAACTGCATGAGGTCGGCCTGGTAGGGTGGCCTGTAGGCTCTGCCAATTATACGGGTCGACGTGTAGAGGTGACCTTTAGACACTTCGCGTTTTGGTTCAACTCTTTCGTCCATTTCGACTGCCCAAGTCCGTCTTTTGACTCTTGGTCTAGGGTTATTTCTCGATTGCCTAAGTCGGTCTTTCAACTCTTAATCTAGGGTCATTCCAACTACCCAGGTCGGTCTTTTGACACTTAATCTAGGGCTCTTCCGACTGCCCAGGTCGGTCTTTCGACTCTTAGTCTAGGGCCATTCTGACTGCCCATGTCGGTCTTTCGACACTTAGTCTAGGGCTCTTCCGATTGCCCAGGTCGGTCTTTTCGACTCTTAGTCTAGGGCCATTCTTCGAGTGCCCAAGTCGGTCTTTCAACTATTGGTCTAGGGCTCTTCTGACTGCCCAGGTCGGTCTTTTAACTCTTAGTCTAGGGCCCTTATAGCTCAATTCGGCCTCGTTAGCCTCTGGGCTCTGATAGTTCAGCTCGACCTCGTCAGCCTCCGGGCTCTGATAGCTCAGCTCGACCTTGTCAGCCTCAGGGCTCTGATAGCTCAGCTCGGCCTCGTCAGCCTCAGGGCTCTGATAGCTCAGCTTGGCCTCGTCAGCCTCTGTGCTCTGATAGCTCAGCTGTCGTTCCCACAGACGGCGCCAATCTGTTGATGCTAAAAATTGGTCAACAGATGAGATGAGGTAATCTCCAACTGGTCAGCAGACGAGATGAGGTGACCTCTAACTTGGACGGATGGATGCAACTGATCTCCTCTAGGTGTGCGGTCTAGATTTGAACTAAATGTTTCTTAGATCCTGTAGAGCACAAAAGAAAGCTAAGGGGGTGGCTGGGGTCCAGCTGTTAGCCCTCCGATGCCTAAGTTAGTTGGATCTTGAAAGATTAAATATCTCTCTTTTGATCAGTTTTTGTATCATACCTTGATAATGAAGAGGACGCGTCAATTTATAGACTTAGGTTGCAGAGTTGTATTCCCTTTTTGAAGCCGTGATTTCAAGGGAGGGATTCTCGGATCAGCGTGATTCTTGGGCCGTTTCGTAGTTATAGGAGATGTTCTCGTATTCCCCAACGATTCTCTAGATCTTTCTCCTATTTTTCTAGCTAAAGCCTAGATCTCGGCAGGTCGTCAGGTCGTCCTGGAGGTCTTAGGTCGTCAGGTCGTCGGCCTAACCTCAAGTTGTCAGGTCATCGGGCCTCAGGTCATCCTGTAGGTCTTAGGTCGTCAGGTCATCGGCCTAGCCTCAGGTCGTCAGGTCATCGGGCATCGGGTCGTCCTGGAGGTCTTAGGTCGTCAGGTCATCGGCCTAGCCTCAGGTCGTCAGGTCATCGGGCCTCAGGTCGTCAGGTCATCGGGCCTTAGGTCGTCTTGGAGGCCTTAGGTCGTCAGGTCATCGGCCCAGTCTCAGGTCAGATTTGAGGACCTGTACCTGGGTCCGCTGGACTATGGGCTTTCCCCATGACCTGAGGTCAAGTCGGATTTACCCATAACAATATATATATATATATATATATATATATATATATATATATATATATATATATATATATAATGTGATTCCCAAGAAATACCCTTTCACATTGGAGAGGATTCAGCCAGGTCAGGCCATGACCGTGGGGACCACCTTGATGTATTTGTTTCATATCCACACCGATCATCATTTTTCTCATATCATTTTATGATGTGGGACCAAAATAGAAATAGATCCAGATCTAAGGTGGACTACACCACAGGAAACAGTTGTGATTGACCATTAAAAACTTCTGGTGGGTCACAAATGTTTTGGATCATGCTGCTATTTATGTTTTCTCTTTATCTAGGTATTTTTTATATTATCAATAGGTTCGATGGCAATTAAACATTATAGTTGTCCCTGGGAAGTTTTTAATTGTAGTTGATCGATCCTGCTGTTTCTTGTGGTGTGGTCTATCTGAGATTTGGATCTACTTCATTTTTTGGGAAAGATCCTAAAATGATATATAAAAACGTACAAAATGGCGTGGATATACAACACATACATTAAGGTGGGCCCCATGGTCACTGATCAGGCCCTGTCCTGACTGAATCCGCTCTCATTTCACAGGACCAAGTCTTTGTACGAGATAGTTGTAACCATTTAATTTAACGAAAGATTCTGGGGAGTAATTTGATACTCTGGTAAAGCACAACACTTGATACACAGGTACTCATAATTATACATGTGGCGTACGTACGTGAACTCCAATTAAATGAACTAAACTTTGGAATCCGCTGTTGTTGATTCATGCACCTAAAATCAAATTAGCTGAACAATCCTAAATACGTTGAAATTGAGCCATTGGATATTTTTCATTTTTAACGGTCCAATACATGTCCATACATTAAACTTCGACCCCATTGTTGTTGTCGAGATTTCAACAACTAATAAAGTGAGGTTGAAAATCTCTCTCTGAAACCTGCAAGGACAGACAACCGCTAAAGGAGGGGCCGAGGACCGGCCGTTATTCCTCCAATGCTTAAGTCAGTCCAAGGTTCTGGAAAAAGAAATAATCTATTTCTTGAGTTAGAGATTTTCGTACCTTAATAATGAAGAGGAAATATCCTTTTATAGACTTAAGTTCAGGAGTTATACTTCTATAAGGAAACGTAATTCTCGTGGAGAAAATCTTGGATCTCCGAGATATTTGGGCTGTTCCATAGTCGCTGGAGGCATTTGCGCATCAGTTGATTATTCTCCGAACCCTTCTTCCATTATCTCGGCATAAGCATAAGATCACGAGATTGTCGTCAAAAGACCCAGCTCGTCGTATGGCTGAAGTCGGTCTTTTATAGGCATCTAGAAGTAAGTCTCCACATCAGATCGGATAATACCGACCTGTCTTCAGGTCGGTCCGCAGTTGGTCAATTCAGGTCGGGCCTGACCTGAGGTCAGCTCATATTTTACCTATAACACCCATAATTCAACAGTTTAATTTAAATTAATTGTATGTGTGCATGCACGTGCATACACCAACAAAAGATTTTGTACAAGTAAGTTAGGGTGGATTTCCAACTGTATTTGCCAAGCGCCTGAGTATCACCCATTACATTCGCCAGAGTATCAAAGTTTTATTTTATTTTCCCTATAAAATAAGGGTCAAATAAGGGGCTCCACTATGTACCAAATACCATTCAAATGATAGGACAAATAAGGGGCTCACCATGTACCAAATACCATTCAAATGGTAGGACCCACCATAAAGATCAGCTAGCACGAAACCATTTGCAATAATGGAGAGTAGATGGTCTCCCTCAATAGGTGTGGTCCACCTGAGCTATTTTTGATTCCGCTCAGCTCGATTCATCCAACTCAATTTATATATATATATATATATATATATATATATATATATATATATATATATATATATATATATAGAGGAATGCTTACCTGGGCACCTCTCGTGAGAGACACTCGTGGGCACTTTTTCTTGGCTCATTGCACGTGATGTGAGCCCAAAATCTGAGCCATCCATGTGATGCAGCATCCAAAAAACCCCTAGGGCCCATCTTTCAACCTGATCCAAAACTCTGGTGGGCCGCAGCAGAAAGCAAGAGGCAAATCAAAGCACGTGAAACTATTTCCTTCTTTCATGGCCCACCAAAGTCTTGGAACAAGTTGAAAGATGGGCTCTAGGGGTTTTTTGGGGGTGCTGCATCACATGGACGGCTCAGATTTTGGGCTCACATCACGTGCGATGAGCCAAGAAAAAGTGCTCACGAGTGTCTCTCACGAGAGGTGCCCTGGTGAGCAATCCTATATATATATATATATATATATATATATATATATATATATATATATATATATATATATATATATAAGTTTGTCAGAACAACACTTTTTTTTTCAAGCTTAAGCTTGAGCTCAAACTCGTCTCCAAAGTTTTGTGAGCCAGCTCGACCATGTCAGTCTCGAGCCGAACACAAGCTACGGTGGTTATTAAACGAGCCTAACTTGAAGAGGGCAAAGCTCTATTCAACAGTAAATGAGCAATAGGTGAGAGACTTTCTGGCATCCCCCATCCACAGTTTACCCCGTGAAATCAATAATCAGAACCATTAAACATTGTCCCCCAAATGTACTTGATGAGAAATACATATAAAGCCGGACGATTTGGTGGTAGGTTAACTTCCAGCCGTGCATGAGATGGTTCTCATCATGTGATATCTGAGCCGTGGATAAGATGGGCACTCATCATGAAGTTGAACATGTGACAAAGAGCAGGTTGGCTGCACATTAATATGGACCGTTGGGGTGTTTTCTTAAACCAGTGTAGCGGCCAGCGACCATATTGATTTTCACATAATCATCTTGATCTGTCCATCATGATACTGTGAGAGACATCTGGGCATACCATTCCTCCTCTTTCCAGTGGTGTAGCAAACTTGAGTTTTACCGTACCAGTTTTATCCACACCGTCCATCTATTTTTCCATATCATTTTCAGTATAAAATAGAAAATGAGGCAGATCCAAAGCTCAAGTGGACCACACATTTGCCACTATTAAAAACTAATAAACTGCAGAAGTCAACGATATGTGACCCCAGGAATTTCAGTATCACGATGCTTCTTCGATTGTAGCCGTTGGACCCCAAAGAGCACGTGATGTTTTTCAACTGTCATCCCTGACCAGAGACGGTAGGTCGATCACCTCTCCTACCGTAGTTCTCGAATCACAAAGAATATAAAAGAAAAAGAGACTTCGAAAATGTAATATAATGAATGTAAAACGCTCGAAATAGGAACTAACCTAAAAATCAAATCCGTCACGATACTCCGAAAACCAACACTATTTATCATTTGAATGATAAATATCTTCAGCAAGTTAGGATGATCTTGAGAACCAAAAGCCGGTTTTTATCTTTCAATAGTTTGCCGGAGTTGGTGCAACAAGATGCTTTATAAGATTCGGGAAAAGTACAACCCGTGATTGAGATTTTGGGATGTCTACGTTTCAATACTAGCTTAATTTTGAATGATATTTATCATTTTTGCTTTTATTTGATCGGATTACTGGCAGCTATGCCAGCTAAGAGCGCTAAGGCCCAACCCGTTGGGCCGCATCGCCCAACCAACCGATTTCATCGAGCTCGATGGGGTTTAACTATATAATATGCAGGGCATTGAGTAAGGCCTAACACTCTATGCTGGCTAAGTGCCAGGACTGCCAGGCCTAGTGAAAGCCGGGGCAGGCCAGAAGAAAACGAGGTAGACCCGGTACTTTATCAGTCGCTGGGCAGGATGTAGTAAAAGATTCTAGTACAATTCCATACCCGTGTGTTTACTCCGTCATAAAACGATCAGTGGACCGCACCCAATAGTAAGCTTGGTTGCATTAAATGTAAGAGTCATCTCTAGTTTAGTCCACTTGAGTGTTGGATCTGGCTCATTTGTGTGCCCATACCTTAACATGATCTGAGAAAAGGATTTGACTGCCGCGTGCATAAACAGATACATCATCACGGCAGCGCCCTCAGTGCCTAGATCGGGATTGGCAGGGTAGCACCCACTCTCCACTGGAAGTCGGATTGGGTCCTAAGTTACTCAGTACAGAGTAAACTCAGTTGGGCTCACTGTAAATGTATGTAGTTGATCTACACCGTTCATATGTTTTCCAGATCATTTAAGGGGTTGAAGCCAAAATTGAAGCATATCTAAAACTCAGGTGGACCATACCACAAGAAACAGTGGGTATAATGCTTTACACCGTTGAAACCTTTCTAGGGCTGCAGTGATGTTTATTTGTTATCCAACCTGTTGGCAATATCACAAAGACGTTGATGAAGGGAAAAAATAAATATTAGCTTGATCCAAAACTTCTGCGGCCTCAATAATTTTTCAACAGTACAGTACAGGTTCAATTCACATTATTTCCTATGGTGTGGTCCACCTAAGATTTGTATATCCTTCATTTTTTGTTTCAAGCCATAAAATTATCTGTTAAAATGGATGAATGGAGTGGATGAAATGCATAAATCATGGTGGACCCTACAGAGTTTGTGTACTACTCAGTAGGCAATCCCCTTCCCTCTCCAGGGGGTGGAGAGCAGTGAGAGCAGACTGGGTGAGACCCCGGCCTCGCTCAAGACCGTGCAGGGTAGGTTTGTACAAAGGTCGGGTTAGGCTCAATCCTGGGCTAAACCTAAACATATTTTAAAGATTTGAGTTTCGGTTCAGGTTGTGACCTGGTTGGGTTGACCTAACCCTAACCCTAACCCTACCCTACTTGCAAAAGGGTCAATCCTAACCCTACCCAAGCCTATATACTGAACTGGGTCAACCTATAAAGGGTCAATCCTAACCCTACCCAAGCCAAAAGGGTCAATCTTAACCCTACCCTACTTGAGATGGAATGCTAACCTATAAAAGCCTAAATATTCTATTGTGCGATATTCCAATCAGTGCAAAGTATTTTTTATGTAGTGACTATCCATAGTAAAGCCCTTCTCATCAATGATTTGGATCACTTAACAATGATCTTATTTGAACAAATAAAAATGTGAACATAACGATACAAAACTTTCGGCCACAAACTTAAGTGGGCTGAAAATGTGAGAATTGAATGTCCACAATAGGACGTGGGGCCACAAAATTTTTAAATCAAGCTAATATTTGTGTTTTCAATTCATCACAATAGGAATGACAATATTATAAATGATACAGATGACATATAAACATCATTGTTGACCCTAGGGATGTTTCAACTATCGGAATTTTCGAGGCGCGCACGCGCGCGCACACACACACACACACACACACACACACACACACACACATATATATAGAATACTTTGACAGAACTTGGGGTGGTTCGGGTCGCGCAGAACAGGTTGGGTCTACATGGGTCGGGGTACGGGTCGGGTCGTATGGGTTTGGCGTGTATCCTAGACTGTACCTAGATTAAAAATGGTTCAGCCGCATTCACCTAGAACTGGACCATTTTCTCTATCGGGTCGAGGCAGATCGTGTTTATGCTCGGTCGGATCGGGTGGGTCGGTCGGGTTAACCCAGTAGATGTGCAGCCCTAGGTGCCACCCTTACCATGGGGCCATCTTAATATATGTATTATGTATCCACATGGTCTATTTATTTTTTCATATCATTTTAGGGCATTATTCTAAAAAGGAAGTAGATCCAATTATTTTAATGGGCCACAAAAGTTTTAGATAAAGTTGATATTTTGTTTTTAAGGTGCGCCATAAGAAGTTTTTAATGGTAGGAAGGTCAATCACCACTGTTTCTCATGGAATGGTCCACCTAATAATTAGATCTGCTTCATTCTTCGGATAATACCTTAAAATGATCTGGAAAAACAGATGGACGGAGTGGATACATAATACAGAAATCAAGGTGGGCCCCACGTTAACCCCACGGTAAGGACAGCACCATCTTGGGTGAGGCCGGGGTTTTACCTAATCCGTTCTAAAGGGGGGTTGGTACCAGGCAGATGTGGGGGCCCAAGTGGTGTATGCATCACATCACACCCACATGTCCTGAAGATCAGATTAATCCAAAACTCTGGTATAAGCCACAGCACACAGATCAATGTTGGAGAGGATGATACCCTTGATTCCCACCGGGGCCCACTTGAGTTTAGGAGCAGCCTGCTTTATTGTCCTTACCCTCCATCCATGTCAGATGAAAGGACTGTACAGACTCAAATTGCATGGTGACCAAAAACCCACGTTGCAACATGGGCGGCCGAGGACTTATTGGTTTGTCCGAGATAAGGGCACCCAAAGCTAACGTACTTGATCTGACAGCATCACATGGTTCAATTAAATCTCACCAAATCCCAACCACACAATCTGTGTCCCTACACTACAGCCTGGGTTTGGGTGGTACCAGGCATATAAAAGGCAAGCATATCCTCTCTACTTGTCTTTTATGCTATGGCCCACTTAAGGGCGTGTTTGGATTACCGACTACTGGGCTGTAATATATGGTAAATGAGTAGTAAACCATGATAGTGGTCATATGCAATACTCCTACCGTTACACTTTTCATCTTTATAGTATTCTAGGTGGTTATTAGATATATGTAGATATACTTTCGGTAATACATATTATATCCACACCTTCATCTATTTTGCAACATTGTTTTAAGGTATGTTTTAAAAAATGAGGAAGATTCAATACTTCTGTGGCCCCAAGAATCTTGTAATGGTAGGCGTTCAATTCCATTGCTTTCCGTGATGTAGTGTGGTCCATTTTTTGTTTTGACCCACATCAGTTTTTATAAAATGATCTCTCAAGAATGATGAATGGTGTGGATATAATACATAAATCATGATCAACCCCTGAAACTATGCCACGGGAACACACCTTGCCCATCCGTTTCCTGCCATGATCACCAATTTACCATTATTTGATAATAGACTATATCCAATCGAAGATAAGATGCAATTACGTAAGTTTTTCACCCTATTATTGCAGTAGTCTATTTTACAAACAGGCCCTAAGTTTCAAATTCTGCCTACTTTCAGGGCCTCTAGATTAGCTATAGGTGACTGCAATGGACAGGTCAGATGTCATGAATATGTCAGGGAACGGGTTAGCGGTTAGCCAGGTAACAACTTAATGGGTGTTACCCTTACCATATGGGGTCCATCTTGATGAATGTGTTTCATATCCATGCCGTCCATCCATATTTTTAGCTCATTTAAGGACGTTATGCCAAAAATTAAGCAAATCCAAATCTCAGGTGGACTCCACCACTAGAAAAATGATGAATGACCATTAAAAGCTTTTTATAGGCAAAAAAAAAAAAAAGTTTGGATCAATCCAATCTTTGTATTTTCCCTTATCCCGTTCTGGTTGACCTTATCAACAGGTTGGATGACAAATAAAGATTACAGATCTTCTTAAAGTCGGCCATAAGTTTTTAATGATGAGTGTTCATTCATCACTGTTTCTTGTGGTATGGTCCACCTGAGATTTGGATATGATTAATGTTTGGCACCAAGCCCTAAAATTAGCTGGCAAAATGAATGGACAGAGTGGATATACAACATATGTCATCAAGGTGGCCCTATGGTAATTAAGGATAACACCCACTTAGCTCCCATATATCTAGCAGGCACCACAGATGTCTGGTACGATCACAGCACACCCCTGAAACAAAAGAAGCTACTTGTTATAGGGGCCACAGAACATGGAAGGATAAAACTAGCCCTTGAAATGAAAACACCATAGAATGTTTTCACTGACAGGATTGGGTAGCCTTGGTGGGCCCCACTTTGTAAACTACGGTCCTCCGGGATCTTTTGATTTAAAAATAATAAAAAAAATAATAATAACCAACACCATCTATTTCTTGTGGTTCATCTAACGCGCCATCGAACTCGTTTAGGCCTAAGTCCGGGTTGGGACTCGTTAGAGTCAGCATGACTCGTCCCAGTCAAGGTTGGTATGAAACCAAATCAGGTCCGACCAAGTCCAAGTCATCTTAGACAAGTAAGCGTGGCAAAATTCCACAAGAGGTGTCAACCCGCACGAAACCCACATGAAGAAATAAGTGTTAGCCTTATTGTGCTGGGTCACTAACGAGTTGGCCTATTAAGATAACGGATTGGTTTAGTGTTTCACCCATAAAACCCGTTTACCCATTAATGAAGGTGTTTTGGTAATTACCCTTAGTGTGGTGAGAAAACCCTAAGCTAAGCTAAGACAGTTAGACACACACTCACTCTCACACTCTCTCTCTCTCTCTCTCTCTCTCTCTCTCTCTCAAAGAGACTTTTCTCCATCTTTCTACCCATGGCCCCACACGGCCACACCTTAATATCTCTATCAAATCAAGCCTCTTCTCCAAGTCAAGGTTGGTGTCAAACCAAATCAGATCCGACCAAGTCCAAGTCATCTTAACAAGTCATGTGAGATTGGTTAGATACTTAAAACCATGAACAAACTCCCCCATCTCAAGGTTGCTTTCAATCTTGTGTAAAACATCTGCACCTTTAAAAATCTAGAAGAGCATGGCATGTTATGTTAGAAAATTTCTTTCTTTCCATCATTTATTAACGCGTTTGGTTGCACTGAATATCATGTGACATCATATAAATCCATCTAATTTGGTACAAAATATCACTGAATTTCATGATTTTTGGTGCAACCAAACCCACCTAAAAATGAGTTCATCACATGATTTTTGGTGCAACCAAACCCACCTAAAAATGAGTTCGTCACATTTTTTATCAGTCATCAGCTGAAATATGTAATTATTTTTAACTAAAATGAGATGAAGTCATTTTCGGTGTGCTTGCCAAACAGGCCCTAACGGTTCTATCCAAAGCCTTTAAATAGCATGTGGCAAGGCCGATTTTCGATCCAAACGGTCCATTCATTAATACCACTAAGGGCAACCCATGGTGTGAAAATTACACCAATCAAGTGATCATAACCATCCGATCAACGGCATAAACATGTATGGTTAAGATTGAGCTAAGAAATAAATAGGTGCAATCATCATCTTGAAATATCTATCAGATATACTCACCATGTATTGCCTATATTCCATGAAAGCAATTTCGTCATCTGATTTATGGGCAGAAAAATGGCCGGTTATAACAGAGTATAGCCTCTATTCAAAGGATTAGAATCATCTGATCAATGTGATTTTTTGCAGCATGGTTTGATCTTAGTGGTAAAAATGAATGGACAGTTTAGATCACTGAATTGCTATTTCCAATATCATGATATTAATTTCCTGAAAAGCAGGAAAAAGAATTAAGAGCCAAAAGTGCGTCTCCAATTATAATAATAAAATAATAATGTTCCCCAGCCCAAAATAATAATAACAAATTAAAAAATTAAAATTAAAATTAAAAAAGAAAAGGAAAAATGAAAAAGGAAGAAAAAATCATAGGTGCTGGCTTGGCTAGGATGAATTCAGTGAGTGGTCTGGATGAATTCTCCAGATCTTGCTTGGAGTGCCATAATGCTAAGGGCTGTTTGTTTTTTAATTTACACCATAAATGTAGTATTAATGAAGAATTATTACTTCTTACACCTGGTTAGAACAGAGGAATTTATTTTGTAATTTAGACTTGAACAGTGAGTAAAGACGACCAAATCGAACGGCAATTATGGTTTAAAATTTGTAGGGCCCACCATTATGCGTGTCTAATCCACACCATCCATTTTTATGCATGCTTATTTTAGCGCATGAGCCAAAAAATGAGGCAGATACAAAGCTCGAGTGGACTACACCTCTGAAAACAGGAGGAATTGAAAGCCTATCGTTGAAAATTAAAATAAGCCTAAGAGGCCAACAGGGATTTGTACTTGTCATCCAAACTGTTCATAACATCACACGAGACATGGATGAAGGGAAAAATACAAACATCGGCTTGATCCAAAACTTCTGTGGTCCCAAAGAAGAAAGGTAAGCATTCAATTCTTCTTGTTTCCTATAGTGTAGTCCACTTGAGCTTTGGATCTATCTCATTTTTGGGCTTATCCCTGAGAGGAAAAATTGGATCGATGACGTGAATTGACACATACATAACAGTGGGCCCCACAGTTTTCGTAAATTAGAAAACAAACAGGCCCTAATTGCAGGGCACTTGCATAACACACTTAGGGTGCGTTTGGATGCCACTTAAAAATGAGTTTTATCTTTTAACCCACATTTATATGTACTAGAAATCAGTTTTCTTTCACCATTAAAAGCTGAAAACCATAAATATATACGTACTAGAAATCAGTTTTCTTTCACCATTAAAAGCTGAAAACCAACCATTTATGGATGGGATGGTGTCATCAGTTCTTTTTTGCACTGTAGCTCATAAGTGTGTTCTTTAATTAATGGACAGTTCAGATCAATCGATGGGACTGTTCAAAAGACCTGATGCAATAACAGCCGCTCCAGCAGAGCTCTATAAGTGGTGCTCCTCGCTACATCAGCTCACTTGAACTTTCCATTCAGTCAATCTGAACTGTCCATTAAGTCTAGAACACATCTCATAGGTTTGTATAAAAAAAATTTACTTATCAGATGATCCAGTCCGTCTATGATTTGGCCTTATTTTCCACAACCATCCATTTTTTAAGCCACGATGGGATGGTCACAGTTGCCTAACAAAAGTGATTCTTTAGAATAACAAGCAAGCCATGTTGGCCCTAACAAAATAGATGGATCAAATTGTTGACTAGATATACTTCTGTGCAAATTATCTTGGCCGTTTATATTAAAGGCCATTGATCAAATGGTTCTTATTTTGCTGATCATTGTCATTTACACATTATAGCCTGTGAAATGTGCTCTGAACCTAGTGGACAGTCTAGATCAATGGATTGATCTAAGTATCCTAATGCTACGTAGTTAAAGCGCTTGATATTCTGCTTTAATACCATGTTTAATAATCAATTACTCTAAAAACTTTTGCATGACCCACATTTTGTATAGTTCAGCTATTCTATGCAAGTGAACATTTGAGAGAACGAAGGGTTGCATGAGAAAGTTCAAATAACACTTCTAATTGCTAGTCATGAGTGGAGCCGGTCCTGTAACAAGATCGATCGGGAAATTGATTGACAATGCCATTTTGTTTTATTTCCAGGTGTAGGGCACAGATAGCAACGGTATCAGTTTCACCTAATCCTACTTGATTGGGAGTGACTTAGGACAATTGAGCAAAGCATCTTCCACAAGTGTATCTATTTAGCTATGATTCCATCTTCATTTGAAATAATGGTGGCCCCCAACGTCTTATTTATGGGCCCACAGTAATTATGTATTAGAGATCATAGCTTAGGTTACACCACCCCCCCGCATTGGGAATTGATACAGGAACTTAGCATATGGTCATTCATCTAAAATAAGATGAATGCATTTTTTAAGTGGCAACCAAACAGGCCCTGAGTTTCTTTATATTAATGAGAGTAAGGATATGACTATATATTTGAGTGGGCCCTACTCAGTAAACTTAGACACCCTAGTCTTGTTTTTTGTTAATAAAACTTTTAGGTCAGAATTAAAAAAAAAAAAAAAAAACCATCAATTTTTCCTTCATTTCAAAATTCTTTTCAATTTTGTATAAAAGCACACAAGCCTTCAAAAAAAATTAAAAAAACCATAGTAAAAGAGAATTGGATCTTAAGTTAGAAAATTCGATTATTACAATAATTCCTTTAAATGAAAATTCATAAAAGTAAAAAAAAAAATGATTTCAATACTATTTAATTTGATACTAAGCGTTCTCCTAATTCTTTTATAGCTTCAAAATTGTACCAGCTGACTACTAACTACTGTAGTTTTTTGCTTTTGTTTTACCCATATGATAATCATCGCATGTCCCACATTTTGGACGGCTCAGATGTTCTGTACAAGGGTTGCATGTGAAAAAGCTCCAAGTACAAAAGAATGGGAATATTTCTCATTTCTCATCAGTAGGGACACTGATCCTGGCACGCGATATGATGGCAATTCTAGAAGATTCCAAGTCCAACCAGTTGGACCACAAGTTACAGTCCACCCAATGAATAACATCCAGCCTATTATTTTCATGTGAAATCCAATCCGTCCAATAGGTTGGCCCCATCATGAGGATTATCTATCGCAAACATTAGCCCCACCCACTCATCAAGTGGGCCACACAATAAAAAACAATGCCTAGCAATTGATAAATTACAAAATATAAGCATGGTCCACCTGATGAGTGGATGTAGCTATTTTTTCACAGAAGGTGATCCTCGTCATAGGAAAAAAAATCTATTTGATGGGTTAGATGTTCCACACAGAAGACAGGTTAGAAATTATTCATAGGATGGACGGTAACTAGTGGTCCAACCGGCTGGACCTGATGATTTTGTTTTGTCTCCAGAAGGGCCATCACACCGTAGATTGACTTGGGACAACCGACCAAAGCATCCTCCACACGTGTCTCTATCTGTATGAAAAGGCACTTTGGATTCTATGTTCATTTGACATGATGGTGGGCCCCACCGTGTTGTCGTGGCCTCATAAATAGCCGTGAGATCATTGTCATATGCCCATCACTCCTAGCTTCCCAAATCGCAAGATTTTTCTCATTAATAGCTATGGACTCTGAATTAATTTCTACAAACTGTCGCAGGGAGACTCAGCAACAAAAATCTCTGTGGGCCCACTGTCTCTGTGAAATCCACGCCGTTCATCATTTGCACAACTCATTTCAGGTTGTGACCCAAAAATAAGGCCAATAAAAAACTCGACTGTCCCGCACCACAAAAAAAAATAGGGTTGGGACACCTACCGTTGGATATTGGTCGTCCCATGCCACGTTTCCACGTGGTGTGGCCAACTTGAGTTTTGTATCAACCTGATTTCTTGGCTGACATCCTATCATGAGCTGGCCCAGATGGTAGACGGTGTGGATTTTACATGCACGTCATGGTGGGCCCACAGAGTTTTTCCTTACACGGGCTAACCTTAGCATCAGGGACGTGGATTGGGTACTACACCTGCTTGTACCGTCCAAGTTCAGTGCACTGATGACGTGGCAGGATATCCTAACTTCAGTCCACTACATCACTGTTAGAGTTGGATCCGACCAAGTAACTATCATCCAATCACATCTCGCCACGTCATAGACGACTTACGGTGCCATACCAATTCACGGATTAACTGCTTAGTGGTCGTTACCCTAACCGTGTGGGGCCATGTTGACGTATTTGTTTATATATCCACGCCGTCCATATGTTTTTACACTCATTTTAGTACGTGATACCAAATCCTAAGAAGATTAAAATCTCAGGTGGACCATACCACTATAAACAGTGATGAATTACCATTAAAAACTTTTTGTGGGCTACAAAAGTTTTGGATCAAGCTTATATTTATATTTTCCCTTCATCCATATCTTCTTCACATTATCAGGTTGGATTGAAAATAAACATTAATTATAAAACCTTATGATTGGCTCTTTGAAAATTTTAATGGTGGAACCTATCTTCAAATGGTATGAAGAAACGGATGGACTGCATGGATATACAAAATATCACACATGTGGGCCACACAGTATTGGTAACAGTCCCACTAAGCTCTTCCCCAGGTAACACCTAATTCACCCACCACTACGTGGGATGGACCCTCTACCCCAATCGGTGTGCAATGGACTCAAGTTTTGGGTACCGACAAGAGGGGGCCATGATTCAATAATATGGACCATTGATCTGATGGGTCCCACTGTAGATGACCATGCCCCAAAAACATCCGCGATGGATCAACTATAACCTCATGATTTCTGGTATAAAAATTAACGGTTAAGAAGAGCCACCAGCAATGGTCCATCTACATGAACCTAATGTTGGGGTTAGTAGCCTCGCATATACACTATAAGTCAATTCATTTTTTATGTGGAAAAACCCCTTATGGGTAAAAAATCACGATACAAAGCGACATAAATCCACTATAACATCAGAAGTTAAGATAGAATAAACACAACCCATATTACAGCACCTAGAGATATCTGGGCTCCTTCTTAACTGTTTCTCTCACCCTATAACTCTCTCAATCACTTTAGGAAACCTCTATCTAATACTTATTATAGGGAGAAACTAATCTCGGACTACATCCCCTTACATAGAAAAAAATCGAAATTAAAAATTGCATGTGAAGCATACAATCCCAACACCTAAAAATGAAAGTACATATATTAGCATATATGATCTTCCAATCTTTGGCACATGGTCGATTGACAGTGGGATGCAACAAACCAATTTGGACCGTATTTCACATAGTGCTGTTTTTAGCACGAGGATTTGATCCGGATTTCGTTGAACTAGCGGTCTGGATTGGACTAACCAGGGTTTTTCATTTTGGCCCACCATGGAGATGCTATAGCTACAAAGTTACACCGATCACATCCAGCGGTGGTTCATCTGGGCCCACCTTGGAGAAGCTATAGCTATAAAACTACACCAATCAGATGGGACCAGATGGGACGATCTGAGCCCTCACTCGGTTTCGGTTGAGACCCATCCCCGGCCTCGGTGCTGGAAAAGCTCTATGGGCCGACCGTGATGTGTGTGTTTTATCCACGCCGTCCATTCATTTTGCCAGGTCATTTTAGGGAATGATCCAAAAAATAAGGCATATCTAAATCTCAAGTGGACCACACCACAGGAAACATTGGTAATTTAATGCCCACCGTTAAAAACTTCCTAACCCACTGTAATGTTTATCTCCCATCCAAGCTGTTGATTAGGTCACACAGACTTAGAAAAGGGATAACACAAATATCAACTTCATCCAAAACTTGTGGCCCCTAATAAGTTTTTAATGGTGGGCATTCATTCAGCACTGTTTCCTATGATGTGGTCCACCTGAGATTTGGATCTGCGCCATTTTTAATCCCATGCTCTACACTAAGCTGGCAAAATGAATAGACGGCTGGGATAAAACACATTCATCATAGGTGGGGCCCACATATCTTTTCTAGCACCAACGTCGGTACTGGATTGGCCACTGCCGAATCCGACCCATATGTGGTGTTTGGGAGCGGAGCGCCGAGGAATTGCCGTAGTAAAACGCAGTAGTATTTCCACGCACAGTATTTATACGGTAGAAAAGTCCAAATCGGGACCATTGATGAAAGGTGATGGAATTGATAATACAGCGAGAGTAGGTTGGCCAGGTCATGACCGTGGCACGGATTTTGACCCCACCACGACGTGACGTGATTTGTCGATGGCTGATCCACGTGGTGGGCCCCACCACCGTATCATTTAGAGCAGGTTTTGGCTTTAAAAATAGTCGCTACTTTCCACACGGCTTATGCGGCTCACCTCGGCGTTTGAGCCGAGCTATTGCTATGTGCTATTTGCTTTCGTGTGGGAGGAGCGGATTGCCTGTGAACCCAGGTGTGTGGGATCCACCGTTATAAATCCAGTCCGTCCATCTGTTTTTAAGGGCTACATTAACACAGGATTCTAAAACTCAGGTTGATCCAAAACTCAAGTGGGCCACAGAAACAAAATAATAAGAACAGCAACGTCCACCGTTGAAACCTTCATGGAGTTGAGCGTAATGTTTATATGCCATCCAAACGGTTGATAGAATTATTACCACTCAAATAAACCATAGGGAAAATTATCATGCAGATGCAAAACTTCTGTCACTGACATGCCTGCAATCCCCACTATTTCCTGTGGTATGGCCCACATGAGTTTTGGGTCTACCTTATTTTCATATTATTGTCCTCTTGTGGTCTTTCAAAACACATGGACGGAGTGGATTTGTGACGGACATGTCTATTGTTGCCACACAGCTCCGTGGGATGGGAGCGGATTAGGTGAGACCCGGCCTTACCCAACACGGTCCATCCGGTTTTTCAGATCATTTTAGAGTATTATAAAAAAAAAATGAAGCAGATCCAATTATCGGGTGGACCATGCCATAGGAAACAGTGGTGATTGACCATTAATTGGCCACAAAAGTTATCGATCAAGTTTTTTTTTTTTTTTTTTCCTCTCCATCTAGGCTTGTGTAACCTTATCAACAGATTGGATGGCAAATAAACACTATGAAATATTAAGATGAGCCCTAAGAATTTTTTTAATGGTAAGGTGTTCAGTCACCACTGTTTCCTAGTTTAGGGTGCATTTGAGATTTGGATCTTCTACAATTTTTGGACCAATCTCTGGAATGACCTGGAAAAATGGATGGACGGTGTGGATACAAAATACATACACCAAGGTGGGCCCCATGGTAAGGGTCGCACCGTCCTGGGTGAGGCTGGGTTCTCACCTAATCCGTTCCCTCTTGGGAAGGGCCGGACTCCTCTTTTAACAGTGGTGATTCGTCCTCATGTCGCAAGCAGACCATTCAAATGGCGGGGGCGTACCGTAGATGAATGTCTACTAAGTCGGACGCAGATCTGGTACTCCTCGGTTCTGTACGGACATCGGCATAGGCATCACATGGTATGGATTTGCTGCCGTGGGATTGCCTGACTTCGACTAACAACTTTTACGCAAGCTTTACCTACATCGGCATAGGCATCACATGGTATGGATTTGCTGCCGTGGGATTGCCTGACTTCGACTAACGACTTTTACACAAGCTTTACCTAACCTGGTCAGAGAGGCAGATTAAATACCTAATACCTTAATATCTGAATTTGATAGGACGGCAGACAGCTGTTAAAAATAAATGACACCTAAAATATGTCTAAAGATTGTTGGGTGAGTACTTTCTTAACCTAACTGTTATTTTATACTTTTTTTTTAGGTGTTATAATGTGTTTTCTTGCCAAGAAAAGGCCAGACTCCTCTTGAACAACCCTGACTCATTCTCACAAGTGTCATATTTTTCTAGGTATGTAGATTGGGTACCACCCCTATTCTGAGCTTAACACAGGCAAGGGCCAGCGTTATGTGTGGGTTTTTATCCTGATTATTAATCGATCTAATTTTTCATATCATTTTAGGGTATAAGCATAAAAATGAGACATATATATATATATATATATATATATATATATATATATATATATATATATATATATATATCCAAGGCTCAAGTGGACCACACACACACACACATAATAATGACACCCACCATTGAAACCTTCCTAGGGCCCACCTTGATGTTTATTTGCCATCCAACTTATTCATAAGGTTGTGCAGACCTAGATGAAGGAAAAACACAAATATTGGCTTGATCAAAACTTTTACAACTCTTAAGAAGTTTTTAATGAGGAGCATTCCATCTCCACTTTGTGGTCCACTTGAGCCTTGGATATGCCTATTTTTGGACTTCTACCCTAAAATGATATGGCATAATGGATGGATGGTGTGGGTAAAATTCATACATCACAGTGGACCCTCATAGCCCTTGCCTATGCTGAGCTCAAGACAGGTGAGGATAGTACCCAATTTGCATTCGTTTTCTTGGGGGTGGATTGGGTGGGGACCCAACAACACCCAACTAGTTGGTGGAGCTCTGTGGATCCCACAATGATGTATGTATTTAATTATACACATACTCTGTCCATTTTCCATCTCATTTTAGGGCATGAGCCCATAAATGAAGAAGATCCAAAGCTTAAGTGGACCACATTGAAAACCATGGGAGATTGAAGGCCTATAGTTAAAGACTTTGTGTGGGCCCACCAAATATTTATTTGTCATCTGATCTTTTCATAAAGTCATATAACCCTAGACAAAGTGAAAACACAAATATCATCTTGATCCAAAATTTTTGTGGCCCTAAAAAAAAAATTCAATAATAAGAGTTCAATCCCCACTATTTCTTGTGATGTGGCCCACTTAAGATTTGGTTCTACCTCATTTTTTGGCTCATGCTGGCTCATGCCTCAAAATGAGTTGAAAAAATGGATGAATGTCGTGGATAAAACACATACATCATGGTGCGGTCCATAGAGCTTTTCAACCAAGTAGTTGGGTGGTGTTGGGATCACCATCCAACCAAAATCTACCATTCAAAGTAGTGGAGCAGACAGTGGATGAATATGTCAAAGATTGGACGCAGAATGGCATTGCCCTTGCCTATGCTGATGTTAGTACAAGCATCATATGTGAAAATTGTCAATTTTGCCAACTTTTTTTTATATCTTTTTTTAGTTCATGTGTCATAGGAATGTATTTGATCCATGCCCTTCCTTAAGAGGTTCTTGTCCTGCATCAAATAGCCCACATGCCTTTTTTAATGGCCGAAAATTTGAGGTCATTCCTTCATCTTGATAGGCATGTCAAACAAATGGATTAGATGGTATGTAAATACTTGTGTAGACTCCATGATAGCTGGAAGGTTTTAATGGTGAGTATCTCATCTAAATTATTTTCTAGGGTCTGGCCTACTAGAGTTTTGGGTGCAGCATCCTACTTGTTGATTTTCTCGTTGTATAGAGTAGAGATTTATTAATTAAATTCGAACCTCGAGATACTTTGCATTTGAATTGTTCATTAAAACATCTATCGATGGGCAAATTTGAAATTTATCCCATGTAAATTTCAATGTATATAGTTAATTTAAAGTTTAACTTGGCTGATTCTCATTTAGAAGATGCCATTGATGCCTCGCTTCAGATTCTCTATGTCTTCTTGTCAACTTTTAGTTCTGATACCACTTATTGGGCCGGTTCCACCTCAAAATGACTAGTTATTATTAAGGGGCCTCTTCCCAATATACAGCCCAACAATCTCCCTAGCCTCTAGCCAATGTGGGACAACCCAACACATAGCCCTCATTTTTAAGGAGCGGTGTATGAACTAAAAGAGTAAAATTTTTTAACATAGATTTAGTATTGCTCTTACTCATATAAAGTTTAATATAGGCACAACATTGCATAAATTAATTGGATGTTAGGTTGCTGTCAGAGATAAAGACCCACTTGTATGGGTAATTGACCCAATAATTTTAAAAGGTATTTTATAAGTTTTCAAAATTTAACAACAACTTATTGTCCAATCAAACCTTGTAACATTGTGCTTGTGTTGAGGCAATGGCAACTCAATCTGACTATGAAACTTTTGGAGAATTTTTGTGCTATCTAAGCATAACAACATTTCAAGTAAGATGAATCCAATTACCATTCCCATAAAATTATATGAGAATCCAACTACCTAAACTTTGCATAAAAGAAATTTCCTTTCAAAGTAACTTCCACCGAAATAAACAAGACGAAAAATTCTCTCTAAAGTTAAAAAGCCACTCAACAAAGTTTATCCAAACATGCCCCAAGGGACCCGACAGTCTTCTATGAGATAAGCTGGCTTTGATGGTGTCTGTCCAACCACTGCCTTTGTCGAAAAGGGCGCTGATTAGTTTTTGCCGGAGTAACACACTAATGTGTTACCTAGACCCTGTGGGGCCCATCTTCATTAATATTTTTTAGATCCCTTCCATCCGTCAGATTTTCCAGATTATTTTAAAATACTATCCCAAAAATTAAGCAGATCCATATCTTCGTTGAACCACGACATTGGAAACAGTAGTGAATGACCATTAAAAACTTTCTATGGGCCACAAAAGTTTCGAATCTTGTCTTTTCTCTTGATCCAGGTATGGTTGACATTATCAACAGGTTGGATGGCAAATAAACATTACGGTAGGTTCTGAGTAGTTTTTAACGGTGGACGTTAAATCACCACTGCTTCCTATAGTGTGGTCCAACTGGGACTTGGATCTACTTATTTTTTGGAATAACGGCCTAAAATATATATTAAAAATTTATGGACGGCGTGGATATCAACAAATTCTCAGGGTGGGCCACAAGATAAGGGTAATACCCACAAAAGTTTTACCTCAGTAGCCATTGTATCCGATCATTCCTCATGGTTAAAATATGTGATTTTGCAATGATGATGTTACTTCAATAAAGGTAAAGTAGTAAGCACGTGCACTGCACATGCATTTAATTTGGTGATTGACGGGGTACTTTTCTTCGCGAATAACACTGCTATTTTCCGGTGATCACAACCGTTGATCAGGTTTTGTCCGTAGCCGATTGTCCATTGAAGGAGTGCATAAAAGATAGCCAATGGTTGCAAGGTGGACCATCCGGTACTGACTGGTGGCCCACCTAGCATTCTGACAGCTGAAAGGTGTTGAAAATCAGGTATGACAACTCGTCAGCTGTAGGTGTGTCGTGTGATTTCGGACCGTCTAAATCATGAAGAGATGGGTGTGGCCCACAAATGAAACTTATCGATCAATACTGACCGACCGATTGGTGGCCCCCAAAAAGAAAAAGGGGGCAAAAATCAGACGGTTACATTTCATCCCTCCAGCTAATATTCAAGTCATGCCCCACAATCTGGATGGTCTAGATCGGCATCACTTTGGGCACTCGTTTACCATTTACTAAACAGCATCAACCTCATTACTCGCCAGATTGACCGTTGAATCAGATCAATCTGAACCGATCAACTGATGGCCCACCTGGGCTAATGCCCCAGTAGTTAAGATTTGCAGCAAACGGTTGCTACCATTGGATTCTAGGCTCTTTGTTCTTTCTTTCTTTCTTTCTGGACCCTTGCTTTAAGTTCTTCTAACTTTCTACATTTGGGTGATAGATCTGATCATGTGTCCTTCAATCTATGCTTCTTTTGGGATCTGAATCATCCAAGGGACTGATCCACTGATTGAACGATCTAGATCAATTTCCAAAGTGCACCATCCAAGGGTTCATAAATGGTATAAGACCCACGTTGGGTGTAAACATTGATGATTCCGGATTCGGATTCGGAGGAAGGTTCCTTAGAATGATCTGAACCGCTTATATTCTCGTTACTACGGTATAAAAGTCATGGTATTGTAGTTATTCTTCATTGTGATCCTAACCTTTGAATCTCGTGAGTTGGAGAAGAGAAATTAAATATTCATCCTCCAGTCAACCATTCAATAAATGCCTCAATAAATCTCAGAACATGAACGGTTAAGATGCAATCCGGTGGTCCAAACCTGCCACCCTACCATAGTACGGTATGGTGTCACCTGCTACCTGCTGGAAGCGGATTGTGTCCTTCCTCATCCATACCTTGATGTAGAGGGCCCACCGTGATGTATCTGCTATCCACTCCGTCCATCCATTTTATAAGATCTTGAGCGGGCCACACCAAATAGTGAGCTAAACCTGATCCTAGGTGTGACATTTGTAAGAAATTAACTCTGTCCATTCATTTTTAGAGTTTATTTTAAGATATGCACATGTGCCAAAAAAATATAATGAGTATAAAAAAACTCGAGTGTGCCACACTAAAGGAAACAGTGGGGATACAGCAACCACAATTGAAACATTCATGAGGCGACAAAAGCTTTATACCAAGCTAAATCTTTTGTGATTTCACTGCATCCAAGAGCAGAAGAAGGTTTCAGTAGGAAACTCTTTTCTCGGTTTTTCGTCTGGTATGACTCACTTGAATTTTGGATCCATGTACTATAATAATCTTAAAAAACGGATGGATGAAAGGGTTTCGCAGGAAACCCACGTCCCGCGTTTTCGTAACTGCCTATTCACACGTGCAACTTAGCATACGTTATTTTGGAAAATATAATACGCTCCTCAAGTGGGTCCCACTTTGTTGATATCTTGACCCAAATATCAAGAATATCTGGTCTTCCAGTAAGCCGCTCGTGCACACAATAAATGAACGATGACTAGAGAATCGGTCCAACTTCTATCTACATAAAGTGGCCAAACAGATCACACGGTTGCTCTGCCAGATGAACGGGTGGGATCTTTTAATCCTGATCTCCTCTCGGTCTTTCTCGATCGGACCGTTCTGCAACACTCGTTTCGGGCAGCGAGTAAAAACCCCATGGGCCCCACCACCAGTTGTATATCTAAATCACCATGTGCCGGATTGCTGTACGTCGAGATGTACTCAAGAAAACCTTGAAAGAGATAAGCTCTGATGATGTTATTTGAAGTTGGGACTTCGCGTGGCACATTCGAATGTTAAGTGGACCCCACCACGGCAAGCAGTGGAGGATTGACTGTTTATCCTTGAAAACTTCTTGTGGGCCCAAAAACTTTTGGATCAAAACGATGGGCCTAGGAAGGTTTCAACGGTTGACATCATTATCTTCACTGTTTGATGTGGTGTGGTCGACTTGAGCTTTAGATCTGCTTCAATTTTGAGATCATGCCCTAGAATGAGCTCGTAAAACGAATGGACGGTGTAGATAAAACAAATACATCATAGTGGGCCCACTGAGTCCGATCCTCAGAGTTATACGTGATGCCGGGTCACCACGAAGGCCGCGTACGAGTAAAATTCTACCATCCTCGATCCTGATTCTTATTTTTCTCAATCAGATCATTAAGAAATCAGATCCATTGATTAATAAATCTGACCCACCTAAATCTGGGCCCACGACTTAAGACGGCTTAGGTCATCTAATCTGATGCCATGTGTATATATCTCGTGCATATGTAGCAACGTCAATGCTCCGCCAGAGTATTAAAGATTTTTCACCGAAATTTGGGAATGTGTACCACGTTGCTGGTGTAGGCGCGTCGGATGATAAGGTTCCGTGGGTACCACAATGATAGATTTAAAATATCCACACCGATCCATCTACTTGGCGAGATCATCTTGGACGCGGATTAGCTACTGACATGTTGAGGCTACTGAAGTGATGTCACCAACTTCTGTGTGCCCCACCATGATGTATGTGTTGTATCCACACCCTCCATTCATTTGGTGAGCTCATTTTAGGGCATGTGTTAAAGAATGAGATAGATCCAAATCTCAAGTGGACCCCACCAAAGAAAACAGTGGGGATAGTGAGAAAACCATTGAAACCTTCATAAGGCCCACCATGATGTTTATTTGAGATCCAACCTGTTCATAAGTTCACATAGACATGGAAGAAGGGAAAACACAAATATCAGCTTGATCAAAAACTTCTGTGGCCTAATGGTAGGAGACAACGCTCCACTGTTTTTCTTTAGTGGGGTCCACTTGAGCTTTGGATCTGTCTCCTTCTTTATATCATAGTTGGACAGTATGGATACAACACATACATTATAATGGGGCCTTTCAGTAGCTAATCGGCATGATTCTCACCATTAAAACATTCCCAAGGTCTACTATGCCGTTTATTAGGGTAAAATCAAATATGAGATTGATCCAAAACTTTTGTGACCCTAATAAGATTTCAATGGTACACGTTCAATCTCCACTATTTCATGCAATGTGGTCCACTTAAGCTTCGGATCCATATCAGTTTTGCTATAAATCCTTAAAATGCAAGGTGAATAGGCGATTTGGATATAACACATACTATAATACGCAAGATGAATAGACGGTGTGGATATAGCACATGCTTCTCCAAATTGGTGTAGGGTACACTAGCCAACAGGCTTACCAAAAATTGAAACGGCCCCATCTGTCCTCTCACTATATTGGGCCCCACGTAACCGTACAAACCCCCCCCAGCAAGTGTCCCGGTTGTAGCCGGTAGCCACCATCTATAAATACAACCCTTGCCCTTGTATTCCTCCTCATCCAACGCGAGCTCTCTCTCTCCATCTCTATTTCTCGAGATTTCTAGAGTTTCTCTCTCGTCTTCTCCGATCTTTTTAGGTCTTTCTCTCTCATTCTCTGCGATCTTTTTAGATCGTTCTCTCTCATTTTCTGCAACCTTTCTAGGGTTTTCTGGTCTCTTTAGAGATTTTTCTAGGGTTTTTTGTGAGTGTATGGCAGTGAGCTTACCATCGAATGAGGTATCGGACCTCTGCCTCGGCAAGCCGGCGTTGAAATCGGTGTCGATCTCCGCTACCGTCGGCGACGCTCTGTCGGCCCTCAAGCGATGCAGCGAAATCTGTCTCAGCGTCTGGAGCTGTGACCATAGATCGGCCGACAAGAAGAAGATCGGCGACTGCCTCTGTGTCGGGAAGGTTTGCATGGTCGACGTCATCTGCTATCTCTGCCGGGAAGAGAATCTGACGGATCCGGCATCCGCTCTCAAATCGCCGGTTTCGGTGCTGCTACCGAAGGCTCCGGGCATCGTCCGGCACGTCGAGCCCTATTTAAGGTTCGGAATTTGGAATTGTTTTGGAATTTTGTTAGGTTATCTTGGCTTGTGGAATTTTGTTAGGTTATCTTGGCTTGTGGATGGATTTGATTTTCTGTTGCGTTTGGTTGGAATTGAGTTGTGAAAACTCGAGTTTTGATGCGAAAGGGCTCTGATTTGGGGATTTTAACTCTGTTGTTTTGATGAGGAATTTTTTCGTCTTTTATTCTTCTCTGCTACACGAATTGGAAGATAGCATCTCTTTTTTCTTGAAATTTCGTTTAGATTATCTTTTTCCTCTCTCAAATTTCCTGTATTTCACGAAATTATCAGTTTTATGTGCTCTGATCCATCGGATTTCTTCTATTTCCCTTGAATCTGTTATTCAAACAATTTAATTCTGATTTTTAGCAGGGGAATTGAATTTCTCTAATTTCAGCTTTGATCTGCGCTATTAACTGATTTTTTTTTCCTTGTTCCTTCCTTTGTCAATACATCTGCGTGTTTCAATCTCAAAATTTTCGTTTGAATCAATGTCTCCAAAGAATTCAACGGTTTTCAAGCGGCTGTCTTCCGTTGGAATTCTTAAAAGATCCTTTGAATTTGTCAAATTCCAACGAATTCAAAAAAAGTAAAAAGAAGAAAGAGTCTCCTCTTTATCCAGTTTTCACTCTCTTTTTTTTTTTGTTTGCTTTTGCCTTTTTGGTATCTTTTGCTTTTGATTTTCCTATTTTAGGAAAACAGCTTTCCCCCTTACGTTGCTTTTCTTTCTTTGCTTTTCCTTCTCCCAATTCCTGATTTTCTCAACTGCTTATCTTCTTTTTGGATTTACAGCTTGTTGGATGCCCTCGATCTCATTCTGGATGGTGCTCAGAACCTGATTGTTCCTATTGAGAGCTACAACAACATCTACAGCAGCAATGGTAGAAAGAAGCTCCTGAAAAATCAATCCATCTTGGGCACCTCTCACTCCAACAGCCGCGAATTCTGCTGGTTGACCCAAGAAGACTTTGTCCGCTTCCTCCTCAACTCCATCGGCCTCTTCTCCCCTCTCCCTGCCTTGTCCATTGAGTCCCTCAACATCATCCGCACTGACGTCCTTGCCGTCCGTTACCACGACCCTGCTGCCTCGGCCGTCGATGCCATAGCCCTCGCTCTCTCCCAACAGACCTCCGTTGCTGTAGTCACCTCCGATGGCAAGATAATTGGCGAGATTTCTCCTTTCACACTTGCCTGCTGTGACGAGACCATCGCAGCTGCCATCGCCACCCTCTCGGCTGGCGATCTCATGGCATACATTGACTGTGGTGGCCCGCCGGAGGACCTAGTCCGGACCGTGAAAACAAGGCTTGCAGAGAGGGACATGGAAGGGATGCTGGAGCTTTTGAGTGAATTTTCCTCTTCTTCATCTTCCTCCTCCTCTGACGAGGAGTCAGCCGATGCATCGCCGCCGTCCACAGTCAGGTACCGTGCAGGGAGCTACTCTGCACGGATGGTGCGGCGGGCAGAGGCGATCGTCTGCCATCCAGGGAGCTCGCTGGTCGCCGTCATGATCCAGGCACTGGCCCACCGGGTTAACTACGTTTGGGTCACCGAAGACGACTACAGCTTGGTCGGAATTGTCACATTTTCAGACGTGCTGAACGTTTTCCGGGAACATTTGCAGCCGTTCTAGTAGTCTTTTTGACGAAGAGAAACCCCCAAAAAAATGCATCCCTACCAAGATTGCATTTTTCTTTCCGGCTTTTTCTTTAAAAGATCATTTCTTTTAAAATGCATTTGCGTGTTTGATTTGCTTGCGTTTCGATTAATCAAAAAAAAAAAAAAAAAAAAAATCAGGAAAATGACAAGATTGTCCATCTCGGGCACTGGGATGTTTGAAGTGAAATAAGAGAAAATGGAGATGATGGATGGGATATTTATGGGAATTCAGTGGCGGTGCTTTCTTGTTTTTTTTTTTAATCTCAATTTTGTCGTTGTATATAGCAAGATTCCTTTACTGTTTACGTTTCTATGCGTTTCCGGCTGCATAGGGTTTGAAAGCTGCTGCTTAAATGGGGAAAATATGCTTCTTCCGTTCCGTACCTTAGAAGAGATGATCTAAAATCAACCGAACATGTGTTAATATCTCGTGGGATCATGATCTGGATCAGGTGGGTCCGCAGATCAGTGTCTCCTGAGAAGGCAGCCATTGAGCATGCTTGATACGCAGGCTAAACTAACATTAAACCGACTTAATTGGGTAATCCACTCTTTTGAAGTCAAGAGTTCGAAGAACAGATTGCTTGAACGATCACAACCTTTGATTTGGACAAGTTTAGGGCCCACTGTGATCTACGCCTTCCATCCTTTAGGGCACGATCCAAAAAATCACGCAGCTCCAAATCCCATATGGACTATAGTACAGGAAACAGTGGTGATTGGCAAATAAAAACTTCTGGTGGCCCACAAAAGATTTGGATCAAGAAGATATTTGTGTAGTATCTTCATCATAGGTGTTTGTGAAGTTTTTAATAGTGGTGATTCAATCATGACTGTTTCTTGTAGCGTGGCCTATATAAGATTTGTGCCAACTTCATTTTTAGGATTATTGCTTTCAAAATGATTAGATATTTGGATTTAAGTTACATACATCAGGGGTCCTACCAAGGTGGATCTCACCCGATTTCACCCAGGTGGGTGACATCCCTGACTGTGGGGCTCACCACATTGTCCAACCATTTTGAAAGCTCATTTTGGTGGATGAGCCCAAAAATGAACGGACTCAAATCTTACATGGATCACACCATGGGAAATGGTTGTGAATGAATTTCACTATTAAAAATTTCATGGCTTCTCTGGGAATGTTTATTTGCCGTCCCACTTGTTGACAACAACGCCACTTATATGAAGAGACCATACAAATATCATCTTGATCCAAAGCTTTTGTGTCCCACAAAATTTTTTTACTTGTCAATTACCATTGGTTCATCTAGGATTTGGAACTGCTTTATTTTTTATATCATGCCTTAAATTGAGCTTTCAATATGGATGGACTGCGTGGATGACTGGATGTAGTCACATACATCATAGTGGGCCCCAGTATCAGGATTCCCACGGTATATTTTTTTTTATTTACAGGCCGCTCAGATAGCGCCTAGAGAAGAACAAAAGCAAAACCCAAAAATTACAGTCTACATTTGGAGAGGTGTGACCCAAGATAGATTGAATCTCCCCAGGAGAGGACTAAAAATTAAGATAGATCCATATCATTTTAAAGGGTATGAGCCATAAAGACTATATACCACAGGAAGCCGTGGTGATAATGACACCTGCCGTTGGTGAGGCCCATAGTAGTGATATTTATTTCCCATCCAACCTGTTCATAAAGTCACATGTACCTAGATGAACATAAAACACAAATATTAGCCTGATCCAAAACTTAAGCTTTTTAATCCCTTTTTGTGTTCCACTTAAGCGTGTGCCCCCTCATAACCCCAGCTTGTTCCAAGCTTTGGGGCAGGTGAGGGTCGTATTCAATTCGCAACCCTTTGATTTGAGGAGACTTTATTTTTAAAATTGGGACCATCTAATATTTTCCAGATTCAAGGACAGTAGGTCACGTGCATCCAGCCGTCGTACACTAACAAAAGCTTCATGTGGGCCCATTTCTTACAGCTGCACATGGCCTACCCACCACCGTTGAAGTCGCAACCTAGTCTTTGTCTTCTTAATTTGACTCAGTCGTGTCCGAACCATGCGCATTGTTTGGAATTAGATGTTGTTGGGATGTGGTGTTACTGTGCGGCACACCTTTAGTGGGTGTTACCCTTATGTGCGCCCCACCTTGATAATTTTTTTGTATATCCAAGCCGTCCATCTATTTCTCCATACCATTTTAGGACAGGGTCTCAAAAATTAAGTAGATCCAAATCTCAGGTGAACCACACAACAGGAAACATTGGTGATTGAGTGACTCACCATTAAAAAATTCAAAAGGTCCCATTATAAGGTTTTACTAATGTTTATTTACCATCCAACCATGGATGAAGGGAAAATAGGCCTGTAAAAAAAATTAATTGTGACTCACTACTGTTTCTAGTAGTATGATTCACCTGAGATTTGGATCTTCTTAAGGTTTGGCATCTCGTCCTAAAATGAGATGTAAAAACAGATGAAAAGCATGGATATATAACAAATAGGTCAAGGTGGGCCCCACACGGTTTAAACATGCTATAGGTGAGCTATCTTTAGCAGCCCTACATGGACCAATCAAATCATGCAATCCATATAGCTTTTGTTGGTTGGACGGAGTGGATTGATCAGACAGTCAGCAGCCCTTGGATTCCTCGTACCTGGGGGGATATGTGCTGGGTCATCTTGGGTAGCGAAATCGTACTTTTCCGTGCATTTTCCAACCTAAAACGTGAGGGGCTTGGCTTGCGTCTTCCAATCAAAACAGTGAATCTTCGTTGGCGTACGTTTCCACCCAAGTCTTCGTTGATAGCTACCTTTCGAGCTGGGTTTTACCAGACGCAATTTTTTTATTTTATTTTTTAAAATTTTTTAATTTTTTATTTTTTTTGTCAATCATACAAGGCACCCACCCTGTCAGTCATGCAACGCACCCCTCTTGTTGAAACTCTGTCAGAGTCTACCGACTAGGTAAAGGCCGAACCGTTAAAAAAGAAGATAAGATGATTAAAAACAGTAAAATACTTTATTACTCTGGCAGACTGTTGGATGATAATCAGGCAGTTTGAAATTCCTGAGACATTGCATACGTGACATACAATTAACTCTCTTGTGTACAATTTAGTGCCTGCGCATCAAGGGTGGTTGCAGTCCGAGCATCAAGTAAATCTTCGTTTCCTGTCGCAGCGTTTTTTTTTTTTTTTTAATCCAAGCTGTCCATCCGTTTTCCCATATTATTTTAGGAGGTGATCTCAAAAATTAAGGAGACCCAAATCTCAGGTGGACCACACAATTAGAAACAGTGGTGAATGACTATTAAAAGCTTTTTGTGGGCCACAAAAGTTTTGGATCAAGCTGATTTTTATTTTTACCCTTCATCCATATCTAGTAGACCTTATCAACGGGTTGGATGGAAAGGAAACGTTACGTTGGGCATTATGGCAGACCCTAAGAAGTTTTCAATAGAGGACGTTCAATCACCACTGTTTACTGTGGTGTGGTCCACCTGAGATTTGGATCTTACTATTTTTTCGGAACACTTCCTAAACTTGTCTGGAGAAACGGATTAACGGCATGGATATACAACACGTCATTAAGGTGGCCCCCACGGTAAGGGTAGTAACAACCAACCGCTCCACCCACCATGCGGTTATCCAGACCGTTCATCTACAAGTTCCTCTCTTAAGAGGTCTTTTTGGAGAAAAATCTCGCTCATCGGTAATCTTGTCATTCATACAGAGTGACTTTGAGGCCACAGTCCAGGTGTAGTTTCAGATTAACGGTCCAGAAATGAAATTTCTAAGCTCGCCACTGCATGAAGGGCCATGATCCCAATCAGCTCCTTTCCATGTTCACCTTCTATCACAGGAATTCCTACGTGAACGGTCATGATCATCAAAGCTATATCCAAGTTATTAGTCCTACTGATGATGCTACCAATGCCTTTTCACACTAATTGAATTATCTTGGCCACCGATTTTGCTCGTTGAATTTGGGCCACTTATTATGTTATTTTCAGCCGTTCATATGATAGGGACCCAATTGGGATGAAAGGGCGTGAGTGTGAATGTATGCCCCCACGCGTGGATCATGAGCTCTGCAATTTAAAAAGAAAAACTAATCTTCAATGAAAGTACGCTACCATGATGCATGTGTTGTATCCAAACCGTCCATCCATTTTGTGAGAACATTTTAGGGCATGGACCTAAATATGAGGCGGATCCAAAGCTCAAGTGGACCACACCACATAAACAAGTTTTGGCAATAACTTCCACTGTTGAAACCTTCCTAGGCCTGCCATGATGTTTATTTTCCACCCAACCTCTTCATTAAGTCTCACAGCCCTGGATGATGGGAAAACACAAATATCAGCTTGATCCCTGCCCTCTAAAAACTTTCAATGGTAGATGTTCGATCTCCCCATCTTTGTGTGGTGTGGTCTTCTTGTTCTTTAGATCTGCCTCATTTTTAGAGGCCAATGTCCTAAAATGATCTCGCAAAATGGATAAACGGTGTGGATATAACACACATCATGGTGGGAACCACAAAACTTGGTGATGTCAACACACACCGAGGTCAGCAATCCTCCTCCGGACAAGTCTTACTCCAATTAAGAGTCCGGATCATCTGCTCAGCTCTAATAGGATTTTCATGTTTGCTAATCACCTGATTGGTCCAACTCAGCACTGACCTTGTTAGCACTGCTGCATCTAGTGCAGTAAGTGCCAATCAAGCATCCGCAAACAGGAAAATCCTATTGAGGATGCAGATGGATTAATTTTGTAATTTGCCACTATTATAAATGGGCGTTTACTCAATGACTTTCAAACATGCTTTGTATGAGCTCTCACTCTATTAGTAACACGTGGCCCAATTAAATCCTACCATATCCAAACAACACCAAATTACATGGTGTTGGGATCACCACGCAACCTGTGTCGTTTAGAAATATGGAATTATTTTCAATGCACATGATAATCACTTACGTAGGGAAGGGTGTAATCAAGGAAGAGCCAGCACATGATAATCACTTACGTAGGGAAGGGTGTAATCAAGGAAGAGCCAATTTCCTCTATGTGATATGGACCTTGAATTCATCAAGTGTAATGGGTTTTGAAATAAAGGAAATTTGAGATATTATTATTGATGTTTGCATGTGCAACGAGATTACAATGGTTTAAATAGTAAAATGCAAACTCTAATTAAGAGGTTTTTTTTTTTAACACACGCACCCCCACACACTCTAAAACTCATGTCGTAGTGGATTTTCAGTAGTTATGGGACTTGAACCTGAGACCTGGTGTTGAAACTCCTTGGAGCCTACCACCGAGGCAAGGATAAGAACCCCTGGAGTCCTAGTGTAATTAAATTGGAAATTACTTGAAATATTAAAAATACTAAAAATATAAAATTTTAATTTAATTATATAGAATGATTCCTAACATGATTAAACGCAATTCTTAAAAAGACACGTTATACTAAAACTCTAAAATGAATGAGATACATTTAAATCAAAATTTACTAAAGATACAAATGTTTCCTAAAATTATAATTTTGAGTTGGAGGGAGTCATTGCCTTGTGAACCGGAGCTGCGTTAGTCAAGTTCACCCTGGATGGCCTATTACAATAGGAATTCATATGTTGTGCGTCCCGTAACGATACCCAGATCAAAAGTTATGATTGATTTACGGTCCACACTTCAAACTGTAATTTCTCTTTATCTGAAATGAATTTCTTCTATTTGGTTACATTATGCCCTACATAGTACTGGGCCTTAATCGAACAGATTACTTCCTCTTTCTTTCGAATTTCCTCCGGTACAACTATGAAGGAATAGTTTTGCAGCCCACTCTACATCAATCACTCTATCCGTGCACATGCATTTGGATTTGCAGGTGCTCATTGAGTTTTAAATGTCCCACAATCCATAGGTTTGCCATAGCTAAGCTCTAACAGCTCGTGGTGAACTAATAAGTCAGCTTGGCCTGCATTTGCATGGATAGTCAACTGATGGGGCATTGTCTTATTTCTTTAGGGATTGGCGCCTGGAAATATCCACCACAACCATCATAGATTTTTTTTCGAATGTATTATATATTTTTCGGAGAGTTGCTGGGAGAGATGAAAAAAGAAAATGAATGCCAAAAGTCAAATATTCCTCTCTATGATTGTGTGGACAGCTATATTCTTGAATATTTCTACACAATGATAATTTATCATATATGTCCCACGTTTGCAATGTGGTTTGAAATTTGGGAAGGCAATAAAAAAATTAAAAAATAATAATAATAATAAAAAAAAAACATGTGCAACATGGATTGATAAAGCAAAGCTAAAATCCATTGTGACCAAAATACCCCTATTGGCCTCTTGGGTAGATCCATTGAACTTGAGCCAGGACCCTGGGTTCACCCCTCCTTTGTGCTGGTTATGGGCCTCCGTTTTCCTTGATGAGAATTCATAGGGTCATGCTGTCGTTTTAAGACTGAGTCAACTCAGTTAAGTTTGATGCTATAAGTTAATCCTGACTATCACGAGTCCAACTGGTTCAGCCCACAACTCGGGCGAGTCATGACTCAGGACTGAATGAGTTTTATCCGAGTCTCCAGGTCATAAACTCATTTCCATGGGAGAAAGTAGAAAGAAAAATTAAGAAGTCATTAAAAAAAAATGGATCATACCATGGAACCAGTCGTAGGTGATCATACCTATTTTCCTACCCAAGGGCTCAACTGGTCGGTCCCAGCCAGCCCTACTTTTTTGAACGAGCGCGTGCTAGTACTTGATTGACAGGCTGGTCTGGGTCGGGCCGGACACAAGCCCTTAAGTTACGGTGGACACAGGTAGACTGATTATCAGATGGTGTGGAGATATTCAAACTGAAAATGACAAAAGATTAATGAGTTTAGTGATATCAAAGGGCTAGAACAAGAGCTCAATCTCATGACAAGGACATTTGAAGACGGTGGGCCGCAATAGTCGCATCTGTTATGAACGAATATCGGCTGCCTTAGGCTCTCCTCTGGACTAAATGGAGCCTCTAATATTCGAAGCCACATTAAAAGGCAGCTTAAGATAATTCAATCCCGAGAGTTACTTCATTCATCCCTAGCAACATGGGCCCATCTTTTCGACGGCCTCAACTGCTGGACTGGACCCAAAAGGCCACACATGTACAGAGCTGGGTCCGGTGAAGAGATTGACGTGTGCACTGGCTCAAGGATCTGGTTTGGTTTTTAGACCCTATTGGGTGGGGGCTAACCTTGCAGCCAAAAGGCTGACCTGACCATGTTGGGTTCAATCAATCAGAATGAAATTTGGTGTGAGGTTCAACCAGTCCAACAACCTTCTTGAAACCGTCATGGGAGAGAAATAACCATACTTTTAAAGTAAAAATCTCCACAACGGACTCACTTGGGGCTTGTTTGGCAGCGGTGAATAGAAGGGATTTGCTAGTCTTTTAGTCGTTTGGTAGCAAGAAATTTGAGAGATTTGGATTTGAGAGGAACCCAAATGCCCCAAAAGCGTTCCTTTAGAATTCCCACCTCAAGGCTATGATTGCACATCCACTAAATTCCATATTGGAAAATTACATGCATTCCCCTTGAGATCCCTTGTCCACCAGAGTCCTATAGAAGATTGATCAGGCCATCTAGATTTGGGCATAGTGCCATTCTATCTTCTTCTTCTTTTTTCTAAAGTTAACTATGTTTTATTAATAATAAAATTTTTAAAAAAAAATAGAAAAAAGCCCAAGACAGAAAAGATGGAGGACACTTGAGGCCTAGAGCATTTATACTTGAGGCTGAGGCCCAACCCATTACATCCAATTTTGTCCATTTAAAAACCTCCCTCACTAGCCTGCGTTGACTATTCTTTTTCCCCATAAGGCCGAAATACCTACCCGAAGGAACAGCCTTCAAATCATCATTCCTTTCTCCCAACTCCTCCTCCATGCTTGGCCCAGCAGCCTACCCCCAGCTCGAGTTCGGCTTGGCTTGCCCAGCAGCCTACCCCCAGCTCGAGTTCGGCTTGGCTCAGTTCGATCAGGAGCTCGAGCTTTTCGAGTCGAGTTGAGCTCAGACATTCTTTTTAGTTTTCCCTTTTTTATATTATATATAATATATTAATTAAATTATATATATAAATATAATATTTTATAATTAAATTATAACTTGAGCCCAGTCTAGTCAAGCTCGGCTTGAAATTATTCCGAGTTCAAAAAATCAGCTCGGTTTGTGTCCAGTTTAGCTAGGAAGAGGCTTTTAACGCATCCCGGTATCACCTAAGACATCAAAGAATCTTACCCACACACCTTTCTAGTAAAAGAGTAGTGGATAAAGAGATGATCGACTGACTCTGCATACACATTACCCAAATAATAGGGACCATCGTCCTCTTTCAAAGGTTATCAATAAGAACACCTTGTTTCTTTCCAACAACCATGCAAACTCCTCTACCTTTGAAGGGCACTATAGTGTCAAACAAAAGAAGTGTGACCTTTGTACCCTATTATCTGTCCATTGGATTTGAGCTTAGTGCCTTAACTCCCCCCCCCCCCCCCCCCCCCCCCAACAAAAAAAAACAAAAAAAAGGTGCCCACGTCAGCCTTCAGGCATGACCTAAAGATAAGAAATATTCAGGTCCACCTGATCAGTGAGCCAGCCCATATGTTAAAGCAATGTTACCAACAGGGTGTCTGATGTCCCACATGCACGTGTTTGAGAAAAACCTGTAATACAACATCAGCAGACCAATTGATATGATGACCTTCTTTCATGTGCCTTTTTAAGATAGCTTTCTAAATTTTACGTTGGTAATTAAGGGTCCATTTGGCTAGGACAACAGCAAAATGGGATTAACTTTAATCTGGATTTTTTTTAAGGTCCCATGATCTCCATGTAGGATTCATAGCACTAAACTGGCACTTTCCTCAACATAAACACAATCAAGGTAATTTTACACAAAAAAAAAAAAAAAACATTACTCATTGCATGTTACAGGGAAATGCTGCCTTAGTGAGACGAATCCAGCGTGGAGGGCAATGGGGCTCACTTAATCCCCATTTTAGGGGTATCCCCTACCCAAACAGAACCTAAGCTCATAATTTTCAGATTTTGCAACATCAAGTGAGAAAATTTGGGGAAACAAAGAAGGAGAAGAAAGAAGAGAAGAATTTGGAGGTCAGCATCAAACCAAACCTACAGAGTGCTACAGCTTACATAACAAATACAACAATATTTCAGCATTTTTTTTCTTCTAGCAGTTGAATTTCAATACAAGGCCTTTGAGCTTTCTTCTATTAGATAATGCAAGAAAACACCTCAGGAACTAAACATAAACTACACAGGTCTCATACAGAAGTCAACTACTAAAACATGTAGTCAGAGGTGTTACCCACTTTAATCGGAAATATCCGTCTCTTCTGATGTCGTCTGCACCACAATTGCAGTTGGCTCCAGGCAACCTCTCAATGAGCCATGCCCAAGCTGCCCCCGTTCATTGTCTCCAAACCCGAAGATCAGCCCCCTGTTGGTGACTGCAACAGTGTGGTACAGACCTGTGCTTATTTGAGAAATATGGTGGGTCCTCAGGCTATCAAGAATCCGTGGTTTGGTGACTTTGTCAGAGGCGCCTCGATCAGAAAAGCCCAAGCTCCCAAACCCCATCCACCCGAAGCCAAAAGTGGAGCCATTGTCCATGAGGACAAAGGTCTTCCTCTTTCTTGCACAGACCTGTACATGATCACAGTAACCAGAATCAAACCAATGTCAGGAAAGGGGGGGAGGGGGGAGGAATTGTTAACATAAAACATATCAAGTGGCATTTAAAAAATCTTCTGGACTGAGAGATCTACAGGTTTCAGGTTTCCTTATTCAGTATTCAGCAGATCCATGGTTTTAGGACTTGGCTCGAGTCAAGTCTTCACCATGATTTGACCAAACCCGTAATGACTCAGCCTGACTCATCTGTCGTCACCATGATTTGACCAAACCCGTAATGACTCAGCCTGACTCATCTGAGTCACTTGACATGGGGAATCAGTCCTGTGCAACTCAACAGTATACTGAAATTTCTTTTCTTTTCTTTTTCTTTTTTTTTTTGTGATTTGCTTTCACTTTTCACCCATTAACCTCCAAACCCTAGATCTAGGTTATTAAAGTCTCTAGAAACTGTCGAGGAGTTTTTGTCATCAAATCAAAGAAAAGTCCAACATATTTGCATATCAAAGGTGGTTTTCAAGAAATTTATGGTTTTTTGAAAGACTTCCAAAACCGAGGTAAATATTCATTGTTCTTCCTTTTCTTTCTTTTGTTAGAGATTGTTGTCTAGACATAGAGATGTTCTTTGTGTTGTAATCATGAATTTATGTTGTTTTCAAATATAAGTTGAAGAGAATCTGAAGAAGTAGCAAAACTATGCGAAATATATTCCTCGAATGATTACAGCTATTTTCAAGGTGTTTTCTTCCTTAAACATTCCAAAAAAAAATGATCAAGGGGTTTCCTTGTTTAATCCTATGAATTTATTAATTTATCTTTTTGAAAGAAAAAAACACATCAAACAAGCCTAAATTTATTAATCTAAAAAAAAGTTACTAGAAGTATTTTTTATTATTACTAAAATTTTATATTTAAATAAAAAAATTATTATCATATCAATGACTATTCTCAGCACAACGAATTATAATTTATCGCATATTCTACATGTATTGTAAACAGTACTATATTAGAGAGAGAGAGAGAGAGAGAGCGAGAGAGAGAGAGATTCATTGTTTTCACTGATGCATCACATCTAGGGTTGGGATGCGTACTTATGCAAAATGGGAAAGTAATTGCTTACACCTCTAGACAGCTAAAGAAACATAAATAAAAAAAATTCCACCCACGACCTAGAGTTAGCTGCGATCGTTTTTGCCCTGAAAATATGGAGACATAACCTATATGGCGAAAAGTTTGAATTGTACTCCGATCACAAGAGTTTAAAGTATTTGTTCGATCAAATGGAACTGAATATGCAACAAAGGCGATGGATGGAACTATTAAAGGACTATCATTTCGACATTTGTTATCACCCATGCAAAGCGAATATTGTAACCAATGCATTTAGTAGAAAGAACAGCAAGCTTGCTGCATTGTGCACGGTACGAGAATGGAAGATGCTAGACACCATAAAGGATTACAACGTCCACTTGCGAACGGATAGCGTTGTAGCTTATCTTGGTAATCTGTCAATTCAGCCTTCCCTGGTATGTAAGTTCCGTTCACACTTTCCTCTATAACACTAGTGTCCCTATACTTGATATCATTTTTTATGTCGAGATGACTGGAACCATGGAGGCTCAAAAGCAAGATTCTTGGCTACAGACTCGAATCTCAGAGGAGGCCAATGATGCCGAAACTGGATTGAAGGTAGGAACGAATGGAGAAATCAAATATCGAGGATGCTTATGTGTCCCAGACGATGAAGAATTAAAAAGGGAAATTTTAGATGAAGCGCACAGATTGAAGCTCACAATTCATCCTGGTATCATGAAAATGTATCATGATGTATGTAGGACATACTGGTGGAATAATATGAAGAAGGAGATTGCAGACTTTGTATCAAAGAGTCTCACCTGCCAGTGAGTGAAAGCGGAGCACAAGAAACCCTCCGGGCTACTACAACTGTTGAAGATTGCTGAATAGAAGTGGGAATTTATATCCATGGACTTCGTTATGGGACTTCCTAAGACTAGTCGGAATCATGGTGCAGTGTAGGTGATTGTCGATAGACTGATGAAGTCCACACACTTTATACCTGTTCGAATGAACTATTCACTGGAGAAGTAAAGTAAAATCTATGTTAAGAAAACTGTGCGACTACATGATGTTCCAGTATCGATCGTATTAGACCGCAACTCTAGATTTGTTTTGCGATTTTGGAAAGGTCTGCAGGAAGCTTTGGGCACCACTTCAGATTACAGCACTGCTTTTCATCCACAGACAGATGGATAGACTGAAAGAACTAATCAGATACTTGAAGATTTGCTCCGATGCTGTATTATGGACTTTAAGGGTAACTGGGATGACCATCTACACCTGATAGAATTTGCTTAAAATAACAGTTACCAATCAAGTATTGGCATGGCACCATTCGAGGCCCTCTATGGGAGACCCTGTCAGTCGCCAAACTGCTGGACTGAAGTAGGCGAAAAGACCTTATTGGAACCTGAATTAGTTCAAGAAACTTTGGAACGGATCTCTATTATTAGAGAACACATGTGCAACTCCGAACCGCTAGAAAAGTTACACCGATAATCGTAGGAGGGATTTAGATTCTTAGAGAGAGATCATGTGTTCCTAAAAGTTTCCCCGATGAAAGGAGTAATGTGCTTTAGGAAGAAGGGAAAATTGGCTCCAAGGTACATTGGACCATTCGAAGTTTTGGAAGTTAGAGTTGTGGCTTATCAACTAGCCCTACCACCTCAACTCTCTGGTGTACATAATGTTTTCCATGTGTTCATGCTGACGAAGTATGAAAGAGACGACACCCATGTTATAGATTGGAAACCATTGGAAATCTGCGAAGATATAACATATGTTGAACATCCAGCTCGAATCCTCGATAGAAAGGATCAAGTTCTCCGGACAAAGACTATACCTTTAGTCAAGGTACAATGGAATCATCATGATGAAAACGAAGCCTCTTGGGAACGGAGGACGAGATTCGAAAAAAGTATGCACACCTCTTCACAAACTAGGCACGTTAAATTTCGAGGACGGAATTTTTGTTAAGGGGGGTAGAATGTGATAACCTGAAAATTTACGCGCACAAGTATGCACACAAGTGCATAAGTTCACGTGCTTCTATACCAACCAACAAACACATGACTAACGATCTGCATTGTTCAGAATATTCCTCGTAGTCATATTAAGCTATCCAAGTATCTGACCTCCACCTGAGCCCGTGCATCCGCTGTTAGAAACAAGTTTTACAGTAAATTCAGGAAAATGTCAACAGTAGATCAAATTATATCCTTTCAACTTCATGGACCCACAGACATCAGATTTGTCTCATTTTTAGGCCCATACCCCAGCATATTATAATAAATCGGATGGACGGTTCCGATGCCTCGCAAACCTCGCGGGTAGGGCTCACAGAACCCCCCCCCCACACACACACACACACATCCGATGTCTTGACCGAAAGACCAAGAGTCAACAACTCCCTGTCTTCCTCTTCCTTGTTTTGAACCAGATCACCAAGTGGACCCACCCCATTAGTCTATACTGCTCATCACAGTGGGCCCACTGAATGATCCGGACAGTTCATTGGGTGGGAGCCTCAGCGAAGCTTATACGTTGGACATATACCTGCCAGTTTCTCACTGTGCGACCCACCCGATCGTCAAAACTGCTTCATTTTTTAACGCATGACCCAGCATGATCTAGAGGAACTAACGGATGGAGTGAATTTCTCTCAAGCATCATGGTGGACCCCACCTGCTCCTCGCAGACAGTCTGCCTCTGCGACCCAAAACCGAACCCAGATCCGAGCACACGAACAGTGCTTCAAACGGAAAATCCCATTTTCTCTCCCACTTATAGAAGGAAACTTCCGCAGTCCAAGAGGAACTTCTCCAATAGATCTCCACCGTCCAATTACATTCCTTGGGTGCAAATAAACGCGAAGAAAACCGCAAGAAAGATCTATAGCCGAAAACCTTGGCAGAGGACAAATTCATTCAACTCGCAAACCCACCGGGAAAATGCTCTCGAACCTTGGATTTGTGGGGCCCACAAGCTTCGTGGGACCCATCCAGACCATTTAGCACAATCGAATTGAAGAAATAACCAAAGGACCAAAATGTGCCATTAAAGCTTAGGTGTTCTTCGTTCGAACAGCTATGGTGCAATCTTGAATCTTGATAGAATGTGGATCCAAGATCTTTTATTTATTTATTTATTTTAAAAATAAAAATAAAAATAAAAAATTTTAGTAGTTGGGCCATGAGATCGGGGTTCCATCGTGCAAATCGGATCAACGAAGTGTACCCTGTGCTGCTGTTAGAAGTCGAACGGATAACCAACCGAAAAACGGTTTCATTGCACACTAATACTGTGTCGACTCGACGCTATTACACAGAAACCTCTAGAGCTCTTGATACCTATAAAAATCGAGAGAGAGAGAGAGAGAGAGAGAGAGAGAGAGAGAGAGAGAAGAGAGAGAGAGAGAGAGAGAGAGAGAGAGAGAGAGAGAGAGAGAGAGAGAGAGAGAGAGAGAGAGAGAGCTTATTCGAGTGCCTTCCACTGAGTCGACTCAGCTGAGTTGAATTACGTTTGGTTCGGGTTGGGGTCCAGCACATCTATTGAGTTGGAGCCTAAGTGTTGAGCAAGGTAACCCTCTATTTCCATCTCCATGTACAATGAGTAAGATTTTCTGTTGATTTAAGTTTTTCCCTTACACGACTCTCAACTCGTTGAGTCAGGACTGAGTCAAAAGATTTTGAGCTGAATTGAATCAACAACGAGTTGATTTGAGTATGAATAAAGTCCAGACGCGATCTAGACTTAGTAGCATCAACCAGGTGAGTGATCTATCATAAGTTTGATTTCATTTCTTCTTAAGTTCTTAGAAATTTTGACTCTTGCCAATTCTTCCTTCTAATAATTCATGTTCTCGTAATCCTTGGTATGGGATTCCTTCTCCACTTGAATTCAACTTCCTATGCATCCATACTAGTCTATTGTTGGTCCAGATTGATTAACGCCATGCTTCCTTTTATCTCAATTGAAACGAGTTTGTGTTATTGAATTCATCTCATGCTTATTTTGTACACATGACTCTTTTGTGTCTCATACGCAAATTTAATTCTAGCATGCCTACCCTACATTGCATTGGTGATTCTTGTGTCTACGTGCATCATGAATGTGAATGCATAAATTTGTATTCTTGAGAATGCTTGATTTTATATTGCTTGTCTCATCATGGAACGCATTGAAGTTATATTGTTGATATTGATGTTGATTGGGGGGATCATCAAGCGGAGGGTCCCTTGGCCTATATGGCAAGGATGATGTTGATGTTTGATTGGGAGGGGTCATCAAGCGGGGGTTCCTGATGTAGGATGCCCTAATTGCGATGCATGCTCATGAACACATATAATCCAGCGGAAATAAAAGACAATAATATTCTAAAAAGTCAACATCAACCATCATAAACTAAAAAAATCATAAAAGAGGCATGCAATGGAGCGGGCTATGATTACAATCACGAAGTAAGAAATTCAAATGACGCCTATGTTGGATCTAGCGAGGGATGGAACCTCCCAATCTTGCATGATCATAACCCAATTGAACAATGGGGTTCACTAGTCGAGGAGTTCAAAGGATTTCTCGGATTAGGGAAATGGAAATTTGAGGAATTGGGATTTTTTATCAATTCTCAAATCTAGATTCAAAGATTGGAAATAATGGAAGTAGAGAAAGAATGAAGAATGAGCTTACCTTAGAAGAATGTTGGAGGGGCATAAGAATAAGAAGAGAGAAGAAGAGGATTGGAGAAAAAGATGAAGTTCCAAGAGAGAAAGAGATAAGAGGGAGGCACCCAAAAGGTTTTTCTTCATTAATCAATAGCTAATTTTCGAGTTTAGGGCTTAATCTCCTTAAATAAGCACTAAACGACATCCAAAAGACTAAAATACCCTCAATACTTTTAAGTTAAAACAAACTAAAAAAAAAAAAAAGTTCACGAGATGGACGGGCACTCGATGGAAGTGAAAAAAACGTCCAGCGAATAAATTGGCAGATTAGATGAATTTCAAGCACCCGGTGACACTTGGTCGGGCGCCCGACGGTCCAGAAACGTCGGGATTGCCGACGGCCCAGAAACGTTGGGAAAGCCGTCAGGAATCTGGAATTTCTGTTTTTTCTGCTGACGGCCCAGAAGCGTTGGGAATTTGAAATTTTTGCTTTTCTGCTGACGGCCTAGAAGCTTCGGGAAAGCCATCGGGAACTTGGATTTTCTGTTTTTCTGCAACATTTTTCTTGTTCCTCTTACACATGTCTTCCCATGGCCGGCCTTCTCAAATGTCTTAAACCACATGTGTAAGGTCTTTAATGCTCCTCATGTCGTCACGAATGATCCAAGCTCTTCATCGAGCCAAAGAGATGCATGCGTCGCTCGCCTCCTACGTTGATAAGCCCTAAAGGGATTGATGTCCGCATCATTCTCCTCGGCTGAGAAGAACTCAACTTCGACAAGTTAAAACTCTTGTGGCGCTCTAGCAAATCCGGATCAACGTTCTGCAACTCAACTTCAGTCAACCACGTAGATTCTAATGATTGTCTATTCTTCCATTTGACAAGATACCTTTGGAAACCTCCTCCTCTTGTGGAAACTCTCTTCATCCACAACTTCCTCAAGTTCCTCTTTGCAATCAATAAGTGGGGGAAGGGGTGTAGTGGGTTGTGAAGCAAAGTCATAAAATGGCCACGAAAGGGAAGAAGGACCAATGGTAGGATGAGGAGAATAGACCAGATTTTCCACATTAAACGTTGGATTAATGCTCATTTCAAGTGGGAGGTCTGTCCTATACGCGTTGGACCTAATTCTTTGTAATATTTTGAATGGTCCAGCACGACGCGCTTGTAATTTCTTAGCGGTGCCCTGTGAGAACCACCCTAGCCTTATCCTCACCATTACATTCTCGTTCCTGGAAGTCTTGAGATCTACGTTGAGAGTCAGCTGAACATTTATAATTGTCATTGCTTCTATTAATTTGTTGTCTAATATATGTATGTAATTTGTGAATGTCTTGCAAATGCATTGGCCGACTCTGAAGACCTTTGGGTGACAGACGTGGGTGAAACTAAAGGACACGCTAAAAAAGCAATGGACTCGAAATAAACAATCCTATGAAAATAAACAACCCCATGATCTAGAACTTGGAAAACTGAAATAAAATGATACTTCCCATGGGTGACACATAACTTATTATTCTTTAAGATTCCATGGGTCCGCTCTAACTGATAAAAATGTTGATTCTCATTATAAGTATTATAAACAATAATGATTTTCAAGTATCTCAACACTTGAGAACACACTAATAATACCAAGTCTTGAGCAAATCTTGGCATCGGCCATTCTGTCCAAAATGTCATCAAGATGCAGGATGGGGGCTATGAGCCTATGACCATCATGCTGTGATTACATCGCACTGAGATTTTATGGATGGTCAAAATGTGTGCGCCACATGCCATTGTTTTCGGAAGTGAAAAGGGCAAGCTTGGCACATAAAACAAAACTCCAACTTAAACTTTCCTTATTGAATTCTTCCCCGAGAAGTTTATCAAATTGACGCTGCATTTCTGTATTTTCTGCGGGGTTCACCTAGTATGGAGGAAAGCTTGACAGGATTAATCCAAGGACAAGATCAATTTTGTGTTGAATATCCAATTTTGGTGAAAATTTATCTCATAAATCATCTGATGGGATATCACGAGTCATGTGGGTGTCTACCATCATATCCTCACTAGTCTTTTCTTCAATTTCATTTGTGTTCACCACGGTAAGAGACGTAGATTGGGAGACTGCATCAATCAAATCACACATGACACCTGGAAGTGGTGCGGTCTCAAACTCTTCGACTTTTTCATCACTAGCACACACTTCTGCATCATCAAAGATGATGAGTGATGCCTTAATTTCTTCCATTTCCCCACTACTGACGTTAGAAACGTACTCTTCCACTTCATAAACATCATGTTTGGACCCATCCAACTTGCCGTTCACCAGGGCATAATGTTGATCATCTTTTTCATAGTCAGGGCTAGTTTGGTTGAATGCCTGTAATTTGTCGTTGAGATTCTGGAAAGATTTTCTAGAATGGTTTTCAATGTTGTCCAGACATCGAGATATAGCGGCCAAAGCCTCCAGAATTTGATCCTGATTCATGGTAGTGATGCGTAATCCAAAACTATGACCTAAACGAATAGGCACACAACGGAGGACTTGTCCTAGGTTCTTCCTAAATTCGACTCTATGGACTGAATGACTCACAATGTGAATGATATGAATCTAATTCTATGATGAATTAACTAACAATTACTAAATTTAAATAAAAGACGAATCAAATCTGAAAATTTTCCAAATTAGGAAACTTTCTAAAATTGGAAACTTTCTAAAATCTGAAAATTTCCTAAAACAGACCTAGAATTAAAACCCTAGTTTGATAACTAGATTTAAACATAACCATGCAAAGCCTATTCTCTGATACCAAATTTTATGTAGGATGCAGTAATTGCGATGCATGCTCATGAACACATATAATCCAGCGGAAATAAAAGACAATAATAATCTAAAAATTCAACATCAACTATCATAATCTAAGAAAATCATAAAAGAGGCATGCAATGGAGCGGGCCATGATCACAATCACGAAGTATGAAATTCAAATAACGCCTAGGTTGGATCCGACGAGGGATGGAACCTTTCGATCTTGCACGGTCATAACCCAATCGAACAATGGGGTTCACTAGTCCGGGAGATCAAAGGATTTCTCGGATCATGGAATTAGAAATTTGAGGAATTGGGATTTTGGATCAATTCTCAAATTTAGATTCAAAGATTGAAAATAATGAAAGTAGAGAAAGAATGTAGAATAAGCTTACCTTAGAAGAATGTTGAAGGGGCATAAGAAGAAGAAGAGGATTGGAGAAGAAGATGAAGTTCCAAGAGAGAGAGAGAGATAGGAGGGAGGCACCCAAAAGGTTTTTCTTCATTAATCAATAGTCAATTTTCGAGTTTGGGGCTTAATCCCCTTAAATAAGCATTAAAAGACATCCAAAAGACTAAAATACCTTCAATACTTTAAGTTAAAAAAAAAAAAAATAGTTCATGCGATGGTCGGGCGCCCGGTGGAAGTGAAAAACGTCCAGCAAGTAAACTGGCAGATCAGATGAATTTCGGGGGCCCAGTGACACTTGGTCGGACGCCCGACAGTCCAGAAACATCGGGATTGCCGACAGCCCAGAAGCGTCGGGAAAAGCCGTCGGGAATCTGAAATTTATGCTTTTCTGCCAATAGCCCAAAAGCGTTGGGAACTTGGATTTTCTATTTTTCTGCAACATTTTTCTTGTTCCTCTTACACATGTCTTCCCATGGTGGGGCCTTCTCAAATGTTACAAACCACATGTGTAAGGTTTTCAATGCTCCTCATGTCATCACGAATGATCCAAGCCCTTCATCAAGCCAAAGAGATGCATGCGTCGCTCGCCTCCTACGCTGATAAGCCCTAAAGGGATTGATGTCCACATCAATTCCTCATCAAGTGAGGGTTCCTCATCAAGCCAGGGTTCCTTGGCCTCTATGGTAAGGATGATGATGTTGATGTTTTATTTGGGGGATCATTGAGCGGGAGTTCCCTGGGAGATCATACCCAGGATGACTTACATTGCATGCGTTGATTATCTCATGCATCATAACATCATACACATCCTGTTATTATTGTACCATGGCATTGCATTATGTTATATGATTACTCAATCTCTACCGGGTTTATTTTGAATTCTTGACATCCTTAATCCTTATCTTGAGTCGTACTTCCTTTATGTATATTTTTGTCTCGACAATTTATCTTGTTAAGCCATGTTTTTCTTTCCATTTTCGATTCTGTATCAAACTCGTGGTGGAAATGATCTCACTGGACTTCTAGCTCACCAAATCAACAACCCGCAGGTTTTCAGGATGAAGGACTAGGAGAGGAAGAGTGCTTGGACGGCTACTTTCTTTAGAAGTTTATTTATAGACATTCTTTTTATTTCAAAGGCAATATAATAGACTCTTAGTAGAAGACTGGAATGAGACGTAGAAGTAGTGAACATCAGGATTTAATTTTATGGATTTAAATTGTAAAGTTTAAATTTGAATTATCATGGTTTAGACGTTTTAATTATGGTTTGGTTTAATTTTATAATGGTTTGAATGATTAATGTGGATGTAAGAATGTATGAAACTTAGCTCACACCTTGGAACTCGGGATTGGAGACACCATACTCGAGTTCCAAATTTCAGCACGTGACAGAAGTATTGTGTTTTGGTTGGTGTCAGACATTCCAATTTCACTGAGGTTGTGGATTTTGCAAGGGAGGTGACATTGGCATCGCAATTCCCGTGTTGACTCAAGAGTGGTGTTGAGTTGGGCAAAGAGAGGGTGCTACACTTGGGGATGTACCAAATCTTCAACATATGCTCCTCCAAGTCTGTTTCTTGTATTCATGAGCATCGTTCTGCTTATGACAAAGCAGACGCGGTGGCTAGGGAAGGAGCACCTAGAACTGATTTTCGTATGATGGTTAGAGGTTAGCTCCTTGAATGGAGGCTGGGGCCCTTATTGTATTGTTTAGCTGTCATGGTAGCTATTTCTGCATGGGCTGCTGGCCATTTGTATCGTCTTTTGTTTTAGGCTGGTGACTTTGTATCTCTTTCGATTGGTTTGGTGCATGCTTTCGAACATCGATATTGGAGGGCATACTATCCCAGCTGAAAAACAATACAATATGACCATCATATATTGATATCGGCTCGTATGAGTCGTTTTTTTTTTTTTTTTTTTTGAGAGAGAGAGAGAGAGAGAGAGAGAGTTAACGATAAATTTATCAGGAAAAAGGTGGACAAAAAAAGTGAAAAAGAAGTGACATTCGAGAATCTCTTCTTTTTTTATTTTTTCCTTTTTTGACCATGTATATAATCGTGTATTCTTTTAAGAATGTTGTTTGTCAGCTTGACTTTTGAAAGTCAACCAAATGAACCCTAATTGAACACAAAGCAAGCATGATTTGGTAAATTAGTACCCACTGCATTGAAATAAAACAAAATGAAGATGAAAACATGAACAAGAAGGGATGGTCACGCTTCTTTCCGAATTTTTCCATAGTGTTCATTCCGTTTTGATTCATTGAATCTCTCTCAAATCTTTTGTTTTGATCCCCAAAATAAGCCTAGATCTAGTCTAAAATGACTTCCTAAGCTTCCTCCATGGTTGAAATGAAGAGAAACAAAAAAAAAAAAGGGAGAATGAGAAAATTTTGAAAGAAACAAATTTGTGACTTATTGGCCCCATATCAGTGCCAATATGCCCTCTGCCAACCGATACAGCCCTTCTTTTCTAGGGTAGGACTTTTCAGCTCTGTACTGCATATCATATCAAGCTGATATGGCCCTATTGGCTAATATGATCCCCATATTCAAAACCATAGTTTGGTGCTGATAAAATGAATCTCATTCATTAAAAAAAAAAAGAAAAAAAAAGTTTAAAGAGGTAACTGTCCCTTTTCTTGGTATGGCATGAGCCTTTCAAACTCGAATGCTCCTCAAGTCTTGAGTTTGCAATTCAAGTTTACTTCAATTTTGACTAGCACTAATAATATATAGCTACCCTACAGGCTTGAGAATGTAGCTCAAAGGTAGACAGCCTGCGTAGGCTGCATCTCAACATCTCAAAAATATAAATGTATTTTACCAATAAACAAGAAATGACCAATTTAACCATTTTCATCATTTAAGAGGACTGGATTTTTGCTGCACTTTCTACTCAGATAAAGATTTAAATAAACAACTTCTTACTTCGTTCTCCTTTCTTGCCAAATATCATCATCATCATCTACGCCTTACCCCAACTAATTGGGGTCAACTACATGAATCCTTTTCCAGCATTCTACTCTGTCAAGGGTCATAACTACAGTTACACTACACCATAGGTCATTAAGTCTTTTCTTACTGCCTCCACCCACGTCCTTTTGGACCTTCAACTTGTACCAACTCATGCCTTCTAACCAGCCAAGCTCTTGGTCTCAGTTGCACGTGCCTAAACCATCTAAGTCTACTCTCCCTCATCTTGTTACCTATTGGTGCGACTCCTAAATTCCCTTGAATGCAGTCATTTCTAGTTATATTCTTCCTTGTTTTGCCACTCATCCATTTCAACATCCTAATTTCAGCTACACTCATCCTATGAACATCTTGTTCCTTAACTGTCCAACATTTTGTGTCATAAAGCATAACTGGTATTATAGCCATCCTATAAATTTTCCCTTTCAGTTTGAGTGGTACACAATGATCACATCAAACTCAAGAGACACGTCTTCGTTTCTTCCGCTCCAACTGAATTATATGGGCAACATTCTTCTCAATCTCTCCACTCTCTTGCCAAATAGTTCAGGGGGGAAAAATCCAATTATGACATACCTGCACTGCAAGGTGGCCCTTAAGGCTTGTCAGTAATCCCGGAATAGTCTTGTCATTCTCATCTCCATGGCCCAATGCACCACAATAGCCTTTGCCCCATGTATACACCTGCAAACCAACATTTCATCACACAAAGCATTACCATTAGAAAAGCTTACAACTGCATAACAATGATTTTGGTTTTTCCAGTCACGGAGAAGTGCATCAACATGACTGGGCATGGCCCTAGGTCTTAGATACAAATACAAAATACATATAGAGCCATAGCTTTTTGGGATTTTTTTTCCTCTTTAAATTTTAGGCACATGCGTATTTAAATACTTGCGCATGTATTTTTTTTAATATTATCCTAAGCAGTGTTTTAAATAGCTACGCTATGTAGCGTGTAGCTTACACTACGTAGCGTAGCTTAGCCTAAACGCTACGTCGCTCATGAAAATAGCTTAAGTTGCGTGTAGCCTACGCTACATGATTAATTTGGATACGCTACACGCTTCATAGACTACGCTACATGCTACATTGCTCACATTACAAGTCATTTTTCATGATAACATTAAAATCAATCATTAAAATGATTTGTTATATAATTCTATTTCAATGAAAATTCATTAGTCTTTTCGATGCTTATAGTAAAATAATATAAGAAATAGTTTTAAATCGGTTTTGTTGCTCTTTCTTCACTTTTATACTTAATCATTACCCTTGCTATTACTTTAGGTTGCATTTGTTGCACTAAATATCATGAAATTTTGTTAAATTTTATTATTAATCATCTAATTTGGTGCAAACAAGTGCAACCTTGATTAAAAATCTAACTGTTGTGTAGCTTACGCTACACACTATGTAGCTTACGCCTCACGCTTCAGAGAGGTGAAGGCTACGCTACACGCTATTCGCTATTTAAAACACTGATCCTAAGATAATGTGTTGAAAGGTAATCAATTTAATAGAATGTCCAAGGAAACTTACATATCCACTGGAATCGAGTGCTACTGCATGCTCATCCCCTGCAGAGACGCGAACTACATGAATGTTCTTCCTCTTAAACGACTGGATAGCATGTGGTCGGAACTCGTTATGTTGGTCTCCATGGCCAAGACAGAAGTTGGAGCCAGAACCGAAAGAATGAACTGTTCCATCGACAGTGACAGCTAAGGTGTAACTTGCACCCGCAGAAATCTGAACTACGAGGCCAAGAACATCAAATGGTTCAACAATTTTAGGAGTGGGCCTGTCTAGAGTATCCCCATGACCAAGCTGTCCATGTGCATTGGTCCCACACGTATACACATGCCCCTGCCTTGTGAGGATCACGGTAAAATTAAGCCCAGTTGCAACCTATCAAAAGACAAGAAATCAATTCAAAGATAAAGAAATGATATTCACATATCTTTTGTTGATATATTTAATAAAAAGGCATTTGTTGATTCAAAGCAACATCTTTCATCAAACATTTGGGAAAAAATCAGAAATTTATTTGCTATAGAAAAATGAATCTTCTTTCTAATGCAAAAGTTAAAAAAAAAAAAAAAAAATTCGACATTGCTTGACACCATTCATCGATTCTAGCCAGCATTAGTTCTTTTCTTTTCTTTTTTTCTTTCTTTTTTTTTTATTTGAAAGATAATGCAAATTTCTTAGGGCCAAAGGCCAAAATAAAATAAAATAAAATAAAAACAAAAGACATACAAAACAAAAAACAGAAAAGAAGAAGAAGAAGAAGAAGAAGAAACAGGAAACAAAAGAAATAAGGAAAATACAAAACCAATCCAGGAAATCCAGCCCCACTAAAACCAAAAAAATCAGGGCACCCAAGCCCTAAACAAAATTGAAGATGAAATATTCTATTGCAATCCAATTAAGAGCGTATTTGGGGAAAACAAGGTCAAATTACTGTTAATGGCAGCTCCAAATGATGAAAATTTCCAGAAGATCAGATAGAAGAGAAACTATCAACCTTGTCACTTCAAATTCCTCTTCAAGAAGAAACTTCATAACCCTCGCCAAGGGTGCCTCAATTCAAATACTGCCATTTGCTACCCTTTCCACTGGCAAGAGAGCTGGGTACAATGTGAACACTTGTACGAAGCTTCATAATAAGAATGTTCCATCAGCTATGAGAACTAGGAAAAATCTCAGCCCTCATTCATCCCATGCTACATGACCATTCTACAAAGTTCATATACCAACTACTCGCAGCCACCTATTCCATGGATGATGGAACAGATACACTTAACTTGTTGAGAGAACAGTGAAGGTATCAATCTTGAACTAAACAAAAGCTGTTCATGTGGATGTCATGTCATCTACTGCAAAGTTACTTTAATTGAGTCACTCGCCTCTTTCTTCAGTTAGTTCACGAGGATCTCTCCACGCCATCTGTAAATGTCACTGCTGCCTCATATTATCTCCTACACACTTTCATCCTATGTCTTGATAAAAATACTATGTCAGTGGTTTGGCGTATCAAATTTTTGAATGGTGGAGATCTTGTTTACGAGGATTTTGCAGTTCTTTTATGTCTTGTGTTAGTGAGAAACCTAGTATAACTCTTAGATTCCAGATACTCATCATTTTTATCATGAGACACGAAAAGGTAAAGAGCTGATAACCACTGCATGACGAGATATGCAAGCTGCCTCCTTGTGAGTTGTAAGGCACCAACTTAAACAAATATCAATAAATAATTATATTATGCCAGATTTTATTTTGGAGACTGAGTCAATTATCAATCATCTTAGCATGCCATGATGCCATGATGCATCAGGACCCAGTGAAGTAACAATGGTATGCCTTACCTGCTTGCAAGGGACTCCCTTCAGTGCTTCAACACGAGTGGGCTTGAAAATAGCACGCCTCACTTCACCATGACCACAACAAAATGATGAATTATCGCCGCAAGTAAACACCTGGATGAGAAGAAGGGAACTGTAATATTCAACGTACACAAACACTTCCCAGGGCTCATAAGTTTCAAGAACTACAAACCTCTCCTGACTGCATTACAAAAGCTGCATGGTTGTGGGATGCTGACACATGGATGACACGTGATTTGGATGGAAAATTGACCCGGGTAAGTGCTTCACGTTGAGTTGTAACTGGACCATGGCCAAGAACTCCACACAAACTGGAACCGCAAGAGTACAAGGAGTTGTCATTGATCAGAAGTGTGTGATATTTTCCAGTAGTTATCTGCATCTGCTGTCATAAACAATCCTTACATTCAGCTTATCGCAAGCAAAGAGAACACATAAATTCTACATAAAATCTGAGAAGGAGATGAGATGATCACATCTTCCAACTCACGAAGGAAAAAATCAACGTCCGGAGAAAGCCTACCAAAACTATCTCAGTAGGAAAAAGTTCAAGCGAACAGCATTGCACGTGAGTTGTGCTGTGCTTTTTTTTTTTTTTTCAGGAAGATGAAAAAGATATTTTACAGTACCCTGATGGATAGGGGAGAGAAAATTCAAGGAAAATGTGAAAATTGGTAACTGTTTCTTCAGAAACCTGGAAACCTTTTCCCCATTTATGCCAATAAAAAAAAGAAGGAAAAATCTAGTCCCTGTTGATATGATATTTTACATTTTCCTGTTTACATGAGAGATCTAACAATGCCCATTCATGTACAATTCTGACTTCTGAAGAGCTATAATCCAGTATACCTTAGTTTAGTGATTGTAGTGAATTTACATGTGGGGCCCAAATCGGCCCAACTATGATCACGGTGGAGCACTGATGTAGGATGAGGATCAAGCACCTTTCTATCACACATGGACTAGAAAAAGCCCAAAGAAAAGTCGACAAAACTCAGCAAAGTTCGACTGGTCGACCAGTCGAACCGACCAATCAAAATTCCTGCAGAAATTCCAGTTTGGTTGCTAGACAGATCTTGCCAATTTAGACAGGTCGAAATTGAGCTTCAACAGGTCGATGCTCAGATCGACGGATCTATGGGAAATTACGAAAATTTCTGAACTTGCGTGATTTCTTTCCTATTTTGTTTAGGACTCTCTTAATTTGTTCCTAGGGTTTTGTTTAAGGTTAAATAAGGTTGTTAAGGCTCGTTTTTAATTATTCAACTCTCATAGTATTCAATCAAAAATCCAACTTTAGTCGTTTTCTTCTCATGGATTCAAGAAATCCCTTGTGGATTCAAGAGGGCCTTGTGGATTCAAGGCATTTACCCTTTGAGGAAGACAGCGATCGACCTAATCATGTCCTTCCCTACGTCAAGTGGTATTAGAGCGAGGACTTTCTCTCGGTTCGATAGCAACTAATGAAGATGCGAACAACAATCCCGTGGACGGTGTTCCAGGGATTAACTATCTAGCGAAAAGGATGGAAACCTTATAGCGGGAGAATCGGCTAGCCATGCAAGGGCTGTAGGCCACCCTTGATCGCATAGCGGATGCTTTAGTGCTACCCCGTATTTATGGCAATGATCCGCCTCCGGTGGGCGCTAGAATTTGAGATCGGGTGGATAGGATGGATCAAGCCTTCAAGAGGAAGGTTGATCTTCCTAGCTTCAATGGTCAGCTTCACATCGAGGATTGGCTTTTTGAAGTCGGCCGCTTCTTTGACTACATAGAGATCCTTGAGGAGAAGGAGGTTAAGTTCATAGCTTACAATTTTAAGGGCGGCGCTTTGGCTTAGTGGGAATAACTTCAGTGCAAGCAAACACGACAAATGAAGGCGCCAATTCGCACGTGGCAGCGGATGAAGCGTTTGCTGCAGGCATAATTTTTATACAACAATGATAATCAAGTACTCTTCCAGCAGTCACAAAATTGTCGGCAGAATAGTCGATCGACGAAGGGTTGTGTAGATAAATCCTATTATTTTTCGGCGAGTGACAATCTGGTTGAAACGGAGTCACGACAAGACACTAAATTCATCAGTGGCGTACGTGTGGCCCCAGTGGAAACAAAGAACCAACCCAATACTTTTAAAGTGGAGGGGTAGCCTCCTCTAACTGTCCGAGCTGTCGTTGAAGAATCTGATGGGATGGGTGAGATAAATGAATTAAAAAGGGAGGAAAAAAAACCCACCAACATCTTAGAGGTTGTTCAAAATTCTGAGAAGGTAGAAGAGATCAACACCACAGTTGTAAAGGAAAAGGAGGAAAAGTCCGTAGACATCCCAGGAATTGTAAAGCCAGTGTTGCAGGAGTCTGTAAACATCCCAGAAGATGTCAAGCCAACGTTGCAGGAATTCGAGGCGATTGTGCTCGTCAAAAATTCCTGACGACTTATCCCCTATGCAAGAGATTGGTCTTTCTTAGGTTGAGCCTGTTTTCAACAATACAAAGAATCAACTACTAACCAGTCCAAATCTGAGAAGAATTCGGCGAAGTCTACTGCAGTATACCAGAAAGAGGCTAAGAACGCATATCGTGAACTAAGTCCGTTGAAGAAGTTGAACGCATATAGTGGCCCAAGTCCAAAGAGGAACTCAAGGATGAGTTTTTTTCCTAGTGAAGGGGTCTGATGTAGGACAAGGATCAAGCACCTCTCTATCACACATGGACCGGAAAAAGCCCAAAGAAAAGTCGACAAAACTCGGCAAAGTTCGACTAGTTGACTAGTCGAATCAACCAATCAAAATTCCTGCAGAAATTCCAGTTTGGTTGCTGGACAGATTCTGCCAGTTTAGACAAGTCGAAATTGAGCTTCGATGGGTTGATAGGTCGATGCTCAGATCGATAGATCTACGGGAAATTGTGGAAATTTCCGAACTTGCATGATTTCTTTCCTATTTTGTTTAGGACTCTCTTAATGCATTTCCTAGGGTTTTGTTTAGGGTTATATAAGGTTGTTAAGACTCGTTTTTAATTATTCAACTCTCATAGTATTCAATCAAAAATCCGATTTTAGTCGTTTTCTTCTCATGGATTCGAGGAATCTCTCGTGGATTCAAGAGCGCCTTGTGGATTCAAGGTATTTACCCTTTTGAGGAAGACGGTGATCGACCTCATCACATCCTTCCCTACGTCAAGCACTCAATAAGAGTCCATCATGAATTGTAGATGGCCCCGGTATTACCCTGATTAGCTGATCACAGCCATTAAAATAAGGGTCTGCAAAATGGACAGTGGGACCATTTTTACTGTTACATCCATTTTATATGCCCTTAAGTGTATGGATGTGATTATCCATCAAGGTTTTTTTTTTCCACGTTCAATCTGCATTGGGTTTCGTCCGATCAAATGGTCTTTGGTGATCATCAGTGGGCCCACTAGGGTCCTGTATGTAAATTGGAAGCATAATAAAGTACAAGGAATTATACTAGATTATAGCTCCGACTCTAACATCAATATGAAATTTACATAAAGAACTAAAGATGATCAACATACCATTCATCCGAATACTAAAACATGTTAAGACGTGTGAAACATTGTTAAATAAATACTTTTACTCCTTTTTCCCTTTTGTGAATTCTCCGTTGAAGATGTGTTTAGCCCTGGTTTTATCATTAAATTGTAACTTACAATATCAAATGATGCATGAGAGAACTATGAAAAATTCCATTTACACATAAAGTTGACGAGTACAACGAACTTGGAGGATTTTGGATTTTAAAGAACCTGATATGTCAAACTAGCATAGCAAAATGAGTTGATAACCATGGTAAATAAAAACGGGGAGTTATTAGATACTCTGGCCGTTTGATGCTTGATACGCCGGCACGAATAAATCGCACACGTGGCATATATTAGCTCAGATAAACCAACTAAATTGTGGAAGACACTGTCACTAAGTTACAGTCTAAAGATTAGATTGGTTGAACCATCCTAACTCTAATTCATGGACGCTTGTTGTTTGAAGTAAGACCATTGGAAATTTTTCATTTTTAACCATCCAATAAATGTTCAGCAATCTAGTAGTTAGATAACCAGATGATAGCAAGATTTTATTCCTGATACATCTAAACCTGGGCCCATACTTTTATTTTTTTAATGACACCAGGGTGTTCCCGCCCCATTTTTAAGGCGAGACTAATCCCTGCGGATGCACGCAATCATCTGCAAACCTGTGCCCATAATCTGAATGGTTGGTTTAAATAATTGTATGCCAAGCATGCAATTTCTCAATAATATCCAACACCTATGTATCATCCATCACACTGCCAGAGTATCAAAGTATTTCTCTACGAAAAGCCCCTGTGAATCCCACATGAAGAAGTGGCAAACAGTCTCCTAATTAACTGCAATATCAAAGAAGTAGTACATTGCCTGCTGATGTCTCGACCATGCCGGACGCTTGTTCTACGGACTGCAAGAACCTCAACACCCGCTTCCAATTCCCACTGCAGCGGTCCAGGAGCTCCATCCGAGCATTCATAGGAAGTGACCCAAATATCGAGTGGACCCCACAGAGATGGAACGCGGCGAATTCAGCCATCGACCGGAACTTGTGAGGGAACAGCCCATGGCTCCCGCAAAAAATCCGAGACGTCTTCTCCAGACAGGCGAGATCGGCCGCACTGAGACGGCCTGAAGTCAAGATCTCAAGAATCAAGTGAGAAGGCAATTCTTCTATGGAAAAAGACCTTTCCCGATCCGCCATTAAGGAATACCTTATAATCCTTTGCTCGAAGAAAAGGGAAATTCTCGAAACAGCAGCAGTTGAAAATACAAATACCAAAAATCAATTCAGCACCACAAAGGTCATGGGCAGAGATCGTTCAAGAAAGTTAAATTCTGGAGCGAGATTCTCCTGCGACTCACAAAAATCCTCGGACAGAAGCCAATCAGGAGGGAAGTTCGAAGTGAATTTCAGAGATTACTGATACAGAGACGGGAAAAAGGTTTCAGATGGAGAATCAGAGGCAGAGACTGAGTAGAAGAAATCAGGTTTTGAAGCGAAATTCTCAGGCGGTGTATGAAAAAAGCATCAGATTTGAGGATCATACCAGAAATCAAGTATCGGGAGGCGAAATTAGAATGTGATTGAAAGAAAGATGGGAGAAAGGGCATCTGCCAGAGAATCATACACACACACTTTCCACCGCGAAAAGGAGCGAATTTCACAGTCGGAATTGAAACAAGATGAGAAATTCACATACAACAGAGAGAAAATTTTACAGAAAAAGAAAATCAAATTCCACGATAAATCAAAACACGACCGAGATCGGAATCGAGAACGAAAAGAGGGGAATTTTCCAAGCGAAATTCACAGGCGATCGTAAGAAATGCAGAAAATAGGGTTTTGGAAGAGGAATTCAGGAGATTTTGTATGAAAGAGACGGATGGAAAATGGGATTTTCTTTTTTCCTTTTCCGAGTGGAATTGAGAAAGATGGGGAGAGAGATATAAGGGAGAAAAGCAAAGAGATTGATCGGACGATTGAAAAGAAAAGCGGATTTTCTTCTTTCCAGCTTTCTTGCCGTCCGATCTCTGTCTTTTTGCGCCGAAATTCGTGCTCGAGCGATTAAAGGAAGGAGGAGAAAGAGGGAGAGAGATTTGCTGAGAAATCCTCCACTTGCAGTGAGGAAACGGAAAAGAGGTTTTCTACAGTACACCTCGACGTATATTGTTACAGAATACATCGTGACCATTGATGTTACTCGGGAGTTATATTTTAATGATCCAAACCGTTAACATGATGGGTCCCACTTAGATTTGATTATATTTAAAATAATTATCATATTTTAATATTCAAACTCTTTTAATTTATAACTCTTTCTCAATGAACAATAAACGTATCTTGACCGTAGAATTTATTTTAATACAGAATATTTTATACACGGACATAAGAAACTGCGTGGTCCAAGATATGAACGGTTTGGATCACTGGATCCAATGGCTATAATGTCAAGGTATTCTGTAACAATACGTAGGCCGTAGAGTAGCAAATTTCAAAGTAAGTTAGGGTTTTGGGCTGGAGATATGTGGAAGATACTCGCGGGAGTAGAATTGGAGACCTACTCGATAGATGCCGTGTTGACGTGGGACATGTTGAATCCACTGTGGCCGTTCATCAGGTAGGGCCCACCGTGCTGGTGCGCACTAGCTCGAGTGGCTCTGAGGCAACCCGGTAATGAGAACTGTTCGTACACGGGTGGATCACGTGATGAGGAGATGACAGTGGGGAAGCCAACACCGAGATGGGCCCACATCTGTCAACGTTCCGGATCGCACGCACTTGTGCTCGCTACGTGGCAGGCACTTGTGCTCGGGAGTAGGGTTATAATGGACGCGGATTGGGGACTCACCCCGCCTACCACTAGCTCCTTCCAGGCTGGGGCTCTGAGTGGCCACCGTGATGTACGTGTTTTATCCACACCGTCCATCCGTTTTTTCATATCATTTTACGGTCTAAGACCAAAAAATGAGGCAGATCCAAGGCTCAAGTGGACCACACAGTGGGGATTAAATTCTTACCGTTGATAACTTAATGGGACTACAGAAGTCTTGGATCAAGCTGATATTTGTGTTCCAGGTTTATGTAACCTTATGAACAGGTTGGATAGCAAATCAACATCACATTGGCGCCTAATGAGGTTTTAACGGTGAGGCGTCATTATCACCACTGTTTCCTGTGGTGTGGTCCACTTGAGCCTTGCATCTTCCTTATTTTTTGTTTTTATATCCTTAAATGATATGAAAAAATGGATGGACGGTGTGGATAAAATCCATACATCACGGTAGACCTCTCGTAGCCTCAGCCTGTGCCGAGCTCGGGTAGTACCCAATCCACGTCCGATTGTAATCCCTCCGTCACAAGAAGACTCGGCAGGGGAAAAGGTACACGCCGGGACTTTAAGCCATTTGATCGGATCCTTTTTAATGATCCAAACCGTCTATATGATGGGCCTCATCTTGAATGACGGATATTCAAGAAACCTATCAGATTAAAATATTTCAACACGTTAATTTATTTAAATTTTAAGGAGATAATCGAATGATCAAAGGGTTAAAATTTTCCAATCAAAGAGTTTTTTTTTTTTTTTTTTTATGTGCTGTCTCCTATCCAAGGTGCGGCCCATTACATAAACGGTTTAGATCATTGAAAGACGATGGACTGGATTGATGGTAGAAATGGACCCAGGCGGCTCCAAACATGAACCTATGGTTGGTGTCGCATCGCCACTCTTTCCTTTAGTGTAGCCCACCTTAGTTGTGGGTCTGGCCTATGTTTGGCCCCAGGGCCTATCATTGAGGAGAGAACCTGATGGACGGAGCAGATGTCACACGGACCACGTGGTGGACCCATATAGCTTTCTTGCTGTACGCACGACATGAATCACGTGGGCCCACATTTATGATGTATTATATTTCGATTCTGTCCATCCGTTTTTCCAGCCCGTTTTAGGAGTTGGTCTCAAAAAATTAAGCATACAAAAACCTCAGGTGGACCACACCACAGGAAACAGTGGTGATTGAATGGCACTATTAAAAACTTCCCAGGGCCCACTATAAGCAGATCCATAATGTTTATTTTCCATCCAATCCGTTGAAAAGGTCAACAAGACCTGGATGAAGGGAAAATACGAAGATTATGTTCATCCACAACTATTTTGGCCTACAAAAAAGTTTTGAATGATCATTCACAAGTTTTTCCAGTCGTGTGGTCCACTGGAGATTTGGATATAATTAAATTTTAGGCAAAAGACCTAAAATAATCTGAGAAAACAGATGAACGGCGTGGATATTCAAAATATTCTTTAATATGATCCCCACACGGCAAGGGTGGGTGTTACCGGGGTAACACCTGATCCACTCCCAGAACGAGAAGAGAACTTTGATGAACCGGCAGAGGTGATTGATACGCATGCAATAAGACATTATACACGTGTCATATAAAGAACTAAAATAAACTGACTACATAAGAGTTTTTTTACGAAAACAAAATTTAGAAAAAAAATACCAAAATGGTATACTATGAGATAGATCCAAAACACGAGATTGCAATGATTTTTTAAATGGGAGAGATTCAATGGTCCAGATTAAACTGTCAAACGTCCACTCATCAGAGGTTAGAATAATTCAATCAGTTTAATTTTAGAACTGTGACCTATATACTGCAGATCACAAAGTTTGGACGGTTTAATTTCAGTTACTATAAGCCACGCGTCCAATTTTCTGACTCCCAGAAGATCTGTCTGTCCATCGATGTACCCCAACATGTGTGAATAATATATACCGATTAAGAAAATGAACCATCCATGCCCAACATCTAAAGCGTTTCCAATCAATGTTTGGGTGGGCCACACTCATAATGTGGTCCGCTGTAACGATCGGCTAAGATCTCACGCGCGACTGGATGTCTATATGCGAGTAGGATTCTTATTACCCGTGTGCGCAAGTAGCCCTTCGTATTTCTCCGTCGTTATGATATTCCGTAGTGGGCTGGCTTCTTTGGTCGAACCGACACCCTCTTTACCCTGGGAGCGGATTAGGTACTTCCCCTGCCTGTACCAAGTTCGGGACGGACTAGGTCTCTGAGGGTCACTTTGATGTATGGATATTATCCACACCGTCCATTCAGTTTTACATGTCATTCTAGATTATTAGAACAAATATGGAAAATATAAAAGGTTCAAGTGGGCCACACCACAGGAAGCAGAGGTGCTAATGAATCCTACCGTTGAAACCTTCCTAGGGCCTACCATGATGTTTATTTTTCATAAAACCTGTTCATAAGATCACAGATACCTAGATGAAGGGAAAAAACAAATATCTGCTTGATCCAAAACTTCCTGTGGCACTCAAGAAGTTTCAACGGTCATAATTTGATACCCATTGCATGGTCCACTTGAGATTGGATCTACCCCATTTTTGGTATTATTATCTAAAATGACATGAAAAAATGAATGGACGGTATGGATACGATCCATACATCACGGTGACCCTCAGAGCTATAACCTGTCCCGAGCTCCAAACAGGCGAGGGAAGTACCTAATCCGCGCACCTTTACTCTGTCTTCTCCTTGCTCGTCTAGTGGCCTCGATGCGGTCCACGTGGCAATATACGGTGGATCGAATTTTTTCCTCCACGTGTCATCACGCCACGCGCCTTCCGTTGGAGTGTGGTGGGTTGCGATCTTGTTCCTGTGTGAAAATGATATTCAGGGAGAGGAAGTGAATCAGGTGAGGCATGGGGTGGCGGCTTTAGTGGGTGAAGCCATTACTGTGGGGCTCACCTAGATGTATGTGTTCTATATCCACGCCGTCCATCCGTTTTTCAATCTCATATTAGGATATGGTTCCAAAAATAAGCCAGATCCAAATTTTAGGTGGACCACACCACAGGAAAACAGTAGTGATTTAATGCCCACCGTTAAAAATTTAGGCCCACTGCAATCTTTATTTGCCATCCAACCTGTTGATTAGGTCATAGATAAATGGATGAAGGGAGAATATAAATAGAATATTTGTGGGCTCCCAAGAATTGTTAATGGTGAGAATTCAATCCGAGTTGCAGATCTGCCTCATCTTTTGGATAATGCACTAAAATGAGATGGAAAAACGGATGGACGGCGTGGATATACCACACATATATCTATGTGGGCTCCACAGTCAATGCCTCACCCACCCACGAAGTGGTTCCCCTGTCTCAGATAATCCAGTGAAAATGACATTCGTCGGAGAGCTGTCCCCTAAATTTCTATCGACTACCTGCCTTTATGGCAAGAAAGACATTTAATCCAGGCCGTCCATCCAGAATTATCAAACATGGAAGGTCCAAATTTCATTAATAAAAACATTAATCGAACTACCCTAGTAACCAATTTTATCTAATTACTCACTGAATGTAGACCGTCCACAATTCTTGCTTTTACCATCCAATCTAACTAAAGTGATCCAACGGCTAAGGTCATCCGATCAGGTGTATCCTTCATTCATAAACAGTAGATCCACTGGATGGGTGGACCCAACTCACCATCATTCATGCCACTCGTACATAAAGGTAGGGTCCACCTCTAAATGGGGCACATGATAATGTAAGCCCTGTAGCTGCCGGTTTTATTGCTGGGGAGGTGGCCCCCCCCACAAGCTGGCCAATTAATGCCTACAACTGTTCACAGCTTGCATACGCATGCACTCGCGCAGAGTGTTGCATGTCTCGTACGGATCTCAGTTAAACCGTCCAAATAGTGGGCCCCACTGTATGTGGTCTTTTTTTAATAATAGAAAAAAGAAGGTTATTTCATTAAACATCCAAACGGGAATAAGAGGAGTACAAGGAACTGTTTGAATAAAACTAACCTTTTGGTTGCTTAGTACTTAAGAATAAGACCAAATTAAAAATAATACTTCGGTTGATTCTGTATAAAATTTTAACTTATTTTGGTAAACAAATAGGTTAACATGAAATAATTTTTAAGTCCGTTTTAAAAAAAAATATATGTATTGTTTTGAAATTGCAATTGTTGTGCAAAGTGTGGTCCAATGGGCAACAATGAATCTGGCAACTAAAATATGATTTTATTATTTTATGTTGGTTTGTGATCTATCTAAATTGGGTGTTTGGACAGTTTAATTTGAATTACATATTTTTATTTGTTTGATTCGTGGTCTACTTAAAGCGGGTGATCATTTGGATGGTTTGATTTTAATTTACATTTGTCTCATGTATGGCTGTGGGTAAGAATGATAATGTGTTTAGTGGGATAAGTCCAACTCAGCTTTCGACCAGGCTTGGACATATTAGCCTGCTCATATACTAAGCGTCGGCCTAACATGTATGACTTGATCAAATTTTTTTTAAGCTAGCTTGGGCTAAAGTGATTTTAGGTTTACTTGGGCCGGCTGGTCTGACCCGACTTGATTTCATGTGTGTATTTTATGTCATACAAATATCATTCTAATCTTCAATTAGGAAACCCCTGAATTTTAAACGTAGACAATTAATTTATTCCTTTTTAGTGTTTTTTGCATGCATGGCCTACTTAATTAGGGAATTGTTGGGGTCCCAGAAATAGAGATCCTCGAAATGATGATTCCAAATGCCAGAACCATCACACGGTCAGATTAAGGGCCAGTGCATCGGAAATCGCGGCACGAATCACGACACACGCATCAGACCTGCCTCAAGCATGAAATTGGGCCAGTAGTGGACCCCACCGGTCACCGTGACCAAAACTGTCCAAAATTGGGAGGATACCTCAATTATGAAGAAATAGGAGCAGTGCATCGGCATTCATCGCGAGACGGACCCCGCAAACCCCCCAATTTGCAAAACCCAAGTTTGTAGGACACGAATACGTCCAGCGCATCCAAAAAATGAATTTAAGGGCGCACTGCCTCCAGCGTATCCAAAAAATGAATTTAAGGGCGCACTGCCTCCAGCGCATCCAAAAAATGAATTTAAGGGCGCACTGTCTCCAGCGCGTCCAAAAATCCACCCAGCGCATCCAAAATCAGTTAATTTCAGGACGCACTGGCAGCTGGCGCGTCCTGCAAACCAACTCCTGGACTCCGATCATTTCGCGATGCGCCGAGCGCATTTATCGACGCGCCGACTCATTTTCTCGACGCGCTACACGTGTCAACTGCTTATTGGACGACGATACCTATAAATACCCCGCCCACCACCTCATTTGCATCATTCAGCAAGAGAGAGAGAGGACCTCGTCGCCGGAAAACCTTTGCCGATCGCCGGAATCCTTCTCCGACCGCCGGAACCCCTCGCCGGAAATCGCACCTCCGATCATACCAGGTCTGGAGGAATAACTTAAGTCACCTTTTTCGATGCGCCGGTCCCAGCGCATCATAAAAGTGACCCAGCGCATCAGGAAAATCCTCGGCGGATTACGTGAACCATCAATCGTGGCATTTTAAGGACGCACTGGCCCCAGCGCGTCGCAAAATAGCCCAGCGGATCAGAAAAATACAAGTCATCAAGGGAAAGCTATTTTAAGGACGCACTGGCCCCAGCGCGTCGCAAAATTACCCAGCGCATCAGGAAATTACAATTTTAGGACGCACTGGCCCCAGCGCATCGCGAAACAGGCTAGCGGATCGAAAAATTAGATTTTAAGGACGCACTGGCTCCAGCGCGTCATAAAATTACCCGACGCATCATGAAAATCATTTATGGACGCGCTGGCACCAGCGCATCAATAAAATCAGGCCAGCAGATCGCAAAAATCAGCACTTTGCACATTCATTCCAGCACCTTTAAATCCTCATTTTATAACATTTTTAAGCCCCGTTTGAGCCTATTTTGGGTATTCCGAGCGTTCCGGACGCAATGGAGCAGTCAAACGACCCATCCGGGCTACCCCAATGAGCAAAACGCAAGCCTTCGGAGTCCGATCCGACCCAACGAGCTGAATGGAACAATTCTCCCGAAAAGAGGCCGCCGGCGCCCAGAATCATACTGATGCATCGTCATTACGTGTACTATCATAATATGACCCGAATCCAGGTCTGGACTAAGCAAAGGGACTATGGTTAACACGATAAACCACACCAGGAGAGTTCTGAACTATCGCACACAATCTGTTAAAAACTGATATTCCAAGAACAGTCGATGCCCTACCCATCCAAACGGCATCCGCTGGTTGAGCTGCGTAGGTACACACAACTGTAGAACGGACTTCCCGAGGTCACCTGTCCCTACATTGACAGGCGCGGGCCCAGAGTCGTCCATCTCAGCCATAAACCCTGACAGTCTCAGCCCGGATCTCCGGTCAAAACATGGGACATAGACATCCGACTCGTACAAAGGTGGATCAGTCTATAACAAACACAGGTCTCCGCGACCATACAAATACAGGTCTCCGCGACCACCAAAACACAGGTCTCCATGACCAATGAACTCTGAAACCATAGTCCCCGCTGACTAGTCTTTTGCCTTTTAATCAAGGGTCATCGATCATTCGATGTAATTAAGGGTTCGTGTTAGATCACGGCCTGGAATGTACAAGATCTCAGAATCTCTGGAATAAAATTCGCCTTGCGATATCTCTTCTCTTGTGTATTGTGTGAATGTTTGTGATTGTCTACGAATGTTTCTATATTCAGAACCCCAGATCAGCAAAACTCCACATTTCCAGAGGATGTTCATTTCTCTAGTTCTAACAAACTGGCGACTCTGCTGGGGATCGAACTGTACCAGAATCACTGGTTATATCTGAATATAGGGATACTCTAAGATCAATTACTTACAAACACGAATCTACGCATGAAAAAGTTACCGCGAGGCGTAATGTTTCGGCGCCCTTCAGGCGCCAAACTGGCGACTCTCAACGGGAACGTTCTTCCCTTCATCTTTAAGGCAATAGATACTTAAAAGGTTTTCGAACCCACAATTCCACAACAACGTATTTGTCTCCGTCTTGCTTATCTTTGTCGGTTTATGCACTGCGATCGATGGGCTCATACTCCCGACCGCACTTGTGAACTGTTCTAACGATTTTTATGACGCACCAGAACTAGCAAGATACTAAGACAGACAGAAGAAATGGCATGCTCAATGACCAGTTCGTGCACCTTCCTACCACCGGAGGCTTCAGCTTCCCTCGCTTCATTCCAGCCACGACGGCTGCTTCTAGTTCAGGATGGCAGATGGTCAAAACACGCCAACAGAAGAAAGAGCAGAAGAAAGTAACCAGCTTAGCGGCATACGAGAAAGTGAATGTTGCAAGACCTCGATCTGCAACCAAGAGACAATGGCAACCAAAATAAGGGCAGAAGACTTCCACCAATAGTCAGGCCACATCAACCACGTCCTCGGTACCCGCAATGACGATCGAACAGTTTCCGCCATTGTCCAAGGTCACCTGTGCCGCACAAAAATCAACCGATACCACGATCGCGAGGAACTCCAAGCCCACAATAGTCGTCAAGCTAGGACAGGGGCAGAATCAGAAGGCCCGACCGGTGCTGGTCGCAATGGTCCAGGAAGCAGAAGAGGGATCATATGAAGCAGACGAACTGCCTACGGTCCAAGATCAGATCGACAGATTAGTTCAGGCTAATCGGGAAACAAATGAACGAATGAGAGAGATTCAGGAAGCCTTGACCACTTTAATAGCTCAGAATGCCACTCGAAGCCTTGCACCACCTACGCGCCCGTTAGCTGAAGAATCTCAGGGGGCGGCAGAAGAGCCAGCTAGTGCCGAACCACTCACCCAGGCCAGGAGAGTTCCAGCGGAACGAATAATAGTTCCAACTACGCAGATGACGAGAGAAGAACTGTCGCAAACTATCGCGAGTCTCATGCGACAAGAGAAGGAAAAGGAAAGAGGAACCGGGTATAAATATCAGGTCCCATACCCTCTGGAAATAGAAGAAATACCGTTTCCGGTCAACTTCAGATGTCCGGATTTCGAAAAGTTTGACGGTAGGGGGTCGCCAGAGGAACATATCACTCGCTTCCTCACAGCATTGGGAAACTGGTCGACCGTCCCACAGTACTGTATGCGGTTATTCGGGTCAACGCTGACGGGGAAAGCTTTTCAGTGGTACATGTCACTTCCAGCAGGATCAGTGAAGTCATGGGAGCAGATGCGAGATAGTTTTATCTCAAAATTCTTCTCTATAGAAAGAGAAACATCAGTAACAGATCTGGCTTTGATCAGACAAAGACAGGGTGAACCCGTGGAGAGATTCATGGACCGATGGGGAACGATAGCCGCTCAATGTCAAGAGTTACCCAGCGAGAAAGAGCAGATAAAGATGTGCATGCGAGCCCTGGACCCAATGATATCATACGGATTGTCAGGGAACAGTTTCCACTCTTTCCGAGAATTGGCCACCAAAGCACACCTGGTAGAAGAAGCTGCAGCATGGGTAAACCTCAGACCCGAAAGGCAGAAAAGAGAAGGAGTAAGGATTGCCGAAACACACAACATAAGCAAAGGTAAAAATGCGACGGATCGGAAGCGGCCCACCGTGGAACCTAAGACAGACATGAAGGCTATACCTACTCAAGACAGAGGCAAGAGGCCTTACGTTCCTCAGAGAATAACGATAGCCGAGAGAGAAAAAGCCAACGGCCCGTACACCTTCGACATGGCCGATCTGATCCCCATCATGGAACGATTGGTAGAGGAAAAGGTAATCCGCTTGCCGGAACCGATTCGGCCCCACGAAGTTGGGAAGGTAGATGATCCCCGGTTTTGTAAATACCATCGGTGCCTGAGCCACAAGACGGAAGACTGTTTTAGCCTGAAAGGAAGGATACAGGGGTTGATCAACCAAGGGGTAATCAGTATGAAGGCACCAGAAACAACAACGAAGGAAACAGCGGGGGTAGTTTCAGCCCTCTCCTCGGACAAGAGTACCCAATTGCATGTCCCGTTCCCCGAACCTGAAGAACCCTGGACTTTGGTTCGCAGTCGTAAAAGGCTCGAGAATCGAAGAAGACTCCTCAGCCGCAAGAAGAAAGGGACGAGAAAGAAGGATAGCCAAGAGAAGAGCCAACTTGTAGAGGCTCAAGTACATTGCGCGATGGTGTCATTTACAGAACAGCCATCAACGGAAGAGACATGGCGGGTAGGTAAAGAAGAAGTCAATGCCGTCATCCTCCGATCTGGAAGACAAATGCTGGAGCCCATTCGGCCAGAACCCATCGATCCAATGCAAGAAGACGGAAACCCGGATATACCCGTAACAAGGCCCCAGGGGCAGAAGTTGAAAGAGAAAGTTGTTGAGGCCACATCCAGTCGGCCGGAGCCAAGACAAGGGTCAGTGCCCGTAGTGTATGATGTCGTGTCGCACCTGCGAAAGGTCCCGGCCCGCCTGAGCATATACGACGCCTTGTGTCTCTCAAAGGCGTACAGGGAAATGTTGATCAACGCGCTGCTAGACAGTGAAGCCAGAGAAGTGATGATGACAGAAATCGAAGCAGAAATGAGCGATCCAGACAAGTTTTGGGAAGGAAACGCACCAATTCAGCAAGCAATGCAGATAGATCACCCCTCTGTAATCACATTCTCTGAAGAAGACCGCACGATTGAAGCCAAAGACCACAACCGTCCGTTGATGGTCACAGGAACGATTAAGAGATACGAAAATTAAGCGATGCATGCTTGACGATGGGTCCGCAGTAAACATCATGTCGTTGAAGACACTTCAAATGTTGGGTTACAGGCCATCAGCCCTGCGTCCCAGCACCATGGTCATTCAGGGGTTCAATCAGGACAGCCAGCGCACTCTAGGGTCGATCACTGTGATGCTAGAAATTGAAAGATTGAAGACGAAGGTAACATGCCAAGTGATCGACGCAGTAACAACGTATAATCTCCTGCTAGGGAGGCCGTGGCTCCATCAGAATCGCGTCATTCCCTCAACCTATCATCAGTGCTTCAAATACAACAAAGAGGGAGTTCAGTACAGAGTGGCAGCAGACCCAAAGCCATATACGATCGCAGAATCATTCTTAGCCGATGCTCGGTATTATGACCTGGTCGATGAAGGGGGAGACACGAAGAAGCCCGACGCAATGCAGAAAGGGCGAGGGGCAAGACCGAAAGTCAGCAAGTTCGAACAGAGAGCCAAACCTCAGTCCATTATTCAGAAAGAAGCAAGTCAGGCAGCTGAAGGACCTCAAAGGACTACCAAAAAATTCTACATAGTCCCGAAACACTTGCGACAGCCCGGGCAGTCCGTCCTAGAAATGATCTCAAATCAGCACATGAGTGTGCTCAGATCTAGCTTCAATATGCCAGTACCAAAAATAGGAAGAGTTAAGCCTTTTCCGAAGGCTCCAAACCAGTTTGTGGTACCGCCAAATGCCAATACAAAGAAAGAAATCAAATTTTATTCAGTGACAGATGAACCTGCACGGTCCAAGGACGAGGTTGAGAAACCACTTCGTTTACCTCAGCCCATAGAAGAAGAGAGATACAGTGAAGCCAGCCGTAACATCATGAAGAGTATGGGCTTCTGCTATTCAGAATCAGCCTCGAATGGTAGAATGTTAGCGCCGTTCGAAGAAAACAACAAAGTTCATCAAGGAAGAGAAGGGTTAGGGGCAAAGACGAAGATCAGACATGTTAATATGGTGACAATCAATACTACGGAAGAGGTACAGCCACAAGAGGTAGCCGACGTTATCCAACCCAGTGCCGCACCTGCACAGATAGAGGACGGGGGACAGCCCACGATAGATGAGCTTGAAGAAATAAATCTGGGAACCCTAGAAGACCCTAGAAATACGTACCTGAGTAAAAATGTCCCAGAAGAGGAGAAAGAGAAATACATCCGACTGTTGAAAGAAAATAGGGACGTATTCGCTTGGACATACTCAGAAATGCCAGGGCTCAGTCCAACAATCGCGATGCACAAGTTGGGCATCTTGAAAGGGAAGAAAGCGGTCAAACAGCCTCAACGACGATTCCACCCAAACATAGTACCCAAAATCGAAGAAGAAGTCGAAAAGTTGATCCAGGCCGGGTTCATCCGAGAGGTTAAGTACCCACAATGGATCTCAAACATTGTGCCGGTCAAGAAAAAGAACGGTCAAATCCGAATCTGTGTAGACTTCTGGAACCTCAACGAAGCATGCCCTAAGGATGATTTCCCACTGCCCATCCCAGAGTTACTGATCGACAGTACAACAGGATATGCGGTGATGTCCTTTATGGACGGTTACTCGGGATATAACCAGATCCGCATGGCCCCAGAGGATGAAGAATCTACGGCATTCCGTACAACGTTGGGCATATACTGTTACCGCGTGATGCCGTTTGGGTTAAAGAACGCAGGGGCAACGTATCAACCGCGATGCAAGTAATCTTCCAGGACATGATGCATAGACACGTCGAATGCTATGTAGACGATCTAGTTGTGAGATCGGCCGGGCATGAACAGCATAGGGAGCATCTACGGCAAGTATTCCAAAGACTGAGAAAGAAAAGCCTTCGCATGAATCCATTGAAGTGCGCATTCGAGGTTTCCTCTGGCAAGTTTTTAGAGTTTGTTATCAGACATCGAGGAATAGAAATTGACCCAACAAAGATTAAGGCAATTAGGGAGATGTCGCCATCGAAGAATCTCAAAGAGCTGAAAAGTTTTCAAGGCCGAGTCACGTACCTAAGGAGGTTCATCTCGAACTTGTCCGGTCGTTGTCAACCATTCTCGCGCCTCAACAAGAAAGGAGTACAGTTTAAGTGGGACGATGCTTGCCAGAAAGCGTTCGACTCTCTAAAAGACTTGCTCGACAAATCTCCAGTCCTCGCGGCACCAATTAAAGGGGAACCACTAATCCTCTACATTACCGTCGGTGAAAATTCACTTGGAGCCCTCTTAGCCCAGAAGAACGAAGAAGGGAAGGAAAGCGCACTCTACTACCTGAGCCGCACGCTGGTGGGAGCCGAATTTAACTACTCAGCGATCGAGAAGATCTGTTTGGCACTGATCTTTGCCGTTAAAAAGCTCAGGCATTACTGTCTCTCTCACCAGATAACATTAATATCCAAGGCGGATCCCCTCAAATTCCTCATGAACAGACCTATGTTGTCCGGACGATTGGCCAAGTGGGCCCTTCTCCTGTCAGAATTCGACTTGACATACATGCCGGCTCGAGCCGTCAAAGGACAAGCTATCGCAGACTTCCTTGCCGCACATCCAGTACCAAGCGGTGAAGAAATAGAATATAACCTCCCAGACGAGCAGGTCATGGCAATTGATGAAGCGCGCCACTGGGAGATGTATTTCGACGGCGCAGCCAGAACGGTAGGGTCAGGGGCAGGAATTATATTCATTAGTCCGCAGGGAGACTTATTACCTTACTCATTCACGTTAGTCCCAGCATGCACCAACAACGAAGCAGAGTACCAGGCTCTTATTATTGGGTTACAGTTGGCCCTGGAAATGCAAATCAAGGAAATACGTATCTACGGTGACTCTAGGCTTATCATCGGCCAACTAACAACAGAGTACGAAGTCCGCAAACCCGAGTTATCGCCCTATTGCCATCAAGCGCAGTCCATGTTTGAGCAGTTTCGGAACAGCAGTATCTCACATATACCGAGGCAGGAGAATGTACGAGCTGATGCACTCGCCAGTTTAGCCGCTGCTCTAGCTAACCCAGGAGGCAGCCCACTTCAGGTTACGATTGAAGAAAGAAGAATCCTGCCTACGGCTGCGCTGCGCAATGGAGGATTGAGTGTCAATCCCATTTGCTGCTTCGAGATCACAGAGGAAGATGATTGGAGAAAGTCATTCATCGATTATCTGAAGTACGAATTTCTGCCGGAAGAACCCAAAATGCGCATACAAATCAGAAGGCGTGCCAGTTCATTCGTGCTCCAAAATGACGTACTTTATAAACGATCGTACGAGGGAGTACTGCTCCGATGCTTAAACCAAGATGAAGCACGTAGTACATTGAAAGAAGCTCATGGCGGAGAATGCGGTGCTCACCAGGGAGGAAAGAACTTACATCACCGTGTACGACACATGGGTTACTACTGGCCGACAATGACGAAGGACGCAATAGAATATGTAAAGAAATGTCACCAGTGTCAGATCCATGCCGATATCATACATTCACCACCGGGAGAGTTGTATCAGTCAGTAATGTCCTGGCCTTTTGCAACCTGGGGCATGGACGTGATCAGACCGATCAGTCCGCCATCCTCCCAGGGGCATCAATACATCCTCGCGGCAACCGACTATTTCTCCAAATGGGCCGAAGCAGTCGCCCTGAGAAATGTGAAAGCCAAACATGTCGAAGGTTTCATCCGTCACGCCATATTATACCGACATGGTATCCCCGAGAGAATCACCACGGACAACGGGACACCCTTCAAGAACACTACTATTGATAAGCTGTGCGCAAAATTCAAGATCAAGCATTGCTACTCATCGCCCTATTACCCTCCTGCGAATGGACTGGCCGAAGCATTCAACAAAACTATTGTGAAGATTCTGAAAAAGACGGTGGCGGAAAATAAGAAGGACTGGGACAGACGGTTGCCCGAAGCACTGTGGGCTTATCGAACTACGCACCGCACGACCACCCGGGCTACGCCCTATTCACTGGTATACGGTACAGAAGCTGTAATCCCGATGGAAATACAAGTTGAGTCGCTACGGGTCGCTCTCCGACACTCCCTGACAACCGAGCATAATGCCAAGAGCCGGATGGTCGAACTTGATAATCTAGATGAAAAAAGGCTCGCAGCCCAACAAAGGCTCGAAATGTATCAGAAGCAGATTTCAGCCGCGTATGATAAGCGCGTCAGGGGCAGGTCGTTCAAAAAGGGCGATCTCGTGCTAATGATGAAGCGTCCGGCACCGCTCCAAGGATCGAAGAGCAAGTTCGACCCAAAGTGGGACCCCGTCTGCATTATCGACGAAGTGTATTCCAACGGAGCCTATCGGGTAATAGATTGCAAAGGACAGGGTGTCAGTTCGCTAGTGAATGGCCGATTCCTGAAAAGATACTACACCTGACATAAACTTATCATTGCAAGTTGTAAACACCCCGGTAGAGGGAATGTAATAGAGTAGATGCCGAAAGAAAGGGCGCCACGCAATGACTAAACTAAAATGCTAATCATCTGCTTTATGCTTACACAGGTGTTGGAAGGGTCACCAAAGCTCGAGGCACGTCAAGCAAGACACCACGCCTTTTCGAGATTATTAAAATCAAGACCAGCCTTAAGCCGAGGCCCGGCATCCCCATGCACATGCGTAGGTTTAAGTCCTGACAGGGGGGACGTTCCTTTCTAAATAGCACAATTTATTTTGCATTCAAACTCAAGAGGAACGACAAGCGGGCTAAGAAGCGCAATATGAACTCATCATCACAATAGCATACATAATGATACAACACTCATTACAACGTGTTTTAAAACTACAAAAGAATCATTATCATTACAGCCTAACCATCTAAAGTTCTCAAGCACTGCTCTAATAGGTTAACTGCGGACCCCGCGATTGCCTTCTGTCTTGCCTCAGCCTCGGCCAGGACTTGAACAGGGTCGGGAGTATCTTGAAGAGACCGCTGCAGCTCCATAATTCGTGCCCTCACAGCGTCACATTCCGTCTTGCGTTGGTCAATAGAAGACTGCAGGATTGCTTTCTGACCACCAAGTTTCGAAAGTTTGAAATGGACGACAGAATGTTCGGCACGTAATCGGAACATCTCATCCTCAATTTCTGCAAGACGCCTGGTGACCTCTTGGTGCTCGGTATCCACAGCCCGCCAATCCTTCTGCACTGCGGTCACATCTGCCTCGTGCAACTCTAGTTCCGGAAGAAGGGACCGTAACTGACCGCGTTTTTCTTCAACAGAAGGGTCAGTCCTAAAGTGCCTTGCATCGTTCACTTGAGCCACACCGTCTTTGAATTGTGACACATGGCTGACTATCGAAGAGATGTCGACTCCAAGCCACGTAGCAGTGAGTTCCAACGCCTGCAGTGCCTCATCCAAGATAGACCCTTCGTCTCCTTTACTAAGCGAATCGACGATGTCTGACAGTAAGCTCTTCAGAAGGTTCGCCTTGGTCCTTGATAAGCCTCGGAGAGACGAGAGGAATGCCTCGGGCAGGACTACAGGAGCCGGGACGCTGGCAGGGGCAGTGGCTGGTAAAAGAAACGGTAAACATTAGCACACTGGAGAGAGAAAAGAAGCGAACAAACGATTAAGGAAGGTATTATACCAGTAGGGATTTCATCACCCGGTGCACTGGTTGAGGCAACAGGTCTCGACGAGCTGGGGGCATATCCAATCGCGACTTCCGCTGCCGGCTCAGGCAATTCAGGGGGAGACGGAACGACGACCTCAGGGGCGGAGGAAGCTTCGACTGGTTCAGCGGTCAGGGGTACTTCGTCAATGGGCTCTAGTACGCTAGCAGCATCTGCAGGCACGGTTCCACGAGAAGGGAGTGGTGCCTCTTCCGCAGCAACAACAGATCTCGCCTCAGGAGTGGGACCAGGGTTCGCTGCTGCCTCGATATTGACAGGAACGGTAAGGAGGGGGTCTTCAGCTCGCGGCTCACCATCGACGTCCATAAGGACGGGTTCTATGTCTACCTCAGGAACAGACTTCTCATATATTGGCTCATCACCTTCGCCTCCTTCCACGGGACGATCTCCGCTGGGGCCCACCTGCGAGCTCATCTCCCCTTCCTCCCTTGGACCGCTTGCATCATCGATCTGGACGCTGCCGGCAGCCCGGGGGGGTTGGCTCCGCGCCTTCTCAGCTCTATACAACTTCAGCAGGTCCTTTATTTTCTTACCGCCGTCAGAAACAGAGACGCGATGAGCAGTCTTTATGTGGGGCCCAGAACGTTCGGGAGATAGTTCGAAATCACTATCCTCGGGCGCAGAACGTCTGGACAGGCTCGTCCGACTTGCCGGGCTTTGCCCGCGACCTCCCTGACCCCCGGAGGGCGGGGTGCCTGCTGCCGCAATACCTCCCTCGCCACCGCCTTCTCCATCATCGCCATCACCACCACCATCACCACCATCATCCCCTTCGTCGCCATCACCCGCCTCTTCCTCATCACCGGCATTCCCCGCTGCAGCAGCTTCACCACCATCATCATCGCCAATGTCATAACGCTCCCTCTGCCCCTCTGCCATAGGACCGACAAGTGGGGAATTCGGGTTCCCTTGCAGCGTAACCCTCTGGCCATGAGCGACCCACCCCTCAAGTGTATGCTCGAGCTTCTCATGATCTATTATGACGTTCAGAGAAGTCATGAACTTCTGCACGCCAGGGGTAGCCAGTTGGCGAAGCAGCTCTGCTACGTACCCTAAGCCGTCGGCAGGAGTAGGATTAACAATCGGAGGAGAGACGAAGACGGGATCTGTTACGTGTCGGTTATTGCGGACCAAGGAATATTGGTGGGCCCACCACCGCATCCATCCATACGTAGCGCCGGGGACATACTCCGTCCCGGGAACAATGAAAGAACAACCTGACCTGGTAAGCAGAAGCTGTCGCCATATCCACTTCCAATGGATCGGCCCTGTGTCATATGCCCGCTGCTCCCTTGTCACCGGTTCGAGCGACTCCGGCACCCCTTGATCATAACCGAACTGCCTGGCGAATCGGTTCGGGTAGTATGGTTCTCTCCAAAATTCAGCGCCCTCTCTTAAAGGCAACGAGCTCGGGCGAATGGACACCAAGAACGAGCGGTGATAAGAGCTGAGGCTCTCGTCGTCATCAAGCAGGTCTGGATCCTCGCTGTTAGTCCCCGAGAAGAGGAAGAAGTCGACGTCATCATGGCGAGCTATCTTCGTCTCGATAGTCGCCGGATTTCCGCTGATCATCTTCCGTTTCTGAAAAGCATGTAGCGGAACAGATCCCCTCTGGATGAAGTCCTTGAGCTCCATGCCGTATACCCACGGGAAGTAGACCCCAAGCCATCCCGAGAAGAAATGTCACCCACAATAAGCAGAATTCAATCCGAAGGAGGCCGAACCTTTATTGCTAATGACACCGCCGAAAGCCCGATATATGGAACACAATATTACTGGGGCCAATGCGTAGCGATGGCCGTCGGCCAAACTCCCCGCCACGGCGAAACAGGAGACTCGCACACTGTCCGCCTGCTTAGAGCTCGGGAGGGCCACACAACACAGCCAATAGGCCAAGAACCCGGCAAGCTCGCAGGTAGGGGATAGCTTATTCGGCCGCGGAAATTTCTTCTTCATCTTGGCCTCCAAGACTAGTTTATCCTTGCGGCCTTCATCATACAATCCGTAATCTAAGCTGAGACAGGAAGAAAACCATCAGCGGAAGAAAGAAAGAATGAAATAGTACGCGAATAGTGCAAGACAAGAGAAGAAACTCACTTCAGGCCGTGGCTAAAGTACACTAGCCAGTCTTCGAAAGGCACTTTATCTCTGGAGGTTAGAAATTGCGGCAACTCCGCGAACAATTCATAGCAGGCTGCAGAATAAAAGCCTTCATCAACACCCTTCTTCTTCTTGGACAGCTCCTCATCACTAGAAGTCCATTCATCATAGATTCTGCCGCGAATAGGGAGACCTGCTATCCGATACAGATCCCAGAGGGAGATGCTCATTTCTCCGCAAGGCAGATGAAAGGAGTTGGTGACAGAACTCCAATGGTTCAGGAACCCCTTATAAATGCAGGGTTCTCGATGGAAGTAGCTCGATGTCGCTTGGATGGCCCGAAGGAGACCTACTTGCTTCAAGGTCTCTTCGTGCCGCTCGACTATCCGATTGGCCCAAGCTTCATAACCGGGATGAGGGCTCAAATGTCCTCGGGTCCTGAAACCCCCGGTAGGCCAAATTTCTGCATCAGACAGAGGACGAAACCTTTAGCGCAGGGTCTCGTAATAATGAGTCGGAAAGGGTAGATGAGGGTCGTGGTTCGGTTCCAAAAATATCATATCCTTCTCCTCGAGGACAGACTGCTGCGTGCCGTTCTTGGATATGGCACAGTTGACGAACGTCTCTGGAATGGACGTCCAGGAGTTGACACTATAGAAAGAATTTGCGCGACGTATATCGGAGGGCTCGATGCTTGGTAGAGAGCGATATCTCTGGAAGCTTTTAGGAAAACGGATGAACTGCTTCGTATAAGGGTTGCGGATTACGAGGGATGATACTGGCAGCTTCACAGAAGACCAGACAACCCTCATTTTGTCAGACTTCGACTTAGTCTGGTTTTCTATGTAGATCTGCTTGGCGCTCTTCCCAGTCGTCTTTGGACGACCGCGCTTAGCAGATTGAGCAGGCGCAATTGGGCTCGCTTCGCCCTCTTCGGACCCGACAACCTCGTCAGTCCGAAAACCTTGTAAGGGAGCGTACCACGCATCCCATTCCTCCTGGGTACCCTCATCAGGAGGGGGCGGTAAGACCTTGTCGCAAAGTATCTTTCGCTGGACATTCTTCGGAAGGGTCAGAATACGCTCGTAGAAATTGAATGTCTCGGGCGGGAGAAACCACTGTGGGTTCTCAGCTGACGGTCTGGAAGTCTGCTTGATGGCAGCCCGCTTACGCTTGGATGGAGTTTGAGACGGACCCGAAGGACCGGCTTGCGAAGGATCGCTGGCCATTATAATCTGCAATGGCGTAGAAAGGGGGCTTAAGTACAGAGCACGTGAAAATATCCTCATAAAGACAATTAAGCATTCACGAAATCCAAAAGCATAAAAAGCAACAAGTGAACGAAGAATAGGCACCGATCCAGGCCAATGCGCAACATCACCAACCAATGAAAATGAAATGAAATGACAGCACCCGCAAACAACATCATCACAAACGCACAAGCTTTCAAAAGACAGAAATAAGGCGGAAAAAAGTATAATTAGCATTCATCAAACCACGAGGGCCATGCCAAGGCCCAAACCATTCAAAGTCAATTGTTTTAAAAAGTGATAAAAAGCCGACAGTCAATATCAAATGACCCAAAATTATAGGGACCCCCTCCCCGAAGCCAGAAAATGAAGATTTCAGTCTTGCACCAGAGGAAGAACTCGAGCCCTCAGCTCGTCGACCCTCGCTTGAATTTGGGCCTCCTTGTAGACCAAGTCCACCAGGATGGAGATGCATTGTTGCACAAGGTCGAAGTTCAAGTGCTCAGCATCGGCGTAGTTCCTTATCCCAGACAAGTCAATCGCCAAGTCATCGTGCTCCCGGATAGCCGCCCTGACCATCCTCCAAATGCCGGCACGACGATCCGGGTATTCGGCCTCCGCCAAGGGGATAAGCCAAGCCAGGAACCTCCTGCTCTCCCTCTTCTCGTCCTTTAGGAAGTGGAGACATTTCGAGAGGGACAGAAAGGAAGCAGCCAGAGAAGGCTCCGCCGCCTCCAGAACCGCCAATTCCTCCAGGAGGGAAGAATCGCCGATGTAGCCAGATATAGCCTCCTTGCGCTCATCGGAGATGCCCGCCATCGCCGAGATATTCTGCATAGCCCGGAGGATCGGGCGGGATTCAGCGTCAAGGCGAGTTGAGGCTTCAGCCACCTCATCGCATTGACTAGCAAGAGATGACCAAGCCTCGGGTTGGTCCAGATCGTTTAGGAGCCGCCCCATGCAGTCACGAGCCGCGCGAAGGGAAGCACGGGTTATGACCATTGTCTGCTAAATAACAAGACAGATGAACCCGTAAGGCAGTCCGACAAAAGAAAAATGCACAAAACCGCTCGCGCAAAGCCAAGAAAGCCGAGAAACGACATGCAAAGGTACGCTCGAAACAACATTTTAAAATCATCATTAGAATTGCCCATTGAACTAAAGCAGCCAGGGAGTCTCCCAAGTGTGTGAGGCCCTACGCCTCCATAAGACGACTGGCACGCATGCGCGAACGCGAAACAGAGGCATGGGGGGTTCACACTCTTTGGAGACACGACGGACCGCCGGTGCGAAACCCGCAGAAATCATAGACTTCGCCGAGGCCCACGGGTTAGGTACGCGAGGTTTCACATACCTTGTCGATGCTCAAAACAATTCGGTTTGATAAGAGGGAGCGTGAGACCCCGCATACCCGGAATAAGTTCCAAATATATCGCGAGCAACGGACAAATGAACCCGCAGGAAAGCGTGTTAAGCCACGATGAGCACACTGAGAAAGGACACCAGAATTGGACAACTTCAACTCAGAGATCAGTGCCCATTGGCCTCAACACGCTTTGCGATCAGGCCAATTAATCAAGTCCGGAGAAGTGTGCGGGAGCCGGTTTACGTAATAAATTTAGTAGATTTCGCAGAGTCCCAAAATCGCAAGCGCGAAGCCCAGCGCGTCGCGAAAATCATGTAAAATCACAAGTCCGAAGGACATGACGCGCTGGGCCCAGCGCGTCCAAGAAATGGTAAGTCCACCAAAGTTAAGAATTCTGACGAGCGCCACACCCTAGCGCGTCCATTAAATAAAATTTTCAGGCACAAGTACGCGCTGGACCCAGCGCATCGAGAAATTACAGAGTTCAACGCGCTGAGCACAGCGCGTCATGAAATTGGTTAATAAAGGCACGGGATGACGCGCTAACCTTAGCGCGTCGATAAAATGGACGCGCTGAGTACTTATTGTGTGCGCTGCACTATGGCGCGTTCAGAAAATCGGAAATCCCAAGTTGAACAGCCGCGCTATGCGTAGCGCGTCGATAAAACACACAAAGTTCGAATACTTCGACGCGCTACCTATTTAATCGACGCGCTGGGGACAATAATTCGAAGCGCTGGCGAAAAAATGGACGCGCTGGCCGAGAGCTCCGGTCGTCTGAATGAACAGTGAAATGATGAAATGACCAGGATTTCCCTATTTATAGTGGGACCCGGAAAATCCGATGCGTCGCAATGGATCGCCGCTTGTCCATCCCAACGCATCGGAGGGGCATCTGTTGGGGTCCCAGAAATAGGGATCCTCGAAACGATGATTCAAAATGCCAGAACCATCACACGGTCAGATTAAGGGCCAGTGCATCGAAAATCGCGGCACGAATCACGACACACGCATCAGACCTGCCTCAAGCATGAAATTGGGCCAGTAGTGGACCCCACCGGTCACCGTGACCAAAACTGTCCAAAATTGGGAGGATACCTCAATTATGAAGAAATAGGAGCAGTGCATCGGCATTCATCGCGAGACGGACCCCGCAAACCTCCCAATTTGCAAAACCCAAGTTTGTAGGATACGAATACGTCCAGCGCATCCAAAAAATGAATTTAAGGGCGCACTGCCTCCAGCGCATCCAAAAAATGAATTTAAGGGCGCACTGTCTCCAGCGCGTCCAAAAATCCACCCAGCGCATCCAAAATCAGTTAATTTCAGGACGCACTGGCAGCTGGCGCGTCCTGCAAACCAACTCCTGGACTCCGATCATTTCGCGACGCGCCGAGCGCATTTATCGACGCGCCGACTCATTTTCTCGACGCGCTACACGTGTCAACCGCTTATTGGACGACGATACCTATAAATACCCCGCCCACCACCTCATTTGCATCATTCAGCAAGAGAGAGAGGACCTCATCGCCGGAAAACCTTTGCCGATCGCCGGAATCCTTTTCCGACCGCCGGAACCCCTCGCCGGAAATCGCACCTCCGATCATACCAGGTCTGGAGGAATAACTTAAGTCACCTTTTTCGATGCGCCGGTCCCAGCGCATCATAAAAGTGACCCAGCACATCAGGGAAATCCTCGGCGGATTACGTGAACCATCAATCGTGGCATTTTAAGGACGCATTGGCCCCAGCGCGTCGCAAAATAGCCCAGCGGATCAGAAAAATACAAGTCATCAAGGGAAAGCTATTTTAAGGACGCACTGGCCCCAGCGCGTCGCAAAATTACCCAGCGCATCAGGAAATTACAATTTTAGGACGCACTGGCCCCAGCGCGTCGCGAAACAGGTTAGCGGATTGAAAAATTAGATTTTAAGGACGCACTGGCTCCAGCGCGTCATAAAATTACCCGGCGCATCATGAAAATCATTTATGAACGCGCTGGCACCAGCGCATCAATAAAATCAGGCCAGCGGATCGCAAAAATCAGCACTTTGCACATTCATTCCAGCACCTTTAAATCCTCATTTTATAACATTTTAAAGCCCCGTTTGAGCCTATTTTGGGTATTCCGAGCGTTCCGGACGCAATGGAGCAGTCAAACGACCCATCCGGGCTACCCCAATGAGCAGAACGCAAGCCTTCGGAGTCCGATCCGACCCAACGAGCTAAATGGAACAATTCTCCCGAAAAGAGGCCGCCGGCGCCCAGAATCATATTGATGCATCGTCATTACGTGTACTATCATAATATGACCCGAATCCAGGTCTGGACTAAGCAAAGGGGACTATGGTTAACACGATAAACCACACCAGGAGAGTTCTGAACTATCGCACACAATCTGTTAAAAACTGATATTCCAAGAACAGTCGATGCCCTACCCATCCAAACGGCATCCGCTGGTTGAGCTGCGTAGGTACACACAACTGTAGAACGGACTTCCCGAGGTCACCTGTCCCTACATTGACAGGCGCGGGCCCAGAGTCGTCCATCTCAGCCATAAACCCTGACAGTCTCAGCCCGGATCTCCGGTCAAAACATGGGACATAGACATCCGACTCGTACAAAGGTGGATCAGTCTATAACAAACACAGGTCTCCGCGACCATACAAATACAGGTCTCCGCGACCACCAAAACACAGGTCTCCATGACCAATGAACTCTGAAACCATAGTCCCCGCTGACTAGTCTTTTGCCTTTTAATCAAGGGTCATCGATCATTCGATGTAATTAAGGGTTCGTGTTAGATCACGGCCTGAAATGTACAAGATCTCAGAATCTCTGGAATAAAATTCGTCTTGCGATATCTCTTCTCTTGTGTATTGTGTGAATGTTTGTGATTGTCTACGAATGTTTCTATATTCAGAACCCCAGATCAGCAAAACTCCACATTTCCAGAGGATGTTCATTTCTCTAGTTTTAACAGGAATTTAGTTTAAAATTAAGGCGGGAAATAAGAATTAATTAGTAAACGGGACAAGTGCAATTATGCAAATGTCCAACCACTTTTTTTCAAGTGCGGGGCTTGAGCATTAAATGTTAAGCCAAACTAGGCATGCCCCAAACTTACCTAATGTGATTTATTTCCGACAAACATTGTATTAGATGGGATTAAGTGGCATGGAATTGCTTTGGTTTCGTATAAATTTCATCTGGTGTTTAATATGTAAGTTTTCTATATAGTGGGTTCAATTAATCAAAGGCCCAAATCTTATACAGATGTTAGGAATATGAATGGACTGACTAGTAGACCCCACTATAGTCGTGATCTCACAAGAAATAACATAGGGGTAGTGCATCTAAGTTGTCATGTTGTAGTATTGTAATAGAAAATGGACTCTATCTATCTGGCCGTGTGGAGTAGAGGGATTGCAATGTTGTGATGGACTTCAAACATTGCAATACTTGTTGTATTTTGTTGCTTCTAAATAAACAAAAAAAATCAAATGTTTTACATTTTTAAAACTTCCCTCCAAAATTTTAGTAGTGTTTTTTTTATATATTTGTCTTTTATGCATTAAAGATGATCCCACATCGGATATGAGTTAGGAAATTCTCTAGGCTATAAGTTTGAGTTTTAGCATAAGGGCTTGAGCACTTCAGGAGCACATGAATTTGTTTGTTGGGGGAGGTTATGTCAAAAGCCTTCCACTATGCCTGAAACCACACGCGCGTGTTAATACGATGCGTTGTGGCCCTAACTATAAAGTCGTCTTTATTTATTTTTTTCAAAAATCATCATCTTCACTCTTTCGTTTCTGGAAATTGCAATTATCGTTCTTCTTCATGAAATCGTCTGAGGGAGGGCAGTGACAACTTCAAGCCAAGTGATCTTTGATCACGCCTCAACTATACGATAAATTCTTTAATTTTTAATTTTTCTAAACTTCTTCTATTATCTATTTTATAACCGTTTTCTATTATTCATTTTTAAATAGATTTCTACATAATTTTCATACCATTCATCTAGATTTTACAACCCATGTCTAACAATACCCACGTATGAATTCTTATTTAAGGAATGCTGGGTCTTCAATATGGAACAACACATAAAACGAATTCACATCTCCTATTTTCTATATGATTGTTCTGTTGGGAGTCTTACAAAACTGTGCAAAAAACAGCATCCACCGACTAGTCGGCCAGTAGACAGTTTGTCACAGCAAGACTGGACAGATTTCTGGGGGTTTCAGATCACTTGGCCGACCGATCTGCAAGAGACTCCAACTGGTCGAATTATGAGGCTGAAGAACGTTTTTTGGCATAAACTTGCTGGACTGTTTTAGTGGGTCGACGACCGGTCGGTCGACGTGTGGTGTAAGAATTTTCTAGCATGTAAACGCGTTGTATGTTTCTATTTTCGGATGGAGGTCTATATAAACTCTTCCTAACCTGAATTAGATGTATTCTAATCACGTCCAATGAGTCCAAACTCGGACTAGAGCATTGGGGGAGTGATTTGTGAGGTTAGAGGTGAGTTTTGTTCATCTTTTGGGATCTACTTGGGTAGATTAACTTTGTAATTATTTGAGATTGATAGTGGAGGTGTCGCTTTGTGCCGTGGTTTTTTCCCGCAAGGGTTTTCTTGTAAAATTCGTTTTCTTTTGCGTTAATTACTTACGTGGCTGTTGTTAGTACACTTTATTTTGTCAATTGAAGTGTTGGTTGGTCGCGTCTTGTCGTGTGAGCCCCGGTCGAAAATTTGAAGCTCAAGACTTGAAGATTATGCTTCTTCCATTGCTCAAGCTCAAGCTGAAACAAGATCTCAAGTAAGTTGCATATAGATCGACGTTAGGAAACCCAAAACATCAAAGAATGGCGTAATGACTGACGTATCTTATCCCATTCCCTCTTGACCCTAGCACAAGTTGATCAGACTTCTGGTCCATGTCTGGTGCGAATCGTAATTGAAAATATGTCCAAACATTGGACTCCATGCACCAAATCACTTCATCATTGAAGTGATCCGCTGCTGTGTTGAAGGACTTGATCCAACAAGCTCGCTATGACAAAATCATCTAGACAACCGACCGGTCTTGACCGGTCGGCCAAAACTCTAAGAAAAGTCCAACAACCTTGTTGTAATGAAACCATCTAGACAGCCGATTGGTCTTGACCGGTCGGCCAGGGCCTTCAACACAAACAGCAACCTTGCTGTGATGCATGCAGCTGGACAGCCAACCGGTCTTGACCGGTCGGCCAGTAGTTAAGACCTGTCCAGCAGCAACTCTACATGTGGGCTGTCAAGACAGCCGACCGGTCTTGACCGGTCGGCCATGTTCATCTAAAGAGGTCAGTGACTTGCTGTAAGAAGTTCAGTTGGACTGCCGACCGGTCTTGACCGATCGGCTAGTAGTTAAAATTTATCCAGCAGCTGTGCTGATATTACCAAATAGGCAGCCGACCGGTCGGGCCACATGTTTCAGTAACTCCAGCAAGGTCAGCCGACCGGTCTTGACCGATCGGTCAGACCTAGATGTGGCCCTTCTTTTTGAAATGTGACCGGTCCGTCCGACCGACCGATTGAGACCTCTTTCTGACAGGTCGGATGTGACCATTTTTTATCCGTTGGGGCCATCATTTGGGGCTCTATATAGCCATAACTTGTGGTCTTTCTTGGTATGCATTCAACACCCTTCAAGAGCTAAGAGAGAGAGTCTTTACTCACATCCTCCTACCCTCCCTGCTCTTAAATCCCTTGAGTTCATCATTCAAACCTAGCCATTAATGGCTTGTCATTGAGTATTCAAAGCTCGGTTTGAAGTATGAACTCAAGATCTACATTAATGGCTGACCTACCTTCGGAATATCTTTAGGAGGTCGTTTATAGCCATTGAATGCTTGAAGTTTGGTAGTTCCCTCATAACCATTGCATTGAATAGGCAATAGAAACTTGACCATCTCTTTCCCAACTACTCCGCATACTCATAATCACATCATTTGCATCGGTAGCTGATCTTGGGAGCACAAAGAGAAGCTGAAGCACGTGGAGCTGAAGCTACTCATCAAAGGTATTGAATCGGGGCTCAAATCGTCTAGGTATGTCTAGTATTTGAGAGTTCATTTATTGAATCATTATTCCCTGGATTGGAAAACTCTGGCGAGAGTATACGATTAGGATTGGTGAGAGTTTGAGATCCAAACTCGTAATCAGGTTAACCATCAACCTTAACATCCTTTGATCTAGGACCGCGTTTACCATCCACCGATGGCCCAATCCAGGGAGTGAAGTAGGGAAATCGAACCACTATAAATCGTTGTGCATTGCGAGATTGAATGATTGCTATGTGTTGAATGGTTTAGTCAATCATGAATGCTAACTGTTTGATGAAATGCCTATGATAGTCTTTACTTACAAATTCATCATATAATTGCCTTGAGTGTTATTGTGATAATCTTGGTTGATAATATTGACTTGATTAGTTTTAAATTGTAATTGGAAATTCAAAAGTCCTATTCACCCCCCTCTAGGACATTAGGCATATCTCCGAGTATTTCTGCAAGCGGTAAAACCGCAATTTCAATTGGTATCAGAGCGGGTTCCTCCGCTCAGGTTTAAAAACCCAAAGTGAGATCTTAAGAGAACTTGAAAATATGTCTAGAGAGGACTCTTCATCCGTCACTAAACTTCCTTTCTTTGATGGGACAAACTATCCACATTGGAAAGCCCGAATGCGCATCTTTTTAGAATCCATTGATTCGAACGTTAGGGACATGGTTGATATTGGATATAAACCCCCAATGGACATCATATGTAAGGAAGGTGAACCGGATGTCCTCAAGCCAAGAGAGAAGGCTATGTGGACCGATTATGATAAGGCTCAAAGTGTTCATAATGCCAAAAGCCTGAATGCCATTTTTTGTTCAATGTTTAAAGATGAATTTGGGCGGATTCAAAACTGCACAACCAGTAAGCAGGCATGGGATATTCTTGAAGTTACACATGAAGTAACAGGCGTTGTCAAACGCTCAAAACTTCAGCGCCTCACTACTCAATTCGAAAACATAACAATGGAGGAGCATGAAACATTTACAGACTTCTATACCAAACTAAACAAGATCACAAATGAAATGTGGGGCTTGGGGGATCCTGTTCCGGAGAATAGACTGTGTAGGAAAATTCTGGGATCTCTATCGGAACGGTTCTCTAACAAAGTTATCACTATAGAATAATGTCGGGACCTAGATACCGTGAAAGTTGAAGAATTACTAGGGTCCCTTCAAACCCATGAGTTACATTTCAAAACTCCCTCAAAATCCAAAAGTACAGCCTTGAAATCTTCTCACAAGAAACAAGATTCTGAATATGGAAGTGAGGAAGATCCAGACATAGAAGAAATCGCACTTATGGCCAAGAAATTTCAAAAATTCTTCAAAACTAGGGGAAATACTTCTAGAAGGAAACCCTACCAAAAGGGTAAACTTTTTTACTCTAAGAACAACAAAGAAAAAATTTTTAAGTCAAAAGATCCTCAGTGCTACAAGTGTAGAGGATTTGGTCACATTGCATCCGAGTGCACCGATAAAAAGGCCAAGAAAAAGCCAATGGCGGCTACATGGGATGATACTGAAGAATCAGAATCATACATATACCAAAGTGAGGAGGAGCAAGGTTTAATCAAAATTTTAATAGCCTCCATCACTGATATTATGCATCAAATTGAGCCCATTGCAAAGATCACCGGAGACATTGATGATCATGAATCCTCTAACACTGAAAATGATTCCTTGAGTGATGATGAGGATGAGGATGAAGGCCTTCAGGAGGTATATAACCAACTATACATTGAAAATATGAATACCATTAAAAAGTTAGGCCAAATGAAGACTGAAAATGATAAATTAACAAAAAATCTTGACGGATTGAAAATTGAGAATCAAAAGATGAGTTAAGATCTAGAAGAACTGAAAAGAAAGAATGATGAGCTTGAACAAGAAAAGAAAAAGTTCATAAGTGGTGAATCTCTAGACAAGCATGCTAGACTTGAGAAAGAACTCAAAGAGGTGAACACTGAAATTAATCGCCATAAGTGTCAAGTCGTTGACCCTAGAAGACGCTTCGCCGAAGGAGAAGAAAACCTTGAAAGACTCCTAGGTGTTGTAAGATCACCAATGGACAGAAGAGGTTTGGGCTATGACAGTCACACTTCAAAAACTACCTCAGTCCTTCCGATGGTAAGAAAAGATCATGGTGCATCAGAGAGTAAAACCAAAGCATCTCCTGTTTGCCATGCTTGTGAAGACATTGGGCACCTAAAGTTTGAATGCATGGTGTTAAAAAATCTGGTCAGAAACTTGAAAGATAAATTTGTACTAACCGGAAAAAATGTGCAAGCTAATTGGAATCCTCCTATGCATACTTCACCAAAAAGAGGAAACATTCGAAAAAATTATCCTACACTTCCTAGGAAGGACAAGAGGATGGATGAACTGTTAGAGCAAGTTAAAATGCTGAATTTGAAAACTGCTCTTCTCTTGCGTGAAAAAGAAAAATCTAATTCTCCCAAGAAAACTAGAAAATTTCACCATAAGAATACCCCTTATAAAAGGACAACAACTAAATGGGTAGTTAAGAACAAGTGTTTGGTCATTCATACTCCCCTAAAAGCTAGGAACACCCCTAGATGGTACTTGGATAGTGGTTGCTCTAGACACATGACAGGTGATAGATCTCAATTTTGTGTATATGACGAATTTGATGGTGGGTCTGTCACATTTGGTGATGGAAGCATAGCTAAAATCATTGGTAAAGGAACCATCACGGGGCCAGGATTGCCCGAAATCGAAAATGTGCTTTATGTTGATGGTCTTAAACACAACCTACTGAGTATCTCACAAATTTGTGATGAAGAGCACTCAGTAAGCTTCTCCAAAGATGTGCAAGATCCTGAACTCCACAGGAAAATTAGTCATGAAAGGTCTACACACAGGAGATAACTGCTATGTCATTGAAAATCTCAACAATCCAAGCTCCTCCACCATGTGTCACGTGGCCATTCAGGATGAAACAGAACTATGGCACCATCGACTCAGTCATGTTCATTATAAAAATCTATTTAAACTGAGTCAGAAAAATTTGGTGAGAGGTCTACCAAAGATGGGTAAAAGACCTAATGTTGTGTGCATCGCTTGCCAAAAAGGTAAACAAATCAAGGTTGCACACAAGAGAACATCTATCCTGGTCACATCAAAACCATTTGAACTACTACACATGGACCTTGTTGGTCCTACCAGGGTACTTAGCCGAGGTGGAAAACGATACTTCTTTGTAGTCGTTAATGATTACTCTAGATTCACATGGGTCACCTTCCTAAGAGAAAAATCTGACACATTTGAAGAATTCCAAAAACTAGTGAAGCGACTTTACAATGAGAAAGGATACATGGTAGCAAGAATCAGGAGTGATCATGGCGGTGAATTTGAAGATCATCGTTTGAAGGCATTATGCGATGAATTGGGTATTCGCCATGAGTTCTTAGCACCCAAAACACCTCAACAAAATGGGGTTGCTGAAAGGAAAAATCGAGTATTGTTGGATATGGCCACAGCTATGCTTAACAATAAGAATCTTGCGCAAAATCTGTGGGCCGAAACAGCAAGCACTGCGCGTTATATTATAAATCGAGTTTATTTAAGGGCAGGTTTAAACAAAACTGCTTATGAACTGTGGTATGGAAAGACACCAAATGTGAAATGCTTTAAGGTCTTTAGTAGTACATGTTATATTATGAGAGACCGTGAAAATTTGGGAAAGTTTGACTCCAAGAGTGATAAGGGTATCTTCTTGGGGTACTCATTAAATAGTAGAGCCTTTCATGTCTACAACCTTCGAACCTCATCAGTTCAAGAGTCAATCAATGTGACTGTAGATGATAGCTTGGATAAATCAGTGTCTCCAGGTGATGAAGAAGAAGATGAGGGTATATGCGAGATAGGAAAATCTGATAAAAAACCCTCATCTCCAACTGCCCCCACTGCTCCTGGTGATGTACAAATTGTCAAGGATCACCCCCTCGATCAAATCATTGGGGATCCTAGCGTTGGTGTCAAAATCAGGAGACGGTTGGAGGTAGTCAACAGTCACTTGTGTTTCACTTCTAAAATAGAACAAAAAAATGCTGATGAAGCTCTAAACGATGAATTATGGATCCTTGCAATGCAAGAAGAGCTTCAACAATTCATTAGAAATGAGGTTTGGTATCTGGTCGACAGGCCTGATAGGAAAAATGTTATTGGAACCAAATGGATTTTCAATAATAAATTCGATGAATCTGGGAATGTAATATGAAATAAGGCTCGGTTAGTTGCTCAGGGATATTCATAAATTGAAGGTATTGATTTTGATGAAACATTAGCTCCTGTAGCTAGACTCGAGTCTATTAGAATTCTTATGGTTGTTGCTTGTGCTTTAAAATTCAAACTATTTCAAATAGATGTAAAAAGCGTCTTTTTGAATGGTATTCTTAATGAGGAAGTGTATGTTGAACAACCAAAAGGATTCATTGATCCTAAATATCCTCACAAAGTGTACCGATTGAAAAAAGGCTCTTTTCGGACTCAAGCAAGCCCCTCGTGCATGGTATGAATGCCTAACTCACTTTCTTATAGACCATGATTTTGCTAGGGGGAGCTTTGACAAAACTCTCTTTATAAGAGAAGCTGAGAATTCTGTGTTAATTGCCCAGATTTATGTGGATGACATTGTCTTTGGATCCACATGTGAGAAAATGTCCATCTCCTTTGCTAAACTAATGACATCAAAATTTGAGATGAGTATGGTAGGAGAACTTAACATGTTTCTAGGGCTACAAGTAAAACAACTTGCATCAGGAATATTCATTACCCAAGCCAAGTATGCTAAAGATCTTGTTCAGAGATTTGGCTTAAACTCTGGTCGATCTTACACTACTCCTATAAGCACCACTGTTAAACTGTTGAAAGACCTTGCAGGAAAAAGTGTAGATCAACATCTTTATAGAAGCATGATTGGTAGTCTTCTTTATCTCACTGCTAGTAGACCAGATATTGCATTTAGTGTAGGTGCATGTACTCGGTTTCAGGCTGATCCTAAAGAGTCTCACCTCACCGCTGTTAAGCGAATCATCCGGTTTGTAGGATGCACTACCAAATACGGCCTTTGGTACCCATTTGATTCATCTACTGATATTGCGGGGTATTCAGATGCTGACTAGACTGGTAACATGGATGATCGTAAATCAACTAGCGGTGGGTGCTTTTATGTTGGAAATTACCTTGTGGTGTGGCATAGTTAGAAACAAAACTCCATTTCTTTATCCATAGCCGAAGCAGAGTATATTGTTGCTGGAAGTTGTTGTGCCCAATTATTATGGATGAAACAAACCTTGACCGATTATGGGATTAACCAAGGCACAATGACTCTATTTTGCGATAATACTAGTGCCATAAATATTTCGAAAAATCCTGTACAGCACTCGCGCACTAAGCACATCGATATTAGGCACCACTTTATTCGAGAATTGGTTGAAGATCACATAATATCTCTCGAACATGTGCCCACCGAGAATCAGCTAGCCGACATCCTACCAAAACCCTTGGACTCAGTTCGCTTTATGAACCTCCAGAAGTCCATTGGTGTTGGGTGTGTCTAGTTTATCTAACAAGTGTATATTTTGCAGGTAATATTTGAGGATTAAGCCTCTCAATCTGGTCTGTATAGGTATATCTGAGGACCTTTGCCTCTATTTTTCATTGCTCTATAAGAATATCCGGGATCATTGTCCCATTTTCTGTCTTGTATCGATAAATCTGGACCTTTAAGGGTCCCTCATTTTGTGTAGAGTTGTACCTTGGTACACCATGACCTTGGGTGTTGTATCCTTAGTAAGGGTACTTGGATTTAAAAGCTAATAGTCTGTCCAAAGGATAAACCTTCTATCCAGTCTATTCAGTACAGAATCCAGTCTGCTGCTGTTCAAAGTTGTTAAAATGTGCCAGCTGACCGGTCAGGACCGGTCGGGCTTCATCAAGACCTATCTGGACTCATGTATTTCACGCCATCCAACCGGTTAAGACCGGTCGGGCTGCCATCAGACAAGGCTGGTCGTCCACTTCACTCCACATGACCGGTCAAGACCGGTCATGCAACCCTAGATCGGTCTGCTCGTGCGTCAGCCCGTCCGTGGGGGGGTCTTTATAAAGCATTTGGAGCTCATTTGGGTCACTCATTCCTCCATTTTCTCACCTCCACTTGCTGCTCCAGCTCCCCCTCTTGCATTCCAAGGTGATTTTTGGCAAGATTAGAGTTTCTAACCTCCTCTACATTGCTCCTCTCCATTCTCATTCCATAGGTAAGGGATTCACTCTCATCCTTCTTTGTTAAATCCCTTCCTTTCATATCTAGGAGTGGTTTAGGGTGTTTTGCTGTATCTTCAATGTCTTCCTAAGAGAGTGAAGATGAGCTCTCCCTTTGAGGTGGAGTGGTCGGTCCAAGGCAAAAGCTAAACTTCCTCCTCGCCCCTTAAAATCAAAGAAAACCCTTTCAAAAGGGCAAGGGGCTACCTCATCTTCTGTTCCTCCTCTTAAATCTCAATCCTTGGGTAAAAATGTCTCATCCCATTCCACCCATTGGGATGACTTCAAGGACAAAGAGGTGGTGTGTGAAAAGTCCAGAAATTTAGATGACTTGGCCGAATATAATGTCCCTTCCATGTTGAACACCATAAATTGGGGTCCCGTACTCGACATGGGGGGCCCTGTCCAGTTTGACGTAGTTCGGAAGTTCTATGCCTCCTGTGTCCATGTCACCGCCTCTCCCCCCTCTTTTAAAGTTGAGGTTGGTGAACGGCTGTGCGTTTTTACTTTGAAATCCATTTCTAAATTCGTTGGAGTTCCCATTGTTGAGGAGTCTCCTTTTGATTTTGCCTCACTGGGTCCCAAACCTAACAACGTTATTGCCAAATTTCTCTGTGGTGATGGGACACCCCAATGGGTCGGAGGTGAGCTTCGGGCGTCCTCCATGTTATGGGATTTCCACCTTCTTCACAATCTCTTCTTCCGCAATGTATATCCTCGGAAGAGCAACAAGGCGGATGTCACTGAAACCATGTTTCGTCTGCTCTATCGCGTTGGTCAGGGTCATCCACTTTGCCTCTCATCCCGGATCATGTCCATCATTCACCAGGTTATCTTGCGAGACGATGGAAACTCCTCTAGTTTTCTTTTTGGGCATCTCATATGTAAATTGGCTGAAGCAATTGATATTGTCGGTTCTGATAAAGTTCACAAGCCCATCATTATAAACCGCACCATCATTGCTCGTATGGAGCTTACAAAAGAAGCCATCCAGAGTCGTCTTTTGCAGGATCAGCAGCAGGATCCGGTTGGGCAGTCCCAGCTTGAGGCTCCACCTGCCTCCACTGGCCCCTCCCAGACTTCACCTTTAGCTCCTTCCTCTGATCCCTCCCTCGATCCTCGGGCTGCTCCGAGTCGATTCAGTACGCCTCCTAAAGCTTTTTCTCAACTTCGATCCCCTTCCAAGGATCCTCCTACATACATTGCTGAGCTTCGTCAGCTTAAGGAGCGTCTATTTCAGCGGCTCGACGGGATCGAGCAGAGTGAGCAACAGCTTTTGCAGGGGCAGGCCACCATTCTTGTACAGCAAGAGGCCCTTGTGACTGGCCTCACACAGTTGGAGAGGCGGATAGAGATGTGGGAGCGCGCGGCGCGTGGGGACGTTCCACCCCTCGATCTGGGAGATGGAACAGATTACTAGTCTCATGTCTTGGTCACAGTTCCTTTTTGTATTACCAATGACATTGTCTGGATTTCATGCACTATCTTTCTATAGGCTTGTCTGTATATTTTGCACGGATTGATGCATATCTACATTGGGCTGCTTGCCCATTTTGGTATATGTATGGATGCTATTTCTGTTCATTATAGTTATACTTTTTTATATATATATGAGCTTTTAATCCTTTTTTGAATATTTGTGGGAGGTTGGATGGTTTGGGCATATTCGCCCTAATTAGCTCATGCTTTGTGTTCTTTATGTGTCTGGATATACATCTGGAGGGGTGGTTGGTTGATTGGGCTATAAGCCCTCTATGCTTTCATGATTACTTGTATATCTAGCATGAATTGTTCTTTAAATCTCCACAGGGCTTCAATTTCTATATCTCTTCCCTGTTTTATGTGATTGACATATTTTCAGCGCTAGCCTTGCAACTTTTTTAGGCATATCTTTTTGCTGGCTAACCCTTGTCAATTACTAACAAAAATGGGGAGAATTATCCCACCTAGAAGGTCCGATTATATCTTTTTGCAGGACTTTATAGGTGCAAGCATTGAGGGGGAGATTTTGAAGAAAATCGAGTCTGTACATGTCCTTTTGTAAAGATCATTTGTATATCTGTATAGACATGTAATTTGGTGTATATTTCTTTCTGTTTTAGGGTCAATCATGAAAAGGAAGTCATGATTTGTCTAGGTTAGATGTTTCGTCACGCAATTGACAAAGGAGGAGATTATTAATACACTTTATTTTGTCAATTAACGTGTTGGTTGGTCGCGTCTTGTCGTGTGAGCCCCGGTCGAAGATTTGAAGCTCAAGACTTAAAGATTATGCTTCTTCCATTGCTCAAGCTCAAGCTAAAACAAGATCTCAGGTAAGTTACATATAGATCAACCTTAGGAAACCCAAAACATCAAAGAATGGCGTAATGACTGACCTATCTTATCCCATTTCCTCTTGACCCTAGCACAAATTGATCAGACTTGTGGTCCATGTCTGTTGCGAATCGTAATTGAAAATATGTCCAAACATTGGACTCCATGCACCAAATCACTTCATCATTGAAATGATCCGCTGCTGTGTTGAAGGACTTGATCCAGCAAGCTCGCTGTGACAAAATCATCTAGACAACCGACCGGTCTTGACCGGTTGGCCAGAACTCCAAGAAAAGTCCATCAACCTTGTTGTAATGAAACCATCTAGACAGCCGACCGGTCTTGACCGGTCGGCCAGGGCCTTCAACACAAACAACAACCTTGCTGTGATGCATGCAGCTGGATAGCCGACCGGTCGGCCAGTAGTCAAGACCTGTCCAGCAGCAGCTCTACATGTGGGCTGTCAAGACAGCCGACCGGTCAAGACTGGTCGACCAGGTTCATCTAAAGATGTCAGTGACCTTGCTGTAAGAAGTTCAGCTGGACTGCCGACCGGTCTTGACCGGTCGGCCAGCAGTTAAAATTTATCCAGCAGCTGTGCTGATATTACCAAATAGGCAGCCGACAGGTCTAGACCGGTCGAGCCACATGTTTCAATAACTCCAGCAAGGTCAGCCGACCGGTCTTGACCAGTCAGTCAGACCTAGATGTGGCCCTTCTTTTTGAAATGCGACCAGTTCGTCCAACCGGTTGAGACCTCTTTCTGACAGGTCAGACGTGACCGTTTTTTATCCTTTGGGGCCATCATTTGGGGCTCTATATAGCCATAACTTGTGGTCTTTCTTTATATGCACTCAACACCCTTTAAGAGCTAAGAGAGAGAGAGAGAGAGTCTTTACTCACATCCTGCTACCCTCTTTGCTCTTAAATCCCTTAAGTTCATCATTCAAACCTAGCCATTAATGGCTTGTCATTGAGTATTTAAAGCTCGATTTGAAGTATGAACTCAAGATCTACATTCATGGCTGACTATCTTCGGAATATCTTTATGAGGTCGTTTATAGCCATTGAATGCTTGAAGTTTGGTAGTTCCCTCATAACTATTGCATTGAATAGGCAAGAGGAACTTGACCATCTCTCTCCCAACTACCCTGCATAATCATAATCACATCATTTGCATCAGTAGCTGATCTTGGGAGCACAAAGAGAAGCTGAAGCACGTGGAGCTGAAGCTACTCATCAAAGGCATTGAATCGGGGCTCAAATCGTCTAGGTATATCTAGTATTTGAGAGTCCATTTATTGAATCACTATTCCCTGGATTGGGAAACTTCGGCGGGAGTGTACGTGACCGTCTTTGGATTAGGATTGGTGAGAGTTTGAGATCCAAACTCGTCAAGTCCCTGCATTGGGCCACCGGCGAATGGTAAACGCGGTCCTAGATCAAAGGATGTTAAGGTTGATGGTTAACCTGATTTAAAACCACAACTATAGTGAAATCCGGTGGTCTCATAGGTTGAGATCGTGAACCGGGAGTGGAGTAGGGAAACCGAACCACTATAAATCGTTGTGCATTGCGAGACTGAATGATTGCTATGTGTTGAATGGTTTAGTCAATCATGAATGCTAACCGTTTGATGAAATGCCTATGATAGTCTTTACTTACAAATTCATCATATAATTGCCTTGAGTGTTATTGTGATAATCTTGGTTGATAATATTGACTTGATTAGTTTTAAATTGTAATTGGAAATTCAAAAGTCCTATTCACCCCCCTCTAGGACATTAGGCATATCTCCGAGTATCTCTACAAGCGGTAAAACCATAATTTCAGCTGTGTGGTAATTGTTTGATTTTCTTCGATGCTTCCGCTGACCGAATTTTCAACAAGTGGTATCAACTCCATCGTTGGAAGGTTGTAGAAGAAGTTTTCTTAGACATTCTCATGGCTTCAAGTACGAAATTCGACGTTAAGAAGGTTGTAAGGTTGCAAAAACAACTTTGAGTTGTTAAATGTGAAGATGAGGGCCGTCCTAACTCAGCAAGAGGTCATGAACGCCCTTGGAAAGTGACCTACCAATATGGAAGATGTTGAGTGGACCAAGATAGATGAGAAGGTTATGGCCTTAATTCAATTGTACCTTGTTGATAACGTCCTCTATAACGTCATGAAGGAGAAGACTGCTGTAGACACATGGACCAAGTTAGAGAACATCTATGAGAAGAAGTATCTAGAAAATCGCATGTATCTAATGATGCAACTCTTCACTTTAAAGATGGAGGAAGGAACGGATGTGGAGGACCACATTAGCACGTTTAACAAGTTGATTTGCAAGTTGCTTGATTTTGGTGAACAGATGAAGGGCGAGTATCAAGCCTTGATCTTACTAAACTCGCTTCCTAGTTCATACGAGTCTTTCAGGGACTCATTGTGTGCTGGTAGGGACACTATTAGTGTTGAGACCGTTGTCTCAGCTCTTCAGTCGAAGGCAATGAGATAGAAGAGTAGTGATGCTAATTCTTCCTCCGATGCACTGATTATGAGAGGAAGAAATTCTGAGCGAGGTGAAGGATTGTCGCATTCTCGATAGGGCTGTCGACGAATCGAATTTGGGGCGGATTATGGCTTATCCGAATCTGACCTGATTTGTGATCTGGATTATCCGACTTCGACCTGAAATCCGACAGATCTTTAAACATTTGATCCGAAACCCGACCCGATTGAGATTTGGTTGATCCGACTCCGATCCGAATACATGTGAATGCTAATCAATAAGTTGGATGGTAAATATTGTAGTCCACTTGAGATAAAATATATGTGGTTTTTTTTATATATATTTATATATAAAATATATATAATATTATTTAATTCAGTTTAAATTCAGATCGGATCTTAATCGGAGCGAATCCAAGGTGATCTGGATCCGACCCAAAATTTTAACGGATCCGATTAACAAGATTTGAATCTGACCCAATGATCCGGATTGTTGATTCGAATCTGGTAAAATCGAATTGGATCCGGAGCGAATCTAGACCAAGATCCGGTCCATTGACAGCCCTAATTCTCGATCCAAGTCGAAGGGTAAGGACAAAGTAAAGTTGAAGTGTTGGGGATGTGGACAAGTTGGACACATGAAGAAGGACTGCAGGAGTCCTAAGTATAAGAAGGAGAAGTCAGGAGACTCCTCTAGGGAAGCTAATACTATTGAAGCTGAAGAAGGTAGTAATAATGTGTGGGAGGCATTAACGGCGTCCAAGATTGGATCTCTCAGCGATGAGTGGATCATGGACTCTGGGGCTTCGTACCACATGTGCCCGGATATGAGCATCTTTACTTCCTACAGGGAGTATGAGGGAGACTCAGTATTTCTAGGCGATGACTATGCCTACAAGGTTATGGGAATTGGTACTGTGCGCTTTAAGATGTTCGATGAGATCGAACAGACCTTGACAAAAGTGAGACATGTTCCTACATTGAGGAGGAATCTGATTTCCCTTAGTGCACTCAAGGCATTGGGGTGCAAGTTCATTAGTTTTGACCGGTTCCACAAAGTTTCAAAAGGGGCCTTTGTAATTATGAAGGGACAGAGGAATAGAAACATTTACAGGCTAATTGGGAGCATTTCAGTAGGTGGAGCTGCAGTGATTGTAGCGGATTTCACGTATGTGGCATGTACGCTTAGGCCACATGAGCGAGTGGGGCATGGAGGTACTTTCTGAACAATCTTTGATTCATTCCTTTAAATATGTAGACTTTAGTATATGTGAACATTGCATATATGAGAAACAGTATAAATTGTCATTTAAAGGGGGGAAACATGTATGTAAAAGGGTGCTTGAATATGTCTATTCCGATGTATGGGGGCCGTCGTTCGTTATTTCTGTTGGGGGGTCATCGTGGCTTATGCCATTTATCGATGATTATAGCAGGAAGGTTTGTGTTTATTTTCTGAAAAGTAAATCTGATGTCTTCATAACCTTCAAGTATTGGAAGGCAATGGTGGAGAATCAGTCAAGGCAGAAACTGAAAAATTTGATAACCGACAATGGATGTGAGTTCACTTCCAGGGAGTTTAACACATATTGTAAGGAGGAGGGGATCGTGAGGCATAACACAATGTGCCACACGCCAGAGCAGAATGGTGTGGTAGAGTGGATGAATTAGACTCTCTTGGAGAGAGCCTGATTCATGATTAGTAATGCCGGGTTGGGCAAAGAGCTATGGAGTGAGGCCGTTAACACAGCTTGTTATTTGATAAATCGGTCACCCTCTATGGCAATTGAATGTAAAATCCCTGAGGAAGTGTGGAGTGGTCGTACGCTAGACTACTCAAGTCTGCGGGTTTTTAGTTATGAGCCTTACTCTCATATATCATCAGTTGAGAGAGATAAGCTAGACCATAGGGTCAAAAAATGGATCTTTGTGGGCTATGGTGATGGTGTGAAGGGTTATCGTATATATGATCATGTCACACAGAAGATCACCCTAAGCCATGATGTCAAGTTTGATAAGGGTTCTTTATTCCGTAAGGATGCTACAAAGAAACCAAAAAAATCAGAAATTATTGACATACAGAATGACAAATGTTGACGTCAGATTTTGGTAATAGGTCCCTCCCAAGTTTATGCTCTCCTCGAAGTGAGCTCTCCTCCAAACTTGAAAGCCAAAGAAGAAAACTAAGTGTGGCGGGCGCTTGGCCGTTGGCCCTCCGAAGCTTAAGTCAGAGGTGACTTAATAGTAAGATGAAGTGTGAAACGTAGGCTTAGAGATTGTGTACCTTTATAATCTGTGGGGTCATCTATTTATGTAGATCCGGGTGATCCAGTCTGTTACGTAAGCCGTTAAGATCACTGCTGATTTCAGGGGATAAGGCACTTATCCGGTTAATCCTTGGATAAGGGGATAGCCTAACCACTCTAGACGTCTAACTGATTACGTCTCTTGATGGAGATCTCCCATGGTTCGGAGCTACAAATAGAAACAAGCAAAAATCAGCCTATATAGGCTGCTGGTACTATGAGATGAGGGATATCCTTGCCAGAGACCAGAGACCAGAGCTGCTCACATGTCGGGAGCTGCTCACATGTTCGGGAGCTTCTCCACTCAACGACCAAGAGCAGAGCTGCTCATATGTTGGGAGTTTCCCCACTCGACGACCAAGAGCAGAGCTGCTCATATGTTGAGAGTTTCCCCACTCGACGACCAAGAGCAGAGCTGCTCATATGTTGGGAGCTGCTCATATGACGAGAGTGCTCATATGTAGGGCTGTCAACGGGTCGGATACTGGCCGGATCAGTGATGATCCGAATCCGACCCGATTAAGAATATATCCGACCCGAATCCGATTCGGATCACAAGTATATGATCCGAACCCGACCCGATTAAATTTTTCGAAATCCGTTTCCGATCCGATTATGATCCGACCCGATATCCAACCGGATATCCGAGAGAGGAGAGAGAGAAAGAGAGATTATCCTATGTTTTTATTTTATTTTATTTATTTTTTTTTTTTTTATCGGGTCGGATCGTTAACGGGCCGGATCAAGGTTGATCCGAATCCGACCCGAATATTAAACGGATCATCTTTGGATATCCGTATCCGACCGGATTATCCGATTATTGATCCGAATCCGATTAAATCGGATCGGATACGGATCGGATACGGATCAAGATCCGTGCCATTGATAGCCCTACTCATATGTCGGAAGTGCTCATATGTCGGGAGCTGCTCATATGATGTGAGTGCTCATATGTCGGGAGCTGCTCATATGACGGGAGTGCTCATGACGGGAGTGCTCATATGTCGGGAGTGCTCATATGTCGGGAGTTACTCATATGACGGGAGTGCTCATGACAGGAGTGCTCATATGTCGGGAGCCTCCCCTGGCCGGGGTGTATAGGCAGTCGCAGGTTTGAGTGATATACAAGACGTGAGCAGGAAGGCTCACGAGTCAGATGGTTTGGTCTTGACTTTTATGGAGAGACGCTCGCTGGTAGCATATCTTTTATACTTCTTCGACGACCAACTTTATTCTACAACAACAAAGATGAGATAGGGGCCGATACTAAGGCGCAGACAGAGGTACATGATCAAGTGGAGCAGCCACCTGTGCAAAGAAATCCACCTAGGGATCGCAGGTAACCGGCAAGGTATAAGGATGACTCGAACATTGCATTCGCTCTCATTATAGATGAGGAGGATCCGTCTAACTTTGAGGAGGCACTACAGGATATAGATGCTGAAAAGTGGAAGATGACAATGCAAGACAACATGGACTCATTGTACAAGAATGAGACTTGGGAGCTTGTAAAGCCTCCAATGGGCTGAAAAGCGATTGGGTGCAAGTGAATTTTTCAAAATAAACAGGATAGATACAAAGCAAGGTTGGTAGCAAAAGGGTATGCTCAGCATGAAGGCGTGGACTTTAGTGAGATTTTTACGCCGGTTTTGAAGTAAGTATCTATCAGGTTCGTGTTGGCGCTGGTTGCCCAATACGACCTCGAGCTAGAACAGATGGGTGTAAATATTACCTTCCTGCATGAGAAATTGGAAGAGCAGATTTACATGGTGCAACCAGAAGGTTATACAATGCAAGGGGCCGAGAACAAGGTTTACAGGTTTAGGAGATCGTTGTACGGTCTCAAACAGTCGCCTAGGCAGTGGTACAAGAAATTTGATTCATTCATGATGAGTCAGTACTTTTTCAATAGCGAGTACGATCATTGTGTCTATTACAAGACACTGAATGATAAGAAGTTTCTCATACTGGTGTTGTACGTCGATGACATGCTTATTGCTAGTCATAGCATGTCTGACATCGATGTGTTGAAGACTCGGCTTTCAGGGACATTTGAGATGAAGGATCTGGGAGCTGCAAAGAGGGTTCTTGGCATAGATATTTATAAAGACGGGAAGAGGAGTAGGTTGGGGTTATATCAGGAAGAATACCTTGAGAAAGTGTTAAAGAAGTATGAGATGGACAATTCCAAACTGGTTAGCGTTCCCCATGTGGATCACTTCAAGTTTTCTTCTGAACAATGTCTTAAGACAGATGAAGAAAAGCATGTTATATCTTATATGCCCTATTTAAGTGTTGTAGGTAGTTTGATGTATGCCATGGTCTGTACAAGACCGAATATTTCACAGGCTATGGGTGTTGTTAGTCGATTCATGTTTAACCCGGGCAAACAATATTGAAAAGCTGTGAAATGGCTACATCGATACATTCGAGGTACACAATGTCTTGACGTTTGAAATGTCCAAGGACAAGTTGATCGGTTACGTCGATTTTGATTACATAGGTAGTGTGGATAGTAGGAGATCGACTTCAATGTACTCGTTTGTGTTAGCGGGTGGAGCGATTAGTTGGATATTTAAGCTTTAGTCTGTGGTGGCTCTTTCTACTACTGAAGTTGAATATATGGCAGTGATAGAAGCTTTTAAGGAAGATGTTTGGTTGAAAGGAATGATAAATCAGTTGGGACTTCAGCGGGAAGCCGTGCTGGTTAATTGTGACAGCTCTAATGCTATCAATTTGGCTAAAAAATTAGTTTATCACTCTCGTACTAAACACATTGATATGCGTCACCATTTTATTCGACAAGTTCTTGAGGAAGGATATGTGACCCTGGACAAGATTCACACTAGCGTGAATCCGGTGGATATGCTGACCAAGGTGGTCCTTGTTGGGTGCGTTTCACTCAAACCTTCGGATCTCGCCCCCCAATACACTAGAATTATGGACTACAATAATGTAATAATCAAGAATAAACATTAACCACACGACACAAGTAGTTTTTACGTGGAAACCCTCGAAAGAGGTAAAAACCACGGGACCTAGTCTAGATCAACAATCCACTATCTCAGGGAACTGTTACAACCAATCTCAAGCACACATCGCTTGGATCAAACCTTCCTCATCCACTTGGAATGGATAAACAATAAGAGAATAGTAAAGGAGGAGCGATCTCACCGATCCCGAGGACGTAGAAGCGCTGAGACGACGGTTGCGCAGAAGAATCCCTCTTCAAGCAACTTCTCCCTTCTACAAGCTTCCTCTCTCTTTCTCTCTCTATCTCTCTCTCTCTCCTCTTTCTTTCTTCCTCTTTTTCTCTCTTTTTCACCTTGGACGTGCAAACACTCTAATGGGATGCCCTAATCCCGTTTTGGAACTTCTTAAGTACGAAAACGGAGGAATTAAAGCCCAATAAGGAAACTGTGTATAAGTAGTCCGCGCTGGGTCGGGCGCACGGCCAATCCAAAAACGTCCAGCAGCAAAACATGAGAAAACTCCAATTTCGGGCGCCAGACCAACATGGTCGGGCGCCTGATTGTTGCAAGAACAACCCAGTAAGATTGCTGTCCATTTGGTGGAATTTCGGTCGCCTGGCCAAAAATGGTCCGAGCACCCGACCACCATGAGGAGGAAATCCCATCAGTCCTAACAGAGAAGTTCAAGTTCTGCGTAACTTCTCTGAGATTGACAAAGACTTGACGAAGATACAGTGATGCAGGAAAAGCGACGACACTGTGATTGATGATGAGCTAGTTTATGAAGAGAATAGAAGATAGTTTGAAGTTTTGAAGCCTCAGTGGAGTTTATTAGGAGTCTTACAAAACTGTACAAAAAACAGTGTCCACTGACCGGTCGGCCAGTGGACAAAAAATCACAGCAAGACTGGACAGATTTCTGGGGGTTTTAGACTGGTTTGTCGACTGGTCTGCAGGAGACTCCGACTGGTCGAATTATGAGGCCGAAGAACGTTTTATGGCATAAACTCGTTGGACTATTTTAGTGGGTCAACGACTAGTCGGTCGACGTGCGGTGCAAGATTTTTCTTGCCCGTAAACGCGTTGTATGTTTCTATTTTCGGACGGAGGTCTATATAAACTCCTCCTAACCCGAATTAGATGTATCCTAATCACGTCTAAGGAGTCCAAACTCGGATTAGGGCATTGGGGGAGTGATTTGTGAGGTTGGAGGTGGATTTTTTCATCTTTTGGGATTTACTTGGTTAGATTAGCTTTATAATTATCTAAGATTCATAGTAGAGGTGTAACTTTGTGCCGTGGTTTTTCCTCGCAAGGGTTTTCCACGTAAAATTCGTTTGCTTTTGTGTTGATTACTTGTGTGGCTGTGTGGTGATTGTTTAATCTTCTTTGATGCTTTCGTTGACCGAATTTCCAACATGTTCCAAGTACAGAAGATCCATATCAAAGAATAATGGCCCAATTAAGTATGTCGGTTATTCAGATTATTCGATCTTTATATCGATGCACTACACGGTCTTTCAATTCTGCAAATTAGATATAACATGATAACAACAAAAAAGATTAGATTAATCCAATGTTACATATTTTAATGCCAATGGTATATACTATAAAATTTCTAATGGATTTCAAAATTCACTACAATTGTGAGCCTCACGTTGATGCACGTGTTCTATCCATGCCATCCATCCATATGTGCTGTGAAATGTGGTCCATTGATTACAATTCCACATTTTCCAAATGTGGTACGAATATATAATGGAATATGATCCATCCGGATTTTGTGCATACATCATGTGTCAAGAGTCCTTATGAAGTTTCCATGAAAACGGGTTTTTGGGAGAGCATTCATCTCTCTCTCCACACGCGAGCACAAAGAGTCAATTAAGTCGTTTTCCTTCCTGCACAAGTAATGAGCACCTTCCTGCACACATGATGAGTTGTCCAACCATGCATGTTCTGAATTGAAGATCCTTGACCGTTCAAGACGAGTATCCAGATGCGCCAGCTAAGCTCCAATGGATTCAATAAACAAAATGATTATAGTCTCCTTCATTCTCCACAAAGGAAAGCAATGGACAGGCTATGCTATGTGGTCATAAACTGAAGGGAAAAAAATGCATTTGAGCTTGCGCACCGGTGGAAGTGGTCCAAATTAAGGATAAATCAAGTGTCATAGGAAGATGGATCATTAAATCAACCTGATTTCGGTCTGTGACCCATTTGTAGTGGGCCCCTCCATTTGGATAGTTTAGTTTGAGTGGATTGCGTGTGCTTGCAGTATGCCAAATAAAGAACTTTGATACTCCTGTAGAGTTGAATTGAACACATTGAACACAATTGATTCAAATTGAACCGTCCAGATTATGGGTCCCAGTCTAGATCTCTCATGTACCAAAAATTACACTCATACGATAATCCAATTATCAGATTGGTGGACATTTATTGGATGGTTAAAAACCAAAATTACCTATTAATGGATGCAGATTGCCACAGCGACTCACTAGTGGTTGGTGTTATGTGGCCCCACCATGATATATGTGTTTTATCCATGCCGTCCATTCATTTTTTTTCACCTTATTTTAGTGCACGGCCTCTCAGGTGGTCTGGCTCAGGTGGACCAGACCATGGGAAACAGTAGTGATCGAGCCATATCATTAAAAACTACTTGCAGGCCTCAAAAGTTCCAGATCAAGCTGATATTTATGTTTTCCCTTCGTCCAGGACTCTGTGACCTAATTGGATGGCAAATAAGCATTACAGTCGGCTGTAGTAAGTTTTTAATGGTGGCCATTCAATCACCACCCTCTTACCGTGGTGTGGTCCACCTGAATTTTGGACCTACCTCATTTTTAAGATTATGCCCTAAAGTAACGATCTAAAATAGATGGACCGCGTGGATAAAACATATACATAATTGTGGTCCCATAGAGCACCGTCTGGTTGCAACATGGCTATTGCCCCGTCAGGCCTGTCAAGTAACGGCTGCGGATTGCGTCCTACCCCCTACTCTCGGTACCAGCCACGAATGGGCAGATCCATTTGGGGGCCATCGTGATGTACCTGTTTATCCATATGGTCCATCTCTTTTCTCATATCATTTTAAGGTATGAGCTCAAAAATGAGGTAGATCCAACGGTCAAGTGAACCACTGCAGATTACTCTTGCATTTAATGGATCTACCTTATTTTTAGGCTCATACCTTAAAATAATATAGGAAAAGAAATAGACATCATTGGGCCCATAAAGACCTTCCCGTTCGTGGCTAAAGAACGCGGGACGCAATCCACTTTCCATTTAACCACAGAAAATCCTTGCGTGACTGGCGTTGATGGCTAGCGGTGGTAATTTTCTCTAACGTGGGAGAAGCTACTTATAACGTCCGTAAAATCCAACCCGTCCATCACTCCGTTATTTCCTCTTTGATCCCAAAAATCAGTTTTAACTTATTCAGGTGGGCCATTCCTTAAAACAATACCTAAAAAGCCTTTGGTTTGCCTGATATGGACGGCCTGAGTATTAGGAAAACTGTGATTTTTGGACAAATATTTCATTGTTACGAGTCATCCGATGAATAGTTTCATTGTCCATGAACACCAAGGTGTAGCCCTGGCAATGGACCTTGTTGAACTGTGTTGAAAAATTTGCTCACCCAAACCTAACGCATTAGGTAATGGGTCAAAATCTAGAAACCCAAATCCTTTCATTAATTTAATGGGCTACCGTTAAATAAAAGTAATGCTTTCATGGCCGAGCAAAGAGAGAGAGCATCTTATTAGATCTCATAGTTTCATAGGGATTTCTCACCACACTAAAAATAATTATCAATATGTTAATGGGTATTAATGGGAAACCGTTAGTGACCCAACACAATAAGACTTTTGCCCGGCCTACCAAGGTGGCCCACACAAAACTCATGGTGGCCATCCCATTCCAACTTTTTGCATTGCGCGCAGCGTAGGGTGGTTATGGGTTGGAAGTTCCTGCACTAGTAAGCTAGGTGAGGCCCACTGTAATGTTGGTGAGAAATCCACCTTGTCCATCGGTTTTACAAGATTATTTTAGGACAATAGACCAAAATTGAGGTGGATACAAAACTCAAGTTGGCCACACGAGAGGAAACAGTAGGGATTGAACGACCACCATTGAAAATTTGTATGGACACAAAAGTTTTGTATTAGGTTAAGCTTTCTGTGTTTTCAGTTAATACCAGTGGGAATGACCTTATAAACGGTTTGGATGACATATAAATAACAAGGTGGAGCCCAAGAAGATTCTAACTGCAAGCATTTCTTTCCCTACTATTTTCTACTATTTTCTATGGTGTGGCCTACTTGAGTTTTAGATCTCCCTCATTTTTTATTGCATGACTTAAAATGGGCTTGCAAAACTGATGTACTGCTGGATTTCTCACAAATATTACGGTGGCCCAAGAACTTCCTTGAGAAAAGCTTGAAATCCGCTTCCAGCTCTGTGGAGCACAGCATGGACTACTAAACAATGATAAAGATCCAAAGCTCAAGTGGATCGCACCATAACAAACAATGAGACTTAAAACATTGGCCCACCGTAATGTTTATTTGACATCCAACCTGTTGATAAGGCCAAAACATTCGTGGATGAAAGTGAAATACCAAAGATAAGCTTGATCCAGAACTTCTATGTCCGACTAAGGTTTTAATGGTAAACCTCCACAGTTTCCAGTGGTGTGGTCCACCTGATAACTGGATCTGGGTAAGTTTTGGGATCAAGTTCTAAAATGAGATGGGAAAAAGGATGGACAGCGCGGATATACAACACATTCATCAAGGTGGGCCCCACTAACGTGCTACTCGGGTAACACCTCATCCACTCCCTTATCTCTATTGTTCCACGCGGTGTGGCGCATCTGAGTTGTGGGTCTTATTGATTTTTTCATCATAGGGCATAAAATCGAGGATACGACCTGTTATAGACGGAGTGGATTTTCCATATACAATGCGGTGGCCCCCACAGACCTGGGTGTTTTACGCAGTAGGTGTTGTAGTGGACTGCAGTCCCAGTCCCTCCCACGACCCACCATCCTCAAAAGCGCTTCTGCTCTTCCAAAGCCCCTCCTCCGCTGGTGTCGCTACGGAACACAAAGCTCCTCTCGCCGGATTGTTGCTTCCGAAGTCTTCTCCAGATCTCCGGCGAGGTTTCCGTCCAGACATCGAAGTATCCTTTTCTTCTTCTGATTATTCTTTTTCTTTTTTTCTCATTCTGATTCTGACAGGGATTTTAACTGAAACCGAAATGCAGTATCTCTCTCTCTCTCTCTCACTCTCTCATACTGAATGGTATTTTTGCACATCGAAGTATGAAAAACATAGGTTAATCGAAGATGGGTTTTTCAAAATTCTGATAATTTCAAGTTATTCCCAAAATTGGAATTCGGAATTGTGGATGAAATAGAAATTGGGGATTCAGATATACACAGAAACGATAGCATGAAACTTCACTTTCTATGGAATGCCCTCAATATGTTCGACGGAATTCCCCTAAGAAAATTAGCTTACTCCAAAACTAACTTTTTTGGAATGTGTTAAAATTCCACTTGCCATCACCAGATATGGGAGATGTGCGCACCAACTCTAGTTGCAAACTGAGGGCACGCAATATATTATGTTTTTAATAGTTAAGAAGAACTTGATAAAACGAATGGTACTTTGATGTGAACTTTCCAAACAATCACTAAAATCAATTTAAAGTTTGGTGAGAAGCTATCTAAAGAGACTTAAATGCAATTTACAGTGTACTTGGAATTGAGAAGGTGTCAAATACTATTTGACAGAATTGTGCATCCAAACATTAGCTGCGGGATCCTTCTAACTAGGTGCTGCTCTCGATTCGAATATGCGCTTTGGAGTTGTGCTCGTGCTTCCTGGTCATTTCTACTTGCTAATGTTTTGAAGTATATGCTTCCTAGCTCCTGCACGTGAGCTTGTTGCCGCTTCGCTCCACGCCAAGGTTAAGTAATGGCCGCTGCAAAACAGTAACTGTGGGATCCCGTTGTGGCGGTTCTGGAAAAAATGGTCCATAACAGTCCCTAACGGGGCCAATGTAGTTTATTTATTTAATAACAAGGGGGTTTGTACAGGAAAATTTCTCATAAATCCCTAATTTTACCAAAGAATTCCCCCACGAATCAAAATACCTGGGTAGTGCTTTTTGAGGAGGGAAGTTAATAGTTATGAAAGCACCCTCACATGTTGCCTTTCTTTAAAAAGTAATAAAGTCGGAAACTGTTGGGGCCACTTGGTATGTATATGACATCCAACCTATCAAACGTATGCGCTCAACCATGATAATCACCAAACCAAAAATCTTTCTGATTGAATCACCAAGTGGGTTGTAGGTGCATTTAGATGTTTTAAGTGGTGTATATTGTTTTTTTTATGGTGTGGCTCACCTTATATTTAGATCGACTAAATTTTTGGTTTTTCTAAACTCATGGCGGATTACATCTATTGGATGTGTTGGATATCATAAAAATTTCATGTGGGTCCACAATTGCAGGTGCATTTAGATGTTTTAAGTGGTGTATATTGTTTTTTATGGTGTGACTCTCCTTATATTTAGATCGACTAAATTTTTGGTTTTTCTAGACTCATAGTGGATTACATCTATTGGATGTGTTGGACATCATAAACATTTCATGTGGGTCCCACAATTCTCCACCTTACCATCTTCTAAAGGTAAAAGTATACAGTGGGCATTATGGTAATTTTACCGCTCAAAAAACACTTCCCTGGCATTTCGGTTTGTGGAGGCACTATTTCATAAAATCCTAACTTTTGAGGAATTTTATGGTAAAAATTTCTAAAAAAAAATGAACGTTATGGGGCCATGACATATCATGGTGCGTTGTAACGACCATTTTGTCTTCTTTTCTTTTTTGAAAAGAACTTGTATCAACCTTGGGCATTTTTTTCATAACGACCATTACAAACCCGTAACGCGTAACGGAACAACGGTTGCCACTGTTACATTATGTAACGGTAACAGTGGGCAATTGTTACGTGTTATGGGGTTGTAACAGCTGTTATGAAAGAAAAATGTCATGTAACGGTCCTTTGCGGGGCCGATATAGGTTATTTTAAAAAAAGCAAAGAAAAGAAAAAAGGCCTTAACAGCCTGTATTGTAACAATAACGGTGGTGGCCGTTATGGCCACCGTTACCATTATGTAATACCTTGATCATAATGGCAATTATGGTGGCTGTTGCAGCCACTGTTACTGTTGTGGAATATCTGGCTTCACCTGTAACTATTGTCCAAACACAGCCTTAGAGTACCAATCCTGCGTCCATGCATGCTTGTGGACGTTTGGTTAGTAAGTGATTAAGTCTAGTTTTTCTTCTCAAAATCCATACCATTTGGATGATGTTGGGGATGTAAGTGGTCCATAAGCTCAACATCCACAAGTTGGAAAACTGCCCAAGCTCCCACTTATGGAAGCACTTGGAACATATGTTTAATCTGGTCATGTGAAGAATCAAAGATAAACGTGAAACAACTATCACCATAGTTTTAGGTATAAATGGAAAAAAAAAAAGAAGATAAAAGAAGATTAACATGGCTAGCTATAGGGTGAATACATCGACAAGGAACGCCATCAAATCAATGCACTAGAACAATCAGATAGATAAACTAGAGAGAAACTATGCTCATAACCTTTTTTGTTTTGAAAAAAGAAGAAGAAGAGAAACTATGCTTAAAATACAATAATCAAAGTTGATAACCATTCACCTCTTCTCAAAATAATGTAACCAAGAGAAACTTTGGGATAAACCATCTCACCTTTTATCCAACTTGTAACTAAGAGGGAATGCGGAAATATTTTTGAGAAAACAGTAGTCCCCATGGATTCTTTTGGAAAAAGGAACCATGGGTTCCAAGCACAATAATGCAGTTTGGCATGGAAGAATTCATTCCCATATCTGCTGTTTGGGAACACCTTACTGGGAACAAAGAAACCCTATGGAAAGTTACAAAACAATGCTTATTGCACAACTCCGGTTGCTGGTGGTGGACAGTGATGTTAAGGTTCCAGAGCATGGAAAAAGGTATATAGAAGATGGAGAAGATTATGGCCAAAATATATGGCCATTCAAGGTGTATATAGGGTCCTTTCATCTCATTATGAAATTTTCTGTGGAAATCAATTGAACACCTGTGGGCGACTTCAAGTGCCATGGTTTCTGCAGTATACTTTTGCAGAAAGGTATTTTCCTTCAATTTCCTTTTTCACAAATGGCTGAATTCTAGGATTCCACGAACTCCCTTTTCCACATGGTTCTTTTTTATACCAAACACCGCCTAGAGAAAACCATCCCACCTCACCTTGTCACATTGCGAACATGAGAAACAACAACTTAGAGAGCACCCTGGCCATACCATTTTTTTTTTTTTGTTTTTTTGAAGGATGACAATATTATTAAAAAGGCGGCAAGCCACAAAGAAGTTGTTGATTAAAAAGGCGGCAAGCCGCAAAGAGCACCCTTTCCATACCATTTCCAACTTATCTAGCTCAAAGGAAGTTGTTGCTCAAAAGAGAAAATACCATCTCTTTAGTGTCTATGTCACTTCCTAACTTGGAGATTAAAAAACCTATGGTAAAAGGACTTTCTTGCTCTTGGAAAATGCTCCTCACCTAAAGACAAGGCGATGGGTGATGACACCCAACGCATGATCCTAATCATTACTCGATGGTTAGATGATACATTTATAATTTTTTTGAGCCATGGGCCTGTCAACAATAGGCTTGATTTGATAAATTTCTAAGAAGGAATTCTTAGGAAGAGGCATTATATGATACTCAATTGAAAGAAATGGTGTTTTTTACTGTTTGACCAAGAAACAATACATCTGGCGGCTGTTTTCCGTTTTCTAAGCCGTTGATCTGGTCGGACCTGTCTTGGGATGGACCATTCCCCAAATCCAACGTCTTGTATGGTCCTTTCCATCTGATGAGAATGGACAATTTGAGAAATGTCCATATCTGAAAGGGTGACATCTCCTGGTAAAACCATCTGGTAGGGAGATTCTTGGGGGAATCTCACATCCACCATAGACCCACCATATAGATCTCCAAAAGGTTGGTTCCGTGAACACAGATGGTTGGGCTGAGCAAATATCCATCCAAAACAGAAAAAAAGCTGGGTGAGCAAATGCTTGATCCAACATTGTGTATTTCTCTGTTAGAAATTGTCGGAAAGCATCAATAAGCAATGTCAGTTGACCGAAGAATTAGAATCGTCCGATCCATGCAATTTTTGGCTTGTGGGTGATGGGTTGTCTACACCACTGTACACAATCACATGTATGATGCTCTTGACTCTGCACTGTAGCTGCCAGATACAAATGAGCTGCAGTCCCAACAATGTGATTAGAACAATCCTAACTGTAAATAATGGGTAGCAACAAGGGGTTGCATTTCAAGGCTAAAATCATTTTGATTTATGTTTCCTCTACCTTGGATTTCCACTGGATTTGCTTACATAGGTGCATTGGATTGACTTGATTTGGGCCCTTTGGCTGTAAGATTTCTTTGAGCAAATGTTGAAGAACTACAAGCATATCCATTCCACGGAGCTTAACTTGGAGAGGTCGTTTGCAAATGTATATGTTATAGAATTTCAAAAAAGAGACTTGCTACATTTCCTGTCTTGTTTATCTTGGATGAAAATGACAAAAAATCATCAACCCAACTGAACTTGATTATTTGATTGGCAATGACAAAACCAATAATCCAAACTTTAAATTTCTTATTTTTTGACACACCAATTGACACCCTTCAGTATTATTATTGTGTGGTGTATCTAATGTTATCCTTTTAGTTTTTAAACTATTTTCAATCATAGCTTCACGTTTTGGATTCTCTCAGTGAGAAGGCAAGTGCCATAAGATATTGGATGCATTGCATTTCTTCTTTTAATGCCATATGATATGGGGAAACTTACAAAGTAAATATGTCTTAGTTGCATGTTCTTTTGCACAAGTTGCAACTCTTGCTGTATCTAGCGATTCGTAGATGCTTCAAGTTGAAAGATTACTGCTTTTCTACTTTTGTTGCCCCTACCCACTCTCAAGGATAAGTTGTTGATTAGTTTTTTGTTGCCCAACAATTGGATACAGGAAATGGGGGCCAACCTCAAGGAAAATGATCTAGCTGAAGATGAAGAAGAGTATGTCTTTCTTGATCTTAGCAGTGTGTGTGGACAAACTGACATCCCAGCCAATGCTCCATACGTTCTCTCCGTAAGTGTGTCTGTGCAATGACTATTCAGTGGAATATTGTGTGTTTGGAAGTTACTAGATTTGCTCTGTGTGGAATGGCCATTGGCCGGAAAGGTTACTAGGCTCCACTTCGATTTCACTACTATTTCAATGGGGTCCAGTAGCGAGTCGCTAAGGCAGTGTAGTATTTGGATAGATACTTCCAACTGCTTACAGCTAGTTGTCTTTGGTTAAGCTGAGGTGTCAACGTTTCCCATTTTACAACAGTAGTTACCCAAACAGGTAATTTCAGTGGTGCAGATTGTCATTGGGCCCTATTTAAACTGAGCTGCTTTGTGTTTTGAAACAGGCTTTTGTTTGGTAGGTCTAGAAACCTTGTTCCACATTGAACACAATGGAGAAAGTCCATCAAACTGGCTCAAAATAACAAGTGAACTTGATGTAGCAAAGATCCAAATTGAGCACAATGGCCATTCTGCTCAATGCAAATCTAGTTACTTCAAAACACACAATCGTATGCATGTTGTCTTTTATTTGGCTGTGTCTTTGGTGCTATATTGATTACAGCAGTATCTGTTCTCAACCTTTCACATAGTTAAGTGGATATTGTGTGTTTCATTCATCTTTTCAGGGTTTGGACACACTGAATCCAGTCTTGGTTATTGGCAACAAATTGAAGCTGGTGAGTCATTGACTTTATAAAACCTTCTTCCTTCGAGAAGCAGACATCATAACAGTATCCATGATTTCTTTCCATTAAGTTCTCTTTCTTCATAGAAGACTGGCTTTAAAGCATTCCTGACTGATGAAAATAGAACAGATTTGCAGTCTTCATGTTTCAACTGATGTTAAAAAGAGGGCTGCCTTGTGCATGGTTTCATTTCATTGCTTATAGAGGAATGCTAATATGCAACTTTCATCATAGAAGGTCCATGCTGCTCCCTCACAGCAGTGGTCACCATGTGGATGGGCTATATGCAAACAATCCAAGTGGCTGGATTACCCTTGCAGATCCATTTGTTGTGAGCTTTTATGGTTGAATGTTGACCATTCCTCTATTTTGAGCTAACTGTTCCCTTTTGCAGGCCAGCTACAGATTACCACATGTTGGCCACGTGAGAGTGCTATGTTGACCTTCAATGTTATGTCGTGAGTTGCATATATTGGCATTCTTCTTGCTGTATGGTTGAAGGGAATCTTGCTGCATCAAAGGCTCCCGTTTTACTGAAAAAAATTGTCTTCTCCATTGAAATGCTTTGGGTTCTACTATCAATACAGAAGTGATTTGCACAAGAGTTTGAAGAGGTGGATCTTGGGATGTTCCAATATGCATGTCTATGAGGTCTGGGCGACATGCCTGGAGGCTCAATGTGCACCCACCCCTTATCTAAATATCTAGGCTGGTAAACTCATCAGCTAGGCCATGTCTATACTGAATATAGTCTGTTGGTGAAAATTTCTTTTGACTGTATTTTCCTCATATGAGTTTGGCCCACCTTATTGAGTGCTCCCTCCTTTCCCCAAAATGTTATGGCTGTTCATTAGAAGAATTGCACTCTGATTGGAGTCTTGAGGTGGTGCCCATCGGATGTGTTTTGTTTCTCTTTGGTCTTGTGGGTTGGTTATCTTGGTTTTTTTTTTCTTTCATTTTGGGTCTAGTCTTGTCTCTTTAAATTTGTGGCCAGATACCCTCTGCTTTTTGGTTCTTTTGCTGGGTTGTTGGCTGTGGCCTGTGTGTAGTTTCTTTTTTTCTTCTGGTTTTAGCATTTTTTTTGTTGCTCCTGAAAAAATGTTGAATGTCCACTTTCCTCAAATCTGGGGTATTTTTAGGGAAACGTGCATGGTTGGTCGGGCCTGTTACTCTATTGTCTTGATTGCCAATCCTAGGCCCAACTTGTACACACTCAGGGCCTGAGGATATTACATATCCACAGACTTTTTGAGGGAATTCCTCTCTATTTGCTCCCCCTTTCAAATGCTGTATCAAGAGTTATAGTTCCTTGATGGCATTTCACCTATTAGGTTTCATTCGGATGCACAAGTGCATTGAATCACAAACACTTAGTTTAATAGGAAAAAATGACTAAAAACTAGTAATGTTTCATAGCATCCATAATGAGGATGTAGCCTCCAAATTGCAGTTGCGTTTTCAAGGAGAACTTGCGAAATAAAATGTAATTGCAATTTGGATCCCACACCTTCACAGGGATGTCGTAGACTGAAATTGCAATTTGGTTAGTTCCTCTTTATTAGATTACTAACTGAAATTCAATTAGATAGTGTGTCCAAACACTACGTTGATCCACTCTCCATAGTTTTTTTTGTGGCCCATCATCATCATAATACTCTGGTGGCTTGTTGCAACTCTTAAAAGAAGCATTTTTTTTTTTTTGTTGTTGCTGTTGTTGTTGTTTGACAGATAGGAGAGTATGAAGAAACAATAGGTACATGCTTTGTCTTCTCGGAAACTGGTAAGTTTCATACCAACATCCATTTGAAAATTTCATTTAGTAGAGATTAGGAATCAGAGCTTTGCTAAGCCCACATCCGTGTACAAATCAGCTAATGCACATGCCATCACATATGCCAGTTTGGTGGATGTGCAATATCCAAGCCATCCATCAAGGGTACCACTAAGTAGATTCCCCATACCAAGAATCAGTCCAGTCAGGTAGGCCACAATCAACTGAACAAATGTACAGCTGTGGAAAAACAGCTCAAGTTTTCTAACCTGTCAAGTTATTTCTAACATCATGGCTCACCTACTGAATGGACTGCCTTCTTCTTTGGGCAATAATATCTTCATGGTGAGGTCTCCGTGATGGAGGACTTAATATTTCATCCGACTGCCACACGGGTACATGTGGTGCTGTGTGCATTAGCTGACTTGTACATTGTGTGGGTTTTACAAAGCTATGATCTTTAGTTTTATAGTATTTTCTTTTTCTTTATTTTGCCGTTTTTATGCATTGTGTATCCATTTATGAAAGAAAATTCGACTGGCAGTTGATCCCAATCAGGCTTCAGCCAAGCAAGTCAAGCCCATTGCTCGCCTTCACAAGACTTTGAAGTTTAGATTATTACCTCAAGATGACAATCAGAAGTGATGACTAAAACATCTACCTAGATCAAGTTGGTCTGCATGGATGGTGGTTAGTGTGGCAGCCTAGTGGTCGTGAGTTCGCCTCAGCATGTAAATATGATGTAAAAGAAAAGCAACTAGGTCTTAATAGGAGTAATTCAAAAAGAATGGAGAATGTCATATTGGCATGTCCGATTTTATTTCATATATACATTTTTTATTAATTTCATAAAAATTTATAGAAGGGAGGACAGGAAAGGAATGATTCAAATAGTGATGAGCAATTTCTCGTGACGTTGGATCTATTTTTGAGATTTATTTATTTATTATTTTTTTTAAGTCAATTTTTGTACCTTGATGAGAAATGCACAGGCAGCTTGTGCCAGGTAAGATTTAAGGGTTGATTTGTGTTCAGAGGTATTCAAGATTTGGGTCATCACTCCATTTTTTGCATAGACTCGTCCACCTGATGAGTGTACTGGCCTGATTTTTGGTCTAGGGCAAGTTCATGGTGGAACCCATTGATCTGGGTCTTGTACATGTGCCTTGGTGGCAAGCATGCTGCAAATCACCTCTCCAATCCTCCCTAGTGCAAATTGCCACAGCATCTCTCCACGAGAGGTATTCCTCATATTCAAAATCATTGCCGTGGGTGGCAATATACATGTCTAGTCTGGCTAGGGTGAGTGATGCCTGGCCCACTTTTTTATCCCATTGACAGCAGATGCAGGCCCCAGAAAATCAAGCCTGAACTGGATATCACAGCCACTGATACCCCTGCCTTGGTTGGATTGGGGCCAGTCATCAGTGATCAAACTTCAGCTGGTCTTCCACTTTTGGGGGGCCATGCTCTGGCATAGAAACAAGCCAATCCTAGATCATATCAGGCCAGACCCAGTAGGCCTATGGACTCAGCTCGTTGCATTTGCAAATCCAATCCATACGGCTCAATGGTGAGAATGGACATATATCAACAATGACTAACCTGTAGAGTTCCATGCTCAGGAGCTGACCAAACCACTCAATACCATACTTCTAAAACTCGCTGGCTCGACTCGAAATTGCCTGAGTCAATCTGAGTTCATACTTGTTTGGGGACTTGGGACAGATTATGTTAGAGAGCATGAAGTCTGAAGTCACTTTTACAAAAATAGGTGAGCTTTCAACCTAGCCGAGTTGACTCAGTCTCATTAAACTGAAAGAGGGTATGTCAATCTTCATCTGCACAGAGCGGATTTTGATGTCATGTATAGTGGGACACCAGATGAGAGGCCAGGATCTTGTGCCTTGCTCCACTGGCATTGCCATTGGCATTTTGCCTCTACAATCCCTCTTTACATGCATGTGACAGGCTTCTTTTTTCCAATCCATAAGTAGTCAATTTTATTTTGGAGTGAAATGCTGATAAAGAATCTCATATTTGCTGCATTGAAATGCAAAAAATAAACTAGTTTACTGCTTGGATTAGCTTGAATGCAGAAGGCAGTGAATGAGATGATTTTATTTATTTATTTATATTTATATTTTTTCTCATCCGTGGGTACGGCATGTACGCACCTGAAGAGAGGTGGAGGTTTGCAAGATGTGGTTAGAGAGTGACGGTTGATACTCTGGCACTTTTAAATTGTACAAATGGCACATATTAACTCAAATCAATCAAAATATTTGAGGGAATTGCATTATTCTCCAAATTTCTTATTCATATGGTGTTTCTAGCCTTCGATTAATAACGCATGCAGGCATGCATGTGCACACACGTGCGCGTGCACACACGTGCGCGCGCGCACACACATATTAATGAAAACTCATTTGACTTTGAACTCATGATTTGCACTATTTAATTTTAGTTCATTGTCTTCCACATGTATAATTTTTTAGTGCTCCTGCAACAACCAACTTTGCCAGAGCATAAAAAAAAGTTCCTTCTTATAAAAAGGAGGATATAGCAGTCGACGGCCTGGTTGTATAGTTCTAAATTCCTTAAATACATTCTTCTTCTTCTTTTTTCTTTTTCTTTTCCTTTTTTTTTTTTGTAAAAATGCTTCCATCAAAGCTTTACCACATCCAATAAATAATTTCTTGGGTAAAAATGCCCACATCTACTGACATTATATATTAGAGTTGGGACACACCAGCATCCAATTTCGTAAATAGGAGCGTGATTACACACATTGCACATGCCACCATCCATACAATCCATGCGTAGGACATCTAAGCCACGAATGAGTTGGACCCCACCATGAAAATCACCTAGCACAAAGTTCAGGCCACTACACTCATCAACAAGGCCCAGACCACTCGGTGGTCTGATTCACAATACTCCTGGCCCACTCGTTGTGGAGAGGCCTGATTTTTGCACCAGGTGTGCAGACCAGCATATGTATGACCTGCGTTTCCGAATGTGTGACACGTTGGCAGTTTAGGTGAGTTGCATGGGAAGTTCATATGCAACTGGTTGTGGGTGATGGCTTGTCAGAAAACTGTACTGAAGAGAAATAACACAAGACCAGGGCCATGTTTGGATTCACAAGTGAACTGAATTGCAACCATTCAGTTTAATCAAGAGCATGACAAAAATTAATGAGGTTTCCTTTCCTCAAATATGAATACTAAGGAAATTACAATTTACTTTCGTTTTATTAGTCTAATAATGGTAGAAGTTCAATCTGGTAGTGCATCCAAACGCACCCAGGGAGTCAAAATAACATAGACTATTCAAAATTCCCAATGAATCTATGATACCCAATCGGAATTATTCAGTATAAATTCTAAATAATAACAATTCTTGAAAAATCCTAGTAGACCTGGATCTCATGTCTCCCTCTTGGAAAGGGATTCCTTATTTTTACATTACCTAAGCATCCAAGTAGCTGGCTTTGAGTACTCCAGTTTCTCGTAGGATACTATGATAGAGTGGGATTTTATTAAATAGTTGCAACTCTTTTGTGGTTTTGATATACATGAAGACAGAGCTTTGCTTGAAGATGATTATAATAGATGCCTTTAGTTTAGCTCTGATATGCATGACGATAGAGCTTCTCTTACTTGAACATTATCAGAGTCCATTCGCAGTGCATCTTCAAAGAGTCTCTTTGCCTGATGAAGCAGCTTCCTCTTCTCTTTGCTGCTGTTTGGCCGTAGGCGAGATCGTTGCTGCAGTGCTATGCCCCATCTGAACAGTGCTGAAAAACAATTTACACTATTTAAGAAGAAGGATCTTCACGAGTAGTTTGCACAACGGTTCAAAAACCCCAACGCAAAAGTTATAGATGGGTAATGTAAGATACATGGGAATGGAGAAATACCATCTGGGGCATAAGCATTGCTTCTTGACATCAGAGCATCGAATTTGTCAATTGCCGCTAGATACACCTTGTCAGCATCAACAGCTGCTTCCTGAAAATGGGAAAACAAATTAGACTGCATACAAATTCAACAATCAAAACTTCAAATGCCTCTAATAAAACAAGCTGTAGGCCAATTTGTGGAGTGACTTATGAAGCACTATCAGATACTCGACCATTCAAATCTACTTAAATTGGCAAGTGCTCTCTCTCTCTCTCTCTCTCTAAAATAGAAGAAAGCTAGACTCTCTCTCTCTCTCTCTAAAACAGAAGAAAGCTAGACTCTCTCTCTAAAATAGAAGAAAGCTAGACTCTCTCTCTCTAAAATAGAAGAAAGCTAGACTCTCTCTCTCTCTAAAATAGAAGAAAGCTAGACTCCCTTTCAACAAAGGGCTGCTGACAGGCCAGTCCTCTCTTTGCTCTCTCCTCTTTTATCTTTTTCTTTTACATTTTTTTCTAATTCAATAGCTGCCTACCTTCTCTCGCCCTTGATTAATGGTGTGCAGTAAGAATGCAAACAATTGAGCATCTTGAATTTGGCCAAGGCACACGCACAGTGGTGGCCACCTACTGAATGTCTTGGATCTTTTGTTCACCTTGCCATGTTAACATCCATGCGAACTCATGTATCATGTGGTTCTCTAATAGTTTCAACAAATGTTTAAGAAACTTCCTCTTCTTAGGAAATCTGACTCAGTTGAATCAATCAAAAGCTGTCTGTGGAAATCTGTGTTGGTTGAGTCAATGGAAAGCCAGCTAATCTCTGTGCATGTGTGTGTGCGTACGCATGAATGCTGGTTTGGACTCAGTTCTCAGAGCTCTGCAAATGGGAGTTGATGCATTGAAGTCTGAGTTAATTTATGAGTTTTTCAACATTGAGAACAGTTTAAGTAGCCAGTGGCAGCAATGCTTACCGGTCCAATATCTGCGATCAACTGAGCACGGAAGGACAGTGCAAGGCCCCAATTATAGAGGGCTCTGATGTCATTCCCATCGATTGACAATGCCATGCGGTACCTTCTTCCTGCCTCAACAAGGAGTTGTTCGCATTCTTCACACACATCAACAAGAACCGAGGCTACTTTATCTTTGCTCACGACTTTTTTAGATCCTGGAGGTTGGACTCTCGGCCCTCTTTCATCAGATGAGGAGTCACTTCTCGATAGGAGAGTTCTCAACTCGCGACTTATTCTCAGTTTAAGTTCTCCGTGAAGTAGAAAAGTGTTCCCCAGCTGACCAACAGCCCGTAAGCTCATCGGCTTCATAGCTATCGCTCTAGAGAGTAAGCTTGCAGACTTGTACAGCACGATCTCTGCTGTTTCTTCATCAACTCGACTCGTCAAACACTCTCTAGCATGTTTTAGAAGGTCAGTAGCCTTCTTCATATGCATATTAAATTCCTCATCATCTGATATCGTTGAAGATAATGGCATCTTACCTACTTCCGTATCAACGGCAGATAGGCGATTATCTGAAATGGGTTGGTCTTCGAATTTCATGCTTTTCACCTGTTCCATGTTGCAAATCACATCTGTAAGTCTGTTCTTCATCCGTAAACTTGCCATTCTTTTGGCCAGGAGAGGGAAAGTAAGCTCTATCACATCCCTCAAGACCCTGTTCTTGTTGAGGCAACGCCTTGGCTTCCGCACTTAATGAATCAAGCTCATTTGGTCTTCGACTGCTACCAAAATCAGCTGGATCACGCACTCCGTCTCCCTCAAAACTTCCATATTTATTTGGGAACTGCAATTTATTCGGACGACTAAGCTCATCAACATATGACAACATATCATCAGTGTAACTCTGTTGCCTAGAGATTTTGGGTTGCTTCCCAATTATCGACATTGATTTGGCATTGTTGAGAATCTTTTCATTGTTAAGTAGCATCTCTGGCAGTTTTCTTCTCACCATCTCTGGTGATACTACAGTTTTTTCGAATTTGAAAGTTGGCCCATCTAATTGGGTTACTGGTAAAGGTTGAATCTTTGGAGAAGAAGACATTCCACCATTGTCAATCGGCCTACCTTCCTCTTGTTGCTGATTTCGATGGACATTTGTATTGTCAAAGGCATCTTGATAAAAAGAACCCACCTTAGCATTTTCTATGTTATTGTTGGACCCCGGATTTAAGCTTTTTTCTTCAATTCCACCTGCTAAAATACTACCATTCATCACATCCCCACCAATTCGATTACTCTCATTCAAATGCAACTGTTCCATAGATCCTCGCTTGATACCATCCTTCGACTTCTGAGGTTTTGACCCAATCGGAATTTCTTGAAACAATCCCCCGACGAGAAATTTCACAAAATCAAAACCAACACCACCCGTCTCTTTTCTTTTCTTACTTGACTTCTCGCCATTGTAGCTCTTCACATTATTAAAAAAACCCATTTGGCCATTCCGGCCCCACACTCGGTTACTACTCGCAGATTCCTGATAATCATCAATGGAAGCTTCCATGAGATTCCTCGCAGGCACAATCTTTACCTTCACGGACTCGACAATTTCACGGTATCTTTTGATTTCACCCACTTCAACACTTTGTGAATCAATCGCAATTTCCATCCCATTCTTCAATTCGGACAACTTCGCATCCAATTCGCGCAAAAGATTGCTGAAATTCCCCATTTTCTCATCAAATTCAACCCCACCACTGTCAACACGGCCCCCACGAACGAACCCTATCGAAAACCCAATAACAAAAACCAAAACGGAAGCAGGAAAAACTGCAACTGAAGAAAATTTAACTCTAGAAATAGCCAGAGCAGATACAAATCCTACCAAAAACAGGAAAACATGCTTTTTGTCGTCGAATCCTATTGAGATTAGAAAACTACGGAACCCATCGAGCTCCCCGAATTGATTGAGTTCTTGGGAGGATTCCAGGTCGCCCCATCCTCCAAAATCCGATGAATTTGAAGTGGGAGAAGCAGAGATTGAGCTGAAAATTGGGACTTTTGTGTTCCTGCTCTGATTTCTATGGGGAAAATGAAGAAAGGGATGGGTATATTGGGAAAAGGGTCTGAAATTGAAGGGAGAGAGAGAAGGAGAGAAGGGGAGATGGGAGAAACGGAGGAAATTCTCAGAGATGAGAGCTTCCATTTGGGAGGGTTTCTGTGGTAAGAGAGATTGGAAAGGAGAAACTCAGTGTTTCTCAAATGTATAGTTTCGTCTGGAGTGGGATTCCGTACATGTGGATGGGGAAGAATCCACAGTTAGGATCTTGCAATGTGGGAGATCTTTCAGCACCCGATCCGTCATTTGGCCCTAAAATCAACGGTCTAGATCTACAGTTGATCTGACGGACTTCATCGTGCAAGGGGAATGGCGCATTCCGAGGGTCCAAAAATGAAGTTTTTAAGACACGGTTTGACTCGGACTCAGTGAGTCAAGCCAACTCGCTCGTATTTCAATCCCAGGGAAGCGGATTGTGTCCTGCGCCCGCTGGACAATAATCCGTCCAGGCAGGGCTCTGTGTGGCCCACCATGATGTATGAGTTTTATCCACGCCGTCCATCCATTTTTCCAGATCATTTTAGGGTACAAACTCAAATGAGGTAGATCCAAGGCTCAAGTGGACCACACAGTGAAGATCCTACGTCTATATGACCTTATAAACAGGTTGGATGGCAAATAAACATCACAGTGGCCCTTAGGAAGGTGGGTGTCATTATCATCACTACTTCTTGTGTTGTGGTCCACTTAAGCTTTGAATCTGCCTCATTTTTTTAGCTCATGCCTTAAAATGATATGGACTGCCTGGATAAGTTACTGTCTCAGGCAGGAGAAGTTACTGTCCAGGCAGGGGCAGGATGCGATCTGCTTGGACGAGTTACTGTCCGGGCAGGGTGGATAAAACACATAAATAGTGGTGCTGAACTGGGACTGGACAAGGACGAATCTGAGTTCACGCGGATGATTTGTTGATCCTTGACAAGTGGGGATTTTTACTTCAATAGCCCTGCGGTGTGGCTATTTTTACTAAAAGTCTTATTTCTCGTCCGATTCATCTTTTTTGGCCTTTTGACGGAAATTGAAAATTTATGGTCGAAAATACCCCTCCGACCGATTCTCCCTTGGCATTATGGATTCCCCTTAGCACATGGTGGTCAGAGGGGCATTCTAAACTGAAAAAAATTTTAATTTCTCGCCAAAAGGTAAAAAAAGATGAGCCGTATGAGAAATTGGACTTTTAGTAAAAACAGCCACATCTTAGGGCTATTATAGTAAAAATTGCTGACATGTGTAGGCTAAAACACCACTGAAATGGATGAAAGCTTGAAATTATACATTTTTTAGGGTTTGATTCTTGGACATATTCAATAATCATATATTTACTAGATTTTTGGTCTTTTGCTTAACCTTGGAGGTGTTGCAACTATAAGTAAAAAAATTCTGCGGCTTGAATCAACTCGCTTAGCCATAATTTGATTGAGGACCCATATAAACCCATGGGGAGAAAGATCCCTTTTAGCAATATCATAATAATAATAAATAAAAAAGAAGCCAAACTATAATACAAAGATTTACTTGGTTCCCTCTCGGTATGCTTATAAATTTACACCAATCCACTATATTCAAAGAAGCAGCTCATAATGCAATGACAGCTCTCTTTCTCACGATAGAATATATATTAGCCTAAATGAACTAGAGTAATTTACATAAAACTCCATGAGAGATGAGGCGTACACCTTTGATGATTAGGCTCCATAAATCCTAATAATCTCTCACTTGGAAACTGATTATAAGCAATCTTCCACTGAATATGTTACATCTGTAAAAGTCCATGCCTTCAGAAAGAACTTGGTGTGAATCTCTTCTTAGTTTTCAAGCTTGAAGACTAACAGAAACTAAACATGACTTCAGTTTCTCTATAATAACTATATTGGTTAACATATCGACATGATTTTGACTTGTGTGAATATTCTCTAAAATAAAATGTCTAACATCCAAAAGTAATTGTATGAAATGATATTTAATGCTTATATACTTGATTTTTAATGAAAGGCTGAATTCTTTGCTAGATGAATTGCACTTTGACTGTTGATTTACAATTTTCTTACTTCCTACCCAATTCTTCCACGAGACCCTATAATTATATCATTTGCTTGTAATCTTTTGTTGCAACAACATACTCTGCTTCTGTCATAGAGATGATAATAATCTTCTGTAACTATGAGACCCAATTAACTGCTGCACTGCCCAAAGTAAACACATACAATGTAGTGCTCTTTCTGCTATCAATATCTCTTGACAGATTTGAATCAACATATTCCTACAAATTTATTTCTAACCCTTCATAGCACAATGTTGCATCAGTAGTATCTCTCAATTATTTGAAATTCATTTAACAATTTTTCAATGCTCCTTCTTGAGGTTGTTTATAAACCTACTGATAACTCCAATTGCAGGAGCAATATATGGTCTTACGTAAACCATAGTGCACATGAAGCTGCCAATGGCTGAGACATATGGAACCTTAGCCATGTAATCACATTCTTTTTGTGTTGCTACATCATGTTCCTTCGAGAGTCTGAAGTCACTTGCTTAGGGAGTGCTAACTGGCTTAAATCATTACATGTTAAATTGCTAGAGTGAAATAGCTTCTTGGATTCATTTTTTAACACATTCCTGTAGGTACACCAAGGTAGGAAAGGGGCCATTTCACACCTTGTATATGGGTGTATTTGAGGGGATGTTAGTGTAAATGGAATCAAATCACTTGGGATTGTATATTTGGAGGTAAATAGAATCGGAGGTATTTGAAACACATAATTTTAGTGTGTTTTAAAATCTCAAGTTTTTGTTGAGATTTGGATGTATTCATAGTAAAATGCCTTGATTCATTTTTAAAGGCAACAAAATCGCATTTGTAATAAAGGTGTTGCTAGGTTACTAATATGCTATATACATGACATGTCGATAATATTTCAAAACAATTCAATTATTGGCTACATCACTAAAATCACATTAATAAAACGATTAATGTTAGAGTCACTCTTTTATGATCCTTACATTTGTGGCCCACCCAAGGCTAGAAATTTTCTCATTTTTTTGTCAAAGTATATATTTTAATGGGCTTATTACAATCATCCTGTCAAATATCACATATATGGCCTAATTTGGATACTAAGCTGATTTAGTTAATCAAATTAAGGGCATGTGAATATGCTAAAGATTCCCAGCACATTCCAAATAAAAGCTCCCAGATGAACGATTTGGATTCGTGCATTCCAATCACAAAATGCCAAACACAACTAAAGATTCAGAATTCCAATGTAAATGTGATTTGGAATCCAATGCATTCCAAATATAAGCCCCCAAACAAGCTATTGGGAATGGATCAAGTACCTTGCCCGACCTGACAAGATTGACCTGGCTTTGGCCCATCCTTAAGCCCACTAGCTTGGCCCATGGATTGGGCTTGAGCCTCACATGCTTTATTTTTCTTAAGGTGACAAAATTTTATTAAAGCATAAAATGAAAAAGAACTAATACAAAACGGACGTTGAGGGCCGACTGTACACTACTCAAGAAAGTTTAAATTATAATCCTTAAAAGCAGGGAAAGAAGAAGCCCATTCTATAAGCAAATTTCTGACCCTATAAGATATGTTTCTCGTCGGCTTGTTTGGAGTGTTAAAACACCTCACATTCTTTTCTTCCCAAATTGTCCACCGAATAGCTAATAAAGACAGTTCTCCAATGCCCAATATTAGGTTTCCCTAAGCCCACCATGCTCCAAGATGATAAAATGCAAGCCACAGAGTCTAAGGCAACCCACATCACTTGAAAGCGGACTATCACATCAAGCCAAACCTGCTTAAGAATGGAGCAATACGTGAAGAGATGATCCACATTCTCCTTATTCTGCATACACATACGGCAAATCTTAGGCAATACCATAGCCCTTTTTCTTCTTTCCTCCCCACCAACCATTCAGAAGCGGCAATTTGTTTAGGAACATTGAAACTGCCAAACCATTTTCATGCTTGCTGCTTCTCTATTGTGCCTTGCTCCCAAAACAAGGGAATAGAAAGATTTCATGCTCACATGTTTAGCCTAATCAAATTTTGAGTCGAGCTTGGGCTCAAATCATTTTGGCTTGACCGGAATCGACCTAATCCAGCAGTGTCGCGACTTTATCTATACATGTGTAATGTATCATACAAATATGCTATTTTAATCATTTGACAACTATTTCTCTTGAATTTGGCCATTGGTTTCATTCCTCTAAAATATTTATTTCTTTGTCCATGCACGGCAAACTTGATAAAAATTAATGGATTAGAAAAATTAAAGGGGAAAATATGGATTTTATTAATTTTCCAGCTAGTTCGGTCAAATCATGTTACGCTAAGGTCCAAATGAAATTTTTTTTCCAGGTCAGGCTTAGGCTGCTACGCTAGGCCCATTTGGGTCTTCGGAATTGAGTCTTATGTGTTGGGTTGGACCAAGGCCTAGCCTAGCCCAACCCATTATCACCCCTAAAGGCAGCAGCCTGAGTCTGTACCCAACTCAAATTCCTAATTGTATGAAAAATGGGATTATGTCTGAAAAATGGGATTATGACTCATTTTTTCTATGGGTCTAACATGAAATTACACATCTAATTGTTGAGTGGATCTTGTGGATCTTACATGCACATCATGGTGGGTCCAAATCAGAGGTTGGAGTTCATCTTCTACCTATTTCCAGAAACGGTGATATACTGATATTCCCAAAAAGGCAGAGGAGTTTCAAGTCCACCAGGTTGCACTACCAGCTATAGTCTACCTATATGATAACTTTTAAAGTATATGATAGCTATAGTACATGTCACATCAGGTTGAACCCACCACATGGATCACCTAATCCAATGTTTAGTACTATTTACATATTAAGCACGTCCGGCGGGTTAGTGTGTCTCCTTAGCACTCGAACCTGAGACATGCTGTTGAAATAGCTAGGTGTCTTCCAGCTGGGCTAGCAGGCGAGACACAGGTTCAATACCAGCTTACCTTCTTCAATAACTAAAACACTTTTACCAAGAGATTCAAGCATGGTAATCCATACAGCCATGAAGCTAAAACACAATAGAGTAACAGCAGAGTCATGGCAGCAGACTACATATTATTAGAAAGGAGAGAAGAGAGGGAGTCATCAATCTCGCTCATCCCTCCATACATTAGAGAGAACAATTATCAAGTGAGAGGAAAAAGCTCCAATCTAAAGGCTAATTTCCAAGGCCGCCTTCACGTTCATCCCCACCTTACCATAAGGCCTAGAGAACATTAACTAAAATCTCCCCTTCTATAGTTTCTAACATATATGGCAAACTGTATATGTGCGTATATATCTCACACCATTGAAAAAAGGAAGTGTCCATTATGAGATGTTACTTGCAGATCAATATGACAATAGCATTGTGAGGATAAAATGTAACCGAATTATTCTCATATGAACCAATGAAGGTCTTCCAAATACAGGTAGAGCTGAATGGTAGTGTATTCTTTAAGATCATACAAACCTGCCCTGTGTACTTGCGCCTTTGTTTATATCCTTTACCGAAGGAGCCCTCTCCTACCAATTCTATTACATGAGAATTTTCTACCCTCTCTAACATGCAAAATGAGATCTAAAGAACTGTGTATCTTAAAACTCCAACACATGATAGAGTGATAAACCTCATAAAAAAAGGAAAGAAAAGAAAAACACAGTAGGAGGGAAAAAGTGAAACATTGTTATGTTTGTAACTTGTATGTGTCATTAAGCACCCATATAAAACTATGAAAAGAAAATTTGAACAATATTATAAAAGATAAAGTTAGAGAAGACCGTCTGACGCAGGATGACCTAATTATGATGCATGTTTATGAACACAATTATTCAGCGGAAATAAAAGACTAATAATCTAAAATTCTAGCATTAATCATCATAATTAAGAAAATCATAAAGGAAACATGCAATGGAGTGGGCCATCATTATAACTATGAAGTATGGAATTTAATTATCGCTTAGGTTGGATTCGGTGAGGGATGTGACCTTTTCGATCTTGCATGGCCATACCCAATCGATCAATGAAGATCATTAGTCTGAAGAATCAGGAAGTTTATCAGATTAGGGATTTGAGAATTTGAAGATTTAGGGTTTGAATTGTTTCTCAAAGTTTGATCGGGAAAGGATTAGCAAAATTGGAAATAGAAAGAAGAAAGATAATTACCTTGAAGAATTTGGAGGGGCACAAGAAGAAGTTAGAAGAAGAAGATCAAGGAAAGAGAAGAAGCACCATGAGAGAGAGAAGAGAGAGGCCACACCATGAGAGAGAAGAGAGAGGCCACCAAAGAGATTTGCTTTTCATTAATAATCAACTAATCTCGTTTTTAGGGCTTAGCCTACTTAAATAAACAATAAGAAAACATAAAAGTACCAAAATACCTGTAAAAATTAAGTAAAAAAATAAGTCAAAAAAAAAAAAAACAGTTCGCGCCCGATGAGGACCAAAAATGTCCAGCAAGCAAATCTTCAAAATCGTAGAATTTTGGACTCCTGGTGACCAATTTGGTCGGGTGCCCGACGACCTTTAGTGGGTTTTCTTTTCTTTTTCTTTTCTTCCATCTTACACGCGCGTCTTTTATGTGCCAAATCAAGTGCGCAGGGTCTTCGATGCTCTTCAATTATCGTATAACCACAAGGAAGAAGCTTGTGGTGTGCACTTTCTTCGTTGGTAGACTTTAAATGTTCTTGTGTTCTCATCAATTCCCCTTGGGTGAGAAAAACTTGACTCCGACGAGTTAAAACTCTTGTGGCGCTTTAGTAAATCTGGATCGACGGTTTGCAATTCTACTTCAGTCAACCATGTAGATTCTGATGGTGGTTTGTTCTTCCATTTGACAAGGTATCTCTGAAAACCTTCATCTCTCATGAAAAGTATCTCTTCATCCATGATTTCCTCAATCTCTTCTTTTCGAATAATGGGTGAAGGAAGGGGTGGATTAGGTTGTGAAGAAAATTCAGAGAATGGCTATGAAAGGGATGCGGGATCAACGATAGAATTAGGAGAACGGACTAGATCCTCCACATTGAATGATGAATTAATGCCCATTTCAAGTGGAAGGTCGATTTTGTATGCGTTGGACCCAATTTTCTGCAATATCTTAAATGGTCCAGTACTACGCGCTTGTAATTTCTTAGCGGTGCCCTGTGAGAACCGCTCTAGCCTTATCCTCACCATTACATAGTCTCCTTCCTGAAAATACCATGCACAAGTGGTATTTTCAAATAATCTATTTATTTTAGAGATTAGGAAGTTAATCTGTATATGAAGTTTCATTGATTGATAAAAGGTCATTCCAACAAAAAATTCAGGGCATTATTTAGTTTTTAATCTTGCTCACAAACCATCTTTTGTTTAGATTTTTTTTACCTTTTTACTGTTTTTTTTAATGTTCTTCTTACTTCTTGTTTTCATTTTGTATTTTTTGCCTAAAACTTAAAACCAACAAAATAATTTAGCTATGGCTCGTTTCAATTTACATTCTTTTTTTCTATTTAAGAGAGAGAGAGAGAGAGAGAGAGAGAGAGAGAGAGAACTTTATTAAAAGCACACAAAATGCACAAAAGAAAACAACCCACCTCCACAACTGAAAAACAGATGAGATATTAGCAGGATCAACTGTCTTTACATAAGAAGCCCAACCCAAGCGTTACATTTAATCTCCCTAATGACTTGAACATGCGAAGGGCTCCTTTCCTGAAAATATCTCCTATGAAAAAGCAATCTCCACAAAGCTTTCCCCACTTTTCCCACCCCTCGCACACCTTTCAAGCAAACATGCATGAATGAAGAGGAGACCAATTGATTCCACATCTCCCATACACATTATACATAGGTTAGGAAGGATAAGGAATCTTGTTTGCAAATTATTGATTTTCAGCACCCTCTGTATGACAGTATTCATTGGAAGTAACAGCCTTTTGAGAATCCACCCACCAGTGTGCCCCGTAGCAAATAAGCTCAACCCAACCAGTAAGCGGCTTTGACATGTCATTGATCATAGTCTGGGGATGAAGGCCAATAGAGATGAGATTTCACATCTGCCAGCCCCAAATGTGCCATTGCAGCATGTGCAAGATCTGTGGCAAACTTTCTATCCCTTTTTCTTAGGTTGTCGGTTGTTAACACTTTCTACCTCCCCACCAACCATTCAAAAGCCACATTTTTTTGAGGAACATTGAAATGCCAAAATATTTTCATGCTCCCGACACAAGGGAATAGAAAGATTTCATCATGCTCACCTGCTTGGGCTCAAATCATTTTGGCTTGACCGGACTCGACCTAATCCAGCTTGTCGCGACTTTATCGGTACATTTGTTATGTATCATACAAATATGCTATTTTAATCCTTTGACAACTGTTTCTCTTGATTTTAGCCATTGGTTTCATTCCTCTTAAAAAATTTTATTTCTTTGTCTATGCATGGCAAACTTGATTTTAAAAAAAAATGGCTTAGAAAAATTCAAGTGATAAATAGGGATTTAATTAATTTTCCGACTGGTTTGGGTCAAATCATGTTAGGCTAAGGTCCAACCAATTTTTTTTTTTTTTTTTTTTTTTTTTTTTTTCAGGTCAGGCTTGGGCTGCTATGCTAGGCCCATTTGGGGCTCTAGCCTTGAGTCTTTAAGTGTTGGGTTGGACCAAGGCCTAGCCTAGGCCAGCCCATTATCACCTCTAAAGGCAGCAGCCTGAGCCTGTACCCAACTCAAATTCCTAATGGTCTGAAAAATGGGATTAAGACTCATTAAAATTGGGTCGGTTCTAGTATGCACCGGCAAATCTGGGTACCCATTGACAGTAGGGCTGTTAATAGGCCCGGATGGCTCGCCTCAGGCTAGATTATCAAGCCCAAGGACTGGGCTCAGGCTTAAAATTTAAGCCCGCTTCTTAATCAGGGCGGGTTGGACTATGAGCGAAAGTCTGCTAGCCGGCCCATGAGAAGGGAATTATAAAAAGCTACATACAAAAGGAGAGTGATCTTAATGTTTATGTGAAATCCACACTGATCACTTGGTGAGTCACCTCATTTTAGACCCAGGTCCCAATTATCAGCCTCATTCATTGTTTATATGGACCACACAGTTGGAAAAAATGTAAAGGGCAATGTTCACCCTCAAAATTATTTCTCTTGTTGTATCCCACTTGAATTAGTCATAGGCCTAAATTTTGGACCCTATATCTAAATTTTTGTGTGGCATCTAATGGTTGGATTGGATTTCATATAATCATCATGGCAGGCCATATGAAAGTTAAGGGTGGACTTCACTTTTGCAACTGTTTCTTTGGTGTGGCCCCACATGGATCACATTATTACACATCTAATGCTTGGAGTGGATTTCAAATACACATCATGGTGGGCTCCATAAAAATTCAAGAGTGAGTCACCCAAATGGTAAAAAAAAATAGAGATTTTCATATTTTATGGGACACTAATATTTACCCTTGATCTTTTTTGGGCTCACCATGATAACTATGTTTATAGAGCTTTTCATATTAAGTCAAGGGTCATAAAATCAAACTGGCCTGTAATTCATGTGGGCCATACCAAAGAAAACAATGAGGAAAGAGATGCCCACCCTTGATTTTTTATATGGTCCTCTATAAACTCTAACCATTAGACACACACCAAAATTTAGATATTGGCCCATAGAAAAGGCCCATATGTTATTCAGGTAGAAACAATTTAGAAGGTGAGGGTTGCCTTAAACAGTGTTTACAAGCATGTGGTCCATCTGAACCGCTGATGACACCGATATTTAGGCTGTGGGTGTAAAATTGAGTAACGGCCCAGGGTGGATTTCATGGATGTGGTTTGGCTGGTGACCCCAACACCACCTAGCTAGCTGGTGTCAAAGCTTTTTAGGAGATAGCCCAAAAATGAGGAAACAATGGGGATTGAACACAACACAAACTTTTGGGGCCACATAAGCTTTTGGAACAAGCTGATATTTGTGTTTTCCTTTCATCATTGTATGTAAAATAAATATTACAGTGGGCCTTAGGAAGTTTTTAATGGTGACAGTTCAATCAACACTGTTTTCCAGTGGCGTGGTCCACTTATGATTTGGATATGCCTAAGTTTTAGGCCCGTGCCATAAAATAAGCTGACAAAATGGATGGATGGCATGGATAACACACATGCATCATAATGGGGCTACAGCCAGCTAGCTGGCTGGTAGAGGTGGGCAACGATACGGGCGAGCCGAGTTAGCCCTAGTTTGGTTTGGCTTGTTTTTATGTCACCTTAGTTTGTGGATTGGCTTGGTTTGGTTTTCAGGCTGACCCATGCGGTCCGAGTTTGGTTTGCTCTAGAAAAATTTGGTTTAAGCTGAGATTGGTTTTGTCGAAAATTTTGAACCGGGCAAGGCTGAGTTCAAACAAGTGGTGGCTCTTTTTTTGCTAGTTTATTTAAATCGAAAAGAATTTAAAAGGTTAGAAAAAAGGTACAAACGTATGTATGATGTTTAACATCCTCCAAATGAGTGCAACTTCAAAATAAACATGTAAGAACATTTTCCAAACAATCCAAACAAAAGTACACACGAATAATTTACAAGTGCAAGTAAACAGTATGCATTCATGCATATGTATTATGTTTTATCCATGTCATTATGTATATGTATTATCCACAGTGTCCATCTGTTTTACATATCATGTTAGGACATGATTCAAAAATAGAATCATATCGAAAGCTCAAGTGGATCACACCACAAGAAATAGTGTGCTTATAATCTACTAGTCGAATCAAGTTAAATCAAACTGAGCTTCAAGCCAAGCCGAGCCGAGCTGATACTGTCCTAGTTTGAACTTGGTTTGCTTTTTCAAACGAGCTTGACTCCGAGGCTTGATTTGGTTTGAACTTCCATTTGAACCCATCTACGCTGAACTTTTTCAAACCAATCCGAGCCGAGCTTTCGAGCTGGCTGGGTTTGTGCCCAGCTCTACCGGCTGGTGTTAGGGTCACCAGCATCCGGATTTGGCATGTAATGATGATCGTTACAGTAGGCCCACCCAACACCTTCGTTAGTCGTTACCATTGCGTAGTGCCATTGGATAGCGTAGAACACAACACGGACGGCGGTACTGTGTATCTGTATACGTAGAAAAGCCAGTAGACCCCACTATAATGTAAGTGTATTATCCATGCCATCCATTCATTTTGCTAGGTAATTTTAGGTCATGAGCCTAAAAATGAGGCCCATCCAAGACTCCAGCAGACCACACCAAAGGACAGGAAGTAGTGGGACAATGACTCCCACGGTTGCAACCTTTTTTTTGTTTTTTTTGTTTTTTTGTTGATTTAAAACTTACGTAGCCATAAGAAGTTTTCAATAGCAGGCTTTCTGATTCTCATGGTGTGGTCCACTTGAACTTTGAATCTGCCTCATTTTTTTTGAGAAAACGTCCTAAAATGATTTGAAAAAAATGGATGGACGGCGCGGATAAAACACAAACATATAGTGGGCCCAAATAGCTTTTCACTTACGCGCAGTACGGACGTCGGTGCTGTGTCAGTGTTATACAGTACGTAGTCCGATTCCCATTACAACTCCTCTTCCTCTTTAACTTCGGACGTGGAAGTTCCTGAACTGTAAGCTAGGTGGGGCTCACCTTCACGTTTCTGAGAAATCCATTCCATCCATCTGTTTTATGTGATCATTATAGGACATTTGATCAAAATTGAGGCTAATCCAAAACTCAAGTGTGACATACCAGAGGAAACAGTGGGGAAAGAAATTACTACCGTTGAAACCTTCCTGGGCTGCCAACTTGATGTTTACATGCCATCCCAACCGTTTATAACCTCATTCACACTGGGATGAACTGAAAACCCTTAGTGTGTTACAAAACTTTTGTGGCCATACGAATGTTTCAACGGCGGTCACTCAATCCTCACCATTTCCTTTCGTGTGGCCCACTTGATTTTTTGATCCTCCTCAACCTAAAATTATCTGGCAAAACGAATGAACGGAGTGGATTCCTTACAAACATCAAGGTGGGCCCCACCTCTCTTCCCAGTGCAGCAACTTCCTGCGAAAGCCATACGCAGGAAATCATCGTCCCTTATACTACCTGCGTTTCTTTCTCTTTTAAACTCCAACCCATTGCCTCCTCAACTTCCAAGCTCTAACTCAGGCTCTCTCTCTCTCTCACCTTACAAGCTCCTGTGATTATCGCCTCCAGCCAAACCGCCGGATTTTCACCAAATCCTTGAATCTGACGTCATTCTCGCCGTGCAGCCTTAAACAGGTCCGTCTCTTTCTAATCTCAGAAACGCTCGGGTTCGGGTTCGGGTTCGGCCCTAACCCGGCTCGTTGACACCCGTTTCAGCCACACGTCCGTCCTTAGGCATTGCATTAAGAGATTTGCTAAGTGCACACGGGTGTCTGATAAAAAGCTCATATACACACCACACATATGCCAACATGGCATGATAGGTATGAGATCTAATCCATCCATTAGAAAGAAACCACTACATTGATCCTCCATCCCAACAGTTAAATTGATCCATCAGTCAGGTGGGCTAAAGTTTCCAAAATATACAACTATTAAAAAATTATATGAAGTTTTCTGTCCCATCCCCATGGTTCCAATTCTGGGTGCTGCATCCTGAGTGGACTAGACCAGGGGACTTTGGATAAAAACTTATTTTCAAAACTACTTATTTATTATTTGGGTTAATACACACATCCCACTGTTAGTACACACACCCCCACTGTTAGTCCGACTACAACGTTAGTCACCCTCCACTTGGAAATCAATAGGCAAGACCTCAGGGTTAAAATGATATTATTTTCAACACTTATCATTGAAATTTGATATTCATAGAATCTATACGATTTATATCGTTTGGCAAACTCAACTTATTAAGTGCTTAAATTTAATTTTCACTAAAAATATGAGTCTTTAACCTTTTACTTTTGATTAAAATGATTTTAATAATACAATTCACTGTTTTAAGTTTTAGCACTTCACTTATAATTTTTAGAGCTTATTTCTCAGTTTACCAAAGCACACCTAGGTCTATTTTGAAAAAAAAAAAAACATGTAGAAAGGAAGGTTGGACCAATGTTTTTTTTTTTTTAACACACCACCCCACCTCACAATATGGGCACTCGGACCCATGATCTCTATGTTGAAACTTAGTGCACTTGCCATTAAGCCACACACCTGATGAATGGATTGGATCTTGCACCAATGTGCTATGCATGCTAACACATGTCTGGGTGTAGTTGGGGGGATTTCAAATTCCCTCAAATATAGGGTTTGAAATCTCTAGTGCAGGCAAGGATTACATCTAAAATTTTTCCATGAGTCGCATGTGTGTCACTAGGCTATTAATCTATTGGGCACGTGGCCCAATGATGATATCCCAAAATAACCAGATCATCAAGTGCATCACTAAAATTACTTTAATAGGATGATTTGCATAATCCAAACATTGTCCATGTAAATCAATGGTTAAAAATAGTTGGTTAGTCACTCGGATGTGATCCTATGCTTTTGGGCCATCCGTGACATGGAATTTCATCATTTTTGGCCAAATTATATATTTCAATGGCTTAATACAATCATTGTGTTGAACATTACATATGTGCACGAATTAGGGTTATTAAAGTTGATTTAGTAATTAAATTCATACCCCCATAAATATACTATGCATGTATAGCTACTTTTAGATTGATTCTGAATTCAGGGTACCACGAGTCTAAACCAGGGGATTTCAAATCCAATGTATTTCAAATCCATTGATGAGGCCTTACGCTTTGGTGGGGCTAGTGAGATGTATATTTTAAGATCCACTCTATCCATCAGATTCTATCATCAATTCTATTTCATTTGTATACTGTTAGAACCACTTTTTGGTGGGCCACACAAAGGGAAACAATGGGGATAAAGATCCACTCCATCCATCAGATTCTATCATCAATTCTATTTCATTTGTATACCGTTAAAACCACTTTTTGGTGGGCCACACAAAGGGAAACAATGGGGATAAGATGCCAACCATAGGTTTCTGGTGCCGAGGACAGCGGCAAGTTTAGGCTTCACTAGGTCACACGTTAGTGAGTGCTGCCCAAATAATAAGTCCACCTTGATGTATATACTGTATATACTGCATTTCTAAGCCATTCATCAGTTTTTTCAGATGACTCTTGGATACGGTAGCAAAAATGAGGCAGATCCAAATCTCAGGTGGACCACATCACAGGAAAACAGCAGTAATTGAACACCCACTGTTAACTTCACAAGACCCATAGTAATGCTTATTTTCCATCCAACCTGTTGATGAGGTCACACAGACAGAGATGAGGGGAAATCACAAATATCAGCTTCATCCAAAACTTTTATGGCCCAAATAAGTTTTTAATGTTGGGAATTCAATTACCATAGTTTCCTATGGTGGGGTCCACCTGAGATTTGGATCTGCCTCATTTTTGGGCTCATACCCTTAGTATAAGCTGATAAAATGGTAGAACAGCGTGGATTCTCAGCCCGTAAGAAAATTTTAATGGTGCACGTTCAATTATCACTGTTTTTTTTTAGTGTGGTCCACATGAGATTTGGATCTGCCTCATTTTTTGGGCTCATGTTCCAAAATAAGCTGCCAAAATAGTGTGATGATATGGATTTCACACATACATTAAGGTCAACCACTTCATTTTTAGATGGATTTTCCCATGTGTCTGGCATGGGACTGGCATACCTTTTAGGCCCATGGGTAAAGCTTTGGCCAGAATGCAAATGCCTAGATGGATGGACCGTGGGAAAGAAGAAGTAAATGAGCCTAACCGTCAAACCAGCCTTTATCAATTAAATGTGAGATGTTGTATTTCTCTACTGGCTATGTAATTTAAAGGCATCATTTAAAGGGTTATTATTATTTTATAAAGAAGAATATTGCACATGGTCTGCAATCAAATGGATCAGTTTGAGAGATATATGTGAATTGGGCATTAGTGTGTCAAATTCTGTAACATGCTGATAATAAGTTTTGCCTCCTACTCTACAAATTAAAGATGAAAATTAAGATAATAAGAGCAAATATGACAAACTGTCAGTTTTGGTCTGTGAGAGGTCTTTCATGATTTCTTGGGAATGTCATGAGAGCCCCACTTGCATGAATATCTATGATGTTCTGCTTCCTTTTTCTTTTAAGGAAAATCTACCATAGTCTTTCAGATCATACACGTGCACCATAGTCCATACACGTGCACCATATGTACCTCAAATCAAACCGTCCAAATTGTGGGCCCATCTTTAGATGAGGGATTTTCTCGAAATGACACCTATTGGATGATTTTAACCTATGATTAATGGAAACTTTCTGTTGAACATGAACCGTTGAACAGATCATATATTAGTGATAAATTTTGGATCATAGCTCATCCACTGTGGGGTCCATGATTTGAACGTTTCGGATTGAGCTAAATATATGCCACGTGTGCGGCGGATGCGTGCATGCGTTTGAATAATCATAATCAGCCAGCATGTCAAAAAACTACATTTTCCATTGTTGAGTAGGGGTGTCAATGGGCCGGGCTCGGGCATTAAAATCAGAATTTAAAATCCGGGCCGAGAGCTACCCCAGGCCCGGCCCATTGACACCCCTATTGTTGAGTGAGTAAACTCGTGCTAAGCACACGCGCGGGAACAAGGGTGCTGAATGCTGATGCACACGCCATCACATATACTAGCATGGTTGATAGGTGCAATATTGGATCTGACCATTTCGATGTTCTATTCAGAAAACCATTCTGGTTAATTCAGAAGGTTGGACCAAATGACAGAAACAATTGGACGGCTAAAAAGACCATAAACGTATTTTTCAGCCATAAAATTGTTATGTAATACGTGGAAAGAGAATCTAAACAGTATATATATATATATATATATATATATATATATATATATATATATATATATATATATATATATATATATATATATATATGGGAAATGGTACTATGCGGTCGACCTCATGGGAAGTTTCCATGAGGTCGAGCAGTGTGGGCCCCACTGTGATGTGTGATGGGCATCCACACCATGCATTTGGTGGGTCCCCTACTGTTTATGGGATATCCAAAAAATCAACTGGATCCGGAATTCAAGTGGGCCATACCAACTGAAAGAGTGCAAAATCATGCCCACAACATCTAAAATCACTTGTTGGGGCCCACCTGAGTTTTGGATACGGTTGAAACTTGGTGTGACGTTCTGATTAAGTGGGACATGGACAATGGATGGGCTGGATTTCTCAAACACTTCTCATTCTATCCTATAAATGATTATAAAGTTTTCAACGGGTGGATATCCACTCTTAACGTATGTTTATGGTGTGGCCCACAAAATTCATGGATTGGCCTGATTTTTGGGCCCATGTCTCATCATGGTATGATGCATCTGACTAATGGTGTGGATGCCCATTAAACATCACGGTAGGGCCCACACAGCTCGACCTCATGGGAACTTCCCATGAGGTCGACCGCATAGTACCATTTCCCATATATATATATATATATATATATATATATATATATGGTCCCCACACGCGGCTGCAATACATGATGATAGTGTAAACCACGGTTAGTGAGTTCATAGGCGCTACCATGAGATGTGTTACTAGCATCAAAGTGGGTTTAATGAATTCCTAGTTTTAGGAAATCAAGGAAGACCCATTTAGTAAATGCTTATCATAGCCATATGGTAAGGATTAGCTTAAACGTGTGCATCTTTAAATATTAGCCATACATAATGGAGTCCCCCCACTATACAAACCTGATTAACAAATTACCAAGGGCTTGTTAGGCATCTCTACTCTAATCCAATTAGAGCTATTCTAGTAAGCTCTTTTTATTATAGGTTTTGTTTGGAAATAAGCACTACATTTGGTAAAATTACTTAAAACAAAAAAAAGCTCTTATTTGAAATAATCATGTCCGATTAAACATTCAAATGAGAGATTTTTTCAAAGACAGTTGATGTTATTTTTAAAAATCATAACAACTTCATTATAAAAGCAATTTACACAGTTGGGTACTGGTCCACCATAGATGGATTGTAACCCAAATGGCAAAAGAATGCACAGCTAAAATCTTTATGTTTTTGGACATTTGCGTCGTCCATCATGTAAGACATTGGATTTGAATGATCATATGGAGTCCAATTGGCTCTACATGGACCATGACTCAAATGGCAATAAAATGGATGGCTAAAATCTTCATGTTTTAAGACATTTGAGTCATCCATCATGTTAGACATTGGATGTGAATGATCATGTGGAGCCCACCTTTGATGTAGACTCCATCGTATGGGCCAAACCTTCAAAGTGGATCGTCCATCATGTGGGGCTTGTCTTGGATGTGGACTGTGTCGAGGCGCAATGGAAGCAATCACAAAGTAGAATTAAACAAATGATAAACAAGCAACATAGAGAACACGAAGAGAAAAAACCATAACACAAAGCAACAAATAATCCACTATGTAAACAAAAGTACAAGAGATTGAATCAACTTGCGCATATGAGAACCCTTGCTTTCCTTGTTCTATCTTAGCCCCATATTAACTTCCATATATATAGTGTTATGCTTGGAATAGGAAATAAATCACAATTACGTAAAACTGTGAACGTCATCTATCTAAGTTTCGATCGATTGAGTGTCATCGACCGAATAATCAATTGATCTAGGTCCTATGTTTGATCGACCGAACATGGCCAAAATTATCTAGGGAGCAAACTAAAATTAATTCGGAGAATTTCGATCAATCCTGATCTGTTGATCGACCAAGAACTCTTATTTCAACATAGATTAAAGGCACCCAATTTCAATAGACTGTCATCAAGTGGGGCCCACTTGATGTAGACTGTCCATCACTAAGGATCACACTTTGATGTGGGTCATCGACCATCTGAGGTGCACTACGTCCATTATATAGGCCCACCTTGATGTAGACCACTCATTACGTGGGGCCCCACCTTTAAAATGGGTCATGTGACCCACCTTTAATGTTGCTCATCTATCATATAGGCCCACCTACAATGTCCACCATCCATCATGTGGGTCACACCTTTGATGTGGACCATCCATCAGGTGGGCCTAGTTGATGTGGACGGTCCATTATGCAGGGTCACACTTTGATGTGGGCTATCCATCATGTGAGGCCTACTTTTGATGTGAACTGTGCATTATGTGGTCCACCTTAATGTGGATTGTTCATCATGTAGGTCCCTACCTTCAATATGGGCTATCTTTTATGTCCACAATCTATAATGTGGGTCCCACCTTTGATTTGGACTGTCCATCAATGTAACGCCCCTAGATTTTGGCTCCCGTGGATTCCATGATAGGCCGAATTCCTAGGCGTTATATAAGACGTGTCAATGATGAAATTCTTGACATATCACTATGTTTCCATATATTTGAAATTTAATGGCATTCATGCACAGAGACGAAAGATAAACATGTGATTTAATGAAATTTTATTGTACGTTATCATCACAAAGTTCTTGAAACTAAATCAAATAAATAATCAATTATTGTCTTCATTAAGAAAACTTATTACAGTTTTGAAATAAATAATAAACTATCCTAAAAACACATAGTTAAATAAAATCTCCAATATGTCACTCCAACTTCGTCATCCGTCATCTGTGTTGTAAACCTTCAAACACTCCGTCGTAGTGTTCGCTTCACTTACTGGATCTTCATTTGGATTATTTGAGATATGGTTGGATAGCGTTAAACGCTATCATAGTGAGAAATATCCCTCTAAGACAATCATGATAATAATAACATAGAGATAGCGTAAGCATGATAATTATAATTGACTAAAACATTCAAGAAAAATCTTATTAATGCAATGCATGATATGCATGCTCTAGCTAAGGCACCTTGGCTAGAAATCATAATATATGAAGTGAGAGACTTCCTGTTACAACTTCACGTTAGCCACTTGTCACCATAGGTTCCTGGGACGCAGAAGCTCATAGTTTTGCCCGACCACGTGAGAAATGAGATACTCATAACCCAAATCTACACGTGATAGTGTACGGGAGAAATAGGACGCTCTAGCCTATTCTCAATTCGGTACACCCACATGGAGCCAAGTGAATGTATGACTTTAGTTTCACCTTTATTTAAATAATTTCACATCCAGCTGTATTGAAAAACTTAATGGTCACTATGAGGAGTTGTAAACAACCCAGCATAGGTCGATGTTCGCTTCCCCAAGTGTAGGGTTGCGATGTAGTAATAAACTCGGTAAGACCGAGGTCGATCCACAGGGACTTGTGTAGGAATTCACAAACACATCCAATAGTGTCTATTGAGAGCTAGCAACCAGATTTTGTATGAAATTGATGTAAGTAACAACTCTGAATTAAATTGAAGGTAAACAATTATAAAAAAAGGCACTAGGGGTTCAAGGATTCACTTGTAGCAGTCCTTGATGTTCAATCCGCTGTGGTTTTTCATTCTCTCAACTAGAATCGATATTAAGATCTATCTAGCCGGATGATAGAGCTGTTAAACCAACAATCTGTCATATGTATGAGCCGTGTGTATGATTCACTCAATGCAAGCTAGGCTGAGCATGCTTCAATTGCATAGGTCAGTCCTAATTCTAATAAACTAAGTTCATAATCATGATCATCATTAAGTCCTGTCACCAAACAAAGTTAGATCATGGTTTGAACTTGAATCAAATCATATGCACAGTCCCATACATAATTCAGAAAACTAGATAAGTAGAACTTTGGTAGGGAGCCCCCACATGAAGATCATAGTACTAGAGCGTACTCCAATTCCTCGGATCATACTGGTCTAGACTAATACAAAGCAATTAAGAACTTAAGTAATTCTCCCAAACATTCATGAGTCATCATAAGACTAAGAAAAACTACTTAGAACTTGTATAAACTTCAAACCATTGTTCATAAACATTAAAACCAACTTAGAACGAATTAAAACATCTTAGATTCACTACAAGCTTCACCTCTTAGCCCTAGCTAAGAGGTTTAGCCGTTCATGATCCAAGGAAACATGAAACAACTAAGAAAAAAATATAAAAACAGCAAAACAAACTAGAAGGAGTTGTGGAACTCCGAAATCCACTTCCGCTGCATCCAACCTTGCTTAAACTTCTCTAAGATACCCTAGGAACGATCCCTAGGTGTCCTTTTATAGTGGGGAGGCTCCGCAACTTCAGAACATTCGAGAATTTGTGTAAAACTTACGCACTGCGCAGAGAAAATCGGCGCTAGAAATAGAAGGTTCAAATCTTACGCAAGCGACCGGTCGTACGACCGGTGGCAATGGCTGGACGACCGGTCGTGGATGTTGGACGACCGGTCTCAAAATGGCCAAAAAGTGTCCAGTGAGTTTCGGCCCGAAAAAATAATTTAAGGATCGGTCGCACGACCGGTTGCAGAAGTGGACGACCGGTCGCACGACCGGTCGTGAACAGTCCAGAGAGTTATGGCCTCTGGGTCTCCTCTGTGCATGTGCGGACCGGTCGGACGACCGGTCGTGGGCACCTTCTTCTGCTTTCTTTCTTCTTTTCTCTGACTTCTTTCTTTCATTCTTTGACGCTTAGCCCCTTTGATCTTCTTTGCTTCTAACTAGCATCTTTAAGTCTTCAATTGATGCTTCCTCTCTCTCATCCCTACAAACACAAATCTATGCATTAGATTGGTCTTTAAATCATGAAACCATGCATAATGAGTGATGAATTGGGGTTAGAATATGCACAATTAAGAGCTCAACAACCGACATCACAGGATTAGTGTCAATGGCACCAACCCCAGCTCGTGAGATAACATATACGATTAATGTCCACTCCTTGTCCCACTTATAGTCCAACTAAGTCCCACGAATAGCCATTAATTTCCAACGTGGCTAACCAAAGGAAACATACATATACGACACATGGATCCATTCAAACATTATGTAAACACAAGGATCCTTTGGCAATACTGAACACATAAACATAGTTATGCCAATATCATCTTTCCAACATGGACACCTCTTACAGGCTCATCTCTTTACAACAACTGATCTCATCAATAAGGGGACAAGGGTGCACATAAGCGTAATATTCACATGATAATCATTATCCATATGATGTATACATCATCATAATCATCTTAATCATACATAAATATAAATAAAAAAAATCAACATACGATTCTTACAATAATGCGAAAAAATACACATGCTTTCACACATATACATCTAAATATGAAATCATAGCATCACATATTATCATCTCAACATAAATCTAACATTAATCATGGTCTAATATGGATCATACATTTAAGCTTAATATACTCAATTATTAATAAAAAAATCTAGGAAATATACTTTTATCCATGTTGGCTTGAAGGGAAAATCTTCACCTTAGATTGGATCTAGATGAAGGCCATAGAGATTGATTTAGTCGCTGAAAAAGCTAAAGGAAGTCTCTTTTACACAAACACACACGCTCTCTCTCTCTCTCTCTCTCTCTCTCTCTCTCTCTCTCTCTCTCCAAATTCGTGCATGAGAGCTTCCTTGCTGAGAGAGGACCTTATTTAGGTTAGAAAAGTCGGATTTTAGGGTTAGAAGAGAGGTATGCATGGCTACATGTGCGCGGTTGCGATAGAAAGTGGATGAAAATTAGGTTTTAAACGTGAGCTATGATGGGTATGGGACAAAAATGGACGTGGTAGATTTTAGAATAGGGCCCACACATGATCGAACTGTTAGCATGAAGTTTTAAGGAAAGAAAGGTGATGAAAATAGAAAATCGCAAACGGATAAAAAATAATATAGATGTATCAAAATTTAAATGGGAATCTTAAGTTAATTTAGTCCAACTTAACTCTAAAATTTCAATTCAAGTCAATCATTTATCTTATATCACTCATCTATATCTTATACCATTGTAGTATATTATTACACGTGTATGCACTTTCAACGGGTGTCTTGGCGCAAGCTTAAATGGGTGAGATCGATCACTATCTCTCATTGATACCTACTCCGAATCCACCAGGGAGCCTTCGGGAATCCTCAACTGAACTTCTTTGAATCCACGAAGGAAAACTTAAAATCCATGAGCAAAAAAAAAAAAAAAAAGAGTCAAACTTTGATTTAATAATAATGAAAGGTGATCCCTTACCAATAAATTTAAACAACTATTTAAAGAGAACAAACTCTAAAAACATGCTAGAAAAGAATCCTAAACGAAAACGGAAACAAAAGACTCAAAACAACAATTTTCACACAAATCTACGCAATCCGGCGATCGGTCGCAGGGGCTGGGGCGATCGATCTCCGATGTGCTGCGATCAGTCGCAGGGGCCGAGGTGATCGATCTCAGATGTGTTGCAATCGGTAGCCGGTCTCGAGTGATTGATCGCCTAAGACTTGCAATAGTCCAGCAAGCAAAGTGGTTTTCAAGCATAATTCGGTCGGTCGCTAAGCGCTTTGTGATCAATTGCTTAGAGCTTACGATCAATCGACATGCCTGTCGACAAGCCATTTTTCTAGAGCTTGAGCTGTTTATTTTGATCCTTCCTTTGGCTCTTCTTCGTCCTCAATTAGAGGGCCTCCTCCCTACATTAGACTCCCCCACTTGAAGAAATCTCGTTCTCAAGTTTCGTTTTGACCTTGGGTCTCAAGCTACATCCAACGTCAGTACCGGATGAGTTGCAACCACTTTCTCTTGTGACACGGACCTCTCCTTCTACCTGGCTTCCTGTTCAACATTGTGCCTTGCAAGAAGAGATTGCCTTTTTACCTTAGATGCTTTGTGGATCTCTCTCGAGACTGTAGGGGTGCGAACAATCTTCCTCTCATATTTAATGAATGAGATAATGTTTTCTCGTTAGCATCCTAATCAAATTTCCTATGGTCGCTGTTAGAACTAGAAAATGAAAGCAAGGACATTTTCTGCGTAATGTTGCTCTGGGGTTCTGAGTGTTGGAAACATTCATAGATAATCATAAGCATTCACAAGAAGTAAACAAGAAGAGATATCGCAAGGCGATTTTTATTCCAGAGATTCTGAGATCTTGTACATTCCAGGCCGTGATCTGGCACGAGCCCTTAATTACATCGAATGATCGATGACCCTTAATTAAAAGGCAGAAGACTAGTCAGCATGGATTATGGTCTTAGAGTTTGTGGTCGTAGAGACTTGTATTTGTTTTGTTATGGACTGAACCATCCTTGTATTAGTCAGATGTCTATGTCCCATGTTTTGACCGGAGATCCGGGTTGAGACTATCAGGGTTTATGACTGAGAGGGACGACTCTGGGCCCGCGCTTGTCATGTATGGACAGGTGGCCTCGGGAAGTCCAATCTGCAGTTGTGTGTACCTGAATAGGCCAACCGATGGATGCCGTTTGAATGGGTAGGGCATCGACTGTTGTGTTGTGGCAGTTCATAACAATTGCTTTGTAGCGAATTGAAACTCTTTCGATATGGTTTATCGTGATAACCATAATCCCGTTTGTCTAGCTTTCGACCCTAATTGGGTCATATTTTACAGTAGCTATAATTAATGATATATTTGCATAGTTCTGAGTGCCGGCGGCTTCTTTTCGAGAAGTCATTTCATTCATCGTGTTGAATCGGGTCAAACCTCGAAGATATGTAATTCTACTCATTTAGAGATCCTGAAACATTTGTTTGACCATTCCATTGTGTCCGGAACGCTCGAAATACTCAAAATAAGCTTAAACGAAACTTGAAAATACTTAAAATTGAGTCCGGTGCACCCGTAAACATGTTTTGTAATTTGCTGATTTTTTGGGTGCATGAGACTTAATTTATGGGTGTGTGGGCTCCAACGCACCTTTAAATTAAGCGCCTGATTTTTTATGAATTTTCGGATGCGTGGAGCATTTTTCGGGTGCGTGGGACCGAATATGCAAATCTGAATTTCATCGAATTTATGGATGCGTGGGACCTGAATTTATGGGTGTATGGGCCATTTTGGGTGCGTGGGAGTCCGATATATTTGTCCGAACCATGTTGAATTTTTGGACGCGTGGGACCCGAATTTATAGACGCGTGGATCATTTTTCGGGTGTGTGGGACACCAATCCACTTATCCGAATTACGTCGAATTTTTGGACGCGTGGGACGATTTTCGGGTGCGTGGGACCGAATTTTTGGGTGTGTGCCCACACTTATGATTTCTCATAATACGGACCTGCGGTGGAAGATGTTGGCGATCGGAAAGGTATTCCAGCGACCGGGAAGAGTGTCTGGGGATCGAAAAAGTATTCCGGGGAGGATTTTTCGGCGGGGATCTCAAATACTCAGAGGATGGTAGCTCTCTCTCTCTCTTTTAGAACGTAGAAATGAATAGTTGGACGGGGTATTTATACTCGAAAATACCGGACCTCGGCCAATGAGGGGCTGCCACGTGCCTCGCACCCCTAAAATACTCCCAGCGCACCTTAAAATCGATGTGCAGAGGTCCAACGCATCTAAAAATGTGTTCTAAAAATGTCTGATTTTTTGGGTGCGTGGGACTAATTTTTCAGGTGCATAGGACTCCATGCACCCTCAAATGAAAATCCTGAAATATGTTGAATTTAAGGGTGTGTGGACCCATTTTTGAGATGCGTGGGACACCATGTAACCTTTAAATGAAAATCTTGAAATGTGTTGAATTTAAGGGTGCGTGGACGCATTTTTGGGGTGCATGGGACACCAAAACACCTTTAAACCAATTTCTATTTTTGCTGATTTTTTGGATGCGTGGGTATGCGAATTTATGGGTACGTGGGAGTCCGATTTTATGGATGCGTGGACGGACTTTTGAATGCTCCAAATTGGATTTTAAATTTTGATGGGTTTGTGGGGCCCGTTTGATCGTGAACTTACATGCACTGTTCATCATAAATCATAATGAAGTTATGGGTTCGATTCCGGACGGTTCCAATCACGATGATTCGCAGGCCCCGTTGGAGATTTCAGCCAAAATTGGCTAAGTAAGGGGATTTTTGTAAAATCTCCGTTTTGCTTGCATCGGGAGGCGTTTTGTGGGATTCTTTCGGAGGTATGTGACCGTTTTGCTTGTTTTGAGGGCCCCTACATTTTGAAACCCCAACAGTCGCCTAACGTATCATGTGATAGACATCCATGTCTACATGTCACACAATACTTGGTTCTTATATGTCTTAGCCGATCGAAAAGGAAACAAGGCATCAATCCTTCACCACTGTCTCACTGTCTTTCCGGATCCAACTAATCATGTATGGAGAAGGATGTGTTATGGTCTCTAGTTTCAAGCTTATCCACAATTGTTCGTGACACAATATTTTCACAACTTCCGTTGTCAATGATAATGTTGCAAACCTTCATGTTTATTGTGCATATGGAAGAGGTTGTGGTGTTGTGACTCGGTGCCCACCTTTGGCGCATACATCTGTCTCTGCACAACTAGGGATATTCCCTGATCTCCTAGGATCCATTCAGATTCTTCTTCCTCATACTCGGCATGCTCAGCTTCATTATTTTTTAAATCACCTTGTGTATCCTCTGTGGCGATGGCAACATTAGCCATTAGTTCTTGAGGGCATACATTTAATAAATGCAATAACAATGTTCAAGCCTTGGTCGACCATACGGATTTGGAATTCGGCCTGGGCCAGGGATAGTTGTAGCGGTACTTTGGGGACTTGGGGGGCCGATTCCTGATCCTTGTATCACATGGTTGGGGGGTGGAGGTCGTGCCTTAATGGGTGCCTTCCCATTAGCTTGGGAGGTGTCCTGCGAAGGATCTTTTACGAGAGCCAGTGTCAAATGATGAGAAAGATTAGAATTCCTGGTGAACTATGTCTCAACGTGAGTAGCTAGTTAAGCCGCTTTCGCTACAGTCCAGACCGAAAGTAGCTGGACTCGGTCCGAGATCGTCAGCCATAAGCCGCCCATAAATCTTACGGATTTCTAGGAATCCGTCTCTAATGACATGTTTCTCGTCAGCAATTGATCAAACTTGGCTTGATATTCTATGACAGACCGGTTTCCTTGTAATTTTGGTATTATTGGAATAATACTTGATTGTAATCTCAGGGTAAGAATTTGGATTGCAGCAATCACTTCATTCAGGGCCATGATTGTATAGACAATTTGTTCTGACAGGTGCGAGTGAATTGTAATTTCTCCCACCACACAGAGGCACCGAATTTCAATTTATATGCAACAAGCTTGACTTGTTTATCCTCCGAAATGCCCACATAATCGAAATATCTCTTAACTTCTGCCAACCAATCAAGGAAATCTTCGATATTAAGCAAACCATTAAAGCTAGGAAGATTAAATTTAGCCTGAAAGTCTCTATTGGCACGATCCACATGTTCATCTCCTTGTACGGGTCATCGTGCAACGACGCCTTTGATGTCCTCGTCGCTGAGTTCCGAATCTTTGGGAGTAGCCCTGTGATTTACCGGCGGTTGTGCTTGACAGAATATGAGATTGTCCTATATAGCAATTGCCGGTGGTTAAGTATTGCCTTGGGCTTAAAGCAGGGGCAACACACTTACGATCAGGTTGAGAGTTGCCTGCAGACCTTGCATGGATAACTGATTCGCCTGTTGGAGAGCTTCGATCTTCTCCGCAAGATATTTAAACCCTTGAGCAACGTCAGAGGGGTTGTCGTCACGACTGTTGCTAGACGCCATCTTCCCAAGGGTTTTGCTTACTCTGATATCAACTTGGTACAAGTGTAGACGTGGTGAGATCGATCACCGTCTCTCTCACTGATACCTACTTCGAATCCACGGAGCCTTCAGGAATCCTCAACCGAACTTCTTCGAATCCATGAAGGAAAATTTTAATTCACGAGCAAATAGAGGTAAAAGCCAAACTTTGATTTAATAATAATGAAAGGTGATCTCTTAACAACGAGTTTAAACTTATTTAAAGAAAAAAAAACCCTAAAAACCTTAAAAACGTAATAAAAATAATCCTAAATGAAAACAGAAACAAAAGACTGAAAACAACAATTTTCACACAAATTTGCTTGATTCGATGATCGTTCACAAGGGCCGGGCGATCGATCACTAATGAGCTGCAATTGATCGCATAATTCAGTCGGCTACTAGGCGCTTTGTTATTGATTGCTTGGGCCTTGCGATTGATCAACAAAGCTTGTTGATTAGCCATTTTTCTAGAATTTGAGCAGCTTCTTTTAATCCTTTCTTTGGCTCTTTTTCATCCTCGATTAGAGTGCCTCCTCGCTACATGCTAAGACTCTATGCTACACAGATCGCATAAGATGGACACTCATTTTTATTTTGATTTTCAATACAGATCTACTTCATATTTTAAGAATAAAAATGATTGTCCGTCTTATACGTGAATAGTTAAGAAATTTTTTATGTAATTATTAATAAATCTGTTTAGCTTAACGATTCACGTATAAATTGATTAAAAGGCATGGTTTCTTTGGTTGTCTTTGGATGCTGAGGTTAGGTACAAGGAACTACTAGTTAAGGGTTAGTTGTGTTCCATGAATCTTTGTATTACGTTAGTCCATGATAGCTTAAGAGAAATTATTATTATTATTATTATTATATTGAGTTATATATCTCAACCTAGTTACATAGTTAATGAAAGTAATGTTTTTGAGTTCTTGATTTTTAGTTTATTTGGAGGTGGTCAGAGTTGAGTCTTCCTTGAGTTCCTCTCTCTCTCTCTCTCTCTCTCTCTCTCTCCCTCTCCCTCTCTTGTACCTTCTTATATAAATAGCATACACATGCAAACATTCCACTAGTTAACGATGAGTGGTGTTTCATAAATCTCTGTATTATGTTAGTCCACATGATGGCTTAAGAAGTTTTAGAACAAATATGCAAGTATTTTTATGTCGTCATCTCATGTGAGGTGATTGATGATGAGTGGAAATGGAAGATCTCATTGTAACTAGAGCATATTATTATATTGAGTTATATATCTCAACCTAGTTATATAGTTAATGAAAGTAATGTTTTTAAGTTTATATGGAGATGGTCAGGGTTGAGTCTTCCTTGAGTTCCTCTCTCTCTCTCTCTCTCTCTCTCTCTCTCTCTTTCAAACGTTCCACTAGTTAACGGTGAGTGGTGTTTCATGAATCTCTGTATTATGTTAGTCCACATGATGGCTTAAGAAGCTTTAGAACAAATATGCAACTATTTTTATGTCGTCATCTCATGTGAGGTGATTGATGATGAGTGGAAATGGAAGATCTCATTGTAACTAGAGTATAGAGAGATTATTATTATTAGTATTGCTAATCTCAACCTAGTTGCATAGTTAACTAAAGTAATATTTTTTAGTTTGAGTTTCTGGTTTATTTGGAGATGGTCAGGGTTGTGTCATCCCTGAGTTTTTTTGTTTTTTAATTATTGGTTATTGATTTTTTTAGAAACAAATACATGATTATTTTTGTGTGGTCACCGATGATGAGTAGAGATGGAAGATCTATTATGATGGATGGTCAATTTATTATGATTATTATTATTATTATTATTATTATTATTTATTGAGATATCTCAACCTAGTCAAATAGTTAACTAAAGTAACATTTTTAAGTTTGAGCTTCTGGTTTTATTTGTAGATGGTCAAGGTTGGGTCTTCCCTTCTCTCTCTCTCTCTCTCTCTCTCTCTCTCCTCTCTCTCTCTCTCCCTGTGTGTGTGTGTGCGCGCGCGCGCGCGTGCGCACGCAAACGTTCCCTCATACCGCATTTTCCATCCTCTTCTGATATCTATATTCTAACTCTCTCTTCTCATCTTCTCCTGCTCCTCCTCCTCTCACTCTCTCTGTTCTCTCAGCCATCTCCATCTCCTCTCCTCTCATCTGCTCCTCCTCCTCCTCTTCTTCCTCACTTTCGGTTCTCTCAGCCATCTCCATCTCCTCTCCTCTCCTCTCCTCCTCCTACCCCCCCCCCCCCCCCCCCCCCCGTTTTCTCAGCCATCTCTCCTCTCTCTCTCTCTCTCTCTCTCTCTCTCTCTCTCTCTCTCTCTGTACCCTTCATCTCTCCCACTTCCTATCTCATTCCTCCATCTCTCTCATTCTCTTCTTATCATGCCAACAAAAAGAATGAATGGTATGCTGAGCCAGAACACTACCCGCACTGTGATACGTCGATCAACAACTTGAATGAAGGTTGATTGCATATGCAAGATGTACATAAAAAAATGACATTTGAGTGTCCATCTTGTTTCTTTTCATATGAGAATAAAGCATTCAAGGACATGCACCTCGACGAGAAGCATCAAGGCCGGGGCAAGAGATCCAAGACCAAGAGGTACTTGCTATTTTTTTTTTTTTTTGGCAATCTTAACTCTCTTTGATGTGAGTCCTTTCATCTGTCTCCGCGTTTGAATTTCAGGTATAGGAAGAGACATTAATGTCTGGCCGTGGGAATGGAGGAAAGGGGCTGGGCAAAGGTGGGGTGATGGCTGGTAAGGTTGGAAACGAGGCTGAGAGTGATGAAGATCTTCCTGGAGAAGAATGTGAATCGAGATGCCATCATGACGTTGTGTGCATGGAGTTTGTGAGGAGGAAGACAGTGTATGCACTCAAGAGGCAGGGTGAGAATTTGCATGGTTTTTAATGTTAGGAGGGAGATTTTGCATGGTTTTGGACCTTTGGTGGTGTTTGGGTGGATTTATTTTAGGGTTTTTATTTTTCTTTCCATCAAATGTCACTGGTCATTGGGCCCACGTGCTTAATGTTGCAATGATCAAACCGTCCATGCTAAGACTCAATGTTACACAGACCACATAAGATGGACAATCATTTTTATTTTGATTTTCAATACAGATCTACTTCATATTTTAATAATAAAAACGATTGTCCGTCTTATACGTGAATAGTTAAGAAATTTTTAATGTAACAATTAATAAATTTGTTTAGCTTAACGATTCACATATAAATTGATTAAAAGGCATGGTTTCTTTGGTTGTCTTTGGATTCTGAGGTTAGGTACAAGGAACTACTAGTTAAGGGTGAGTTGTGTTCCATGAATCTTTGTATTACGTTAGTCCATGATAGCTTAAGAGGAATTATTATTATTATTATTATTATTATTATTATTATTATTATTATTATTGTATTGAGTTATATATCTCAACCTAGTTACATAGTTAATGAAAGTAATGTTTTTGAGTTTTTAGTTTTTAGTTTATTTGGAGATGGTTAGGGTTGAGTCTTCATTGAGTTCCTCTCTCTCTCTCTCATACCTTCTTATATAAATAGCATATACATGCAAACGTTCCACTAGTTAACGATGAGTGGTGTTTCATGAATCTCTTTATTATGTTAGTCCACATGATGGCTTAAGAAGCTTTAGAACAAATATGCAAGTATTTTTATGTCGTCATCTCATGTGAGGTGATTGATGATGAGTGGAAATGGAATATCTCATTGTAACTAGAGCATAAAGAGCTTATTATTATTAGTATTGTTAATCTCAACCTAGTTGCATAGTTAACTAAAGTAATATTTTTTAGTTTAAGTTTTTGGTTTATTTAGAGATGCTCAAGGTTGTGTCATCACTGAGTTCTTTTATTATTATTATTATTGGTTATTGATTTTTTTAGAAACAAATATATGATTATTTTTGTGTGGTCACCGATGATGAGTAGAGATGGAAGATATATTTTGATAGAGGGTCGATTTATTATGATTATTATTATGATTATTATTTTTTATTGAGATATCTCAACCTAGTCAAATAGTTAGCTAAAGTAACGTTTTTGAGTTTGAGCTTCTGGTTTTATTTGTAAATAGTCAGGGTTGAGTCTTCCCTTCTCCTTCTGTGTGTGTGTGTGTGTGTGTGCAAACATTTCCTCATACTACATTTTTCATCCTCTTCTGATATCTCTATTCTAACTCTCTCTTCTCATCTTCTCCTGCTCCTCCTCCTCTCTCTCTCTCTATTCTCTCAGCCATCTCCATCTCCTCTCCTCTCATCTCCTCCTCCTCCTCCTCTCATTCTGTTCTCTCAGCCATCTCCATCTCCTCTCCTCTTCTCCTCCCCCCCCCCCCCCCCCCCCCCCCCCTCTGTTTTCTCAGCCATCTCCATCTCTCCTCCTCTCATCTTCTCCTCTCTCTGTCTCTCTCAGCCATCTGTCTTTTTTTCTCAGACATCTCTCCTCCTCCTCCTCCTCCTCCTCTCTCTCTCTCTCTCTCTCTCTCTCTCTCTCTCTCTCTCTGTACCCTTCATCTCTCCCACTTCCTCTCTCATTCCTCCATCTCTCTCATTCTCTTCTTATCATGGCCAACAAAAAGAATGAATGGTATGCTGAGCTAGTACACTGCCCGCACTGTGATACGTGGATCAACAACTTGAATAAAGGACGATTGCATATGCAAGATGTACATCGAAAAATGACATTTGAGTGTCCATATTGTTTCTTTTCATATGAGAATAAAGCATCCAAGGACATGCACCTCGACGAGAAGCATCAAGGCCGGGGCAAGAGATCCAAGACCAAGAGGTACTTGCTATTTTTTTTTTTTTTGGCAATCTTAACTCTCTTTGATGTGAGTTTTTCATCTGTCTCCGCGTTTGAATTTCAGATATAGGAAGAGACATTAATGTCTGGCCATGGGAATGGAGGAAAGGGGCTGGGCAAAGGCGAGGTGATGGTTGGTAAGGTGGGAAACGAGGCCGAGAGTGATGAAGATCTTCTTGGAGAAGAACGTGATTCGAGATGCCGTCATGATGTCGTGTGCATGTAGTCTGTGAGGAGGAAAACAGTGTATGCACTCAAGAAGTGGGGTGGGACTTTGCATGGTTTTTAACATTAGGAGGGAGATTTTGCATGTTTTTGGACCTTTGGTGGTGTTTGGGTGGATTTATTTTAGGATTTTTATTTTTCTTTCCATCAAATGTCATTGGTCATTGGGCCAACATGCTTAATGTTGCAATCATCGAATCGTCCATGCTAAGACTCTATGCTACACAGACCACATAAGATGGACAATCATTTTTATTTTGATTTTCAATACAGATCTACTTCATATTTTAAGAATAAAAATGATTGTCCGCCTTATACGTGAATAGTTAAGAAGTTTTTAATGTAATAATTAATAAATCTGTTTAGCTTAACGATTCACGTATAAATTGATTAAAAGGCATGATTTCTTTTGTTGTCTTTGGATGCTGAGGTTAGGTACAAGGAACTACTAGTTAAGGGTGAGTTGTGTTTCATGAATCTTTGTATTACGTTAGTCCATGAAAACTTAAGAGGAATTATTATTATTATTGTTATAATTATTATTATTATATTGAGTTATATATCTCAACCTAGTTATATAGTTAATGAAAGTAATGTTTTTGAGTTTTTAGTTTTTAGTTTATTTGGAGATGGTCAGGGTTGAGTCTTCATTGAGTTCCTCTCTCTCTCTCTCTCTCTCTCTCTCTCTCTCTCTCTCACTCTCATACCTTCTTATATAAATAGCATACACATGTAAATGTTCCACTAGTTAACGGTGTGTGGTGTTTCATGAATCTCTGTATTATATTAGTCCACATGATGGCTTAAGAAGCTTTAGAACAAATATGCAAGTATTTTTATACCGTCATCTCATGTGAGGTGATTGATGATGAGTGGAAATGGAAGATCTCATTGTAACTAGAGCATAGAGAGCTTATTATTATTAGTATTGCTAATCTCAACCTAGTTGCATTGTTAACTAAAGTAATGTTTCTTAGTTTGAGTTTTTTGTTTATTTGGAGATGGTCAAGGTTGTGTCATCCCTGAGTTTTTATTTTTTATTTTTATTGGTTATTGATTTTTTTAGAAACAAATATATGATTATTTTTGTGTGGTCACCAATGATGAGTAGAGATGGAAGATCTATTATGATAGAGGGTCGATTTATTATGATTATTATTATTATTTTTTATTGAGATATCTCAACCTAATCAAATAGTTAACTATAGTAACGTTTTTGAGTTTGAGCTTCTGGTTTTATTTGTAGATGGTCAAGGTTGAGTCTTCCCTTCTCTCTGTGTGTGTGTGTGTGTGTGTGTGTGTGTGTGTGTGTGTGTGTGCAAACGTTCCCTCATACCACATTTTCCATCCTCTCTCTCTCTCTCTCTCTCTCTCTCTCTCTCTCTTTCTCTCTCTCTCTCTCTCCTATCTTCTTATAAAAATATATACATCATGCACATGCAAATGTTACCCACATCTGCCATATGGCAGACTAATGCGAAAACTGATCATCACCTACATTATGCTCATGCCAAGGCCAGGCTTAGGCCTAGCCTGGCTCAGCCCGGCCCAAAGTTGGCCCACTGTCACCTCAAAAGGCTGGGTGTCAGCTTGCATCCAACTCAAAACTTTAACAAGAAGGATATCCAGTCCCGTTGGGCACTTGCGGATATATGGATACCTATAGACAGCCATAGTAACTATCCAGACATTGCAACGAGGGAAGTGGATTGCGTCCTGTCCGACGGAATTGATCCGGGCAGGGACTCTATAGAGCCCACCATGATGCATGGGTTTTATCCGCACCGTTCATTTAATTTTTAGATGAATTTAAGATATGGGCCCAAAAAAGTGAAGATCCAAGGTTCAAGTAGACCACACAGTGGGAATTGAACGCCCAACATTAAAAACTTCCTAGAGGTCAAAGAAGTTTTGGATCAAATTGAAATTTGTGTTTTCTCTTCATTAAGGTCTATGGGGAAAGCAGATTAGGTGATACCCAGCCTCACCAAGATAGTACAGCCATTACCATGGGGTTACCGTGGGGCATATCCACGCTAGCTGTCCATCCGTTTTTCCATATCATTTTAGGGCATTATCTAAAACCTTTATGTATGTATTATGTATATCCATGCTAGCTGTCCATCCATTTTTCCATATCATTTTAGGGCATCATCTAAAAAATGAAGCAGATCCAATTATCAAGTGGATCATACCATAAGAAACAGTAGGTGATTGTCCATCCTACCATTAGAAATTTCTTAGGGCATACTTTAATGTTTCCACAATGTTTATTTACCATCCACATCTGTTTATAATGTCACATAAGTAATATGGATGAAGGGAGAAAACAAATATCAGCTTCATCCAACACTTCTGCGACAACACCCAACACTACTGCGAGAACACTGTTTCCCATGGTATGGTCTACCTGATAATTGGATCTTTTTCATTTTTATGATAATGTCATAAAATAATATGAAAAAATGGATGGACGACATGGACAGTTAATACATGCATCGGGCCCCACCTTAACCTCAGAGTAAGGGTTGTACTATCACAGGTGAGACTGGGGTCTCACCTAATCCTCTCTCGTTTATGTGACCTTATGAACAAGTTGAATGTCAAATAAACTGTTGGAGAGCCTTCGAACATGTGCACGGTTCCCAGATGCACGTGAAGGCTGGACAGGATTTGTGTGCCCAGACCAATTGGCCGACCGGTCTGAAGAGAGCTCCGACCGGTCGGGCGACCTGTCGGCTACGAGGCAGCATGTGAATGTTTCTCCCTGGACTATTACTGTACAATGTGCGACCGGTCGACTGTGCGCGCAGGTTTCTTGCGCAGCTCGCAGTACTGCGCAAGGTGTTTCTAATTTCGAATTTTTGCTTATTTAAGGAGTTATAATCTGACTTAGATTTGTATCCTAAGGTGTCTAAGGTTTCCTAATCGTGTTAGGAAGAGGGGAGAGAGTTGTGTGTGAGAGAGAGAGAGAGAGAGAGAGAGAGAGAGAGAGCTTGGGTTTTCTCTGTTTTCCTTGCTTGTGAGCTGTCATCTTTGTAATCTTCTGTTTAATTCATAGTGGATCGCTTTGTGCCGTGGTTTTTTACCCGTTGGGGACTTTTTCCACGTAAAATCGAATTCTCTTGTGGTGAATGCTTGTGTGTGGGTTGATTGTATAGTGTTTCTCGTTTGATCTCGCATTGCTTCACGCGTTTGGCGTTCCGCTTCTACTACTGGTTTTCCCAACAAATGGTATCAGAGCTAAATTTGGGGTGGAGTAGATTCGAATCTGAGATGAGAAGATGGGATCGGGCGCAAGGTTCGAGGTAGAGAAGTTCTCCGGAAAAAATAACTTTGAGCTATGGAAGGTGAAGGTTGAATCCTTCCTGGTTCAGCAAGGGCTTGATGAAGCTCTTGGAAAGTGACCCGAGGCTATGAAAGATGATGAGTGGACGAGGCTCGACAAGAATGCTAGAACCTCAATCCTGTTAAACCTTACGGATGATGTTCTCTATCATGTCATGAAGGAAAAGATTGCGGCTAAAACGATGGCGAAGCTAGAGAAGGTTTATGCCAAGAAGTCTCTAGAGAATTGCATGTACATGTTGATGCAGTTGTTCACTTTGAGGATGGCTGAGGGAACGGAGGTGGAGGACTACCTGAGCACGTGCAATAGGCTGGTTTGCAAGTTGGTGGAGATCGATGAACCAATGAAGGATGAATATCAAGCATGCATCCTATTGAATTCTCTTTCAAATTCATGTGAGTCGTTTAGGGAAGGCTAAGGTAAAGTGCTGGAATTATGGTCAGGAAGGCCACATGAGAGGGGATTGTCAGAATCCTAGGATGAAGCAAGAGAGGTATGAAAATTCTTCTGGAGAGGGAGCCAATACAGTAAAGGACGGTGGCGATCTGTGTGAAGTTCTGACTGTTTATGGTAAGGGATCTCACGGTAGTGAGTGGATCCTTGATTCAAGGGCTTCATGTCATGTTTGTGTCCTGACCGGAGTTCATTCACAACATACAGGGAGTATGGTGGAGAATCGGTGTTTGTGGGCGATGGAGTCGCTCATAAGGTTGTGGGTATTGGGATTGTGCGCATTAGGATGTTTGATAGGGTTGAACGAGTCTTGAAAGATATAAAGCACGTTCCCAAGATGAAGATGAATGTGATTTCTCTTGGTGCACTCGAGGCGAAAAGGTGCGTGTTTATCGGCCGCGATCATTGTTGTGAAGTGATGAAGGGGGCACTCATGTGTATGAAGGCATGGAGGTGTGGCCATCTTTATATATTGATCGGGAGCACAATTCACGGTGGAGCTGCGGGAAAGGTAGTGAGATCCACGGTTGCTTGTATGTAGCAAGTGTCTAAGGGCCACATGAGAAGAGCAGTAAAGGGCGTGAATTTACAAGGTTAAGGTCGATGGTGGCACAAGAAGCGGTGGAGCTATGATTGAAGATAAGATGACGTTGCGAGGATGTGTTGATTCGATGTTCGAAGCCTCGGTGGAGATTGTTGGAGAGCCTTCGAACATGTGCACCGTTCCCATATGCACGTGAAGGCTGGACAGGATTTGTGTGCCCAGACCGGTCGGCCGAATGGTCTGCAGAGAGCTCCGACCGGTCGGCTACGAGGTAGCGTGTGAATGTTTCTCCCTGGACTGTTACTGTGCAATGTGCAACCGGTCGGCTGTGCGCGCGGGTTTCTTGAGCAGCTTGCAGTACTGCGCAAGGTGTTTCTAATTTCGGATTTTTGCTCATTTAAGGAGTTGTAATCCGACTTAGATTCGTATCCTAAGGTGTCTAAGGTTTCCTAATCGTGTTAGGAAGAGGGGAGAGAGTTGTGTGAGAGAGAGAGCTTGGTTTTCTCTGTTTTCCTTGCTTGTGGGTTGTCATCTTTATAATCTTCTGTTTAATTCATAGTGGATCACTTTGTGCCGTGGTTTTTTACCAGTTGGAGGGTTTTTCCATGTAAAATCGGATTCTCTTGTGGTGAATGCTTGTGTGTCGGTTGATTGCATAGTGTTCCTCGTTTGATCTCGCATTGCTTCACGCGTTCGGCGTTCCGCTTCCGCTGCCGGTTTTCCCAACATAAACATTATGGTGGGCTTTAAAAAGGTTTCAATGGTTGGCGTCTGCTTTCTGTTGTGTGGTCTACTTGAGCCTTTGATCGGCTTTTTTTTTTTTTTTTTTAGACTATATCATAATTTTTTCTGAAATTTTTGAAAAACTGCTTGGATAAAACCCATATATGATGGTAGCCGGACAGATTCCCCGCCTGGGCCGATTTCTGCATCGGGGGAGAGCCGGAGAGGATTGACTGTGACCCGGGCACATAGATATCTCCCTTCCGAGGGCTGTGTGGAGTCCAAAAAGATGTCGATGATAAATCCACTCCGATCATCTGTTTTAAAAGAACATAATAGGACAGGATTCTAAAAATCATGAAGATCTAAAACTCAGGTGGGCCAAAGTGGAAACAGTAATGTCCACCGTTGAAAAGTATCAATCTCACTATTTCGTATGGTAGGGCTAACATGAGTTTTGAATATGCCTAAGTTTTAAAATCATGCCCTACTGTAGTATTTCCAAAATAGGCGGAGTGAGTTTGTCACGGATGTATCTAGGGTTGAAAGTTGGGCCGGTTCAACCCGACCGACCCGTGACCGACCCGACATTGGGTTGGGCTTGGGTAAGAAGTATCGAACCCGATCTTGAGCTTGGGCAATGAAAACATCAACCCGATGAAGTTTGGGTCTGGCTTGGGTTGAGGTCTCGGGTTGCCCGACCCAACCCGAACCCGATCTATATACAAGTTACTTATACTTTTATTATACTTTAGTGAAGTAAACTTATAATGTTTACTTGTATTTTAACTTATTTGTTTAGGAAAAGTGAAGTTCTTTACATAAATAAGTACATATATAATTAATAAAGCTATAGGTACAAAAAATAAGGCGCGTATTGAAACATAATAGACTAATGTAACAATGAAAATATTAGCATGTATCAACCCGACCAACCCGATCAACCCGACCGAGCCCACTTGGGTTGGGCTTGGGTTGAGAATTCCCAACCCGAGGTTGGGTTGGGTTAGGTTAGGGTTGAGGTATAGGAACCTTGGGTTGGGTTAGGGTTCAGCACCAACCCCACCCAACCCGCCCGACTTTCAGCCCTAGACGTATCTGTGGACTCCACACAGCCCCAGGACAGAGATATGTCTGTGCACGCTGCAATGTTCGTTAGGCGAGGGGGGCGTTGCTCCCTAAACGACTCACCTGTACACGGTCGGACAGTGGTATTCAAACTCTAGGTTAGGTAGGTAGTCTTTCTTTGGTGACATAACTAGAGTTATGTATATATTAATTATTTCGATATCCATGTTTTTTATTCCGCGCATAACTTTGTATTATCTGATTACATTGTTACTTTTATAATCGTACATAGTTGGGCTGGTTGGGCTAGTTGGGCTGGCTCGGGTGAACCCAACCCGAACCCAACTCTTAAGGGTTGGGCTCCAACCCAACCCAATCCAATCCCAACTCCATATCCTTGGAACCCAACCCAATCCCAAGTCGTGGTTGGGGTGGGTTGGGCGGGCTGAAAGTCGGGATCTGCATAGACACCTGAGGTGTGTCGGGGTCCTGTCTCTATACAGACACGTGCCTGCAATGTTCGTTAGGCGAGGGGGGCGTTGCTCCCTAAACGACTCACCTGTACACGGTCGGACTCACCATAAGTTTGAGATCCAATCCATCCATCAGAAAGAAGCCACTGTATTGATCTCAACCCCCCAAAAAAAAAAAAAAAAATCAGGTTGATCCACTGCTCAGGTAGGCCAAAATCTGCAAAACAAATGTACGGCCACGGTAAACTCAGCTGAAGCTTTCTAACCCATCCACATGTTTCCAATACTCAGGCCTGCATGCTGGCTAGACTCGATATGATCTATTTTTGGCTAACATGTAACAGTAGAAGGTCGGACCAACCTGATGGATGGATTGCACATGTGTGGCACATACATAAGCTTTGTTGCACACTCGTGTGCTTTGAAGGAAACCTCCAATGGAGGTGGGCCATGGTCAGATCCCACCCACATAGCTGGTTCCGGGGGACGCGGATTAGCTAATGGAGTAGCTATGTCGCTACTGAAGTGCCGTCACCAACTTTTGTGGGCTCCACCATGATATATGTGTTGTATCCACATCGTCTATCCATATGGAGAGATCATTTTAGGCATGATATAAAGAACGAGAAAGATCAAATTCTGAAGTGGACCCCACCAAAGAAAACAGTGGCAATTGATCTCCTAACATTAAAAACTTCTTGGGGTCACACAAGTTTTCGATCAAGCTGATATTTGTATTTTCCGTCGTCCATGTCTGTGTTCATAATGTTAGATAAACATTATGGTGGGCCCTAAGAAGGTTTCAACGGTCACGTCACCATCCCTACCGTTTTCTTTGGTGGGTCCACTTGAGAATTTGATCTGTTTCATTCTTTATATCATGCCCTAAAATGATCTCTTCAAATGGATGGACGGTATGGATACAACACATACATCACGGTGGAGCCCACAGATCGCGCCCGTTCCGGGTAGTAGCTAGCTAAGTAGCGTCCGCTGCTACTTTTCTGTGGTGGGACACCGACTGTGGGCCCACGTCGATGTATGAATTGTATATCCATGCCATCCATCTTTTTTAACAGCTTATTTAAAGGTATAATCCTAAAAATGAAGCAGATAAAAATCTTAGAAAGACCACACCACAGTAAACAATGGTTATTAAATATCTACCATTAAAAACTTCCTAGGGTCCACTATATTGTTTATTTTCTATCCAACCAATAAGGTCACCCAGGTCTGGATGAAAGGAAAACACAAATATCAGCTTGATCCTAAACTTGTGTGGCCCACAATCAGTTTTTAGTGGTCAATGAACACTGTTTCCTGCAGTGTGGTCCATCCAAGACTCGTATCTACTTATTTTTGGAAGGAATTCTAAAATAACCTGGAAAAACGGATGGACGGCGTGGATATACAATTCATACATCAAGGTAGGCCCACGGTCAGGGTTCCACCCACGACGCTGGAAGGGGCTCGGTGGGGCCACAGTGATGTATGGGTTTTACACACGCCGTCCATCCATTCTTCCATGTCATTTACTGGGGAAACAATCATGATCCCGAAGAGGAGGTTAATCATGATCCGGAAGAGGAGGTAAATCTGAGGCTCAAGCGGACCACACCATAGGCAGCAAAGATAATAATCGGACCCATCTTGAACTTTACCAGGGCCATCGTGATGTTTATTTGCTGTCCATTGATCTGGATGAAGGGAAAACACTAATATATAACCGTGGGGCCTACCTTGATGCATGCGACTTACATCCACCCCTTCCATCCGCTTTGAATGTTCATTTTATAGGACATGATTCCAAAATTGAGTCCAAAATTGAAGTATATCCAAATCTTAGGTGGACCACACCAAAGGAAACAATGGTGATTGAATAGCCACCATTAAAAACTCTTCGTGGCCTGGAATTTTTATTTTCCATCCAACCTGTTCATAAGGATACAAAGACCTGGATGAATGGACCACACAAATATCTGCTTGATCCAAAACTTTTGTGGCCACCTGACATTTGGATCTGTCTCATTTTTTGGATTATGCTCTAAAATGAGATTTCAAAACGGATGGACGGCATGGATGTAACTAAAATGCATCAAGGTGGGCCCCACAGTCAAGGATCCACACACCCCGGATCAACCCAAGCCGCGCCCTCATTTTTACCTGTCCCTACTGGTTCACCCTCTGCGACGGTGCAAAACACTCCAGCCCTGTGGAGCCCACGAGGTGTATATCTAAAATCCACCCGGTCCATCAGTTTCCATCCTAAATTCTAGCTCTTGGGGATAAAAAAAAAATCAGCTAGATCCGCGGTGGCCCCACCATCCTATGATTCCTATCCATGTGAATATGATTTATGAACTTAGCTAACTACCTAAGGTTGAAAATCTTCATTGATGATTTGATGTGGTACCACTAAATCCCAATTTCAGAACTTTCAATATCCTTATCTAGTGGGACCCACCTCTCAGCTTATCTAGATATCTGTGGCTTCTGTGTATACCACCACCATGGATTGATCATGCTCTAAAAATCTGAGGCAGATGGATCAGTTGAATGTGGACCGTTGCTGTACTTTGTTTCTCAACCGAACGTTTGTAGTCCACAACTTGAATGGCTACAAAAGTTTTCATCCGGAATTGTTTTTTAGGTATGATCCCCCCACGGTTGGGCACTAGTTGTCAGAACTGTAACCCTAAATCCGTAGAATCTTCAGTCCATGCAACTGGTCCCATGGTTCAGTGATCTAGACCGTTGGTCTGTTTCAGTTGAATATGGACCATTCCTGTTCTTCTTCTTAACCATTTGATCTTAGGCGACATGGAGAAAGGTTGGGATTCACCACTTGAGAATATTTTCTAGGGAGGGTTCATCTATGATGAGGCCCATCTGACGAACGATCTATACAATACTGAAAATCAAGTACACCAAATAATACTCGGGTCGAGGTTCATCTAAATCATCACAAAATGATTTGTGTTGGCAGTTATGGCATTGTTGTGGGCCACCCACACTTAGATATTTTTCCACTAGCAACAGCAAACAGTGTCGTGTTAGGCTTGTGGGCCCCACCAAACAGAGAACTCAATGACTCTCGTAAATATCTATAGAGCTTTGACATTACCAAGTATCACAACGTGAATAGCGTGCTCGTGCATCATAGCGTACAAATGGGGCCCATGGTTACATCATCCAGACCGTTAATCTTATGCTCCGTGATGTGGATGGGGGATTCCTAAAAGGTCTCCAGATTAAGCTACCCATTTGCTCAGTGGCAGACAAAAGACCGCTAAAAGAAGGGGGAAAAAACAGCAAATGCACATAAAAAGGCCAAATATTAGATGGCTGGGATCTTCCAATCTAGAAGCAATTCTGGTCATCATCCACGTGGATCACATAAAATCAACGTCCGGATCAATGAACCGTGGGCCCCACTTGTGAAAAACTGCGGGTTGGGACTGTGATTTCTCCTTAAGCCGTTAATGAGGTCCCACCATGGAGACTCTCTCCGAAGAAAGCCAGGACATTCATCTAATCTGGTAGACCACTTGTGTGAGATCCAATTAGCTAATCAGGTGGGCCCACCATGTAGATGCTCTCCGTATAAAATCAGGACTTCTATCTGACCTGGTAGGCTACTTGTGTGAGATCCAAGCCGTTCATCAGGTGGACCCACCATGTAGATGCATTCGATATAAACCTGGTAGGCCATACTTTTGCATTGAATATGGACCATTAGTCAATTACTTTCGTGTATCAACTTCTTCTGTACATTTATGGAGCCCACCTTTGATGTAAATCGTCCATTGTGTGAGCCAAACCTTCAAAGTTGGTCGTCTATCATGCAAGGCTCATCTTTGGATGTGGACCATTCACCATTACGGGCCTACCTTGATGTAGGTTATCCATCATGTGGGGCCCACCATCAATGCTAATTGTCCTTTATGTGGGCCCATCAATGCCCACTACCCATCACCCATCACGTGGAGTCCACATTTGATGTGTTCATAGTGTGGGCCGTACCTTCAAAGTGGATTGTCCATCATGTGGCCCACTTTGGATATGGGTCATCCATCATACGATACCTTAGATGTGGATCATCCATTAGGTGGGGCCCACTTGATGTGGATAATTAATTATGAGGGACCACGCTTTGCTGTGGGACATCCATCATGTGAAGCCCGCTTTGTCTATTATGTGGGCCCACCTTTCATGTCTACCGACCATTGTGTGGGCCCACCTTCAATGACCATCATCCATCATGTAGGTCCCACCTTTGACGTGGACTACCCATCAAATGGGACCCACTTATGTGCATGTTCCATCATGCTTGGCCACACTTTGATGTGGGTCATTCATTATGCGGGGCCCACCTTTGATGTGAACCATTAATTATGTGGGCCCACCTTGGTGTGGATCATCCATCATGTGGGCCCCACGTTCAATGTGGGTCATTCATCATGCAGGGCCCACGTTTGATGCCCACCATCCATCATGTGGATCCCACCTTTGTTGTGGACTATCTATCATGTGGGGCTCACTTGATGTGGATAGTCCATCATGTGAGACCCACCTTTAATGTCCACCATCCATCATGTAGATCCCACCTTTGCTGTGGACCATCCATCGTGTGTGGCCCAACCTTCAATATGAGTCATTCATCATGTCAACCCACCTTTAATGTTAACCTTCCATCATGTGGTCCCACGTTGAGTGTCCACCATCCATCATGTGGGCCCCACCTTTGGTGTAGACCAGCTATCAGGTAATGCCTGCTTGATGTGGATTGTCCACCATGTGGGGCCACACTTTGATGCAAGCCATCCATCATGTGGGACTCACCTTTGATGTGGCTATGCATTATGTGGGCCCACCTTTGATGCGGACCATTCATCATATGGGGCCCACCTTCAATATGGGTCATTCGTCATATGGGCCAACCTAAAAAAGATTGTAAAGAGAAGATGAGGGTAAGATAGGAATTACTTAAAAAGTTGAAGTTCAAATTACTTCTCAAAAAATTAATCCAAAATGCCTGCAGCCTACTGCATGAACTCTGTTTCAAAATTAACAACTTCCCAACTTACAAAATTAAAGCTTATTTATCAAATAATCACTTTAATTAGACTTTAATCAAACAGTCTAAAAACTAATTTATTTAGAAATAAGCCAATAAGCATTTATTCGTAAAGATACCAAGCACCCCCTTAACTCATTTCACCCATAGAATGTATTGAAATTACCCAAAAACCCTCGAGCCTACAATAAAACATCATCTAGAGCAAATCTCCACTTGAGAATCCAATTCATTAAAAAAAAAAAAAAGTGGGTCTCACAAACCTACACATTGATGTGGCCGTTCGTCCATGTGTTTTATGGGCACAAATTAGGTGTTACCTTGGGAACAACTTAGTGGGTGTTACCCCTGCCGTGTGGGGGCCATCTTGATGTATTTTTTTATATATATATATGTCGTCTGTCTTTTTTTTTCCTATCATTTTAAGATGTGATTAAAAACCCAAAGAAGATCCAAATCTAAAGTGGACCATAACACTAGAAACAGTGGTGAATGGTAATTAAAAACGTTTTGTGGGCCACAAAAGTTTTAGATCAATCTGATACTTATATTTTCCTTTCCTTAAGACCTTATTCACATTATCAATATCTTATATTTTCCTTTTCTTAAGACCTTATTGACATTATCAACATCTTATATTTTCCTTAAGACCTTATTGACATTTTCAATATCTTGGATTGAAAATAAACATTACCGTAACCTTACTTTGAGCTCTTTGGAATTTTTAATGGTGGAGCACTCAATCACACTTTTTCTAGTGGCATGGTCTACTAGAGATTTAGATCTAAATAATTTTTGGAACCTCGTTCTAAAATGAGCTTTAGAAAAGGATGGACGGTGTGGATATACAAAATATCATCCATTTTGGGCCATATAGTAGGGGTAACACCCACTAAGCTGTTCTCGGGATAACACCTAATTCGCGCCCGTGTTTTATACCCTCATTTTAGGATATAAGCCGAAAATTGAAACATATTCAAATTTCAAGTGGAACACACCACACGAAACGGTGGGGATAATGACACCCGCCGTTAAAACCTCAATCCTTGTTGAACCATGTTGCACAAACCTCTCAAATCAAGAGATTCTAGCCACCCATGTTGGACCTTTTCAAGTTGAATGTGGACCATTCTTCTTCTTAACCATCTGAGAACGGTTAGGATTCACCCTTGGAGTATATTTTCTCCGCAGGCTTCATCATAACCAACCCCTTTTACGCAAAACTGAAAATCTAAGTACACTAAATAATACTGGGGTGGTCGAGGTTCAATTTTCAAATCATAAAAAAATGGTTGGTGTTGGCAGTTATGGCATTGTGTGGGCCACGCATAATTAGATAATTTTGCACTAACAACAGCCAACAATAGCATGTTAGGCTTGTGGCCCACCAATCAGAACTCAATGACTCTCCTCAGTATCAATCCAGCATTGCTGATGCATCATAGTGTACAAATGGGGCCCATGGTTCCACCATCCAGACCGTTGATCTTATGCTCAAAAGTCTCCAGATTGAGCTGCCCATTTGCTCAATGGCACATAACAGACGGTTAAGAAGAATACACACACACACACACAGCAACTGCACATAAAAAGCTAAATATTTGACGTGGGATCTTCCAATCTAGAAGCATTTCTGGTCATCATCCACATCTCCGGTGGATCACATGAGATCAACGTCCGGATCAATGATGAACCGTGAGTCCCACTTGTATAAAATCAGGACGGTCATCTAACATGGTAGGCCACTTATGTGAGATCCAGGCCGTTCATCAGGTGGATCCACCATGTAGATGCTCTACTTGTGCATTAAACGTGGACCTATATCAACTTATTCTGTACATTTGTGGATCACCAAATCAGTGAACTGGCTTGATTTTTTGGACCAACCAATTACACAGTAGGAGATGCTGAATGAACAGCTCGGAACTTGTACATGTGTCAAAATTGTCATCTAAAAGAGGTGGGCCGGAGAATATCTTGTATCAGAAATTCGTAAGGAGCAGTTGAGGGAACAATCACCCATAAAAGCCCCTCAAAGTGGACCTACAATAAGACATATCATCTAAAGCAAATCTCCACTCAACAATCCCATTCATTAAAATAGTGGGTTCCACAAACTTACACACTAGAACGCTCTCTCTCCTTAGGAGAGGGCTACAACATATACATATAAAGGGACTACAGATAGGATGCTCGGCCGGAGGATACGATATCATACTCGGGTTTCAATTATTGTACAAGTGGAGCCCACATCTTAGTAATCCAGACCAATGGTAGGCAAAACTCACATCTATAGGAAAATCCCAGCCTTTCAATAGGGAAGGACAGCCACAATCCATGGCTAGCATTTTCCAATCTAGAAAATCTTTTGGGCATTGACTATCCATGATACGCCCAAACAGACCAACGATCCCAATCGCCGAACCGTGGACCCCACTTGCAAAAAAGAGAACACGAGTACAGTGTGGATAATATCCGAAGGTCGAGAATTCTACCTGCAGCTCCCTCACATAAGAGCTAACATAAAGAACATTGGATGCTGCCTTTGCAGTCCCAACGGTTACTTTTTTGAAAAAGACCCACAAACAACGGCTACTGTTTCCCTTTTCTTTCTTTTTGGGCCATGGGATGATAGACCACAAAAGGCCCAAAAAGGGGGAGAGGTGGGATTATTGTATTAGAAGAAGTTAAGGCGGGAGGTGTAGGTGGCCTTTGGAGACCAGTTCCTAGGGATAACCTCTCTGGCAGAAAGAGTCCTTTGTGTGGACAATGTGGTTAGCTTCACTGAAAAGGGTCCCTGCAGTGGCCCACCAATAATACACCAGCTTGCACCCCATAGATGCTTCATCTCTAGCCACACAGTGGATCCTGCCTGCCAATAACAAAAATGAGAAAAGGAAAAAAAATCATTAAAAAAAAAAAAAAACTGATATTGACATTTACACTCCCAATAATTGATATACACACCCATCTTTTCTACTTTTGGTTGTATAATAGTACAAACTTTCATTATTATATCATTGGTGTGCATTGTTTTATGAGGTGTGTGCTACTTGATGAGTGGATCTAGTGAGTTTTGCACTAAGGTGGTCCTGATGGTGGGGGCCACCAAACGAACATAACCTTATCATAACTAAATGAATGGAGCATCTACACATCAAGTACGCAATCCGATTTCCTCTTTATCAATCAGATGGGTGATATAAACGTACATAGCATCTACATATCACCATCCTAAAATTATTAAAGATGAAGGGAGCGTTTGGTTCCACCAAATATCATGAATGCACTACTGCACTCTATTTTTTCTCTTTCTTTTTTTTTCTTTTTGTTTTTTTTTTTTTTTTTGGGGGGGGGGGGGACTGGTTACAGCATGGTTTCATGATATTTGGTGCAACCAATACCCACCCAAAATAAAAATAAAAAAAAATAATCATAAAAAAGAGAGTATGGAAGTGCATCTACAACTTGTGTGGAAGTGTATACAGACGTTGTCATCGTATATGGTAAATATAAACAAATATAGCGATCCATGGTTGGTTTGGTTGCACCCAAATATCATAAAATTTCCTGATTAACCAAATTAGATTGATTACTCATAAAATTTCATGATATTTGGTGGAACCAAACATGTCCAAAAAATAAAATTAAAAAATTAAAACTTATCCCCAAATTGTGGGAGCACATTTATAATTAGCGTGGGGAACACAATCTATCCAACAAAAGCAGGAAAACGATACCAAAATAATAATAGATAGATAGATAGATAAATAGTGTTTTAAGCACATGAGTCATGCCATGTAAGGCAGAATCTTAATAGATATAAGTGTCGTGAGTGGACCACCATATCATGTAAGGAACCCCAAAAAAGCAAAAAAATAATTAAATAAGAAAAGGAAACAAAACATAAGGTGTGTTTGGATGAAATTCATTTTAAGGGCAGGTGCGTCGTGCCATGGTCCCCTATAGTTTTTAGGTATTTTAGATATATTGCCTCACAGTGTGTAGGGGACCCATGTCGTGATATGTCGCTGCATGATTGTAATGGGACCATACACACAATGCAAGTGGTTGGTGACTGTGTTAGAACTGTGAGATAAGTAAAAATACACCAAGGGTCCGTTTGGCGAGCCCAATGTTCTCCCAATTGTATTTTGTCCATGAGAATTGAATGTGTTTTTCACTGTTGGATCAAAATTATATGAAAATTTAGAAGAATTGAAAGGAGAAAATTTGTGATTAAGAGGGGATAGGCCCACCAAAATTAGAATTTTTTTGTGGGATGGTGATTGTGTTCAGTTGTGAGATTAGTGAAATATTTATTTTGGTAATATGACTGTGAATAGCAATAGATTATAAACAATTGATCTTTTAATTCAAGTATACTTAAGCCCGTTTGGTTGCACCAAATATTATGATTACTCAGGCTAATTTGGTCAGCAGTATCATGATACTTGTTGCAACCAAACGCGCCTACATTAAAAATTCAAATTATATTTCACAAAATGATCACATAATCACTGAATAAAAACATTTTTAAGGAAGGGGGACGTACAGCCTCGAATACTGTAGAGAAATCTCTTCACAGTACACATGGCTGGTTGAATTAATATCGAGACCGTCCATCTAGTTACCGAAATCTTGTGATCTCAGCCATCCAATCAAGCTCACTCCTTAAATACAAGCCATCCTTGCTAGGGACCACTGGAGGGATCAAAAAGCAAATTGGTCCAATCATAAAAAATGCCCCCCAGTTGGCAGGCCTGATTTAAACCGTTAATCTTCACGGCAGGGCCCACCTTATGTTCGGCTTGGATGATTAGAAAAAGGAGGGAAATGAAAAGTAGAGTATACAAGCAAACTGTTCCAATCATCAAGCGTGCAACACGTTGGCAGGACAAATTTAAACCGTTCATCATTTCCAAACAGTGTGGCTTGCCTGATGAGTGAACTGTCCTAATTTTTTCCCCCCACGCGATCTTCATGGCGGGGCCCTCCTTATGTTCGGCTTGGATGATCAGAAAAACAGGGGAAAAAGGAGGAAAAGGAAAAGTAGAGCATACTTGTTTGATGTGCATGGATCCAATATCTCCATCTCCATCTTCAAACTCCACCAGAATCGACAGCCAGTATTCAGTGGACCCTTCGTTCACACGGAATGCAATGTTCTTTCCACGGTATGTGCATGGGGTCCTACACCATCAACCAAAAATAGATTTGTACTTGTTTCCAAAATCGAGGTTTGCTTACACATGTGCAAGATCTGATCTTTCCATCAGGTGGGCTACACTGTTTAGATCTTCTGGCCTAAAGCTCAAGTCATTTCCCCTCTCAAGTGGGCCACAGCGTAAAAATCAAATGGACAGTTAGAAAAGAGTGTTTTAACCGTCAGTTTAACAAGGAGAAACTGCCCCATTTTTAAGATAGAAGATATATGTATTATTTCCAATCAGATGGAAGGCTACGATCTCACACACGTGTTCCATAGGTGTATGTGCGTGTGGATGGACGGGGCACAACAGGATCAGATAAAATAATAAAATGAGGGGGAGATTATTGGAATATTATAATACAAAATTGTGATAGGATGTGTGTGCTTTTTGGGAGACTCAAAAGGTACTGTAAACATTGACCAACCAATCAATGAGCCCGAATAACGGAAAAGTCCCTCTATCTGATGAGTTTGACCATCACAACTCGATCATCCGTAGATGGGGCCCACCGAGCTTCGACGTGTGATGACTTGAACCGTCCATCGGATGGGTCCTATCGTGGATTGCCCCAAAATGATGGACACCGAGTTATTTCAGAACATGATTGTGGGGCCCACTTTGATGTATTTGTTGAATATCCCATCGCCCGTCCGTTTTCACAGTTCATTTTAGGGCACGAGCCCAAAAATGAAGTGATCCACATCTCTGGAGGACCACACCATAGAAAACATTGGTGATCATTAAAATCTTACTGGGGCCCACCTATTGTTTATTTTTCATATAACCTGTTGATAAGTCCACACGGACCGGGATGAAGGGAAATAAAAAATATCAGTTTGATCCAAAACTTTTGTTCACCACTGTTTCCTGTTCCATGGTCCACATGAGATTTGGATCTAAAATGAGATGAAAAAACGGATGAACGGCTTGGATATAAGAAACAAAAAATCGAGGTGGGCCCACGATCACGGCCTGATTTCAGTTACATCAACCTGACCGAATCCGCTCCCAAAATAATGAATCTGGGAACGATTGGGTCCCTTTTCTTTCAAGTTCCTCATGCAACCCTTTTTTTTTTGGGGGGGGGGGGGGGGGGGGGGGGGGGGGGGGGCGGCCACCTGTGGGGCCCACCGTAGAGTAGAGACGACATCCACTATATTGATGAGGCGAGACCCTTCGATTTCAACCGTACACCAAAAAATCAAGCCTATCCAGCGATCAAGGATAGATGGGATAGGCACGCCCACCGTTAAAATCTTCCAGATTGTATGTGGGGCACACTCTGATCCTATGGATGAATGAAAACCCCAGAAATCAGGTCATCACGAACGTGATTTCAAAGGTTTTGTGGATGATTACATGGTGTAACCCACTTGGATTTTGGATGGGCCTGGTTTTTGGCTTCTATAGATACAACGGTGGGGCTGACATGATGGACGGAGTGGATGTGCTTCCTACGTCATGGGGCCCCAATCCCAACAAGCCACCTGGTGGGTCCCGTTCTTACGGCCAAGGTAAAAATTTCTCGGTCTGACAATCTCAACCGTCCATTGTGCGGTCTGATCAAGGTAGATTAACCCATCACTCCATCCGTACTACCAACCTTCTTATGGTAATTTCCACAAGATCCAGTCAACACAAAAACATCGGAATTGGTCAAAGAACTGATATTATTCCTCAAATGCCCCCAACACAAAGAATGACCGGATGAAGTAGAAATTCTCGTGTGTAACCAGTTAAACCAAAGTCACCGTTCAACGAGGAAATAATTTCTAACTTCTAATACGTGTACGACATCCAAACCGTTCAGAATGTTGGACCCACCATAAGAATCACCTGTTGAAACTATGATCCATATCCACACATCCAAATTTTCACAATCGAAAAATAACGATAGCCGCTGATGCAAACCTTATGGACCACGTCATCAATGTATCCGGCTTACTTTAACATTAGATTAGCCTCTTGATTGGCCTAACATTTTGGACGGGTTAGATTTCATACAAACATGGAAGTGGTCCTTCCTCAGCAAGGGCATTTTTGTAATTTCAGATTTTTTTATTTATTATTTTTTACCGTCTGTAGATGACCGAGATCACGCCTCGGTTCCTGAGTGGGCCACCTTCACCGGCAATCGCCATCCGTCCAAAAGCGGCCCCACTTAGATCGAAATGTGTACGACCGGATGAGCAGTAGCCACCTGGACACTCATCAGTAATAATAACGGTAACGGCTCTCCTGCTGCAGATGCTCCTGTCTAAGCACCTCACCTTGTAGCAGGCCCCACACCCTTCTCCATCCTTGAACAGTACTGGACTAACGGCCCCCACCCTTGCCTTAAACGGTCGCACGTCCACCAGTGATCCATACCCACATGCCCCACCTACATACATACATGCATGGATGCATACCATCAACATCATACGTTGAAGCTACAACGGCTTAGAAAAATCTGAGGCCCCACCCAGCTGCAGTACACAAGCATGCACAGAAATACATACATGGATGAATGCCCGCTATGCATGAATGCATGCCGTCACACATCATACATCAACACTACAACGGCTAGAAAAGAGTTGGGGCCCACTCTACTTCGTGCACATGCATGCACATGGAATAGCTACCCCACCCAACTACGGTACACCATGCATTCATGTGTGATGCATGCATAGAAAGCTACACCGGCTAAAAAGTGGGGCATCATCTGACATCCCGCCACGTGTATATGCAAACAAGATAGACACGTGTACATACATGCAAATTCAATCCATACATGCATGAGTACATACATTCGTACACCCACACGCGAGTACAAGTCAGCTAATGCACCAGTCAGGTGAAATATCCCACAATATCCCACAATGTAGAATCCACATCCCAATAATAAGGTGGGCCCACCAGTCAGGTGAATGAAAATCGACCGAATTTTTCTAACCCGTCCATTTTTTTATACTATCATGGAGCACTTATTGAGTGGACTACCTTCTTGTCATTAGGTAGTAGCATCTATCCAATAAGGTTCACATGATGGATGGCTTGAATATTGCACCCCCGTGCCACGCTGGCATCTGTGGTGGCATGTGCATTACCTGACATGTACAAGCGCATACATACACATGCATACATGCATTCAGCTAGAACTACATTAAAGACTGAAATAAATGCTGGGCACCTACCAAGAACACATGCATACATGTCTAACCACATATACATACATACACACATACAAAACATACATGTATGTCCATTTACAAAACTTAAAACGGCCCAAACCGTTGTACAACAACCCCAAAGAATGGCCACCAACCAGTCAAGTATGTATGCATGCATGCATGCATGCGATTACACAGTAGCCCTCCTTCTCTGCATAACAAAGGGTAAAACCGCTGGTAGCAAGCTAAAACAAAGGAAAGAGCGGGTTTATATGATACTCTGGCTGCGTATGACGCTTGATACACAGGCACTCAGAAATTGTACACGTGGCATATATTAACTCAAATAAAACCGACTAGATTTTGCAACCCTCTGTCGCCAAGTGACAATCCAAAGACCAGGTTGGTTAAACAATCATGAACACTTGCTTGTTGGATTCATTTCTAACCGTCCACTAATCCGATAGTCAGATTATCAAATAAGCTTAATTTTTTGTTCATGTTACATCTACACTGGGGTTTCATAATTTGGACGGCTTAATTTAACTACTTTTATGCCACAAATGCAACTTTTAAGTTCCTGCGTATCATCCTTCACACTCTGCCGGAGTATCAAAGTTCGGAGCGGATTGCCTGTGACCCCGTGGGGCCCATAGAGATGTCAGTGACAAATCCACTTCGTCCATCTGTTTTCTAAGACCACGTTAGGACATTACTATAAAAATAATGCAGATCCAAAACTCACGTGGGCCATAACACACAAAAAAGTGGGTACTGACCACTGAACGGTGAAAAAAGTTTTGCATCAGGCTAATATTTTTTTTATTACAGTTTATCTGATTGTTAATAATTCTTTGAACGGTCTGAATGGCATATAAACATCATGGTCAGCTCCAAGAAGGTTTCAATGGTGGACGTTAGTGTTCCCACTGTTTTGTTGGTGTGGCCCACCTGAGTTTTTAATCTATCTGAATTTTTCTTTCCTGTCCTACTTTTGTCTTACAAAACATATGGACGGAGTGGATTTGTCACTGACATCACTATGGGCCCCATGCAGCTATGGTCACAGAGATGTCTCTGTGCCCGGGGTCACATGCAATCCGCTCCCAAGAGGTGCGCACACATGTCATTCTAGCTACATACATGCATGACCATAAAAGAACTATACACATGCATGCATACATACATTCAATTCACCCACAGACCTCGCTACTGAGCCATACACCTGCAATGCATTGTACCATCCAACCGTTCCAACATACAAGCATGCAAATACATGCATACATACATACATACAAGCACAGAGAGAGTATACTCTCAGCTGGAATGCAGGACTACATAGATACGCAGACACGAATTAGGGAATGCAGGAAAGTGGGGGTGGAGCCTACCGTCGCTGCCATCTCCGTTGGGGCTGCCGTACCATGTGGCGGTGGCGGGAAGCCAATGTGGGTCAGACAGGGCGGAGATGAAGATGGCGGAGCAGAGGATGAAGAGGAGGAGAGTGGAGCTGCGGTGGTGGTCCGGCATAATGTGGGTCAGATGGGTGGAGTGGAATCTCCACCGTTGGATTTTCGAGATTTGCGGAGAAGGAGAAGAAAGAGGGGCTGATGCTGCTGCCGACAGTGCTTTTCTCTCTCTCTCTCTCTCTCTCTCTGTGGAAACTCAAGGAGTTCTCTGTTCTTTCTTTTTTCTGTCCTTTTTCTGTGAGGGGGCAGCGTATAAATAAAGGAAGTGGGGCTGCTACTCACGTGCGTACGTGCCACAGTGGCACATATGTGTGAGATCATGGCGCTCGCCAGGTGGGACCCACCGGCCAAGGGCCAGCCCAAGAAGTCAGGGAAATCGGCTTGTCAGGTTGGAAAACAAGAAATGTATGGTTGAAAGTATTGACTATCTGTCAACATGTATGTAAGCTACAGGTGGGCTTGTTGGAGTCTCTTCAAACCTTGTGCACGTTTGGGTGCTCAGACCGGTCGGGCGACCGGTCTTACGTTTGTTGTCCAGATGCACGTGAAGACAGAGAAGGCAGTAGTTTATGTGTGTGCCCAGACCAGTCGATCGACCGATCGTCAATGGGCTCTGACCGGTCGGCTATGAGGCAACGTTGGATGTTTCTCCCTGGATGGTCTCTGTGCGAGGTGCGACCGGTCGGCTGTGCGCATGGGTTTCTTGCGCAGCTTGTAGTACTGCGCAAGGTATTTCTATTTCGGAAATTTTGCCTATTTAAGGAGGTGCAATCCCGTCTTAGATGGTGTCCTAAGGTGTCTAAGGTTTCCTATTCGTGTTAGGATGAGGGCGGAGAGTTGTGAGAGAGAGAGAGAGAGCTTGGGTTTTCTCTGTTTTCCTTGCTTGTGGGATGTCATCTTTGTAATCTTCTGTTTAATTCATAGTGGATCGCTTTGTTCCGTGGTTTTTTACCCGTTGGTTTTTCCACGTAAAATCGGAGTTTCTTGTGGTGAATGCTTGTGTGTGATTGATTGCATCTTGTTTACTTGTTTGATTTCACATTGCTTCACGCGTTCGGCGTTCCGCTTCCGCTGCCGGTTTTCCCAATAAGTGGTATCAAAGCTAAAGTCGGGGTGGAGTAGATTCGAATCTAAGACGAGAAGATGGGATCGAGCACAAGGTTTGAGGTAGAGAAGTTCTCCGTGAAAAATAACTTTGAGCTATGGAAGGTGAAGGTTGAATCGTTCCTGGTTCAACAAGGGCTTGATGATGCTCTTGGAAAGCGACCCGAGGCTATGAAAGACAATGAGTGGACGAGGCTCGACAAAAAGGTTAGAACCTCAATCATGTTAAACCTTACAGATGATGTTCTCTATCATGTCATGAAGGAGAAGACTGTGGCTGAAACAATGGCGAAGCTAGAGAAGGTTTATGCCAAGAAGTCTCTAGAGAATCGCATGTACGTATTGATGTAGTTGTTCACCTTGATGATGATTGAGGGGACTGAGGTGGAGGACCACCTGAGCACGTTCAATAGGCTGGTTTGCAAGTTGGTGGAGATCGATGAACCGATGAAGGATGAGCATCAAGCATGCATCCTGTTGAATTCTCTTCCAGATTCATATGAGTCGTTCAGGGACTTTATGTGCACAAGGAGGGAAACCATAAACGTCGAGACTATTATCTCAACCCTCTAGTTGAAGGTGATAAGAAAGAAAAACGTTGACGTGGCTTTTCGTTATTCCTCAGAGGCATTGGTTATGATGGGAAGAAGTTCTGAGCATGGAGGATATTCGAAATCGAGATCTAGGGCCAAGGGCAAAGGGAAGACTAAGGTGAAGTACTGGAATTGTGGCCAGGAGGGTCACATGAGAGGGGACTGTCAGAATCACATGATGAAGCAAGAGAGGTATGAAAATTCTTCTGGAGAAGGAGGTAATACCGTAGAGGACGGTGGCGATTTGTGTGAAGTTCTGACTGTTTCTAGCAAAGGATCTCACGATAGTAAGTGGATCCTTGATTCAGGAGCTTCATGTCACGTTTGTCCTGATCGAAGTTCATTCATGACATACAGGGAGTATGATGGAGAATCGGTGTTTGTGGGCGATGGAGTCGCTCATAAGGCTGTGGGTATTGGTACTATGCGCATCAGGATGTTCGACGGGGTCGAACGAGTCCTGGAAGATGTGAAGCACGTTCCCAAGATGAAGATGAATGTTATTTCTCTTGGTGCACTCGAGGCAAAAGGGCGCGTGTTTATCGGCCCGCGATCGTTGTTGTGAAGTGATGAAGGGGGCACTCGTGTGTATAAAGGCACGGAGGTGTGGCCATTGTAACACCCGTACCATAATTAGCCCTCCGTACACCTCGTTTCCAAACTCGACATACTCGGAATAGTCCAAACCGGCGAGTTTTGATCAGACACCCTATTTTAGTACTACAACGACCCGAGACTTGTACCACGGCGACCGCGCGGACGTCATGACTCCAACACCGCGCGGCATGCTCCGTTTCGATACTTAGTTTGAAAGATGCATACATGTGCGCAAATCAAGGCGGGCCACACTACATATATATGGTGTGGGCCCCACTTACACAAATCCCAAGGTTGTCCCATCAATCAATCAAACATCTCATCAATTAATCAAGTATCAATCAATCAAGTGTTCCATCAAGTACATCCCTCTCTCTCCTCACAAGTCAATTAAGCCCATACCTAAGCCATTCACTTTCATAAATGCCACATCCCCTTACTATCATCATTCCCTTTTCAAATACCATCCATGTCCCAAAGTCCCTACACAACAAAGGGTCATACGTAACCACCTCCATAAGAGAGAGAGAAAGAGAGAGAATTAAGAAAAGAAAGAGATCTGTGAGAATAGAGTGAGATTGGAGAGTCAAGAGTGTTTTGTGAGCTTAGGTGATGTTAGAACTAGAAAATGAACTACAGGAACATTTTCTTTGTTGGGTATTTGTATTGTTGCTCTGGGGTTCTGAGTAATGAAAACATTCATAGACAATCACAAGCATTCACAAAAGGTACACGAGAAGAGATATCGCAAAGCAAATTTTATTCCAGAGATCCTGAGATCTTGTACATTTCAGGCCGTGATATGGCACGAGCCCTTAATTACATCGAATGATCGATGACTCTTAATTGAAAGGCAGAAGACTAGTCAGCAGGGACCATGGTCTTAGAGTTTGTGGTCGTAGAGACCTGTATTTATTTTGTTATGGATTGAACCATCTTTGTATCAGTCAGATGTCTATGTCCCATGTTTGACCGGAGATCCGGACTGAGACTATCAGGGTTTATGACTGAGAAGAACAACTCTAGGCCCACGCTTGTCATGTATGGATAGGTGACCTCGGGAAGTCCAATCTACAGTTGTGTATACCTGGATAGGCCAACCGACGGATGCTGTTTTGAATGGGTAGGGCATCGACTTGTTGTGTTGTGGCGGTTCATAACAATTGCTTTGTAGCGGATTGAAACTTTTTGATATGGTTTATCGTGATAATCATAATTCCGTTTGTCTAGCTTTCGACCCTAATCGGATCATATCTTACAATAGATATAAGTAATGATATATTTACATAGTTCTGAATGCTGGCGGCTTCTTTTCGAGAAGTCATTTCATTCATTATGTTGAATCGGGTCACAATTCCTCTCATTTAGAGATCCCGGAACATTTGTTTGACCGTTCCATTGCGTCCGAAACAATCGAAATACTCAAAATAGGTTCAAACGGATCTTGAAAATACTTAAAATTGAGTCTGGTACACCCGTGAACATTTTCAATAATTGGCAAATTTTTCGGGTGCGTGGGACCTAATTTATGGGTGCGTGGGATGTCAACACACCCTTAAATTAGATGCCCAATTTTTGTTGAATTTACGGATGCGTGGGACAATTTTCTGGTTGTGTGAGAGTTCAATGCACCCTGAAATACTTGTCCGGCTTATGTTGAATTTTCAGGTGCGTGGGAGTCCAATGCACTCTGAAATTACTTGTCCGACTTATGTTGAATTTTCGGGTGCGTGGGACAATTTTCAAGTGCGTACCCAGACTTATGATTTTTTATAATCCAGACCTGCGGTGGTATTGGTCGGAGTGATCTTCCGGTGAATGATACCGGTGATCGAAAAGGGATTCCGGTGACCGAAAAAGTTTTCCGACGATCGGAAAGGGATTTCGACGAGGGTTTCCGACGACAAATCCCAAATACTCAGGGGATAATGGCTCTCTCTCTCTCTCTCTTAATCTGTACAAATGAACAGTGGAAGGTGGTATTTATACCCGAAAATACCGGACAACGACCAATGAGGGGCTGACATGTATGACGCATCCCATAAAGCCTTCGACGCACCCCAAAATAGGCACGTGGGAGCTCCGATGCACCCCAAAATGATGTTCTGAAATGTGCTGATTTTATGGGTGTGTCGAGCTATTTTTTTGGGGCGTTGGAAGTCCCATGCATCCAAAAAATACTATGCTAGTTCTTGGTGATTTGATGGGTGCATCGAGCTATTTTATGGACGCGTTGGACCATTTTTTGGATGCTTCAAGGTCCAATGCACCCTAAAATTGCAGTTCTGAATTTATTGAATTTATAGACGCGTCGAAGGTATTTTTCGGATGCGTCAAGCTATTTTTCGAATGTGTCAGAGGTGAAATACATCCTGAAATGTTTCTTGAATTTTTATAAATTCAAGGGTGCGTCAAGCTGAATAAATGGGTGCGCTTGACGTACTAGTGGTTTGTAAAATTAGATTTTGCAAAATGAAGGGTTTGCGGGGCCCACTTTTTGGCCAATCGTCATGCACTGCTCATTATAATTCATAAAAAAGGTGTCTGCTTGATTTTAAACGGTTTTGATCACGGTGATTCGTGGGGCCCACTGGACAAAAATGGCTAAGTACTGGATCTTTTGCAAACCTGGATATTTGGGTGCGTTGGATGGTATTTTGTGGGATTTCATTGAAGTATGTGCCTAGTTGATTTGTTTCGGAGGAACTGACTTTTGGGACCCCAACAAACGCCCCTCCGGTGCGTTGCGGTGGACGTCTGATAGTTGAACGTAACGCATCGGATTTTTGGGTCCACACTATAAATAGATAAGATAGCCTGATTTCCGTTCATTTCTCGTTTTTCATTGTGCATTCACTCTACCTTTGATGCACCCAGATATTCGCCAACGCACCCTTTTATTGTCGCCAACGCACCCAAAAAAGGTCGCGCACACCCTTTTATTTCGGATAATTGAATTTCGGGGTCCGTCGAGCATGACGCACCCAAATAAGGACTTGCGAAATTTTTTATTTTAAGGGTGCGTCAGGCTTGACGCACCCAAATATTAGAACTCAGTTGAATTTCAAAATTTTAAGGATGCGTCGAGTCTTGACGCACCCCTCGTCCTGACTTTAGAAGAAACCCTTTGATTTTAAGGGTGCATTGGTCTTGACGTACCCAAATATTGAGATTTTGGAAGTAGTTGGTTTTTAAGGGTGCATCGGGTTTAACGCACCCCTCGTCATAAGTTGGGAAATCCCTTCGATTTTAAGGGTGTGTCGTGCGTGACGCACCCAAATATTATACTTAGAAAAAATCAATGAATTTCGGGGTGCGTCGGGTGTGACACACCCATATATTGGACTTGGGCCAATTTTGATATTTTTAGGGTGCGTTTGGTCCGACGCACCCAACTATTCAGTTGTGTTATTTTTGGCATTTTGGGGTGCGTTGAGCCCGACGCACCCAAATATTCAACTTCACATCTTTTGCAAAATTTGGACCATTTCAGGGGTGCGTCAAGTCTTAACGCACCCAGTTTCCAGGACTTGGAATTTTCTTGTTTCTTGAGGACTCTTTCATGTGTAAATTTGGCCCAACACTGCCCATTATATCCACCTTTTGGCTAGCAAAGCTATTCCCGTGGTCACAGGGATTGTTATTTTGAAGGATATGGGGTCCCGTACTTCCGTCATAAGTTCTCATGTGCATTCGTTGTTATCCGGAAGCTGTGTCGGGTCTCATATTTTTTAAACTTTGGGCTATGCCTGGCCAAAAATGGTATCTCTGGAGGTTATAATGTTTAATTTAGATAGAGTTTAGATGTACCTGCGCATGCCTTCCTTGACTTTGGGTCTGATGTGAATGGTCTTTGTACGCTTTCTTTCTTTACTCCTTTTTATCGAATTGCCATGGTTCTCAGATCAGACTGTTAGTCTTGTTTTCCAGCAAACAATGGTCGTAACCCGTGCCTCCCTACGCGCGGCTCACGACTGCTTACAGCGGCTTTTTGGCTCCCTCAATCGTCCTGAGGCTTGGTCGTCTCTCGATGCTTAGCATGATGAGGTGTCTGAGGCTCTGTCCAGGCTTGGCTCAGACTCTTGCCCTATCCTGAAGGCTATCCGGAATATCTCTCTTATGGCCTCTGTTTCCGACGAGCATAAAGAAGCCATCCTTGATTTCATCGGCGATTCTTCTTTTCCAGAAGAGTTGGCGATCATCAAGGCGGAGGAGCCCCTTTGGCTATTTCTTTCTTTAATCTGGTGGGCAAATATCACTCTCTGAGGAGAGAAAATCGGGTGAATGAGAGACGTCTCGCCACTATCCTCCCATATGCGGAGGCGGAGGTTCAAGACCACCGCATCGAAATTTGGAGATCGGTGAGAGATGCTTGGAGGACTCGTCGGAGGCTTGCAGTTGAAATTCCTGCTGCGAGGCGCCAAGCCAAGTTAGAGTATCTGAGCTTCGATTTCGTTCAGCAGTGCATCTCCCACCGATGGATCTGATCTCTAAGGAAGCTCAGGTTCAGGCGAAGGTGGATGAGCTGAAGGCTCGGGTTCTTCCGCTGCTGTAGGAATGAGATATTCCTCTGACCATGGGGAGAGGGCCTCACAATTTTGTGTCATCTTATGACGAACATTAATTTTAAACTTTAAACAATTGAAATGACAATCCAAACATTTCGGAATTGTCTTTACAGTGATGAATGATGATTTTAGACAATTTTCTCTTTCCTCTATCCTTTCTTGTTCATATATGTGATGATGATGTCGTCGCATTATTTCCTTCCTTGCTGGTTTGGATGTATTTTACTGAGGTCTTGATTTATTTGTTCTGGCGTTTGCATCTTTCTTACCTGTTGCTTGTATTCTTTGGAACCTTGTGAACGTCGATTTCTTTTTGCGTGCATTTTCCTTTCGCTCTGAGGTATATCTAAGCTTTTCGTGTGCCATCGCAGATCGTAATGGCTAGTGATCCTTCTGGGGCCGGTCCCTCAGGTCCTCCACTGACCCCACCAAAGCGCAAGCGGGCGGCTTCGAAGAGCGTTAGTCGCCTGTCTGATCAGAACCCCTAGTGGTTCCTGCCTCCAGAAACCTTCAACTTCTACGAGCGCGCAGAAGAAGATCCTCTACGATAGGGTTGTGCCACCCCCTCCGGATAGGGGTACGCAAGAGCAATAAGAACTTGGTTTGCTCCCTTACGGGGTTTCCGAAGTGATGGGACAACGGGTTCCGAAGAGGGTGAGGCGAGTCCGTCAGCCCCTGCCTAATCCGCCAGGCGCGGTCGTCCAAAGAGGGCCGGCAAGGGTGCAAAGAAGGTATACCTAGAGAAGCAGACCAGGTCTAAGTTTGATAAAATGAAGATTGTTTGGTCGACTGTGAAACTAGTCACCTCCCCTCTCGACATACGGAACCCTTATACGCGAGGGTACATCAGGTCCACCAAAAGTTTTCAACGGCACCGCTCTCTTCCCAGCATTGAGCCTTCAAATGTATGTCCCGCGAATTCCTTTTTTAGCATGGAAACATGGACATCTACCCCCACGCCGTTCCTCAACTGTTCTTTGTCTGAGAATGGCAGACGTCAAGCCGTTTTGGACCCGAAGATTATGATATTTTAGAGCCGAATCAAGACCCCCATCGGCCCTTCCCTACGCACTACTTTGAGACCCTTTGGCAAAGGTTTCATCACTTGGGAGACACTGAAATCTGGCTATCGGGTGCATTCCGGACCCGGGGTCATCTGATCGCCCATCCTGGATATGAAGCGTGGGCAAACTGAATTCTAGAACGATGTAGAGAGGCCTTGAAAGCGGTAGGCCTCTTTAAGGCTATTGCAGCGACATCAAGTTATTTTTACAGCGAACCGTGGGTCTACAAGGGATTTCTGAACCAACTGGTGTTCTATCACCAATACCTTTCACTTACCCTATGGAGAGATGAGCATCTCACTATGCGACTTGAACCGTATTGCCGGTCTCCCGATTTGCGGGAGAATATATGACGAATGGGTTCCGAGCGATGAGGAACTGTCTCGGAAGAAGAAAGGAGTGAACGAGGGCTTCTTTTTTGGCTTGTTACGAGCTATTTGCGGAGCTTCCGCAATTCTGGGCTTTCAATGACAAACTTCCTTTTGAAGACTGGTTGGTTTATTCAGCACGTCATTACTTTGTTCCGTCTTTCTTTCTTCCATTAATGCCTTGTTTTCTTCATTTCAGTTTGGACTATGCGGCTTATGATGAAGATCCCGGGGAGAAGGTCTTTTTGGAGAATCAGATGAAGGAAAACTTCCCTCGCCCCAACAAGCTTTCCCCGACCTGTGAGCTGGCCAGCTTTTTGGCATATTGGTTGAGTTGTGTGGCCTTGCCGAGTTCTAAACAGGCTGACAGCGTGAGGGTATCTTGCTTTGCCATCGCAGGGGCCTTGGCTAATGGTCATCGATATGCAATAGCTCCTGCTATGTTGTGTTCTCTTTATCGGGCCTTTGGTCACGTTATCAGTAATAAGGATCGTGCTGCTTTTGGTATGAATTCTGCCTATTGCGGATGACATTTCCTGTTCGGGTGGCTTGGAGTATATTTCCCTTAGGTATATGGCATAGAATCCGGGGATTATATTCAGAGAGGAGTGGTCCCGTTATACTTTTTTCAAAAGCGGAAGATGGTTGGGCAGAACTTGAACACCGTCAAGGAGAGAATTGCTAGATACGACGACATCCATTTTTTCCATTTTTCGGGTACCAGGAGCAAAGATTCAATACTGTGTATGGATGATGACAGCATATACCATAATGAGCGCTCATTCCTGATATCCATCCGCCCATCCTCGCTTCCTTTACGTGAAGGATTAGAGTTCTGGAGAGAGCCATACTACTCGAATCATTTCGCTCATCAGTTTAGGTATGATCAAAGAGTACCTGAAACATTAAAGCCGGTGACTCGTGAGCAGTGAGCATATGGTATCGGGCCTATTCATTGGAAATGGATGTGGCAGCAGCTCCTGCTAACTGGGACCGGTTGCTCTTTTCCTATCCTTGAGACGAAGAGTGTCACTGATGCCTCTTTCGGGTGGATGAGATGGTAGGCTCATCAGTATACGTTGATCCGGAATGGTCATCATGTTACTGATCCCGTCTTTGTTACGCCTCCGATTGTTAGTCCGGCTCCTGCCAATGGACTGGGATACGTGGCGGAGCATCTTCATCAGCCCACTATACCGGGTACCCGGAGGCTAATGACTTCAATGAACGTGATAATTGATCATGATAAGCCCGAGCATACCCTGAAAGGTTGGATTGCTTACGGGGAAAGAAGCGTCATGCAAGAGGGGTCAGAGTTCCCGTCTCTCGAGCCTGTTGATGAGGCACATCAGGGAGGTGATGTTCCTAGGGATAACGATGATCAAAATGATGGGGATGGTGATGATAATGATGACAATGATGGCAGTGGTGATGGAGATGATGGTGAGGGTGGTGATGGTGGTGATGATGGAGGAGATGACGGTGATAATGGTGGGGATGACGGTGACAGAAATGCATCGATAGGTGGTCAGATAAGCCATGGGGGTTTGCTTAGACGCTCTGCTCCCGGGGACAGTGATGATGAGATGTCACCTGAGCGAACTGGTCCTCGGGTAAAGACTGTTCATCGTACTTCGGTAGTTGACGGGGGAAAGAATATTGCTGAAATGCGTAAGAGATATGATGAAGAGAGATTAGAGAAACAGCTTTCTGAGGTTGTTGGTGGCATCCCGACTGGTGATGCAAGTGCAGTCAGGAAGAGGGTGAGATGAGTCTTCAGGATAATTTGAGCGGAGATCGTCACACTGGGGAAGGCAATGATGATGAACCGATATATGACAAGCTCGTCCCTGAGGCGGATGTAGAAGATATTTTCATGGACTTGGATGACGAAGAGCCCACTGACACTGTTCTTATGTCCGATAATCCTATGGCTGAAGCTGCAGATGATCAAGGTCCCCTTCATGAAATGACCGTCACTGCTGCGGCGGAGGTTGCACTTCCCCCAACCCTTTCCCGTGTTGAAGATATTGGGGTCGGGGATGCTAATCTAGCTTCTCGAGGTGTCACAGCTTCTGTCACTGAATCAAGTGTACCTGAACTTACCTTGGAAGCACCTCCGACTGTCGGACCATTATAAGCTGAGCCTATTGTGAAAGTTGTTCCCATTGTTGGACCGTCATTAGCTGAACCTATCGGGGAAGCTTCCCATGGGGTTGAAGTTTCTGGTATAGGAACAAGTGCATCGGAATGTGCCACGAAAGCTCCTCCTACTGTTGTACCATCGTCAGTTGAGCCCATTGTGGAAGCCCCTCCTATTGTCATGCCAACATTCCTGAGGTCGTAGTGCTATCTTCTCCAGAACTGCCTGAGCCGTCGACCAAGGGGATCGCTGAACCTACCCCAGTATTGCCTACGCCCACTACCTCAACTAGCGTGCCTGTTGTTGACATTCCTAGAGCCACTAGTATATTACCTATCTTCATCATTTCGACTATCTTTTGCCTTACTAAGATCTTTTTATACTGATTTTATCGTTTCTTTTATCAGCAACCGTTCCTGTTCATGCTTTAGCCCCCGTCGCCTTGCCCAAGGCATTCATTTCTTCTCTTCGAGGACTGTCAAGGGTGAAGGCGGACCTTTTGAAGAGTCTTCTAACAAACATTGCTGCCTCGCTGAAGAATATGGATGAATGGTCTATTTGGATGAAGGGCTGCAAGCGATTGAATACAACGCTGCATGGCTCGGGATCGACATCTCCTTGATGATCAACCATGTGGTCCCTGTTTAGGGAAGGCATGACACAACTCAACGAGGCGAGACACTTTAGAGTTGATCCTTCTGTTGAGGAGAGACGCAGTCGTTTGCAGTCCCTCCTGCCAAAGCTTGAGTTGTGCGAGGCAGACATAACTGCGATGAGGCAGGATTAGCAAGCTGCTACCGTTGGGCATCAGGGAGCCATGGATCAATTGGCAGAGATAGACAATGAGATAGAGCGGCTGCAGGATGAACGCTCTGTTGTTCACCTCAATCTCTCAAAATTTGGCAATCAGAAGGCTCGTCTGCAATCATCTATCGAAAAGTGCGAGGCCGAACGTAACACTATACGAAATCAGGTCGCAGAATTTAGGGAGTTCCTTCAAAGCGTTCCTGATCCTGCACAGGTCTTAGCTGCGGCGGAGGCAACACAGAGGGCAACCCAGGAGTTTGCAATTCACTTGTTAGAACAATGTTTAAGGAATTTGAATGGTTAAGCTTTGTGATCATTTCATTCTATAATCCGTGGGGGCATGTTGTGACGGTAATGCTGTAATGATATATATACTATTCACGTGATTTTGCTTTGTGTTTTATCTACTTGCTACTGCTTTCGTTTGAGTTTAAATTCGGAAATAAAGCGGACTATTTTGAAAGGGATGTCCCCCTGTCAGGACTCAAACCTATATTTATGCGGAATGGGTGTGACCGAGCCCTGATCTTAAGGTTCATCTTTCCATTCCAATTCTTGACAACTTCAGATCGAGTTTTAACGACCTTCCTGGTGCCTGTGTAAACACACGGAGTAAATGATTAGTATCTGTAATTGTAATCATTGATCATCGTATGGTATCATTTCTTTTGATTATTTGTCTATTACACTTTTCCTTTAGCGGGGTTTTTTACAAATCACAATGGTATTCTATGTTAAGTATAATATCTTTTCAAAAATCGGCCGTTTACCAACGAGCTGATGCCTCGCCCTTGTAATCGATCACTCGATAAGCTTCATTGGAATATACTTCATCGACAATACACACTGGATCCCACTTCGGGTCGAATTTACTTTCGGACCTTGAGCTAGTGCCGGGCGTTTCATCATTAGCACCAGGTCGCCCCCTTTTGAACGACCTACGCGGAGTTGTTTATCGTATGAGGCTTGAGATTTGTTTCTGATACATTTCGAGCCTTTGCTAAGCGGCCAGTCTCTTTTCATCTAGATCATCTAGCTCGGTCATTCTGATCTCGGCATTGCGCTTGGTTGTCAGGGATTGTCGAAGTGAGACCCATAACGACTCAACCTGCATTTCCATCGAGACCACCGCCTCCGTATCGTACACTAACGAGTAGGGTGTAGCTCGAGTGGCTATGCGGTGTATGGTCCGGTACGCCCATAATGCTTCGGGCAGACGCTCTTGTCCCAATCTTTCTATTCTCTGCCACTGTCTTTTTCAGAATCTTCACGATAGTCTTATTGAATGCCTCCGCCAGTCCATTCGCAGGAGGGTAGTAAGGTGTCGAATAGCAGTGTTTGATCTTGAACTTCGTACACAACTTGTCGATTGTGGCATTCTTGAAGGGTGTCCCGTTGTCGGTGGTGATTTTCTCGGGAATACCATGTCGGTATAATATGGTATGACGGATGAAACCTTCGACGTGTTTGGCCTTCACGCTCCTAAGCGCCACTGCCTCGGTCCACTTGAAAAAGTAGTCCGTTGCAGCCAAGATGTATTGGTGCCCCTGGGAAGAGGGCGGGCTGATTGGTCCAATCACGTCCATGCCCCAGGCTGCAAAAGGCTAGGACATCACCGATTGATGCAACTCTTCCGGTGGCGAGTGTATAATATCTACATGGATTTGGCATTGATGGCATTTATTGACGTATTCTATTGCATCTTTGGTCATCGTAGGCCAATAATATCCCATGTGTCGAACACGGCGATGTAGATTCTTGCCTCCTTGGTGGGCACCGCACTCTCCTCCTTGAGCCTGCTTCAATGTAGCATATGCTTCATCCTAGTCCAAGCAGCGTAGCAACACTCCCTCATACGAGCGCTTATAAAGGATGTCATTCTGTATTATAAATGACCCGGCACACCTCCTTACCTGCGTACGCGTCTTAGGTTCTTCTGGTAAAAACCCATATTCAAGTAGTCGATGAATGGCCATTTCCAGTCATTTTCTTCTGTGACCTCGAAGCAATAGATAGGGTTCATGCTTGATTCACCGCCACGCAATACAGCTGTCGGGTTAGGATCCTTCTTTCTTCGATTGTTACCTGAAGTGGACTCCCTCCGGAGTTAGCCAAATCAGCCGCCAGACTGGCTAATGCGTCGACCTGTACGTTCTCCTGCCTTGGTATATGTGAAATGTTTGCTGTTACGGAACTGGTCGAACAGTGACTGCGCCTGATGGCAGAAAGATGACAATTCGGGTTTGCGGACCTCATATTCTGTCGTCAACTGTCCAATGACGAGCCTGGAGTCACCATAGATTTATATTACTTTAATTCGCATCTCTAAGGCAAGCTGCAGTCTAGTGATGAGGGCTTGATATTCTGCTTCATTGTTAGTGCAAGCTGGTACGATCGTAAATGAGTAAGGCAGCCAAATCTCCCTGCGGGCTGATGAATATAACCCCCTACTCCTGCCCCTGCTGACCTGGAGGCTCCATCAAAGTACATCTGCCAGGGTCGCGGTTCTTCAACCGTCATAACCTGATCATCCGGGAGATCACATTCCATTTCTTCGCTGCTTGGGACTGGATGCGCAGTGAAAAAATCTGCAACCGCCTGTCCTTTAACAGCTCGGGCTGAGACGTATGTGATGTTAAATTTAAAAAGGAGAAGGGTGTTAGAACTAGAAAATGAACTATAATGGCATTTTCTGAATGCGGTGTTTTGTTGCTCTGGGGTTCTGAGCAATAGAAACATTCATAGACAATCACAAGCATTCACAAAAGATACACACAAGAAGAGATATCGCAAGGCGAATTTTATTCCAAAGATCCTAAGATCTTGTACATTCCAGGCCGTGATCTGGCACGAGCCCTTAATTACATCGAATGATCGATGACCCTTGATTAAAAGGCAGATGACTAGTCAACAGGACTATGGTCTTAGAGTTTATGGTCGTAGAGACCTATATTTATTTTGCTATGTATTGAACCATCTTTGTATTAGTCAGATGTCTATGTCCCATGTTTTGGCCGGAGATCCGGACTGAGACTATCAGGGTTTATGACTGAGAAGGACGACTCTGGGCCCGCTCCTGTCAATGTATGAACAGGTGACCTCGGGAAGTCCATTCTACAGTTATGTGTAGTTGCGTAGCCTAGCCGACGGATACCGTTTGAATGGGTAGGGCATCGACTGTTGTGTTGTGGCAGTCCATAACAATTGGTTTGTAGAGAATTGAAACTCTTTGGCGTGGTTTATCGTGATAACCATAGTCCCATTTGTCTAGATTTCGACCCAAATCAGATCACATCTTTACAGTAGAGACAAATGAGGACATATTTGCATGGTTTTGGATGCTGACGTCTCCCTTTCGAGAAGTCATTTCATTCAATGCGTCGAATCGGGTTGAACCTCGAAGATGCGTAATTTTGCTCGTGTAGAGATCCCGGAACATTCATTTGACCGTTCCATCGAGTCCGGAACGCTCGAAATACCCAAAATAGGCTCAAGCAGAACTTGACAACACTTAAAATTGAGTCCGGTATAGCCGTGGACATGTTCTGCAATTGGCTGATTTTTCGGGTGCGTGGGACTTAATTTATGGGTGCGTGGGCTCCAACGCACCTTTAAATTAAACGGTCGATTTTTGTGATTTTACGGATGCGTGGGACAATTTTCGGGTGCGTTGGAGTCCAATGCATCCTGAAATACAAGTTCGATTTGTGTTAAATTTTCGGGTGCGTCGAGCATTTTCGGGTGCGTGGGAGTCCAATGCACCTTGAAAATACAAGTCCGAATTACGTTGAATTTTCGGGTGCGTCGAACTATTTTCAGGTGCGTGGCCACACTTATGATTTTTATAATCCGAACCTGCGGTGGCATTGGTCGAAGTAATCTTTCGGTGATGATCGGAAAGGGATTCCGGTGACCGGGAAAGTTTTCTGGCGGTCGAAAAAAGGATTCCGGCAAGGGTTTCCGACGATAAATCCCAAATACTCAGGAATAATGGCTCTCTCTCTCTCTTAATCTGTACAAATGAATAGTGGGAGGGGTATTTATACCCAAAAATACCGAGCAACGACCAATGAGGGGCTGCCTCATATGACGCACCCCCAAAAGCCTTCGACGCATCCTTAAATAGGCGCATGGGAGCTCCGACGCACCCCAAAATGATATTCTGAAATGTGTTGATTTTCTGGTGTGTCGAGCTATTTTTTGGGTGCGTGGTGTCCAATGCATCCAAAAGTGCTATGCTGGTTCCTGGTGTTTTGATGGGTGCGTCGAGCTATTTTATGGATGCACTGGACGATTTTTTAGATGCGTCAAGGCCCAATGCACCCTAAAATTGCAGTTCCGTATTTTTGAAGTATGGACGCGTCGAAGGTATTTTTTTCGGATGTGTCAAGCTATTTTTTGGATGCGTCAGAGCTGAAATACATCCGAAAATACTTTTTAAATTCTCATGAATTTAAGGGTGCGTTGGGTTGAATAAATGGGTGCACTTGACGTACTCGTGTCTTGCAAAATTGGGTTTTGCGAAACGAAAGGCTGCGGGGCCCGCTTTTTTACGAATCGTCATACACTGCTTATCATAATTCGTAAAGAAGGTGTCTGCTTAATTCTGGAGGGTTTTGATCATAGTGACTCGTGGGGCCCATCGGTGAAAATGGCTAAGTACTGGATCTTTTGCAAACCTGGCTATTTGGGTGCGTTCGGATGGTATTTTGGGGGATTTCTTCAAAGCACGCGGCCAGTTGGCTTTTGGGACCCCAACAAAGGGCCCACTTTGCTAAGCATCCGGACAGCATAGGCCGGTTCATAAGGAACTTGATCGGGTCCGCCTTGGATATCAATGTTATTTGGTGCGAGAGGCAGTAATGCCTAAGTTTCTTTCTAGCCAAATGAGAGCGAGAAATATCTTCTCAATTGACTAAATAGTTGAATTCGGCCCCCCACCAACGTGCGGCTTTAAATAATATAGCGCATTCTCCTTCTCTGTCTTCATTCTTCTGTGCCAGGAGTGCCCCTAGTGAGTTATCACCTACTGCGATGTATAGAATCAGCGGCTTTCCCCTGATTGGGGCGGCAAGGACTGGCGAATTCCCGAGCATCTCCTTTAGTGAATCGAAAGCTTTCTGACAAGTGACATCCCATTCAAACTTAACATCTTTCTTGTTGAGGCGGGAGAACAGCTAATAACAACCAGCCAGGTTCGAAATGAATCTTCTTAGATATGCTACGCGGTCTTGAAAACTCTTCAACTGCTTCAGGTTCTTCGAAGGTGGCATTTCTATGATGGCCTTGATCTTCACGGGATCGATTTCTATGCCCCTGTGTCTGACAACGAAGCCTAAAAATTTGCCAGATGCAACCCCGAACGCGCATTTTAGCGGATTCATACAGAGACTCTTCTTGCACAATCGCTGGAATACTTGTCTCAGATGTTCCCTGTGTTGTTCATGATCGGCTGACCTTACAACTAAATCATCTACATAGCATTAAACGTGCTTGTGCATCATATCCTGAAAAATAATGTGCATTGCGCGCTGATACGTTACTCCTGCGTTCTTCAACCCGAAGGGCATTACGCGGGTAACAGTAGATGCCGAGAGTTGTGCGGAAGGCCGTAGCTTCTTCATCTTCTGGAGCCATGCGAATTTGATTGTATCCGAATACCCGTCCATGAAGGACATTACTGCATATCCTGTTGTGCTGTCAATCAATAATTCTGGGATCGACAGAGGAAAATCGTCTTTAAGGCAAGCTTCATTAAGATTTTGGAAGTCAACGCAAATTCGGATCTGTCCACTCTTCTTCTTGACCGGCACGATGTTTGAAATCCATCGAGGGTACTTCACCTCCTGAACGAATCCGGCCTAAATTAGTTTCTGATCTCTTCTTCAATCTTGGGTATAATGTCAGGATGAAATTGTCGTTGAGGTACTTCACTGGCTTCTTTTCCTTCATGATGCTTAGCTTGTGCATGGTGATTGTCAGACTGAGCCCGGACATTTCTAAATTATGTCCAGGCGAAGATATCCTTATTCTCCTTCAACAACTGTATGTATCTCCGCCTTTCATTTTTCAGAACATTTCTGCTCAAATATGTGTTCCTGAGTTCTTCGAGGGTGCCCAAATTTACCTCTTCGAGTTCATGTTGGCAGCCAACAGGTGTAGAAGATCAATGTGGCCACGCTGTGAACCGACCTATTACAACTATTCTAGAACGTTGACCTAAAGAAGATGGTCCGGTTCCCAGTGGTATAAGTACGAACGTAACCGAGGATTGGAAGAGCAAAGACATATGAATGAATATAAAAGTTTACCTCGATCATTAGAGAAGAAACACAGACTTGGAACTGGCTTCTTAGGGTATAAGGAGTATTAGAAAACCAACCGAGACGATATAGAGAAGAGAAGATAGCCAGCTCCAACCCGTCTAAGGGAAGGGAGAAGAGAGAGGAGATTACCATAACCGACTGAACCGGGACTCACTTTGAATATAGAAAGACCCACTATAGAGAATTGCGTGCTACTTAACCGAACTTCGAAATCCCTTACCGAACTGAGAGATAGAACCCATGGCCGTATAACATCGACCTGAACTCGTGTGAGTACACAACTAGACTCTAGCCAAAATTGTGTATGACGGGACCGACTGCATCTACAATACCATGGGTGTATCTTGAAGAAGCATTAGCCGACTCCAACTAAAAGGTTGACTACAGCCCCAGAAGGGACTCACTACCCCAAACGAGAAAACGTGTTTGAAGAATTGAGCTCCAAAACGGGGAACGGGAAAGAAGTAATACAGCCCGAAAAACGACGAAAGCGGCGATAGTCTGTCCAACATTATAAAACGTAGCCGGTGTTTACTGAGTCGATAACATATACCGAAGCTTAGACGATAATGGGACATAACCTGGGGCAGAGACAACATAAACTTCGTAACTACTATGCAGCTTCCCTAATACGTTAAGACTACCTCGGTCCCGGAAAGATTTTCCTCCAACATACAACAGTGACGTAGCTAGTGGACTGTACAATGAAAGCAACAGTCAAGAAGCTAGAGGTTGTAGTGACACTAACTAGGCTCACATGCGACTGGCAGAACTAACTTTGGAACTTAGTAGTACTCTGAACCTGCAACGGCTAACGGATATTGGGTCAAAGACATTACAGAAGTTACTGTATTATAAATGCCGTTTGGGTAGTAGATTGAACGTGGAAAATTGGAGACACAGAGATTAAAAGAACACTGGTAGTTGCCCGCTAACAGCAGATAATTAAGCTAGCACGCCAGAAGAAAACTATTTCACTAACAACTTCCTACCAACTGTACGTACTGAACACTGTGACCGTATATTGGGAGGGTTTTAAACAGACATAATAAGTAAAGAAGAAGATAGAGATAGTAGTACTGGAGGGACTGAAGTGACAGTTCATTCCGTAACTAATTGTAAAGAGACATATGAAAGCTTTCTGTATTTCGTAGTATATATGAATCTACTCGCCCTTGGAAGGCATCCACACTGTGTTGCAGTATGCGGTGACCAGAACCCGAACCGACTGATCAGCATCGAAGTGGCTGGAAGAGAAAGTTGAAAACGTACGCTCCAGAGAGAACGCCGAACAATCCCTATAGCAGAAGAACGTAGCTCAACAGACCAGAACCTGCCCATGCCAATCCGTAAACGAAAGGACTAGCATTCTACTGGCTCAATTGGAGAGGGAGTCGACGAACACCCCAACGGAGCCTGCCACGAACAAGCTGCTTGCTGTGGTAAGGCGTTATACAGTACGAGCAGCGCCCAACATTTCGTTTGGTAATTTCGATCCTTCTAATTTAAATCGGACTTTCAGAGATAACCGTGCTAGGTGTACAAGTAGAGGAACATGCCCAGTAGCACGTTGCTGCGGAAACTACAGGAGCAGCGACTCAAGGCTTAGAAACCCTCATCGGGACACTAAATGGCGCCGCCAACACGAACTGTCTTATACTCTAACAGGATATATCGTTAACGGCACCAATTCATAACGGAACCCGAATTTCGTCCCCGTTGTGTGAATGCTAGTCCAACTCTCAACGGACGTCTGGAACGTACCTATTGACTAAGCGGACAACCTCTCGAAGCTAGAAGAGGCGTTCTATAAATTTGGGAACTCGTTGCAGTCTCCCCAACAGCAGTGCTGACAACGATCTGCGGTAGAAGGGTTCCCAAAACGAATGAGACTATAGTTGAACCATGTTCACATCTGCACCACTCTAGCTAGTGGCAGAGAGAGTGACTATGGATGAAGCTTAGGTGCCTCGGAAGTCCTTAGGAGTTGGCTTGAAGAAGCTTAGGTACTTCCTTTTAAAATTAAGTGCTCGTTTATCTCCATTTTCGGTTTGAAACTAAATTATTATTACTTTCCACTAGAGAATTGTTGCTCAAATTTGAATAAATTTCTTTTTTTTTGGGATTTTTGGATTTTTTGCATTATTTTATTTAGGATTTACTTTTGTCTTTGTTTTCTGACTTTTGTTGTTAAAAGTGTGTTTAAACGAACTAAGCTACTAGCAAGTGTTCCCGGCCCGCTAGCTAGTGATTACTCGACGTTAACTAGCGTATTAAGTCAGCCGATGATCCGCGAAACAATACCTAACGAACCCGGAACGCTAACTAGTTGTTTCGAACAACTAATCGGTAAAAAGATCTTAAACTCGTCGAAGAAAATTAGGAAAGAAACCGAGAAAAAGTAGGAGCTAATCTCACGGAGGAGCGATGTACGATTCTGAGATACGATGTGTCTAGCGTATTCTACCTGTGAGTAAAAATAAAACTAAAAGTTATGTCTAGATGAAGTATAAAATTTTATTTTTACTAACAGGCAGAATATGCACTTATCAATTCTTTAAAAAATACATTAATTATTTAGACAAATCGAATTGCTAAGTGCATATTTAACTAATTTTCCGTACCAAAGAAACCAACAGAACCTACGACTCCAATCCATGTTCCTTGATGATCAATTACCAATCAACACAAGGTACTTAGAAACATAATGCAATCAGGTACTATCGAATTCTCTTTAATAATAATAATAATAATAATATAACTCAATATATAGAGTTGGATCAATGTATCAATTACTTTCATTACAAAAACTCAAGAACTAAAAATCAAATAAACCTCCACCAGTCTCAACTCAGAAGGAACTCAAGGAGAGAGAGAGAGAGAGAGAGAGAGAGAGAGAGAGGAGAGGGAGAGAATGGAAGAATATATTTATCGTATGTGTACGTTTGTAAGGTGATCAATTGCTACTCACCACAAAGTATTTAGAGACATAATACAATCAGGTGTACTACCGAATTCTTCAAAATCTTGTTTATACGTTCATAAAAATACAGCAGTAGAGTACACTCCACTAACTACTACTCACCTTTACCTTCTAGAGTAACATTGATCTCGTATAATAATATAACTCAATATATAGAGTTGGATCAATATATCAATTACTTTCATTACTAAAATTCAAATTTATAAATTCAAATATACCTCTACCAGTCCCAACTCAGAAGGAACTCAAGGAGAGAGAGAGAGAGAGAGAGAGAGAGAGAGAGAAAGTTTGCAAGGTGATCAATTGCCACTCACCACAAAGTACTTAGAGACATAATACAATCAGGTGTACTACCGAATTCTTCGAAATCTTGTTTATACGTTGATAAAAATACGGCAGTAGAGTACACTCCACTAACTACTACTCACCTTTACCTTCTAGAGTAACATTGATCTCATATCTCTCTAATAATAATAATCATAACGATTAGAGTTGGATCAACGTATCAATTGATTTCATTATAAAAAATCAAACTCAAAGACCAAATAAACCTCTACCAGTCCCAACACAGTAGGGACTCTAAAAAAAAAAAAAATTAATAACCAATAACTAAAAAAATCTTTGTTTATGTACTAATAAAAACACACCAGTGGCTACTACTCATCTCTACCTTCTAGATAATACTACCTACCAGTTAAATATACTAATAATAATAATAAATAATAATAATAATAATAAAATAACTCTATAGAGTTGGATCAGTTTATCAATTGATTTCATTGTAAAAATTCAAACTCGAAGACAAAATAAACATCTACCAGTTCCAACCCAGAAGGGAAGAGAGAGAGAGAGAGAGAGAGAGAGAGAGAGAGAGGGAGACACACACACACACGCGCGCGCGCGTTTGCAAGGGAGTATGGCGTAAAAGGTAGGAGAAGACTATAGATATAAGATTGAGAGAGAAGAGTAGAAGAGGAGGAGGAGGAGGAGAGTGAGAGAGACAAGAGAGTCGGTAGAGGTAGAGGAGAGGAGAGTAGACGAGGAGGAGGAGGAGAAGAAGGAGTGAAAGCCAAGAGAGTCGGTAGAGGTAGAGGAGAGGAGAGGAGAGGAGGAGGATGGGGGGGGGGGGGGGGGGGGGGGCAAAAGAGTCGGTAGAGAGGAGAGTAGAAGAGGAGAGAGAGAGAGAGAGAGAGAGAGAGAGAGAGAAGAGAGAGAGACATGGGAAGTAGAGAGGGTGAAGGTAGGATGAGTAAGGGGTAGAGAGAGTAAGAGAAGAATAGTAAGGTTGTTTTTCTTACTTACCATACGACTCGGTCTTGTGATGGGCGTTGACACTATGCAGCTAGTTGTTGAACTTACTTCCAACTAACGTATACGTTCTACATGTATTTTTACTGTAAACTCACAGGTAGAACAAAGAAAAGTATACTCTTATTTCGTAAGTTCCTGTACGTTGGAGCTGCTCTTCGTAGTTCCGGCCCCGTTCTCTAGGTTCTGGTTCTCCATGAACGATAAAAAAAAAAAAAACCGTTAGAATTGAGAGAAACTACACTCAGGAAAGTAGACAGAGGCGCAAACTTAAAGTCCATATCCTTCTCTGTAATTACAGACCGGCACCCTTACCTCCTTTCCCCGACCCGTTTCCGCCCCACTACCGACCATTCCAACCTTTGCTCCGACTCTCACTACTTCTAGAAGGACCTCTTCTTACACTTAGCTCTAGCCATCAATGACGTCGTGTGCATGGAGTTTGTGAGGAGGAAGACAGTGTATGACTCAAGAGGCAGGGTGATGAATTTGCATGGTTTTTTAATGTTAGGAGGGATAGATTTTGCATGGTTTTGGACCATTGGTGGTGTTTGGGTGGATTTATTTTAGGGGTTTTTATTTTTCTTTCCATCAAATGTCACTGGTCATTGGGCCCAAGTGCTTAATGTTGCAATGATCAAACCGTCCATGCTAAGACTCAATGTTAAACCGACCACATAAGATGGACAATCATTTTTATTTTGATTTTCAATACAGATCTACTTCATATTTTAATAATAAAAACGATTGTCCGTCTTATACGTGAATAGTTAAGAAATTTTTAATGTAACAATTAATAAATTTGTTTAGCTTAACGATTCACATATAAAAATTGATTTAAAAGGCATGGTTTCTTTGGTTGTCTTTGATTCTGAGGTTAGGTACAAGGAAACTACTAGTTAGGGTGAGTTGTGTTCCTGAATATTGTATTACGTTAGTCCATGATAGCTTAAGAGGAATTATATTATTATTATTATTATTATTATTATTATTGTATTGAGTTATATATCTCAACCTAGTTACATAGTTAATGAAAGTAATGTTTTTGAGTTTTTAGTTTTTAGTTTATTTGGAAGATGGTTAGGTTGAGTCTTTCATTGAGTCCTCTCTCTCTCTCTCATACCTTCTTATTATAAATAGCATATACATGCAAACGTTCCACTAGTTAACGATGAGTGGTGTTGTTCATGAATCTCTTTATTATGTTAGTCCACATGATGGCTTAAGAAGCTTTAGAACAAATATGCAAGTATTTTTATGTCGTCATCTCATGTGAGGTGATTGATGATGAGTGGAAATGGAATATCTCATTGTAACTAGAGCATAAAGAGCTTATTATTATTAGTATTGTTAATCTCAACCTAGTTGCATAGTTAACTAAAGTAATATTTTTTAGTTTAAGTTTTTGGTTTATTTGGAGATGCTCAAGGTTGTGTCATCACTGAGTTTCTTTTATTATTATTATTATTGGTTATTGATTTTTTTAGAAACAAATATATGATTATTTTTGTGTGGTCACCGATGATGAGTAGAGATGGAAGATATATTTTGATTAGAGGGTCGATTTATTATGATTATTATTATGATTATTATTTTTATTGAGATATCTCAACCTAGTCAAATAGTTAGCTAAAGTAACGTTTTGAGTTTGAGCTTCTGGTTTTATTTGTAAATAGTCAGGGTTGAGTCTTCCCTTCTCCTTCTGTGTGTGTGTGTGTGGTGTGTGTGTGTGTGTGTGTGTGTGATTGTGTTGTGGTGCAACATTCCTCATCCCACATTTTTCATCCTCTTTGATCTCTCTATCTAACTCTCTCTTCTCATTTCTCTGCTCTCCCTCTCTCTCTCTCTATTCTTCTCAGCCCATCTCCATTCCTTCTCTCTCATCTCCTCCTCTCCTCCTTCTCATTCTGTTCTTCAGCCATCTCCATCTCCTCTTCCTCTTCTCCTCCCCCCCCCCCCCCCCCCCCCCCCCCTTTGTTTTCTCAGCCATCTCCATCTCCCTCCTCTCATCTTCTATTCTTGTCTCTCTGCCATCTGCTTTTTTTTCTCAGGACATCTCTCCTCCTCCTCCTCCCTTCCTCTCTCCTCCTCTCTCTCCTCTCTCTCTCTCTCTCTGTACCCTTCATCTCTCCCACTTCCTCTCTCATTCCTCCATCTCTCTCATTCTCTTCTTATCATGGCCAACAAAAAGAATGAATGGTATGCTGAGCTAGTACACTGCCCGCACTGTGATACGTGGATCAACAACTTGAATAAAGGACGATTGCATATGCAAGATGTACATCAAAAAATGACATTTGAGTGTCCATCTTGTTTCTTTTCATATGAGAATAAAGCATCCAAGGACATGCACCTCGACGAGAAGCATCAAGGCCGGGGCAAGAGATCCAAGACCAAGAGGTACTTGCTATTTTTTTTTTTTTTTGGCAATCTTAACTCTCTTTGATGTGAGTTTTTCATCTGTCTCCGCGTTTGAATTTCAGATATAGGAAGAGACATTAATGTCTGGCCATGGGAATGGAGGAAAGGGGCTGGGCAAAGGCGAGGTGATGGTTGGTAAGGTGGGAAACGAGGCCGAGAGTGATGAAGATCTTCTTGGAGAAGAACGTGATTCGAGATGCCGTCATGATGTCGTGTGCATGTAGTCTGTGAGGAGGAAAACAGTGTATGCACTCAAGAAGTGGGGTGGGACTTTGCATGGTTTTTAACATTAGGATGGAGATTTTGCATGTTTTTGGACCTTTGGTGGTGTTTGGGTGGATTTATTTTAGGATTTTTATTTTTCTTTCCATCAAATGTCATTGGTCATTGGGCCAACATGCTTAATGTTGCAATCATCGAATCGTCCATGCTAAGACTCTATGCTACACAGACCACATAAGATGGACAATCATTTTTATTTTGATTTTCAATACAGATCTACTTCATATTTTAAGAATAAAAATGATTGTCCGCCTTATACGTGAATAGTTAAGAAGTTTTTAATGTAATAATTAATAAATCTGTTTAGCTTAACGATTCACGTATAAATTGATTAAAAGGCATGATTTCTTTTGTTGTCTTTGGATGCTGAGGTTAGGTACAAGGAACTACTAGTTAAGGGTGAGTTGTGTTTCATGAATCTTTGTATTACGTTAGTCCATGAAAACTTAAGAGGAATTATTATTATTATTGTTATAATTATTATTATTATATTGAGTTATATATCTCAACCTAGTTATATAGTTAATGAAAGTAATGTTTTTGAGTTTTTAGTTTTTAGTTTATTTGGAGATGGTCAGGGTTGAGTCTTCATTGAGTTCCTCTCTCTCTCTCTCTCTCTCTCTCTCTCTCTCTCTCTCTCTCATACCTTCTTATATAAATAGCATACACATGTAAACGTTCCACTAGTTAACGGTGTGTGGTGTTTCATGAATCTCTGTATTATATTAGTCCACATGATGGCTTAAGAAGCTTTAGAACAAATATGCAAGTATTTTTATACCGTCATCTCATGTGAGGTGATTGATGATGAGTAGAAATGGAAGATCACATTGTAACTAGAGCATAGAGAGCTTATTATTATTAGTATTGCTAATCTCAACCTAGTTGCATTGTTAACTAAAGTAATGTTTCTTAGTTTGAGTTTTTGGTTTATTTGGAGATGGTCAAGGTTGTGTCATTCCTGAGTTTTTATTTTTTATTTTTATTGGTTATTGATTTTTTTAGAAACAAATATATGATTATTTTTGTGTGGTCACCAATGATGAGTAGAGATGGAAGATCTATTATGATAGAGGGTCGATTTATTATGATTATTATTATTATTTTTTATTGAGATATCTCAACCTAATCAAATAGTTAACTATAGTAACGTTTTTGAGTTTGAGCTTCTGGTTTTATTTGTAGATGGTCAAGGTTGAGTCTTCCCTTCTCTCTCTGTGTGTGTGTGTGTGTGTGTGTGTGTGTGTGTGTGTGTGTGTGTGTGTGTGTGTGTGTGTATGTGTGTGTGCAAACGTTCCCTCATACCACATTTTCCATCCTCTCTCTCTCTTTCTCTCTCTCTCTCTCTCTCTCGCTCTCTCTTTCTCTCTCTCTCTCTCCTATCTTCTTATAAAAATATATACATCATGCACATGCAAATGTTACCCACATCTGCCATATGGCAGACTAATGCGAAAACTGATCATCACCTACATTATGCTCATGCCAAGGCCAGGCTTAGGCCTAGCCTGGCTCAGCCCGGCCCAAAGTTGGCCCACTGTCACCTCAAAAGGCTGGGTGTCAGCTTGCATCCAACTCAAAACTTTAACAAGAAGGATATCCAATCCCGTTGGGCACTTGCGGATATATGGATACCTATAGACAGCCATAGTAACTATCCAGACATTGCAATGAGGGAAGTGGATTGCGTCCTGTCCGACGGAATTGGTCCGGGCAGGGACTCTATAGAGCCCACCATGATGCATGGGTTTTATCCGCACCGGTCATTTAATTTTTAGATGAATTTAAGATATGGGCCCAAAAAAATGAAGATCCAAGGTTCAAGTAGACCACACAGTGGGAATTGAACGCCCAACATTAAAAACTTCCTAGAGGTCAAAGAAGTTTTGGATCAAATTGAAATTTGTGTTTTCTCTTCATTAAGGTCTATGGGGAAAGCAGATTAGGTGATACCCAGCCTCACCAAGATAGTACAGCCATTACCATGGGGTTACCGTGGGGCATATCCACGCTAGCTGTCCATCCGTTTTTCCATATCATTTTAGGGCATTATCTAAAACCTTTATGTATGTATTATGTATATCCATGCTAGCTGTCCATCCATTTTTCCATATCATTTTAGGGCATTATCTAAAAAATGAAGCAGATCCAATTATCAAGTGGATCATACCATAAGAAACAGTAGGTGATTGTCCATCCTACCATTAGAAATTTCTTAGGGCATACTTTAATGTTTCCACAATGTTTATTTACCATCCACATCTGTTTATAATGTCACATAAGTAATATGGATGAAGGGAGAAAACAAATATCAGCTTCATCCAACACTTCTGCGACAACACCCAACACTACTGCGAGAACACTGTTTCCCATGGTATGGTCTACCTGATAATTGGATCTTTTTCATTTTTATGATAATGTCATAAAATAATATGAAAAAATGGATGGACGACATGGACAGTTAATACATGCATCGGGCCCCACCTTAACCTCAGAGTAAGGGTTGTACTATCACAGGTGAGACTGGGGTCTCACCTAATCCTCTCTCGTTTATGTGACCTTATGAACAAGTTGAATGTCAAATAAACTGTTGGAGAGCCTTCGAACATGTGCACGGTTCCCAGATGCACGTGAAGGCTGGACAGGATTTGTGTGCCCAGACCAATTGGCCGACCGGTCTGCAGAGAGCTCCGACCGGTCGGGCGACCTGTCGGCTACGAGGCAGCATGTGAATGTTTCTCCCTGGACTATTACTGTACAATGTGCGACCGGTCGACTGTGCGCGCAGGTTTCTTGCGCAGCTCGCAGTACTGCGCAAGGTGTTTCTAATTTCGAATTTTTGCTTATTTAAGGAGTTATAATCTGACTTAGATTTGTATCCTAAGGTGTCTAAGGTTTCCTAATCGTGTTAGGAAGAGGGGAGAGAGTTGTGAGAGAGAGAGAGAGAGAGAGAGAGAGAGAGCTTGGGTTTTCTCTGTTTTCCTTGCTTGTGAGCTGTCATCTTTGTAATCTTCTGTTTAATTCATAGTGGATCGCTTTGTGCCTTGGTTTTTTACCCGTTGGGGACTTTTTCCACGTAAAATCGAATTCTCTTGTGGTGAATGCTTGTGTGTGGGTTGATTGTATAGTGTTTCTCGTTTGATCTCGCATTGCTTCACGCGTTTGGCGTTCCGCTTCTACTACTGGTTTTCCCAACAAATGGTATCAGAGCTAAATTTGGGGTGGAGTAGATTCGAATCTGAGATGAGAAGATGGGATCGGGCGCAAGGTTCGAGGTAGAGAAGTTCTCCGGAAAAAATAACTTTGAGCTATGGAAGGTGAAGGTTGAATCCTTCCTGGTTCAGCAAGGGCTTGATGAAGCTCTTGGAAAGTGACCCGAGGCTATGAAAGATGATGAGTGGACGAGGCTCGACAAGAAGGCTAGAAACTCAATCCTGTTAAACCTTACGGATGATGTTCTCTATAATGTCATGAAGGAAAAGACTGCGGCTAAAACAATGGCGAAGCTAGAGAAGGTTTATGCCAAGAAGTCTCTAGAGAATTGCATGTACATGTTGATGCAGTTGTTCACTTTGAGGATGGCTGAGGGAACGGAGGTGGAGGACTACCTGAGCACATGCAATAGGCTGGTTTGCAAGTTGGTGGAGATCGATGAACCAATGAAGGATGAATATCAAGCATGCATCCTATTGAATTCTCTTTCAAATTCATGTGAGTCGTTTAGGGAAGGCTAAGGTAAAGTGCTGGAATTGTGGTCAGGAAGGCCACATGAGAGGGGATTGTCAGAATCCTAGGATGAAGCAAGAGAGGTATGAAAATTCTTCTGGAGAGGGAGCCAATACAGTAAAGGACGGTGGCGATCTGTGTGAAGTTCTGACTGTTTATGGTAAGGGATCTCACGGTAGTGAGTGGATCCTTGATTCAAGGGCTTCATGTCATGTTTGTGTCCTGACCGGAGTTCATTCACAACATACAGGGAGTATGGTGGAGAATCGGTGTTTGTGGGCGATGGAGTCGCTCATAAGGTTGTGGGTATTGGGATTGTGCGCATTAGGATGTTTGATAGGGTTGAACGAGTCTTGAAAGATATAAAGCACGTTCCCAAGATGAAGATGAATGTGATTTCTCTTGGTGCACTCGAGGCGAAAAGGTGCGTGTTTATCGGCCGCGATCATTGTTGTGAAGTGATGAAGGGGGCACTCATGTGTATGAAGGCATGGAGGTGTGGCCATCTTTATATATTGATCGGGAGCACAATTCACGGTGGAGCTGCGGGAAAGGTAGTGAGATCCACGGTTGCTTGTATGTAGCAAGTGTCTAAGGGCCACATGAGAAGAGCAGTAAAGGGCGTGAATTTACAAGGTTAAGGTCGATGGTGGCACAAGAAGCGGTGGATCTATGATTGAAGATAAGATGACGTTGCGAGGATGTGTTGATTCGATGTTCGAAGCCTCGGTGGAGATTGTTGGAGAGCCTTCGAACATGTGCACGGTTCCCATATGCACGTGAAGGCTGGACAGGATTTGTGTGCCCAGACCGGTCGGCCGAATGGTCTGCAGAGAGCTCCGACCGGTCGGCTACGAGGTAGCATGTGAATGTTTCTCCCTGGACTGTTACTGTGCAATGTGCGACCGGTCGGCTGTGCGCGCAGGTTTCTTGAGCAGCTTGCAGTACTGCGCAAGGTGTTTCTAATTTCGGATTTTTGCTCATTTAAGGAGTTGTAATCCGACTTAGATTCGTATCCTAAGGTGTCTAAGGTTTCCTAATCGTGTTAGGAAGAGGGGAGAGAGTTGTGTGAGAGAGAGAGCTTGGTTTTCTCTGTTTTCCTTGCTTGTGGGTTGTCATCTTTGTAATCTTCTGTTTAATTCATAGTGGATCACTTTGTGCCGTGGTTTTTTACCAGTTGGAGGGTTTTTCCATGTAAAATCGGATTCTCTTGTGGTGAATGCTTGTGTGTCGGTTGATTGCATAGTGTTCCTCGTTTGATCTCGCATTGCTTCACGCGTTCGGCGTTCTGCTTCCGCTGCCGGTTTTCCCAACATAAACATTATGGTGGGCTTTAAAAAGGTTTCAATGGTTGGCGTCTGCTTTCTGTTGTGTGGTCTACTTGAGCCTTTGATCGGCTTTTTTTTTTTTTTTTTTTTAGACTATATCATAATTTTTTCTGAAATTTTTGAAAAACTGCTTGGATAAAACCCATATATGATGGTAGCCGGACAGATTCCCCGCCTGGGCCGATTTCTGCATCGGGGGAGAGCCGGAGAGGATTGACTGTGACCCGGGCACATAGATATCTCCCTTCCGAGGGCTGTGTGGAGTCCAAAAAGATGTCGATGATAAATCCACTCCGATCATCTGTTTTAAAAGAACATAATAGGACAGGATTCTAAAAATCATGAAGATCTAAAACTCAGGTGGGCCAAAGTGGAAACAGTAATGTCCACCGTTGAAAAGTATCAATCTCACTATTTCGTATGGTAGGGCTAACATGAGTTTTGAATATGCCTAAGTTTTAAAATCATGCCCTACTGTAGTATTTCCAAAATAGGCGGAGTGAATTTGTCACGGATGTATCTAGGGTTGAAAGTTGGGCCGGTTCAACCCGACCGACCCGTGACCGACCCGACATTGGGTTGGGCTTGGGTAAGAAGTATCGAACCCGATCTTGAGCTTGGGCAATGAAAACATCAACCCGATGAAGTTTGGGTCGGGCTTGGGTTGAGGTCTCGGGTTGCCCGACCCAACCCGAACCCGATCTATATACAAGTTACTTATACTTTTATTATACTTTAGTGAAGTAAACTTATAATGTTTACTTGTATTTTAACTTATTTGTTTAGGAAAAGTGAAGTTCTTTACATAAATAAGTACATATATAATTAATAAAGCTATAGGTACAAAAAATAAGGCGCGTATTGAAACATAATAGACTAATGTAACAATGAAAATATTAGCATGTATCAACCCGACCAACCCGATCAACCCGACCGAGCCCACTTGGGTTGGGCTTGGGTTGAGAATTCCCAACCCGAGGTTGGGTTGGGTTAGGTTAGGGTTGAGGTATAGGAACCTTGGGTTGGGTTAGGGTTCAGCACCAACCCCACCCAACCCGCCCGACTTTCAGCCCTAGACGTATCTGTGGACTCCACACAGCCCCAGGACAGAGATATGTCTGTGCACGGACGTTACAAGCAATCCGCTCCCCCCGCAACGAGGGATTTGCTGAGTGGACATGTGCCAGCCTGTCACCATAAGTTTGAGATCCAATCCATCCATCAGAAAGAAACCACTGTATTGATCTCAACCCCCAAAAAAAAAAAAAAAAAAATCAGGTTGATCCACTGCTCAGGTAGGCCAAAATCTGCAAAACAAATGTACGGCCACGGTAAACTCAGCTGAAGCTTTCTAACCCATCCACATGTTTCCAATACTCAGGCCTGCATGCTGACTAGACTCGATATGATCTATTTTTGGCTAAAATGTAACAGTAGAAGGTCGGACCAACCTGATGGATGGATTGCACATGTGTGGCATATACATAAGCTTTGTTGCACACTCGTGTGCTTTGAAGGAAACCTCCAATGGAGGTGGGCCATGGTCAGATCCCACCCACATAGCTGGTTCCGGGGGACGCGGATTAGCTAATGGAGTAGCTATGTCGCTACTGAAGTGCCGTCACCAACTTTTGTGGGCTCCACCATGATATATGTGTTGTATCCACATCGTCTATCCATATGGAGAGATCATTTTAGGCATGATATAAAGAACGAGAAAGATCAAATTCTGAAGTGGACCCCACCAAAGAAAACAGTGGCAATTGATCTCCTAACATTAAAAACTTCTTGGGGTCACACAAGTTTTCGATCAAGCTGATATTTGTATTTTCCGTCGTCCATGTCTGTGTTCATAATGTTAGATAAACATCATGGTGGGCCCTAAGAAGGTTTCAACGGTCACGTCACCATCCCTACCGTTTTCTTTGGTGGGTCCACTTGAGAATTTGATCTGTTTCATTCTTTATATCATGCCCTAAAATGATCTCTTCAAATGGATGGACGGTATGGATACAACACATACATCACGGTGGAGCCCACAGATCGCGCCCGTTCCGGGTAGTAGCTAGCTAAGTAGCGTCCGCTGCTACTTTTCTGTGGTGGGACACCGACTGTGGGCCCACGTCGATGTATGAATTGTATATCCATGCCATCCATCTTTTTTAACAGCTTATTTAAAGGTATAGTCCTAAAAATGAAGCAGATAAAAATCTTAGAAAGACCACACCACAGTAAACAATGGTTATTAAATATCTACCATTAAAAACTTCCTAGGGTCCACTGTATTGTTTATTTTCTATCCAACCAATAAGGTCACCCAGGTCTGGATGAAAGGAAAACACAAATATCAGCTTGATCCTAAACTTGTGTGGCCCACAATCAGTTTTTAGTGGTCAATGAACACTGTTTCCTGCAGTGTGGTCCATCCAAGACTCGTATCTACTTATTTTTGGAAGGAATTCTAAAATAACCTGGAAAAACGGATGGACGGCGTGGATATACAATTCATACATCAAGGTAGGCCCACGGTCAGGGTTCCACCCACGACGCTGGAAGGGGCTCGGTGGGGCCACAGTGATGTATGGGTTTTACACACGCCGTCCATCCATTCTTCCATGTCATTTACTAGGGAAATAATCATGATCCCGAAGAGGAGGTTAATCATGATCCGGAAGAGGAGGTAAATCTGAGGCTCAAGCGGACCACACCATAGGCAGCAAAGATAATAATCGGACCCATCTTGAACTTTACCAGGGCCATCGTGATGTTTATTTGCTGTCCATTGATCTGGATGAAGGGAAAACACTAATATATAACCGTGGGGCCTACCTTGATGCATGCGACTTACATCCACCCCTTCCATCCGCTTTGAATGTTCATTTTATAGGACATGATTCCAAAATTGAGTCCAAAATTGAAGTATATCCAAATCTTAGGTGGACCACACCAAAGGAAACAATGGTGATTGAATAGCCACCATTAAAAACTCTTCGTGGCCTGGAATTTTTATTTTCCATCCAACCTGTTCATAAGGATACAAAGACCTGGATGAATGGACCACACAAATATCTGCTTGATCCAAAACTTTTGTGGCCACCTGAGATTTGGATCTGTCTCATTTTTTGGATTATGCTCTAAAATGAGATTTCAAAACGGATGGACGGCATGGATGTAACTAAAATGCATCAAGGTGGGCCCCACAGTCAAGGATCCACACACCCCGGATCAACCCAAGCCGCGCCCTCATTTTTACCTGTCCCTACTGGTTCACCCTCTGCGACGGTGCAAAACACTCCAGCCCTGTGGAGCCCACGAGGTGTATATCTAAAATCCACCCGGTCCATCAGTTTCCATCCTAAATTCTAGCTCTTGGGGATAAAAAAAATCAGCTAGATCCGCGGTGGCCCCACCATCCTATGATTCCTATCCATGTGAATATGATTTATGAACTTAGCTAACTACCTAAGGTTGAAAATCTTCATTGATGATTTGATGTGGTACCACTAAATCCCAATTTCAGAACTTTCAATATCCTTATCTAGTGGGACCCACCTCTCAGCTTATCTAGATATCTGTGGCTTCTGTGTATACCACCACCATGGATAGATCATGCTCTAAAAATCTGAGGCAGATGGATCAGTTGAATGTGGACCGTTGCTGTACTTTGTTTCTCAACCGAACGTTTGTAGTCCACAACTTGAATGGCTACAAAAGTTTTCATCCGGAATTGTTTTTTAGGTATGATCCCCCCACGGTTGGGCACTAGTTGTCAGAACTGTAACCCTAAATCCGTAGAATCTTCAGTCCATGCAACTGGTCCCATGGTTCAGTGATCTAGACCGTTGGTCTGTTTCAGTTGAATATGGACCATTCCTGTTCTTCTTCTTAACCATTTGATCTTAGGCGACATGGAGAAAGGTTGGGATTCACCACTTGAGAATATTTTCTAGGGAGGGTTCATCTATGATGAGGCCCATCTGACGAACGATCTATACAATACTGAAAATCAAGTACAGCAAATAATACTCGGGTCGAGGTTCATCTAAATCATCACAAAATGATTTGTGTTGGCAGTTATGGCATTGTTGTGGGCCACCCACACTTAGATATTTTTCCACTAGCAACAGCAAACAGTGTCGTGTTAGGCTTGTGGGCCCCACCAAACAGAGAACTCAATGACTCTCGTAAATATCTATAGAGCTTTGACATTACCAAGTATCACAACGTGAATAGCGTGCTCGTGCATCATAGCGTACAAATGGGGCCCATGGTTACATCATCCAGACCGTTAATCTTATGCTCCGTGATGTGGATGGGGGATTCCTAAAAGGTCTCCAGATTAAGCTACCCATTTGCTCAGTGGCAGACAAAAGACCGCTAAAAGGAGGGGAAAAAACAGCAAATGCACATAAAAAGGCCAAATATTAGATGGCTGGGATCTTCCAATCTAGAAGCAATTCTGGTCATCATCCACGTGGATCACATAAAATCAACGTCCGGATCAATGAACCGTGGGCCCCACTTGTGAAAAACTGCGGGTTGGGACTGTGATTTCTCCTTAAGCCGTTAATGAGGTCCCACCATGGAGACTCTCTCCGAAGAAAGCCAGGACATTCATCTAATCTGGTAGACCACTTGTGTGAGATCCAATTAGCTAATCAGGTGGGCCCACCATGTAGATGCTCTCCGTATAAAATCAGGACTTCTATCTGACCTGGTAGGCTACTTGTGTGAGATCCAAGCCGTTCATCAGGTGGACCCACCATGTAGATGCATTCGATATAAACCTGGTAGGCCATACTTTTGCATTGAATATGGACCATTAGTCAATTACTTTCGTGTATCAACTTCTTCTGTACATTTATGGAGCCCACCTCTGATGTAAATCGTCCATTGTGTGAGCCAAACCTTCAAAGTTGGTCGTCTATCATGCAAGGCCCATCTTTGGATGTGGACCATTCACCATTACGAGCCTACCTTGATGTAGGTTATCCATCATGTGGGGCCCACCATCAATGCTAATTGTCCTTTATGTGGGCCCATCAATGCCCACTACCCATCACCCATCACGTGGAGTCCACATTTGATGAGTTCATAGTGTGAGCCGTACCTTCAAAGTGGATTGTCCATCATGTGGCCCACTTTGGATATGGGTCATCCATCATACGATACCTTAGATGTGGATCATCCATTAGGTGGGGCCCACTTGATGTGGATCATTAATTATGAGGGGCCACGCTTTAATGTGGGACATCCATCATGTGAAGCCCGCTTTGTCTATTATGTGGGCCCACCTTTCATGTCAACCGACCATTGTGTGGGCCCACCTTCAATGACCATCATCCATCATGTAGGTCCCACCTTTGACGTGGACTACCCATCAAATGGGACCCACTTATGTGCATGTTCCATCATGCTTGGCCACACTTTGATGCGGGTCATTCATTATGCTGGGCCCACCTTTGATGTGAACCATTAATTATGTGGGCCCACCTTGGTGTGGATCATCCATCATGTGGGCCCCACGTTCAATGTGGGTCATTCATCATGCAGGGCCCACGTTTGATGCCCACCATCCATCATGTGGATCCCACCTTTGTTGTGGACTATCTATCATGTGGGGCTCACTTGATGTGGATAGTCCATCATGTGAGACCCACCTTTAATGTCCACCATCCATCATGTAGATCCCACCTTTGCTGTGGACCATCCATCGTGTGTGGCCCAACCTTCAATATGGGTCATTCATCATGTCAACCCACCTTTAATGTTAACCTTCCATCATGTGGTCCCACGTTGAGTGTCCACCATCCATCATGTGGGCCCCACCTTTGGTGTAGACCATCTATCAAGTAATGCCTGCTTGATGTGGATTGTCCACCATGTAGGGCCACACTTTGATGCAAGCCATCCATCATGTGGGACTCACCTTTGATGTGGCTATGCATTATGTGGGCCCACCTTTGATGCGGACCATTCATCATATGGGGCCCACCTTCAATATGAGTCATTCATCATATGGGCCAACCTAAAAAAGATTGTAAAGAGAAGATGAGGGTAAGATAGGAATTACTTAAAAAGTTGAAGTACAAATTACTTGTCAAAAAAGTAATCCAAAATGCCTGCAGCCTACTGCATGAACTCTGTTTCAAAATTAACAACTTCCCAACTTACAAAATTAAAGCTTATTTATCAAATAATCACTTTAATTAGACTTCAATCAAATAGTCTAAAAACTTATTTATTTAAAAATAAGCCAATAAGCATTTATTCGTAAAGATGCCAAGCACCCCCTTAACTCATTTCACCCATACAATGTATTGAAATTACCCAAAAACCCTCGAGCCTACAATAAGACATCATCTAGAGCAAATCTCCACTTGAGAATCCAATTCATTAAAAAAAAAAAAAAATGGGTCTCACAAACCTACACATTGATGTGGCCGTTTGTCCATGTGTTTTATGGGCGCAAATTAGGTGTTACCTTGGGAACAACTTAGTGGGTGTTACCCCTATCATGTGGGGGCCATCTTGATGTATTTTTTTTTATATATCTATGTCGTCTGTCTTTTTTTTTCCTATCATTTTAAGATGTGATTAAAAACCCAAAGAAGATCCAAATCTAAGGTAGACCATAACACTAGAAACAATGGTGAATGACAATTAAAAAAGTTTTGTGGGCCACAAAAGTTTTGGTTCAATCTGATACTTATATTTTCCTTTCCTTAAGACCTTATTGACATTATCAATATCTTATATTTTCCTTTCCTTAAGACCTTATTGACATTTTCAATATCTTGGATTGAAAATAAACATTACCGTAACCTTACTTTGAGCTCTTTGGAATTTTTAATGGTGGAGCACTCAATCACACTTTTTCTAGTGGCATGGTCTACGAGAGATTTAGATCTAAATAATTTTTGGAACCTCATTCTAAAATAAGCTTTAGAAAAGGATGGACGGTGTGGATATACAAAATATCATCCATTTGGGCCATATAGTAGGGGTAACACCCACTAAGCTGTTCTCGGGATAACCCCTAATTCGCGCCCGTGCTTTATACCCTCATTTTAGGATATAAGCAGAAAATTGAAACATATTCAAATTTCAAGTGGAACACACCACACGAAACGGTGGGGATAATGACACCCGCCGTTAAAACCTCAATCCTTGTTGAACCATGTTGCATAAACCTCTCAAATCAAGAGATTCTAGCCACCCATGTTGGACCTTTTCAAGTTGAATGTGGACCATTCTTCTTCTTAACCATCTGAGAACGGTTAGGATTCACCCTTGGAGTATATTTTCTCCGCAGGCTTCATCATAACCAACCCCTTTTACGCAAAACTGAAAATCTAAGTACACTAAATAATACTGGGGTGGTCGAGGTTCAATTTTCAAATCATAAAAAAATGGTTGGTGTTGGCAGTTATGGCATTGTGTGGGCCACGCATAATTAGATAATTTTGCACTAACAACAGCCAACAATAGCATGTTAGGCTTGTGGCCCACCAATCAGAACTCAATGACTCTCCTCAGTATCAATCCAGCATTGCTGATGCATCATAGTGTACAAATGGGGCCCATGGTTCCACCATCCAGACCGTTGATCTTATGCTCAAAAGTCTCCAGATTGAGCTACCCATTTGCTCAATGGCACATAACAGACGGTTAAGAAGAATACACACACACACACACACAGCAACTGCACATAAAAAGCTAAATATTTGACGTGGGATCTTCCAATCTAGAAGCATTTCTGGTCATCATCCACATCTCCGGTGGATCACATGAGATCAACGTCCGGATCAATGATGAACCGTGAGTCCCACTTGTATAAAATCAGGACGGTCATCTAACATGGTAGGCCACTTATGTGAGATCCAGGCCGTTCATCAGGTGGATCCACCATGTAGATGCTCTACTTGTGCATTAAACGTGGACCTATATCAACTTATTCTGTACATTTGTGGATCACCAAATCAGTGAACTGGCTTGATTTTTTGGACCAACCAATTACACAGTAGGAGATGCTGAATGAACAGCTCGGAACTTGTACATGTGTCAAAATTGTCATCTAAAAGAGGTGGGCCGGAGAATATCTTGTATCAGAAATTCGTAAGGAGCAGTTGAGGGAACAATCACCCATAAAAGCCCCTCAAAGTGGACCTACAATAAGACATATCATCTAAAGCAAATCTCCACTCAACAATCCCATTCATTAAAATAGTGGGTTCCACAAACTTACACACTAGAACGCTCTCTCTCCTTAGGAGAGGGCTACAACATATACATATAAAGGGACTACAGATAGGATGCTCGGCCGGGGGATACGATATCATACTCGGGTTTCAATTATTGTACAAGTGGAGCCCACATCTTAGTAATCCAGACCAATGGTAGGCAAAACTCACATCTATAGGAAAATCCCAGCCTTTCAATAGGGAAGGACAGCCACAATCCATGGCTAGCATTTTCCAATCTAGAAAATCTTTCGGGCATTGACTATCCATGATACGCCCAAACAGACCAACGATCCCAATCGCCGAACCGTGGACCCCACTTGCAAAAAAGAGAACACGAGTACAGTGTGGATAATATCCAAAGGTCGAGAATTCTACCTGCAGCTCCCTCACATAAGAGCCAACATAAAGAACATTGGATGCTGCCTTTGCAGTCCCAACGGTTACTTTTTTGAAAAAGACCCACAAACAACGGCTACTGTTTCCCTTTTCTTTCTTTTTGGGCCATGGGATGATAGACCACAAAAGGCCCAAAAAGGGGGAGAGGTGGGATTATTGTATTAGAAGAAGTTAAGGCGGGAGGTGTAGGTGGCCTTTGGAGACCAGTTCCTAGGGATAACCTCTCTGGCAGAAAGAGTCCTTTGTGTGGACAATGTGGTTAGCTTCACTGAAAAGGGTCCCTGCAGTGGCCCACCAATAATACACCAGCTTGCACCCCATAGATGCTTCATCTCTAGCCACACAGTGGATCCTGCCTGCCAATAACAAAAATGAGAAAAGGAAAAAAAATCATTAAAAAAAAAAAAAAAACTGATATTGACATTTACACTCCCAATAATTGATATACACACCCATCTTTTCTACTTTTGGTTGTATAATAGTACAAACTTTCATTATTATATCATTGGTGTGCATTGTTTTATGAGGTGTGTGCTACTTGATGAGTGGATCTAGTGAGTTTTGCACTAAGGTGGTCCTGATGGTGGGGGCCACCAAACGAACATAGCCTTATCATAACTAAATGAATGGAGCATCTACACATCAAGTACGCAATCCGATTTCCTCTTTATCAATCAGATGGGTGATATAAACGTACATAGCATCTACATATCACCATCCTAAAATTATTAAAGATGAAGGGAGCGTTTGGTTCCACCAAATATCATGAATGCACTACTGCACTCTATTTTTTCTCTTTCTTTTTTTTTCTTTTTGTTTTTGTTTTTTTTTTTTTTTGGGGGGGGGGGGGGACTGGTTACAGCATGGTTTCATGATATTTGGTGCAACCAATACCCACCCAAATAAAAATAAAAAAAATAATCATAAAAAAGAGAGTATGGAAGTGCATCTACAACTTGTGTGGAAGTGTATACAGACGTTGTCATCGTATATGGTAAATATAAACAAATATAGCGATCCATGGTTGGTTTGGTTGCACCCAAATATCATAAAATTTCCTGATTAACCAAATTAGATTGATTACTCATAAAATTTCATGATATTTGGTGGAACCAAACCTGTCCAAAAAATAAAATTAAAAAATTAAAACTTATCCCCAAATTGTGGGAGCACATTTATAATTAGCGTGGGGAACACAATCTATCCAACAAAAGCAGGAAAACGATACCAAAATAATAATAGATAGATAGATAGATAAATAGTGTTTTAAGCACATGAGTCATGCCATGTAAGGCAGAATCTTAATAGATATAAGTGTCGTGAGTGGACCACCATATCATGCAAGGAACCCCAAAAAAGCAAAAAAATAATTAAATAAGAAAAGGAAACAAAACATAAGGTGTGTTTGGATGAAATTCATTTTAAGGGCAGGTGCGTCGAGCCATGGTCCCCTATAGTTTTTAGGTATTTTAGATATATTGTCTCACAGTGTGTAGGGGACCCATGTCGTGATATGTCGCTGCATGATTGTAATGGGACCATACACACAATGCAAGTGGTTGGTGACTGTGTTAGAACTGTGAGATAAGTAAAAATATACCAAGGGTCCGTTTGGCGAGCCCAATGTGCTCCCAATTGTATTTTGTCCATGAGAATTGAATGTGTTTTTCACTGTTGGATCAAAATTATATGAAAATTTAGAAGAATTGAAAGGAGAAAATTTGTGATTAAGAGGGGATAGGCCCACCAAAATTAGAATGTTTTTGTGGGATGGTGATTGTGTTCAGTTGTGAGATTAGTGAAATATTTATTTTGGTAATATGACTGTGAATAGCAATAGATTATAAACAATTGATCTTTTAATTCAAGTATACTTAAGCCCGTTTGGTTGCACCAAATATTATGATTACTCAGGCTAATTTGGTCAGCAGTATCATGATACTTGTTGCAACCAAACGCGCCTACATTAAAAATTCAAATTATATTTCACAAAATGATCACATAATCACTGAATAAAAACATTTTTAAGGAAGGGGGGACGTACAGCCTCGAATACTGTAGAGAAATCTCTTCACAGTACACATGGCTGGTTGAATTAATATCGAGACCGTCCATCTAGTTACCGAAATCTTGTGATCTCAGCCATCCAATCAAGCTCACTCCTTAAATACAAGCCATCCTTGCTAGGGACCACTGGAGGGATCAAAAAGCAAATTGGTCCAATCATAAAAAATGCCCCCAGTTGGCAGGCCTGATTTAAACCGTTAATCTTCACGGCAGGGCCCACCTTATGTTCGGCTTGGATGATTAGAAAAAGGAGGGAAATGAAAAGTAGAGTATACAAGCAAACTGTTCCAATCATCAAGCGTGCAACACGTTGGCAGGACAAATTTAAACCGTTCATCATTTCCAAACAGTGTGGCTTGCCTGATGAGTGAACTGTCCTAATTTTTTCCCCCCACGCGATCTTCATGGCGGGGCCCTCCTTATGTTCGGCTTGGATGATCAGAAAAACAGGGGAAAAAGGAGGAAAAGGAAAAGTAGAGCATACTTGTTTGATGTGCATGGATCCAATATCTCCATCTCCATCTTCAAACTCCACCAGAATCGACAGCCAGTATTCAGTGGACCCTTCGTTCACACGGAATGCAATGTTTTTTCCACGGTATGTGCATGGGGTCCTACACCATCAACCAAAAATAGATTTGTACTTGTTTCCAAAATCGAGGTTTGCTTACACATGTGCAAGATCTGATCTTTCCATCAGGTGGGCTACACTGTTTAGATCTTCTGGCCTAAAGCTCAAGTCATTTCCCCTCTCAAGTGGGCCACAGCGTAAAAATCAAATGGACAGTTAGAAAAGAGTGTTTTAACCGTCAGTTTAACAAGGAGAAACTGCCCCATTTTTAAGATAGAAGATATATGTATTATTTCCAATCAGATGGAAGGCTACGATCTCACACACGTGTTCCATAGGTGTATGTGCGTGTGGATGGACGGGGCACAACAGGATCAGATAAAATAATAAAATGAGGGGGAGATTATTGGAATATTATAATACAAAATTGTGATAGGATGTGTGTGCTTTTTGGGAGACTCAAAAGGAACTGTAAACATTGACCAACCAATCAATGAGCCCGAATAACGGAAAAGTCCCTCTATCTGATGAGTTTGACCATCACAACTCGATCATCCGTAGATGGGGCCCACCGAGCTTCGACGTGTGATGACTTGAACCGTCCATCGGATGGGTCCTATCGTGGATTGCCCCAAAATGATGGACACCGAGTTATTTCAGAACATGATTGTGGGGCCCACTTTGATGTATTTGTTGAATATCCCATCGCCCGTCCGTTTTGACAGTTCATTTTAGGGCATGAGCCCAAAAATGAAGTGATCCACATCTCAGGAGGACCACACCATAGAAAACATTGGTGATCATTAAAATCTTACTGGGGCCCACCTATTGTTTATTTTTCATATAACCTGTTGATAAGTCCACACGGACCGGGATGAAGGGAAATAAAAAATATCAGTTTGATCCAAAACTTTTGTTCACCACTGTTTCCTGTTCCATGGTCCACATGAGATTTGGATCTAAAATGAGATGAAAAAACGGATGAACGGCTTGGATATAAGAAACAAAAAATCGAGGTGGGCCCACGATCACGGCCTGATTTCAGTTACATCAACCTGACCGAATCCGCTCCCAAAATAATGAAGCTGGGAACGATTGGGTCCCTTTTCTTTCAAGTTCCTCATGCAACCCTTTTTTTTTTTTTTTTTTCTTTTTTGTTTTTGGGGGGGGGGGGGGGGGGGGGGGGGGGGGCGGCCACCTGTGGGGCCCGCCGTAGAGTAGAGACGACATCCACTATATTGATGAGGCGAGACCCTTCGATTTCAACCGTACACCAAAAAATCAAGCCTATCCAGCGATCAAGGATAGATGGGATAGGCACGCCCACCGTTAAAATCTTCCAGATTGTATGTGGGGCACACTCTGATCCTATGGATGAATGAAAACCCCAGAAATCAGGTCATCACGAACGTGATTTCAAAGGTTTTGTGGATGATTACATGGTGTAACCCACTTGGATTTTGGATGGGCCTGGTTTTTGGCTTCTATAGATACAACGGTGGGGCTGACATGATGGACGGAGTGGATGTGCTTCCTACGTCATGGGGCCCCAATCCCAACAAGCCACCTGGTGGGTCCCGTTCTTACGGCCAAGGTAAAAATTTCTCGGTCTGACAATCTCAACCGTCCATTGTGCGGTCTGATCAAGGTAGATTAACCCATCACTCCATCCGTACTACCAACCTTCTTATGGTAATTTCCACAAGATCCGGTCAACACAAAAACATCGGAATTGGTCAAAGAACTGATATTATTCCGCAAATGCCCCCAACACAAAGAATGACCGGATGAAGTAGAAATTCTCGTGTGTAACCAGTTAAACCAAAGTCACCGTTCAACGAGGAAATAATTTCTAACTTCTAATACGTGTACGACATCCAAACCGTTCAGAATGTTGGACCCACCATAAGAATCACCTGTTGAAAATATGATCCATATCCACCCATCCAATGTTTCACAATCGAAAAATAACGATAGCCGCTGATACAATTATGGACCACGTCATCAATGTATTCGGCTTATTAGCCTCTTGATTGGCCTAACATTTTGGACGGGTTAGATCTCATACAAACATGGAAGTGGTCCTTCCTTAGCAAGGGCATTTTTGTAATTTCAGATTTTTTTTTTTTTTTTTTTTTACCGTCTGTAGATGACCGAGATCACGCCTCGGTTCCTGAGTGGGCCACCTTCACCGGCAATCGCCATCCGTCCAAAAGCGGCCCCACTTAGATCGAAATGTGTACGACCGGATGAGCAGTAGCCACCTGGACACTCATCAGTAATAATAACGGTAACGGCTCTCCTGCTGCAGATGCTCCTGTCTAAGCACCTCACCTTGTAGCAGGCCCCACACCCTTCTCCATCCTTGAACAGTACTGGACTAACGGCCCCCACCCTTGCCTTAAACGGTCGTACGTCCACCAGTGATCCATACCCACATGCCCCACCTACATACATACATGCATGGATGCATACCATCAACATCATACGTTGAAGCTACAACGGCTTAGAAAAATCTGAGGCCCCATCCAGCTGCAGTACACAAGCATGCACAGAAATACATACATGGATGAATGCCCGCTATGCATGAATGCATGCCGTCACACATCATACATCAACACTACAACGGCTAGAAAAGAGTTGGGGCCCACTCTACTTCGTGCACATGCATGCACATGGAATAGCTACCCCACCCAACTACGGTACACCATGCATTCATGTGTGATGCATGCATAGAAAGCTACACCGGCTAAAAAGTGGGGCATCATCTGACATCCCGCCACGTGTATATGCAAACAAGATAGACACGTGTACATACATGCAAATTCAATCCATACATGCATGAGTACATACATTCGTACACCCACACGCGAGTACAAGTCAGCTAATGCACCAGTCAGGTGAAATATCCCACAATATCCCACAATGTAGAATCCACATCCCAATAATAAGGTGGGCCCACCAGTCAGGTGAATGAAAATCGACCGAATTTTTCTAACCCGTCCATTTTTTTATCCTATCATGGAGCACTTATTGAGTGGACTACCTTCTTGTCATTAGGTAGTAGCATCTATCCAATAAGGTTCACATGATGGATGGCTTGAATATTGCACCCCCGTGCCACGCTGGCATCTGTGGTGGCATGTGCATTACCTGACATGTACAAGCGCATACATACACATGCATACATGCATTCAGCTAGAACTACATTAAAGACTGAAATAAATGCTGGGCACCTACCAAGAACACATGCATACATGTCTAACCACATATACATACATACACACATACAAAACATACATGTATGTCCATTTACAAAACTTAAAACGGCCCAAACCGTTGTACAACAACCCCAAAGAATGGCCACCAACCAGTCAAGTATGTATGCATGCATGCATGCATGCGATTACACAGTAGCCCTCCTTCTCTGCATAACAAAGGGTAAAACCGCTGGTAGCAAGCTAAAACAAAGGAAAGAGAGGGTTTATATGATACTCTGGCTGCGTATGACGCTTGATACACAGGCACTCAGAAATTGTACACGTGGCATATATTAACTCAAATAAAACCGACTAGATTTTGCAACCCTCTGTCGCCAAGTTACAATCCAAAGACCAGGTTGGTTAAACAATCATGAACACTTGCTTGTTGGAAATAGGACCGTTGGATTTTTTTCATTTCTAACCGTCCACTAATCCGATAGTCAGATTATCAAATAAGCTTAATTTTTCGTTCATGTTACATCTACACTGGGGGTTTCATAATTTGGACGGCTTAATTTAACTACTTTTATGCCACAAATGCAACTTTTAAGTTCCTGCGTATCATCCTTCACACTCTGCCGGAGTATCAAAGTTCGGAGCGGATTGCCTGTGACCCTTTGGGGCCCATAGAGATGTCAGTGACAAATCCAGTTCGTCCATCTGTTTTCTAAGACCACGTTAGGACATTACTATAAAAATAATGCAGATCCAAAACTCACGTGGGCCATAACACACAAAAAAGTGGGTACTGACCACTGAACGGTGAAAAAAGTTTTGCATCAGGCTAATATTTTTTTTATTACAGTTTATCTGATTGTTAATAATTCTTTGAACGGTCTGAATGGCATATAAACATCATGGTCAGCTCCAAGAAGGTTTCAATGGTGGACGTTAGTGTTCCCACTGTTTTGTTGGTGTGGCCCACCTGAGTTTTTAATCTATCTGAATTTTTCTTTCCTGTCCTACTTTTGTCTTACAAAACATATGGACGGAGTGGATTTGACACTGACATCACTATGGGCCCCATGCAGCTATGGTCACAGAGATGTCTCTGTGCCCGGGGTCACATGCAATCCGCTCCCAAGAGGTGCGCACACATGTCATTCTAGCTACATACATGCATGACCATAAAAGAACTATACACATGCATGCATACATACATTCAATTCACCCACAGACCTCGCTACTGAGTCATACACCTGCAATGCATTGTACCATCCAACCGTTCCAACATACAAGCATGCAAATACATGCATACATACATACATACAAGCACAGAGAGAGTATACTCTCAGCTGGAATGCAGGACTACATAGATACGCAGACACGAATTAGGGAATGCAGGAAAGTGGGGGTGGAGCCTACCGTCGCTGCCATCTCCGTTGGGGCTGCCGTACCATGTGGCGGTGGCGGGAAGCCAATGTGGGTCAGACAGGGCGGAGATGAAGATGGCGGAGCAGAGGATGAAGAGGAGGAGAGTGGAGCTGCGGTGGTGGTCCGGCATAATGTGGGTCAGATGGGTGGAGTGGAATCTCCACCGTTGGATTTTCGAGATTTGCGGAGAAGGAGAAGAAAGAGGGGCTGATGCTGCTGCCGACAGTGCTTTTCTCTCTCTCTCTCTCTCTCTCTCTCTGGAAACTCAAGGAGTTCTCTGTTCTTTCCTTTTTCTGTCCTTTTTCTGTGAGGGGGCAGCGTATAAATAAAGGAAGTGGGGCTGCTACTCACGTGCGTACGTGCCACAGTGGCACATATGTGTGAGATCATGGCGCTCGCCAGGTGGGACCCACCGGCCAAGGGCCAGCCCAAGAAGTCAGGGAAATCGGCTTGTCAGGTTGGAAAACAAGAAATGTATGGTTGAAAGTATTGACTATCTGTAAACATGTATGTAAGCTACAGGTGGGCTTGTTGGAGTCTCTTCAAACCTTGTGCACGTTTGGGTGCTCAGACCGGTCGGGCGACCGGTCTTACGTTTGTTGTCCAGATGCACATGAAGACAGAGAAGGCAGTAGTTTCTGTGTGTGCCCAGACCAGTCGATCGACCGATCGTCAATGGGCTCTGACCGGTCGGCTATGAGGCAACGTTGGATGTTTCTCCCTGGATGGTCTCTGTGCGAGGTGCGACCGGTCGGCTGTGCGCACGGGTTTCTTGCGCAGCTTGTAGTACTGCGCAAGGTATTTCTATTTCGGAAATTTTGCCTATTTAAGGAGGTGCAATCCCGTCTTAGATGGTGTCCTAAGGTGTCTAAGGTTTCCTATTCGTGTTAGGATGAGGGCGGAGAGTTGTGAGAGAGAGAGAGAGCTTGGGTTTTCTCTGTTTTCCTTGCTTGTGGGATGTCATCTTTGTAATCTTCTGTTTAATTCATAGTGGATCGCTTTGTTCCGTGGTTTTTTACCCGTTGGTTTTTCCACGTAAAATCGGAGTTTCTTGTGGTGAATGCTTGTGTGTGATTAATTGCATCTTGTTTACTTGTTTGATTTCACATTGCTTCACGCGTTCGGCGTTCCGCTTCCGCTGCCGGTTTTCCCAATAAGTGGTATCAAAGCTAAAGTCGGGGTGGAGTAGATTCGAATCTAAGACGAGAAGATGGGATCGAGCACAAGGTTTGAGGTAGAGAAGTTCTCCGTGAAAAATAACTTTGAGCTATGGAAGGTGAAGGTTGAATCGTTCCTGGTTCAACAAGGGCTTGATGATGCTCTTGGAAAGCGACCAGAGGCTATGAAAGACAATGAGTGGACGAGGCTCGACAAAAAGGCTAGAACCTCAATCATGTTAAACCTTACAGATGATGTTCTCTATCATGTCATGAAGGAGAAGACTGTGGCTGAAACAATGGCGAAGCTAGAGAAGGTTTATGCCAAGAAGTCTCTAGAGAATCGCATGTACGTATTGATGTAGTTGTTCACCTTGATGATGATTGAGGGAACTGAGGTGGAGGACCACCTGAGCACGTTCAATAGGCTGGTTTGCAAGTTGGTGGAGATCGATGAACCGATGAAGGATGAGCATCAAGCATGCATCCTGTTGAATTCTCTTCCAGATTCATATGAGTCGTTCAGGGACTTTATGTGCATAAGGAGGGAAACCATAAACGTCGAGACTGTTATCTCAACCCTCTAGTTGAAGGTGATAAGAAAGAAAAACGTTGACGTGGCTTTTCGTTATTCCTTAGAGGCATTGGTTATGATGGGAAGAAGTTCTGAGCATGGAGGATATTCGAAATCGAGATCTAGGGCCAAGGGCAAAGGGAAGACTAAGGTGAAGTACTGGAATTGTGGCAAGGAGGGTCACATGAGAGGGGACTGTCAGAATCACATGATGAAGCAAGAGAGGTATGAAAATTCTTCTGGAGAAGGAGGTAATACCGTAGAGGACGGTGGCGATTTGTGTGAAGTTCTGACTGTTTCTAGCAAAGGATCTCACGATAGTGAGTGGATCCTTGATTCAGGAGCTTCATGTCACGTTTGTCCTGATCGAAGTTCATTCATGACATACAGGGAGTATGATGGAGAATCGGTGTTTGTGGGCGATGGAGTCGCTCATAAGGCTGTGGGTATTGGTACTATGCGCATCAGGATGTTCGACGGGGTCGAACGAGTCCTGGAAGATGTGAAGCACGTTCCCAAGATGAAGATGAATGTTATTTCTCTTGGTGCACTCGAGGCAAAAGGGCGCGTGTTTATCGGCCGCGATCGTTGTTGTGAAGTGATGAAGGGGGCACTCGTGTGTATGAAGGCACGGAGGTGTGGCCATTGTAACACCCGTACCATAATTAGCCCTCCGTACACCTCGTTTCCAAACTCGACATACTCGGAATAGTCCAAACCGGCGAGTTTTGATCAGACACCCTATTTTAGTACTACAACGACCCGAGACTTGTACCCCGGCGACCGCGCGGACGTCATGACTCCAACACCGCGCGGCATGCTCCGTTTCGATACTTAGTTTGAAAGATGCATACATGTGCGCAAATCAAGGCGGGCCACACTACATATATATGGTGTGGGCCCCACTTACACAAATCCCAAGGTTGTCCCATCAATCAATCAAACATCTCATCAATTAATCAAGTATCAATCAATCAAGTGTTCCATCAAGTACATCCCTCTCTCTCCTCACAAGTCAATTAAGCCCATACCTAAGCCATTCACTTTCATAAATGCCACATCCCCTTACTATCATCATTCCCTTTTCAAATACCATCCATGTCCCAAAGTCCCTACACAACAAAGGGTCATACGTAACCACCTCCATAAGAGAGAGAGAGAAAGAGAGAGAATTAAGAAAAGAAAGAGATCTGTGAGAATAGAGTGAGATTGGAGAGTCAAGAGTGTTTTGTGAGCTTAGGTGATGTTAGAACTAGAAAATGAACTACAGGAACATTTTCTTTGTTGGGTATTTGTATTGTTGCTCTGGGGTTCTGAGTAATGAAAACATTCATAGACAATCACAAGCATTCACAAAAGGTACACGAGAAGAGATATCGCAAGGCAAATTTTATTCCAGAGATCCTGAGATCTTGTACATTTCAGGCCGTGATATGGCACGAGCCCTTAATTACATCGAATGATCGATGACTCTTGATTGAAAGGCAGAAGACTAGTCAGCAGGGACCATGGTCTTAGAGTTTGTGGTCGTAGAGACCTGTATTTATTTTGTTATGGATTGAACCATCTTTGTATCAGTCAGATGTCTATGTCCCATGTTTGACCGGAGATCCGGACTGAGACTATCAGGGTTTATGACTGAGAAGAACAACTCTGGGCCCACGCTTGTCATGTATGGATAGGTGACCTCGGGAAGTCCAATCTACAGTTGTGTATACCTGGATAGGCCAACCGACGGATGCTGTTTTGAATGGGTAGGGCATCGACTTGTTGTGTTGTGGCGGTTCATAACAATTGCTTTGTAGCGGATTGAAACTTTTTGATATGGTTTATCGTGATAATCATAATCCCGTTTGTCTAGCTTTCGACCCTAATCGGATCATATCTTACAATAGATATAAGTAATGATATATTTACATAGTTCTGAATGCTGGCGGCTTCTTTTCGAGAAGTCATTTCATTCATTATGTTGAATCGGGTCACAATTCCTCTCATTTAGAGATCCTGGAACATTTGTTTGACCGTTCCATTGCGTCCGAAACAATCGAAATACTCAAAATAGGTTCAAACGGATCTTGAAAATACTTAAAATTGAGTCTGGTACACCCGTGAACATTTTCAGTAATTGGCAAATTTTTCGGGTGCGTGGGACCTAATTTATGGGTGCGTGGGATGTCAACACACCCTTAAATTAGATGCCCAATTTTTGTTGAATTTACGGATGCGTGGGACAATTTTCTGGTGTGTGAGAGTTCAATGCACCCTGAAAATACTTGTCCGGCTTATGTTGAATTTTCAGGTGCGTGGGAGTCCAATGCACTCTGAAATTACTTGTCCAGACTTATGTTGAATTTTCGGGTGCGTGGGACAATTTTCAAGTGCGTACCCAGACTTATGATTTTTATAATCCAGACCTGCGGTGGTATTGGTCGGAGTGATCTTCCGGTGAATGATACCGGTGATCGAAAAGGGATTCCGGTGACCGAGAAAGTTTTCCAACGATCGGAAAGGGATTCCGACGAGGGTTTCCGACGACAAATCCCAAATACTCAGGGGATAATGGCTCTCTCTCTCTCTCTTAATCTGTACAAATGAACAGTGGAAGGTGGTATTTATACCCGAAAATACCGGACAACGACCAATGAGGGGCTGACATGTATGACGCATCCCATAAAGCCTTCGACGCACCCCAAAATAGGCACGTGGGAGCTCCGATGCACCCCAAAATGATGTTCTGAAATGTGCTGATTTTATGGGTGTGTCGAGCTATTTTTTTGGGGCGTTGGAGTCCCATGCATCCAAAAAATGCTATGCTAGTTCTTGGTGATTTGATGGGTGCATCGAGCTATTTTATGGACGCGTTGGACCATTTTTTGGATGCTTCAAGGTCCAATGCACCCTAAAATTGCAGTTCTGAATTTATTGAATTTATAGACGCGTCGAAGGTATTTTTCGGATGCGTCAAGCTATTTTTCGAATGTGTCAGAGGTGAAATACATCCTGAAATGTTTCTTGAATTTTTATAAATTCAAGGGTGCGTCAAGCTGAATAAATGGGTGCGCTTGACGTACTAGTGGTTTGTAAAATTAGATTTTGCAAAATGAAGGGTTTGCGGGGCCCACTTTTTGGCCAATCGTCATGCACTGCTCATTATAATTCATAAAAAAGGTGTCTGCTTGATTTTAAACGGTTTTGATCACGGTGATTCGTGGGGCCCACTGGACAAAAATGGCTAAGTACTGGATCTTTTGCAAACCTGGATATTTGGGTGCGTTGGATGGTATTTTGTGGGATTTCATTGAAGTATGTGCCTAGTTGATTTGTTTCGGAGGGTACTGACTTTTGGAACCCCAACAAATACCCCTCCGGTGCGTTGCGGTGGACGTCTGATAGTTGAACGTAACGCATCGGATTTTCGGGTCCACACTATAAATAGATAAGATAGTCTGATTTCCGTTCATTTCTCATTTTTCATTGTGCATTCACTCTGCCTTTGATGCACCCAGATATTCGCCAACGCACCCTTTTATTGTCGCCAACGCACCCAAAAAAGGTCGCGCACACCCTTTTATTTCGGATAATTGAATTTCGGGGTCCGTCGAGCGTGACGCACCCAAATAAGGACTTGCGAAATTTTTTATTTTAAGGGTGCGTCAGGCTTGACGCACCCAAATATTAGAACTCAGTTGAATTTCAAAATTTTAAGGATGCGTCGAGTCTTGACGCACCCCTCGTCCTGACTTTAGAAGAAACCTTTGATTTTAAGGGTGCATTGGTCTTGACGTACCCAAATATTGAGATTTTGGAAGTAGTTGGTTTTTAAGGGTGCATCGGGTTTAACGCACCCCTCGTCATAAGTTGGGAAATCCCTTCGATTTTAAGGGTGTGTCGTGCGTGACGCACCCAAATATTATACTTAGAAAAAATCGATGAATTTCGGGGAGCGTCGGGTGTGACACACCCATATATTGGACTTGGGCCAATTTTGATATTTTTAGGGTGCGTTTGGTCCGACGCACCCAACTATTCAGTTGTGTTATTTTTGGCATTTTGGGGTGCGTTGAGCCCGACGCACCCAAATATTCAACTTCACATCTTTTGCAAAATTTGGACCATTTCAGGGGTGCGTCAAGTCTTAACGCACCCAGTTTCCAGGACTTGGAATTTTCTTGTTTCTTGAGGACTCTTTCATGTGTAAATTTGGCCCAACACTGCCCATTATATCCACCTTTTGGCTAGCAAAGCTATTCCCATGGTCACAGGGATTGTTATTTTGAAGGATATGGGGTCCCGTACTTCCGTCATAAGTTCTCATGTGCATTCGTTGTTATCCGGAAGCTGTGTCGGGTCTCATATTTTTTAAACTTTGGGCTATGCCTGGCCAAAAATGGTATCTTCTGGAGGTTATAATGTTTAATTTAGATAGAGTTTAGATGTACCTGCGCATGCCTTCCTTGACTTTGGGTCTGATGTGAATGGTCTTTGTACACTTTCTTTCTTTACTCCTTTTTATCGAATTGCCATGGTTCTCAGATCAGACTGTTAGTCTTGTTTTCCAGCAAACAATGGTCGTAACCCGTGCCTCCCTACGCGCGGCTCACGACTGCTTACAGCGGCTTTTTGGCTCCCTCAATCGTCCTGAGGCTTGGTCGTCTCTCGATGCTTAGCATGATGAGGTGTCTGAGGCTCTGTCCAGGCTTGGCTCAGACTCTTGCCCTATCCTGAAGGCTATCCGGAATATCTCTCTTATGGCCTCTGTTTCCGACGAGCATAAAGAAGCCATCCTTGATTTCATCGGCGATTCTTCTTTTCCAGAAGAGTTGGCGATCATCAAGGCGGAGGAGCCCCCTTTGGCTATTTCTTTCTTTAATCTGGTGGGCAAATATCACTCTCTGAGGAGAGAAAATCGGGTGAATGAGAGACGTCTCGCCACTATCCTCCCATATGCGGAGGCGGAGGTTCAAGACCACCGCACCGAAATTTGGAGATCGGTGAGAGATGCTTGGAGGACTCGTTGGAGGCTTGCAGTTGAAATTCCTGCTGCGAGGCGCCAAGCCGAGTTAGAGTATCTGAGCTTCGATTTCGTTCAGCAGTGCATCTCCCACCTGATGGATCTGATCTCTAAGGAAGCTCAGGTTCAGGCGAAGGTGGATGAGCTGAAGGCTCGGGTTCTTCCGCTGCTGTAGGAATGAGATATTCCTCTGACCATGGGGAGAGGGCCTCACAATTTTGTGTCATCTTATGACGAACATTAATTTTAAACATTAAACAATTGAAATGACAATCCAAACATTTCGGAATTGTCTTTACAGTTGATGAATGATGATTTAGACCATTTTCTCTTTCCTCTATCCTTTCTTGTTCATATATGTGATGATGATGTCGTCGCATTATTTCCTTCCTTGCTGGTTTGGATGTATTTTACTGAGGTCTTGATTTATTTGTTTGGCGTTTGCATCTTTCTTACCTGTTGCTTTGTATTCTCTGGAACCTTGTGAACGTCGATTTCTTTTTGCGTGCATTTTCCTTTCGCTCTGAGGTATATCTAAGCTTTTCGTGTGCCATCGCAGATCGTAATGGCTAGTGATCCTTCTGGGGCCGGTCCCTCAGGTCCTCCACTGACCCCACCAAAGCGCAAGCGGGCGGCTTCGAAGAGCGTTAGTCGCCTGTCTGATCAGAACCCCTAGTGGTTCCTGCCTCCAGAAACCTTCAACTTCTACGAGCGCGCAGAAGAAGATCCTCTACGATAGGGTTGTGCCACCCCCTCCGGATAGGGGTACGCAAGAGCAATAAGAACTTGGTTTGCTCCCTTACGGGGTTTCCGAAGTGATGGGACAACGGGTTCCGAAGAGGGTGAGGCGAGTCCGTCAGCCCCTGCCTAATCCGCCAGGCGCGGTCGTCCAAAGAGGGCCGGCAAGGGTGCAAAGAAGGTATACCTAGAGAAGCAGACCAGGTCTAAGTTTGACAAAATGAAGATTGTTTGGTCGACTGTGAAACTAGTCTCCTCCCCTCTCGACATACGGAACCCTTATACGCGAGGGTACATCAGGTCCACCAAAAGTTTTCAACGGCACCGCTCTCTTCCCAGCATTGAGCCTTCAGATGTATGTCCCGCGAATTCCTTTTTTAGCATGGAAACATGGACATCTACCCCCACGCCGTTCCTCAACTGTTCTTTGTCTGAGAATGGCAGACGTCAGGCCGTTTTGGACCCGAAGATTATGATATTTTTAGAGCCGAATCAGGACCCCCATCGGCCCTTCCCTACGCACTACTTTGAGACCCTTTGGCAAAGGTTTCATCACTTGGGAGACACTGAAATCTGGCTATCGGGTGCATTCCGAACCCGGGGTCATCTGATCACCCATCCTGGATATGAAGCGTGGGCAAACCGAATTCTAGAACGATGTAGAGAGGCCTTGAAAGCGGTAGGCCTCTTTAAGGCTATTGCAGTGACATCAAGTTATTTTTACAGCGAACCGTGGGTCTACAAGGGATTTCTGAACCACTGGTGTTCTATCACCAATACCTTTCACTTACCCTATGGAGAGATGAGCATCTCACTATGCGACTTGAACCGTATTGCCGGTCTCCCGATTTGCGGGAGAATATATGACGAATGGGTTCCGAGCGACGAGGAACTGTCTCGGAAGAAGAAAGGAGTGAACGAGGGCTTCTTTTTCGGCTTGTTACGAGCTATTTGCGGAGCTTCCGCAATTCTGGGCTTTCAATGACAAACTTCCTTTTGAAGACTGGTTGGTTTATTCAGCACGTCATTACTTTGTTCCGTCTTTCTTTCTTCCATTAATGCCTTGTTTTCTTCATTTCAGTTTGGACTATGCGGCTTATGATGAAGATCCCGGGGAGAAGGTCTTTTTGGAGAATCAGATGAAGGAAAACTTCCCTCGCCCCAACAAGCTTTCCCCGACCTGTGAGCTGGCCGGCTTTTTGGCATATTGGTTGAGTTGTGTGGCCTTGCCGAGTTCTAAACAGGCTGACAGCTTGAGGGTATCTTGCTTTGCCATCGCAGGGGCCTTGGCTAATGGTCATCGATATGCAATAGCTCCTGCTGTGTTGTGTTCTCTTTATCGGGCCTTTGGTCACGTTATCAGTAATAAGGATCGTGCTGCTTTTGGTATGAATTCTGCCTATTGCGGATGACATTTCCTGTTCGGGTGGCTTGGAGTATATTTCCCTTAGGTATATGGCATAGAATCCGGGGATTATATTCAGAGAGGAGTGGTCCCGTTATACTTTTTTCAAAAGCGGAAGATGGTCGGGCAGAACTTGAACACCGTCAAGGAGAGAATTGCTAGATACGACGACATCCATTTTTTCCATTTTTCGGGTACCAGGAGCAAAGATTCAATACTGTGTACGGATGATGACAGCATATACCATAATGAGCGCTCATTCCTGATATCCATCCGCCCATCCTCGCTTCCTTTACGTGAAGGATTAGAGTTCTGGAGAGAGCCATACTACTCGAATCATTTCGCTCATCAGTTTAGGTATGATCAAAGAGTACCTGGAACATTAAAGCCGGTGACTCGTGAGCAGTGGGCATATGGTATCGGGCCTATTCATTGGAAATGGATGTGGCAGCAGCTCCTGCTAATTGGGACCGGTTGCTCTTTTGCTATCCCTGAGACGAAGAGTGTCACTGATGCCTCTTTCGGGTGGATGAGATGGTAGGCTCATCAGTATACGTTGATCCGGAATGGTCATCATGTTACTGATCCCGTCTTTGTTACGCCTCCGATCGTTAGTCCGGCTCCTGCCGATGGACTGGGATACGTGGCGGAGCATCTTCATCAGCCCACTATACCGGGTACCCGGAGGCTAATGACTTCAATGAACGTGATAATTGATCATGATAAGCCCAAGCATACCCTGAAAGGTTGGATTGCTTACGAGGAAAGAAGCGTCATGCAAGAGGGGTCAGAGTTCCCGTCTCTCGAGCCTGTTGATGAGGCACATCAAGGAGGTGATGTTCCTAGGGATAACGATGATCAAAATGATGGGGATGGTGATGATAATGATGACAATGATGGCAGTGGTGATGGAGATGATGGTGAGGGTGGTGATGGTGGTGATGATGGAGGAGATGACAGTGATAATGGTGGGGATGACGGTGACAGAAATGCATCGATAGGTGGTCAGATAAGCCATGGGGGTTTGCTTAGACGCTCTGCTCCCAGGGACAGTGATGATGAGATGTCACCTGAGCGAACTGGTCCTTGGGTAAAGACTGTTCATCGTACTTCGGTAGTTGACGGGGGAAAGAATATTGCTGAAATGCGTAAGAGATATGATGAAGAGAGATTAGAGAAACAACTTTCTGAGGTTGTTGGTGGCATCCCTACTGGTGATGCAAGTGCAGTCAGGAAGAGGGTGAGATGAGTCTTCAGGATAATTTGAGCGGAGATCGTCACACTGGGGAAGGCAATGATGATGAACCGATATATGACAAGCTCGTCCCTGAGGCGGATGTAGAAGATATTTTCATGGACTTGGATGACGAAGAGCCCACTGACACTGTTCTTATGTCCGATAATCCTATGGCTGAAGCTGCAGATGATCAAGGTCCCCTTCATGAAATGACCGTCACTGCTGCGGCGGAGGTTGCACTTCCCCCAACCCTTTCCCGTGTTGAAGATATTGGGGTCGGGGATGCTAATCTAGCTTCTCGAGGCGTCACGGCTTCTGTCACTGAATCAAGTGTACCTGAACTTACCTTGGAAGCACCTCCGACTGTCGGACCATTATAAGCTGAGCCTATTGTGAAAGTTGTTCCCATTGTTGGACCGTCATTAGCTGAACCTATCGGGGAAGCTTCCCATGGGGTTGAAGTTTCTGGTATAGGAACAAGTGCATCGGAATGTGCCACGAAAGCTCCTCCTACTGTTGTACCATCGTCAGTTGAGCCCATTGTGGAAGCCCCTCCTATTGTCATGCCAACATTCCTGAGGTCGTAGTGCTATCTTCTCCAGAACTGCCTGAGCCGTCGACCAAGGGGATCGCTGAACCTACCCCAGTATTGCCTACGCCCACTACCTCAACTAGCGTGCCTGTTGTTGACATTCCTAGAGCCACTAGTATATTACCTATCTTCATCATTTCGACTATCTTTTGCCTTACTAAGATCTTTTTATACTGATTTTGTCGTTTCTTTTATCAGCAACCGTTCCTGTTCATGCTTTAGCCCCCGTCGCCTTGCCCAAGGCATTCATTTCTTCTCTTCGAGGACTGTCAAGGGTGAAGGCGGACCTTTTGAAGAGTCTTCTAACAAACATTGCTGCCTCGCTGAAGAATATGGATGAATGGTCTATTTTGGATGAAGGGCTGCAAGCGATTGAATACAACGCTGCATGGCTCGGGATCGACATCTCCTTGATGATCAACCATGTGGTCCTGTTTAGGGAAGGCATGACACAACTCAACGAGGCGAGACACTTTAGAGTTGATCCTTCTGTTGAGGAGAGACGCAGTCGTTTGCAGTCCCTCCTGCCAAAGCTTGAGTTGTGCGAGGCAGACATAACTGCGATGAGGCAGGATTAGCAAGCTGCTACCGTTGGGCATCAGGGAGCCATGGATCAATTGGCAGAGATAGACAATGAGATAGAGCGGCTGCAGGATGAACGCTCTGTTGTTCACCTCAATCTCTCAAAATTTGGCAATCAGAAGGCTCGTCTGCAATCATCTATCGAAAAGTGCGAGGCCGAACGTAACACTATACGAAATCAGGTCGTAGAATTTAGGGAGTTCCTTCAAAGCGTTCCTGATCATGCACAGGTCTTAGCTGCGGCGGAGGCAACACAGAGGGCAACCCAGGAGTTTGCAATTCACTTGTTAGAACAATGTTTAAGGAATTTGAATGGTTAAGCTTTGTGATCATTTCATTCTATAATCCGTGGGGGCATGTTGTGACGGTAATGCTGTAATGATATGTATACTATTCACGTGATTTTGCTTTGTGTTTTATCTACTTGCTACTGCTTTCGTTTGAGTTTAAATTCGGAAATAAAGCGGACTATTTTGAAAGGGATGTCCCCCTGTCAGGACTCAAACCTATATTTATGCGGAATGGGTGTGACCGAGCCCTGATCTTAAGGTTCATCTTTCCATTCCAATTCTTGACAACTTCAGATCGAGTTTTAACGACCTTCCTGGTGCCTGTGTAAACACACGGAGTAAATGATTAGTATCTGTAATTGTAATCATTGATCATCGTATGGTATCATTTCTTTTGATATTTGTCTATTACACTTTTCCTTTAGCGGGGTTTTTACAAATCACAATGGTATTCTATGTTAAGTATAATATCTTTTCAAAAATCGACCGTTTACCAACGAGCTGATGCCTCGCCCCTTGTAATCGATCACTCGATAAGCTTCATTGGAATATACTTCATCGACAATACACACTGGATCCCACTTCGGGTCGAATTTACTTTTCGGACCTTGAGCTAGTGCCGGGCGTTTCATCATTAGCACCAGGTCGCCCCTTTTGAATGACCTACCGCGGAGTTGTTTATCGTATGAGGCTGAGATTTGTTTCTGATACATTTCGAGCCTTTGCTAAGCAGCCAGTCTCTTTTCATCTAGATCATCTAGCTCGGTCATTCTGATCTCGGCATTGCGCTTGGTTGTCAGGGATTGTCGAAGTGAGACCCATAACGACTCAACCTGCATTTCCATCGAGACCACCGCCTCTGTATCGTACACTAACGAGTAGGGTGTAGCTCGAGTGGCTATGCGGTGTATGGTCCGGTACGCCCATAATGCTTCGGGCAGACGCTTGTCCCAATCTTTCTTATTCTCTGCCACTGTCTTTTTCAGAATCTTCACGATAGTCTTATTGAATGCCTCCGCCAGTCCATTCGCAGGAGGGTAGTAAGGTGTCGAATAGCAGTGTTTGATCTTGAACTTCGTACACAACTTGTCGATTGTGGCATTCTTGAAGGGTGTCCCGTTGTCGGTGGTGATTTTCTCGGAAATACCATGTCGGTATAATATGGTATGACGGATGAAACCTTCGACGTGTTTGGCCTTCACGCTCCTAAGCGCCACTGCCTCGGTCCACTTGAAAAAGTAGTCCGTTGCAGCCAAGATGTATTGGTGCCCCTGGGAAGAGGGCGGGCTGATTGGTCCAATCACGTCCATGCCCCAGGCTGCAAAAGGCCAGGACATCACCGATTGATGCAACTCTTCCGGTGGCGAGTGTATAATATCTACATGGATTTGGCATTGATGGCATTTCTTGACGTATTCTATTGCATCTTTGGTCATCGTAGGCCAATAATATCCCATGTGTCGAACACGGCGATGTAGATTCTTGCCTCCTTGGTGGGCACCGCACTCTCCTCCTTGAGCCTGCTTCAATGTAGCATATGCTTCGTCCTAGTCCAAGCAGCGTAGCAACACTCCCTCATACGAGCGCTTATAAAGGATGTCATTCTGTATTATAAATGACCCGGCACACCTCCTTACCTGCGTACGCGTCTTAGGTTCTTCTGGTAAAAACCCATATTTCAAGTAGTCGATGAATGGCCATTTCCAGTCATTTTCTTCTGTGACCTCGAAGCAATAGATAGGGTTCATGCTTGATTCACCGCCACGCAATACAGCTGTCGGTAGGATCCTTCTTTCTTCGATTGTTACCTGAAGTGGACTCCCTCCGGAGTTAGCCAAATCAGCCGCCAGACTGGCTAATGCGTCGACCTGTACGTTCTCCTGCCTTGGTATATGTGAAATGTTGCTGTTACGGAACTGGTCGAACAGTGACTGCGCCTGATGGTAGAAAGATGACAATTCGGGTTTGCGGACCTCATATTCTGTCGTCAACTGTCCAATGACGAGCCTGGAGTCACCATAGATTTATATTACTTTAATTCGCATCTCTAAGGCAAGCTGCAGTCTAGTGATGAGGGCTTGATATTCTGCTTCATTGTTAGTGCAAGCTGGTACGATCGTAAATGAGTAAGGCAGCAAATCTCCCTGCGGGCTGATGAATATAACCCCTACTCCTGCCCCTGCTGACCTGGAGGCTCCATCAAAGTACATCTGCCAGGGTCGCGGTTCTTCAACCGTCATAACCTGATCATCTGGGAGATCACATTCCATTTCTTCGCTGCTTGGGACTGGATGAGCAGTGAAAAAATCTGCAACCGCCTGTCCTTTAACAGCTCGGGCTGAGACATATGTGATGTTAAATTTAAAAAGGAGAAGGGTGTTAGAACTAGAAAATGAACTATAATGGCATTTTCTGAATGCGGTATTTTGTTGCTCTGGGGTTCTGAACAATAGAAACATTCATAGACAATCACAAGCATTCACAAAAGATACACACAAGAAGAGATATCGCAAGGCGAATTTTATTCCAAAGATCCTAAGATCTTGTACATTCCAGGCCGTGATCTGGCACGAGCCCTTAATTACATCGAATGATCGATGACCCTTGATTAAAAGGCAGATGACTAGTCAACAGGGACTATGGTCTTAGAGTTTATGGTCGTAGAGACCTATATTTATTTTGCTATGTATTGAACCATCTTTGTATTAGTCAGATGTCTATGTCCCATGTTTTGGCCGGAGATCCGGACTGAGACTATCAGGGTTTATGACTGAGAAGGACGACTCTGGGCCCGCTCCTGTCAATGTATGAACAGGTGACCTCGGGAAGTCCATTCTACAGTTATGTGTAGTTGCGTAGCCTAGCCGACGGATACCGTTTGAATGGGTAGGGCATCGACTGTTGTGTTGTGGCAGTTCATAACAATTGGTTTGTAGAGAATTGAAACTCTTTGGCGTGGTTTATCGTGATAACCATAGTCCCATTTGTCTAGATTTCGACCCAAATCAGATCACATCTTTACAGTAGAGACAAATGAGGACATATTTGCATGGTTTTGGATGCTGACGTCTCCCTTTCGAGAAGTCATTTCATTCAATGCGTCGAATCGGGTCGAACCTCGAAGATGCGTAATTTTGCTCGTGTAGAGATCCCAGAACATTCATTTGACCGTTCCATCGCGTCCGGAACGCTCGAAATACCCAAAATAGGCTCAAGCAGAACTTGACAACACTTAAAATTGAGTCCGGTATAGCCGTGGACATGTTCTGCAATTGGCTGATTTTTCGGGTGCGTGGGACTTAATTTATGGGTGCGTGGGCTCCAACGCACCTTTAAATTAAACGGTCGATTTTTGTTGATTTTACGGATGCGTGGGACAATTTTCGGGTGCGTTGGAGTCCAATGCATCCTGAAAATACAAGTACGATTTGTGTTAAATTTTCGGGTGCGTCGAGCCATTTTCGGGTGCGTGGGAGTCCAATGCACCTTGAAAATACAAGTCCGAATTACGTTGAATTTTCGGGTGCGTCGAACTATTTTCAGGTGCGTGGCCACACTTATGATTTTTATAATCCGAACCTGCGGTGGCATTGGTCGAAGTAATCTTTCGGTGAATGATCGGAAAGGGATTCCGGTGACCGGAAAAGTTTTCTGGCGGTCGAAAAAGGATTCCGGCAAGGGTTTCCGACGATAAATCCCAAATACTCAGGGAATAATGGCTCTCTCTCTCTCTTAATCTGTACAAATGAACAGTGGGAGGGGTATTTATACCCAAAAATACCGAGCAACGACCAATGAGGGGCTGCCTCGTATGACGCACCCCCAAAAGCCTTCGACGCATCCTTAAATAGGCGCATGGGAGCTCCGACGCACCCCAAAATGATATTCTGAAATGTGTTGATTTTCTGGGTGTGTCGAGCTATTTTTTGGGTGCGTTGGTGTCCAATGCATCCAAAAAGTGCTATGCTGGTTCCTGGTGTTTTGATGGGTGCGTCGAGCTATTTTATGGATGCACTGGACGATTTTTAGATGCGTCAAGGCCCAATGCACCCTAAAATTGCAGTTCCGTATTTTTGAATTTATGGATGCGTCGAAGGTATTTTTCGGATGTGTCAAGCTATTTTTTGGATGCGTCAGAGCTGAAATACATCCGAAAATACTTTTTGAATTCTCATGAATTTAAGGGTGCGTTGGGTTGAATAAATGGGCGCACTTGACGTACTCGTGTCTTGCAAAATTGAGTTTTGCGAAACGAAAGGCTGCGGGGCCCGCTTTTTTACGAATCGTCATACACTGCTTATCATAATTCGTAAAGAAGGTGTCTGCTTAATTCTGGAGGGTTTTGATCATAGTGACTCGTGGGGCCCATCGGTGAAAATGGCTAAGTACTGGATCTTTTGCAAACCTGGCTATTTGGGTGCGTCGGATGGTATTTTGTGGGATTTCTTCAAAGCACGCGGCCAGTTGGCTTGTTTTGAAGAGTACTGACTTTTGGGACCCCAACAAAGGGCCCACTTTGCTATGCATCCGGACAGCATAGGCCGGTTCATAAGGAACTTGATCGGGTCTGCCTTGGATATCAATGTTATTTGGTGCGAGAGGCAGTAATGCCTAAGTTTCTTTATAGCGAAAATGAGAGCGAGACATATCTTCTCAATTGCTAAATAGTTGAATTCGGCCCCCACCAGCGTGCGGCTTAAATAATATAGCGCATTCTCCTTCTCTTCTTCATTCTTCTATGCCAGGAGTGCCCCTAGTGAGTTATCACCTACTGCGATGTATAGAATCAGCGGCTTTCCCCTGATTGGGGCGGCAAGGACTGGCGAATTCCCGAGCATCTCCTTTAGTGAATCGAAAGCTTTCTGACAAGCGACATCCCATTCAAACTTAACATCTTTCTTGTTGAGGCGGGAGAACAGCTAATAACAACCAGCCAGGTTCGAAATGAATCTTCTTAGATATGCTACGCGGCCTTGAAAACTCTTCAACTGCTTCAGGTTCTTCGAAGGTGGCATTTCTATGATGGCCTTGATCTTCACGGGATCGATTTCTATGCCCCTGTGTCTGACAACGAAGCCTAAAAATTTGCCAGATGCAACCCCGAACGCGCATTTTAGCGGATTCATACAGAGACTCTTCTTGAACAATCGCTGGAATACTTGTCTCAGATGTTCCCTGTGTTGTTCATGATCGGCTGACCTTACAACTAAATCATCTACATAGCATTAAACGTGCTTGTGCATCATATCCTGAAAAATAATGTGCATTGCGCGCTGATACGTTACTCCTGCGTTCTTCAACCCGAAGGGCATTACGCGGTAACAGTAGATGCCGAGAGTTGTGCGGAAGGCCGTAGCTTCTTCATCTTCTGGAGCCATGCGAATTTGATTGTATCCCGAATACCCGTCCATGAAGGACATTACTGCATATCCTGTTGTGCTGTCAATCAATAATTCTGGGATCGACAGAGGAAAATCGTCTTTAAGGCAAGCTTCATTAAGATTTTGGAAGTCAACGTAAATTCGGATCTGTCCACTCTTCTTCTTGACCGGCACGATGTTTGAAATCCATCGAGGGTACTTCACCTCCTGAACGAATCCGGCCTAAATTAGTTTCTTGATCTCTTCTTCAATCTTGGGTATAATGTCAGGATGAAATTGTCGTTGAGGTTACTTCACTGGCTTCTTTTCCTTCATGATGCTTAGCTTGTGCATGGTGATTGTCAGACTGAGCCCGGACATTTCTGAATATGTCCAGGCGAAGATATCCTTATTCTCCTTCAACAACTGTATGTATCTCCGCCTTTCATTTTTCAGAACATTTTTGCTCAAATATGTGTTCCTGAGTTCTTCGAGGGTGCCCAAATTTACCTCTTCGAGTTCATCAACCGTCGGTTGTCCACATCTTCTAGTTGCACCGGTGCGACACTTGGCTGGATAATGTTGATAAGATCTTGCAACTGGATTTCTTCTACCAGGCCAAGGGTCACCATATTCATGCTTGCATTGGCTCCTAAACCTTCTCCGTTTCTGTATACTTACTTATATTCTTTAAATGGAGCTAGTAATCTCTTCTTTGTGTCTGAACCTTGACCGAAGAATCCCATATTCCTCATAATCTTTTGGTTGGCTCTGCTATATCTCTTGTCTTCTATCGGTCGAGGTTGGGCAGATTCCCTTCCCTCTTCTCTCTCCTCTAATGGTATTGGCTGACTTGGCCCTGAGTGAAACTTGATATCTTTCTGGGTGATATCTCTTAACGGCACGATGAATTGGCTTGAAGCTTTAGGGAATGGCTTGACTCTCCCTATCTTGGGTACCGGCATATTGTAGCTGGACTTGAGCACACTCATGTGTTGATCTGAGATCGGTTTTAACACATACTGCCCTGGCTGACGTAGATGTTATGGTACCACATAGAACTTCTTCGTAATCGGCTGAGGTTGATTTTCCAACTGATGTCGGGGTCTTCCCTGAGTGATGGGGTTTGCTCTTTTGCACAAACTTCTTAACTCGAGGTTTTGCCCCTTGCCCTTTCTTCATTATGTCGGGCTTTTTGCTGCTTTCGCCGCTATCAGACAGGTTGTAATATTTTGCATCGGCCACAAATGACTCAGCTATTGTATATGGCTTCGAATCTGCTATTACCCTGTATTGGACCCCGTCTCTGTTGTATTTGAAGCATTGATGATACGTCGAAGGGATTATACAATTCTGATGGAGCCAGGGCCTTTCTAAAAGGAGGTTGTATGTTGTCACTGCATCGATCACCTGACATGTTACTTTCGTTGTCAGTTCTTCGATCTCCAACATCACTGTGATTGATCCGAGTGTACGCTGACCGTCTTGATTGAAACCTTGAATCATCATGAGACTTGGACGTAGTGCCGATTGCCTATAACCCAGTTTCTGTAATGTCTTCAATGACATAATATTTACGGCAAACCCATCATCTAACTTGCACCTTTTAACCTCTGTGTCTCTAATTGTTCTTGTGACCATCAACGGGCGATTGTCGTCTATTAATTCGATCGTGCGGTCTTCTTTTGATAAAGTGATTGTTGAAGGATGGTTGACATGCATGACTTGTGACACTGGCATATAACCCTCCCAAAATTTGTCTGTATTATTCATTTCTTCTTCTATCTCTATCATCATGACCTCCCTGACTTCACTGTCAAGTAAGGCATTGATTAACATTTCTCTGTATACTTTCGAAAGACATAAAGCATCATATATACTTAGATGAGCGGGAACCTTCCGTAGGTGTGACACAACGTCATACGCCACTGGTCTTGGGCTTGGCTGACTAGTCGTAGCTTCACCGACCTTCTCTTTCAACTTTTGCATGCAAGGTCTCTCTTGCGGCTTGTTAGGGATATCGTCTTCTTGCATCGAGTTGTCTGGTCTTGGAGGGTACGGTTAGGCATTTGCTTTCCTGATCGTAAGATGACCGAGTTAACCTCTCCCTCAGCTGCTTGTGGGGTTGCCTCGGACGGTGCTTGTTCGACGAACGACACCATTCCGCAATATGTCATGCTCGTCGCGGGTTGTCTCTGCCCCTGTAATATCTCTCTCCTTCCTCTCCCCCTGTTCCTTCGGTTGACGAGTCTTCACCTGTTCTCAAGTCTCTTCTTGCTACTGACTAGAGTCCATGGTTCCTTCGGCTCAGGGAATGAAGTCGTTCGGTGAGTGTCATCTTCTATTGAGATTGCTGAAATTGCCCAGGCTGTCTCCCTTGCTGTCTCGGGTACCTTCATGCTGAATGACCCCTTGATTGATCAACCCTTGTATCCTTCCTTTCAAGGAGAAGCAATCTTCTGTCTTGTGGCTGACACATTGATGATATTTGCAATATTTGGGATCGTTTACTCGTCCAACTTCATGAGGACGGACGGGCTCTGGTAAACACATTAAGCCTTCCTCGATCAGTTGTTCCATAATCAGAACTAGATCGGCCATATCGAATGTGTATGGGCCATTCGCCCTTTCTCTTTTGGCTATTGATACGCATTTGCGTACATAAGATCTCTTACCCTTGTCTTGTATGACTGCTGTCTTCATCTCCGGCCTATGATCGACAGTGGGACATTTTTGGTCTTTCTGGTCCCTACTCTGGTCGACCTGGTGGGTCTCTACCACTCTTCCCATCTCTCTCTTCTGTCTCTCGAGTCTAAAGTTTACCCGGGATGCTGCTTTCCTCTACCAGATGTGCTTTCGTTGCCAGCTCACGAAAAGAGTTGAAGGTATTGCCTGATAATCCGTACGAGATCATAGGGTCCAGAGCCCTTAGGCACATTTTCATCTACTCACCCTCACTAGGCAATTCATGAAATTGAGCTGCGATGGTCCCCCAACGGTCGATGAATTTCTCAACTGGTTCACCATTTCTCTGTCTGACCAATGCTAGAACTGTTAATGAGATCTCCCTCTCTGTTGTAAAAAATTTCGAGATGAAGGTGTCCTGCATTTGTTCCCATGTCCTTATAGAGCTGGCTGGTAACGACATATACCATTGAAAGGCTTTCCCTGTTAAGGTAGATCCGAATAGCCGCATGCAATACTGCGGGACTGCAGGACCAATTTCTTAACGTAGTCAAGAAGTGGGTGATGTGCTCTTTCGGTGATCCTCTGCCATCAAACTTTCCAAAGTCTGGGCATTTGAAATTAGCCGGGAACGGTACTTCTTCTACTTCTGGTGGGTACGGGACCGGATATTTATAGCTGCCTCTTCTCTCTTTCTCTTTTTCTTACTGCATTATGTGGGCTATCGTCTGGGGTAACTCTTCTCGTGACACGTGTAATGTAGAAAGCGGTGCACGTTCTGTTGGTGCGACCCTAAGTTGGACGGGTGGTTCAGGATCAGACGGACCTTCTGCTGCCCCTTGGGATTCCTCTACTGACTGATGAGTGAGTGGTGCAATACTTCTGGTGGCGTTCTGCGCTATCGGAGTGGTCAAGGCTTCTTGAATGGCCCTCATCCGATCGTTCGTCTCGTGATTAGCCTCGACCAATCTGTCGATCTGATCTTGCAATGGAGGTAATTCTTCTGCTTCATACGGTCCTTCTTCTTCTCCTTCGGTCACCTGGACCATCACCACTTGTGCTAACAGGATTTTCTGAGTTGGCCTCTGTTTCAGTTTAAGGGTTGTCACGGTCTTGGATTTCTCTACATGTGTGGGCTTAATAGGTTTCTGCAAGGTGTGAGCGATCTTGGACAATGACAGGAATTGCTCGGCTGTCATCGTAGGCACTGTGGGTTTGGCTGATATGACCTGGCCGTTGATAGGGATCTTCTGCCCCTTCTTCGACTGCCACTATTTCCTGATCACGAGGCAAGGTCTCGCCACGTTCGCCTTCCTATATACTGCTACGATGGCTACTTTCTTCTGCTCTTTCTTCTGTCTTCGGGTCTCAACCAACTGTCATTCTGAGCTTGGGCTAGCAGTTACGGTTGCAATGAAACAGGGGAAGCTGAAACCCCCAGCAGCAAGGAAAATGCACGGACTTGTCACCGAGCATGTCATTTCTTCTATTTACTATCTTGCTAATTCTGCGGTGTCAAAAAATTATTAGAACAGTTCATAAATGCGGTCGGGAGGGTGAACCCATCGGTCGTGGTGCATAAACTAACAGAAATAAGTAAGAAGAAGACAAATACGTGTAGTTGTGGGAGTTCGTGGGTTTGAAAACCTTTAATTTACTATCTATTGCCTTAAAGATGAAGGGAAGAACGTTCCCATTGAGAGTAGCCAATTTGGCGCCCGAGGGCGCTGAAACATTATGCCTCGCGATAGATCTCTTGCGTACACATTCGCATTTACGAATGATTAATCTTAGAGCGTTTCTATACTCAGAGCTAACTAGAGATTCTTGTGGGTTCAGTCCCCAGCAGAGTCGCCAGTTTGTTAGAACTAGAAAATGAACTACATGAACATTTTCTTTGTTGGGTATTTGTATTGTTGCTCTGGGGTTCTGAGTAATGGAAACATTCATAGACAATCACAAGCATTCATAAAAGGTATACAAGAAGAGATATCGCATGGCGAATTTTATTCCAGAGATCCTGAGATCTTGTACATTCCAGGCCGTGATCTGACACGAACCCTTAATTACATCAAATGATCGATGACCCTTGATTGAAAGGCAGAAGACTAGTCAGCAGGGACCATGGTCTTAGAGTTTGTGGTCGTAGAGACCTGTATTTGTTTTGTTATGGACCGAACCATCTTTGTATCAGCCAGATGTCTATGTCCCATGTTTGACCGAAGATCCGGACTTAGACTATCAAGGTTTATGACTAAGAAGAACCACTCTGGGCCCGCGCCTATCATGTATGGACAGGTGACCTCGGGAAGTCCAATCTACAGTTGTGTATACCTGAATAGGCTAACCGACGGATGTCATTTTGAATGGGTAGGGCATCAACTTGTTGTGCTGTAGTGATTCATAACAATTGCTTTGTAGCGGATTGAAACTCTTTGATATGGTTTATCGTGATAACCATAGTCCCGTTTGTCTAGCTTTCGACCCTAATTGGATCATATCTTACAGTAGATATAAGTAATGATATATTTACATAGTTCTGGATGCTAGCGGCTTCTTTTCGAGAAGTCATTTCATTCATTGCGTTGAATCGAATTGCAATTTTGCTTATTTAGAGATCCCAAAACATTTGTTTGACGGTTCCATTGCGTTCGGAACGCTCGAAATACCTAAAATAGGCTCAAACGGATATTAAAAACACTTAAAATTGAGTTTGGTACACTCGTGAACATTTTCAATAATTGGCCGATTTTTCGGGTGCGTGGGATGTCAATGCACCCTTAAATTAGATGCCCAATTTTTGTTGAATTTACGGATGCGTGGGACAATTTTCGAGTGCGTGGGAGTCCAATGCACCCTGAAAATATTTGTCCGACTTATGTTGAATTTTCGGGTGCGTGGGACAATTTTTGGGTGCGTGGGAGTCCAATGCACCCTGAAAATACTTGCCCGACTTATGTTGAATTTTCGGGTGCGTGGGACAATTTTCGGGTGCGTGCTCAGACTTATGATTTTTTATAATTCGGACCTGTAGTGGTATTGGTCGAATTGATCTTCCGGTGAATGATATCAGTGATCGGAAAGGGATTTCGGTGACCGGGAAAGTTTTCCGGCAGTCGGAAAGGGATTCCGCCGAGGGTTTCCGACGACAAATCCCAAATACTCAGGGGATATTGGCTCTCTCTCTCTCTCTCTCTCTCTCTCTCTCTCTCTCTCTTAATCTGTACAAATGAACAGTGGAAGGGGGTATTTATACCCGAAAATACCGGACAACGACCAATGAGGGGCTGGCACGTATGACGCATCCCATAAAGCCTTCGACGCACCCCAAAATAGGCACGTGGGAGCTCCGACGCAACCTAAAATGATGTTTTGAAATGTGCTGATTTTATGAGTGCTTCGAGCTATTTTTTGGGTGCGTTGGAGTCCCATGCATCCAAAAAATGTTGTGCTGAGGTCCAATGCACTCTGAAATTGCAGTTCCAGATTTATTGAATTTATGGACGCGTCGAAGGTTTTTTTCGGATGCGTCAAGCTATTTTTCGGATGCGTCAGAGGTGAAATACATCATGAAATGTTTCTTGAATTTTCATGAATTTAAGGGTTCGTCAAGCTGAATAAATGGGTGTGCTTGACGTACTCGTGGTTTGTAAAATTAGGTTTTGCGAAATGAAGGGTTTGCGGGGCCCTCTTTTTGGCAAATCTTCATGCACTGCTCATTATAATTCATAAAGAAGGTGTCTGCTTGATTTTGGACGGTTTTGATCATGGTGATTCGTGGGCCCCACTAGACAAAAAATGGCTAAGTACTGGATCTTTTGCAAACCTGGATATTTGGGTGTGTTGGATGGTATTTTGTGGGATTTCATCGAAGTACGTGCCCAGTTGATTTGTTTCGAAGGGTATTGACTTTTGGGACCCCAACAGGTGATTAGAGGAGGAGGTCCACCCCCATCAAGCCATCCAATCGTCTATCCGACCCAATCCAACCGTCCATCTTCGTTGTGAGTGCAAAGAGGGGGACATAAACTCCCCTTTTTCCTTATTTTTCCTTCATATTTTGGGCCCACAAGTGGGCCATGCTGTGAGACAGCGTGTCCCGCACGCTGCCACCGCATGGACCACCTTGGGTGGCCCACCATGATGCTTATTTTTCTAATCTACCCCCATTCTATGAATCACAAAAATCTAGATGAAGGAAAAATGCAAATTTTGCTTGATCCGAAGTTTTGGGCCCACCTAGTGACCGAGAACCAGATGAATGGATTGGATCGCCCACATATGGGCCCTACTTCATTTTAAAATAGAATAAAATAAAAATAAAAAAGAGAAACGAAAAAAAAAAGAAAAAAAAATAGTCCAAATGTTGGACGTTCTCAGTGTCAAAGACACTGGAACTGTCCAGCGTCAAGGATATGAAGGGCGTGAGTGGGGTCCCCACTCGTGGGACTCACCTTGATGATTGTGTTAAATCCACACTGTCCACCTGTTTCACCAGATCGTTTTAGGGCCAAGGCCCAAACTGGAACCAGATCCAAATCTTAAGTGGACTGCACCACCTGAAACAATGGAGCTAAAGACTTCTACTGTTGAAATTTCTTTGGCCCATCTTGCAGTTTGTAGACTTTATCAGCTATCCAATATTAGACTCGTTGAGTTCCCCATAAGCCGGTAAACATGATAGACGGAGTGGATCGTCCTCATGTGGGCCCCACTTGATGATATCCAGAAGAAAAAGAAAACAAAAAAAAAAGAAGAAGAAGAAAGGACCAGCGTTGAACGCTGGCCTCTCTCTCCGCGTCAGGGGTGCTGGGAGTAGCTAGCGTCCACGGACGCTGGGCTCCTTGGCCGCCCAGCAGTGGCCCACCTTGTGGGACCCACCATGATGTATTTGTTTTATCCAAGCCGTCCATCTATTTTCCCAGATCATTTCAGGGCCCACGCCCGAAGACCAAGAAGATCCAGATCTTGTGTGGGCCTCACCACAGGAAGCAGTGAGGATGAATGCCTACCGTTGAAACCTTTTCAGGGCTCACCATTATGATGGTTTTCCATCTAAACCCGTCCATCAGGTCACGCAGACTTGTATGAATGGAAAACACAAGTATCAGCTGGATCCAATACTACAGTGGACCACACCAAGGGAAACGGTGGGGATGATCGGCCACTGTTGAAACCATTGGAGCCCACGGTTGCACATGTGGGACCCAACGTGAGGTTTATTTCCATCTAACCTGCTACTGAGGTCACACAGACTTGGATGGATGGAAAACACATATATTAGCTCGATCCAAAACTTGGCCATGGGCGTGGTCCATGCTGAAGGCAGCGTGCCAAGCATGGTGTCCAGCAGTGGCCCACCTCGTGGGACCCATCATGCCCAGCCGTCCATCCATTTTGCTATATCATTTCAGGGTGTGGGCCCACATATGAACCAGATGCACGTCTCATGTGGGCCACACCATCTGGATCAGTGAGAATGATGTCCACCGTTGAAACCTTCTAAGGCCACATGACTTTTATTTGCCACCCAGACCTGTGCCACAGATCTGGGTGAAGGGAAATCATAAAATATCAGCTTTATCCAAAACTTCTGTGACCCGGTGGGCTCCACGCTCGTCCAGCAGGTGGCCCACCTTATGATTCCACATGATGTATGTGACTGATCCAGGCCGTCCTCTCTTGGGCCTACCTATGATTTATATGTTTTATCCATGTCATCCAGATACGGGGACCCACCTTGAGTATGTATTAATCCACGCCGATGGATAGTGGACTGTTGAAATCATCCATCAGTCCAGAGGGTGGGGCCTGCTATAGTAGTCCACCTTGATGATGCGTTGTATACACACCTCATTACGGTGCCCGATCCGTCAGTCACCTTAGACTAGCATGATGCATGTATTTTATTCACAATGCTCAGTATGTGGGCCGCTGTGGTGCTCACTTTGAAGTATGTATTGCACATTCATACTGTCCATGCGTTGAACAGATCATTTTAGGGTATAAGCCCAAAAAGGAGGCCGATCCGTAGCTCAAGTAGACCCCTCGCTGGACAGTAGGGGCTGGCCATACAGTCCAGTATATGGGCCATCATTGATGTCCCATTGGAGGCCACCAGGGCCTACCTTGATGTATTCGTGCCGTACATCGGTCCTTCTAGCCCATTTTGTTGCATATGGTGGGCCGATTCAAGTCTCAAGTGGGCCATGCCACATAGACTTTCTATTATTTGTAGGACCCTCTATTTAGATCCCACTCCCTATATATTCGACCAATGGAGGCCGATTATTACATGATACGCTTGGGACGTGCTAACATACTTAGCCTGGTATGTCGCATTGATAATATGCTTAGTGTAATGAATATCATGCCCATTCATTTGTACATACGCATCATATGTATGCCTGACTGTGGATGATGTTGATCATAGCATATGCCTTACAACTTGAGATACTTAGGGGACCCGTATGAGATAGGGTCACCCCACATGATCGTGCGATATGCGCAAGTTTGGTGCATGGCTTTGATAGTATGACTCATGCATCTCGCATTATGCATGTCATGATCAGATTCTCACCCCAGCGGCATTGGGGTTGTGACCACTACAATCATATCGTGGATGGTAGAAACAGACGTCGAAAATATGTTCTGGCACTTGGGTGCCAAAGATGTCCTTGGGTAAAAGTCCATAAACCCTGTGGTACCAGCAGGATGCTCCAATGTCTAGACCGAGTGGATTTATGAGCGCATGAGGGCCAAATACCAGTAGGCCGGGTCTCCCACTGTGTCGGGTCGGTTGGAAGGGGGTGTGACCTTACCCGCCCGGGTGCAGAGGGTTATATACTAGGTTGAGTCTGAATAGCTCGTGAATGGGTTCGTTATCGACGAGCTGGGTGGATTTTCTTGTATGTCATTGACAAGGAGGATAGTGAGGTCTCTTCCACTCGCTTGGTTATGCGCGCGATGGGCTGCAACCAATGTCAGCAGTGTATTGGACCCTAGTGATGTCCCAGTTGTGAACCGTATGATATATGGCAATCGAGGATTGACATGCGCCCATTGCATCTTTAGCATATGACACTTGGCCATATAGGCCCCTTACATTGCATAGCCTCGGGATGGCTAATAACATTCATGGACTTGGTAGTATAGCCTTCCATCATTTCCGCTTACTCTGATATCTTTATACCTATCATATGCATTGCGCACAAACCACGCTCTCTAAGCTTCATAGTAAGCTTATGCACGTTGTTTACGTGCAGGACATACTATAGCTCGACAACAGTGAGACAGGGGCGCGCATTTGATCTTTCAACTTTTAGTTACGCATTGTATTTCCCTTTTTCCAGCACTGTACTCAAAAGATTAATCCTCCTTATGGGATCCCAGGATCGGAACCTGGCGTATGGAAGCTAGGAGCCGAGAATGGGGTACCACGAAGGCTGTCGGCACCGGATTCGGCAACCGAGAATTTTGTGAGCTCGGTCGCGTGACAGCCATCTTTACATGTTGATTGGGAGCACAATTCACGGTAGAGATACGGGAGAGGCAGCGAGATCCACGGTTGCTCGTATGTGGCAAGTGCCCAAGGGCCACATGAGAAGAGCGGTAAAGGACATGAATTTGTAAAGTTAGGGTCGATGATGGCACGAGAAGCGATGGAGCTATGATTGAAGATGAGATGATGTTGCAAGGATGTGTTGATTTGATGTTTGAAGCCTCGGTGGAGATTGTTGGAGAGTCTTCAAACCTTGTGCACGTTTGGGTGCTCCGATTGGTCTGACGTTTGTGGTCCAGATGCACGTGAAGACAGAGAAGGCAACTGTTTCTATGTGTGCCCAGACCGGTCGGGCGACCGGTCGTCAGTGGGCTCCGACCGGTCGGCTGTGAGGTAGCGTTGGATGTTTCTCCCTGGACGGTCTCTGTGTGAGGTGTGACCGGTCGGCTGTGCGCTCGGGTTTCTTGCCCAGCTTGTAGTACTGCGCAAGGTGTTTCTATTTCGGGAGTTTTGCCTATTTAAGGAGGTGCAATCTCGTCTTAGATGGTATCCTAAGGTGTCTAAGGTTTTCTAATCGTATTAGGAAGAGGGGAGAAAGTTGTGTGTGTGTGTGTGTGTGTGTGTGTGTGTAGAGAGAGAGAGAGAGAGAGAGCTTGGGTTTCTCTGTTTTCCTTGCTTGTGGGCTGTCATCTTTGTAATCTTCTGTTTAATTCATAGTGGATCGCTTTGTGCCGTGGTTTTTTACCTGTTGGGGGTTTTTCCACGTAAAATCGGAGTCTCTTGTGGTGAATGCTTGTGTGAGGCCCACCGCAATGTATGTATCTTATCCACACCGTTCATATGTTTTAAAAGCTCATTTTAGTGCATGAGACTAAAATTGGAGCATATTCAAAACTCAAGTGGACCACAACACAGTTAAAAGTGTGAATTGAATACCTACCATTGAAAACTTTTTTAGGGGCCACATAAGTTTTGGATTAAACTCATATTTGTGTTTTCCCTTCATCCATGCATGTGTGAACATATGAATCCATGTGGGCCCTAGGAAGGTTTCAACCATAGATGCATCCTGCCCTGCCTAGATGGACTGATTACGGTCCAGGCATATCTGTGGAGGGCCCATCTTGATGTATCTGTTTGTCCACTCTATCTAACCCTTCTCTAAGATCATTTTAAGGCATGAGGCAAAGCCAATGCTAAAGCAGACATGCCTTATTCTTGTGCTCATGCCTTAAAATGATCTTATAAAAGGGTTGGACAGAGAGGATAAACATATACATCATGGTGGGCCCCTCCACAAATATACCTAGACGGTAATCCATCCCAACGGGGCAGGATGCAATCCGTGTCCCATCCTCATTGTTTCATATGGTGTAGTTTACTCGAGCTTTAGATATCCGACAATTTTAGGCTCGTGTCCTAAAATAAGCTGGAAAATGGGTGGGTTGCGTGGATAAAACACATACATCAGGGGTGGGCCCCCACAAAGTTTACTGAGCGTACTGAGTACAGTCCGCTTCGGTGTCGGAATTGCCCATATGCGCACCTGTCCATGTGGGCGTGCGTGTCATTTTCTGTTGGTAATTGCACCTACCTTCCCACGGTCATACCACAATCATCCCTAGCTTCCCCCCTCTGTTTTGGATTATTGTGGGTACCTACCTTCTTTTTCAAAGAGGTGTTGAAGATTTCCCATGCAAGGAAACACATCTATTAATACTGCCATTTTTTGGCAATTGACCATTTTAACACTTATAAGTAACTAGCTGTAAACTTGTGGGGCCCACCCTATGTATGTCATCCACCACGTTCAGCAAGGTCACTCCATAACAATGGGAAACCCCAAAAATCAGGTTGGCTTGATTATCATATAGGCCACCATGTAGGTTTGGTTGTCTATCACGGGAATTTGGAGATTTTTGAATTATCGTCCATTATTTTCTATCAGTTAGCAAATAATTAGTCTATTTTTAATTTTTGGCAATCTAATTTTGTGGTGGAGAAATGGTATTGATCATGATGGATGTTATTTATGCACAACGGAGGGCTCCGCATGTCGATAAGGGTGATAAATTGACCAGGATAGGGATAGATTGTGGTTAGCCCTAACCTGAGCCCTGGCCCTGAGCAGGCTAAAAGGGCTTGGACTCAGAAATCGAATTGTGTATGCTTTTATCGTACTGAGTAAACTTTGTTGGGCCCACCATGAATGTATGGGGTTTATCCACATCGTCCATCCGTTTTTTCATCTCATTTTATGGGTTGAGCCCAAAATTGAAGCATATCCAAAGCTCAGGCGGACCATGGCATAAGAAAGAGCAGGAATAATGACTTCCACCGTCAAAACCTTGCTAAGGCCTATAGTGATGTTTACTTGTCATCTAACATGTTCATAAGATCATTTAGAAATGGATGAAGGGAAGACGAGAATATCAGCTTGATCCAAAACTTTTTTGGCCTCCAAGATTTTTTCAACGTTAGACATTCAATTCACACGGTTTCCTGTGGCGTGGTTCACTTGAGATTTAGATATGCTTCATTTTTTGTCTCAAGACTAAAATTATCTGGTAAAATAGATGGACGGAGTGGACAAAATACATAAATCATAATAGACCCCATAGAGTTTACTTAAGCATTCTGAGTAACTCGGTAAGCAATTCTCTTCCCTGGATGCAGACCTAGGATCCACAGGGGTAACCCTGGCTTAGCTTGTAAGACATAGTCAGTAATGTGAGAAAGGTGATATGATCAAAGGTTTGAAATAATCTAAATCTAAAATAAATAAATAAAATTTTATGGTGATATCCCCTCCATCATAGTCAATCATGTGAGAAACGGTACTGATGTGATCAACGGTTTGAAATAATCTAAATAAATAAAAAAATCATGGTGATATCCCCTCCATCCATAATGATTCTTCCATATTGATGTGTATTTTTCATCTAAATTGTTCATATGGTCACACAAACATGGATAAAGGGAATAGTACTAAGTTACCAGCTTGATCCAAAACTTTCAAGTTTTTACCAATGGGCATTTAATTCCTATTGTTGCCTTTGGTGTGGTCTACTTGAACTTTAGATCTGCCTCACTTTTGGGCTCATGCCTTAAAGGGGGCTGGCCGAACGGATGGATGGTATGGATAAGCCACATACATTATGACAAGCCCCACCTTTATTTCACACCACTGGTATTAGCGTTTAAAAACAAAGCCCTTGTATGGAACAAACACTCGTGCAACTGAAGAAGATCCAATCAACCGTTTTACTTGATTGTGAATTGGTGAAAATGTCAAAATGCTCTTATTAATGTCTTGGAAGGGCTCTACTGATAGTTCTCAAGTTACTAGTTGAAGAAAGATTTCTTTGGAAATTCGCGCGCGTAGAGATTGAGAGGGTAAATCACGGGTCACATGCCTATGTAACAAGATGAGAAGATCTGATCCATGTATCAGGTGGAGGTAAATGTTAACTTACCCATTCCAGATATTCAAGCTGTTCAACTCATCAGATATTCCGTACATGTAAAAATAATGGCAGTTTTCCTTTTTAACAATCAATTTTCCTGCATTATTGCCACCTGATGAGGAGATCATCTTGATTTAAGTAATGTCTCTTTGACAGCTTCTTTGCTGGCCGTTGATTCAAAAGTTCAGGATTTTCCATTGTTAATGTCTACTTTAGTAATAGGCTCCTCCAAAGTATTCACCTTCCTTCAGGCGAGCTCCCCTCCAGACCTGAAAGCAAAAGAAGAAAGCTAAGGGTGGCTGGTGTTTAGCCGTTAGCCCTCCGAAGCTTAAGTTAGATGGGACTTGGCAGTAAGGTAAAATGCAGGATGTGGACTTAGAGATTTTGTACCTTTATCATCTATGGGATCATTTATTTATACAGATCCGGGTGATCTAATATGTTGCGCAAGCTGTTAAGATCACTACCGATTTAGGGTGATAAGGAGTTTATCCTACTAATCCTTAGATAAGAAGATGGTTGTAAACACCCCACCTTCGGCTACAATGCGAGTATAGATAGCTGAATGAATGGAGGACCGTACCCCCAAATTCCATGTCCAAACCCAGCCAAACTCACCCTTGTAAGCCCCCAATTCATAGCCCAGCTCAAGCCTGAACCCAGTCAACTCACCCCTAAACATCAGCCCAAAAAACACCCCATAAGAAAAATCAGTCAAAAAATCCTTAAAAAGTCAAACTTGGTGAGTCAACCCGCTGAGTCAAAACACCGAGTCAACCCGCTGAGTCAAATCCCGAGTCAACTCACCGCGTCAACCCATTGTTCAAACCCAATCAACTCATCGAGTTCCGAACCACAGCCTCGGAGCAGGTCCGGACTCCAAACCTGGGGATTTTATGCTTCAGGTTCGGAGGCCTTACGCTCCGAAGCCGAAGCGGAGCGGCCGTCAGGGTGCCGCCCAAACTTATTTACCACAGCTGCCACTGCTCGCAGCTATAAATACCCCCGCCCCTTCTCATTCACAGCATCTCTTCCATCCCTTTACATCCGAGAAAATCCCTCAAGCCCGAGAGAAGTCCGAGTCCTTCTCTACCCCCTTTAGCCTATTCCTCCACCAAGGAGAGCCCGAGTGAGAAGAGTCTAGCCCTGGTCTAGCCCAGCCTGACCCTGGTCTAAGTCTCCCAAGCCACCCAAGTCTTGATCTAGCCACTCGAAACAAACCCTTGCGACACCTCCGTCCATCCTGCTACTCTTTTACCAGCATCATCTCATTTGTATCTAGCATAAGTGCAACAATTACTTTTCTTCCAACCCCCCTACTTATCATGTCACTACAAGCACTTTGATTATTCAAATACACAACATGCATCCCGTATAAAGCACCTGTCAGTTCGAGCGTATGCTCTGGGCTTGCCTATTAATGGAAACCTGCCCATCAGAAACTCTTATTGTTTAGACCTGCATTCATGCATCATATCATCCATGAGAATGTACAAGGATTAAATCAGACTTTCAAGTATTAGTTCGATTCTGTAAAGTAGAGACTGTACTTCGGTACGGGCAGTGGGTGGGGTGCCTAACCTCTTCCCACCCTGTAACCGTGATCCCTTACCTCAAATCTCTGGCCGCAAATCAAAAAGAGTCATTTTAGAGGAAGGAATCTTCGGATCCCCTTCTCTAACGTTTCTACGGGGTCTAGCCAATTGTAGATTCGAAGTAACTAGCTAGTGGCAACTCTAGTCTTATACGAACTCATCCAAATACATCCAGCTTAACACGACAACTAATAAAAAGCCCTCGAGAATGAGGCAAGCCAGTGGCATAAACGACGATTCGCGCGCACGCACCATCTTCTTTTCCGAAAGGAAGGGAGAACTTCCGGGATCGCGGAACGGCGAGCGTCCACAGAATGGCGACTCCATTGGGGATATGCTAGTCCCACTAGTCGTGATCCAACTTGAAAAATGGAATCCATCCTGTATATGAAAGTCATTAGTCCTCATACAATTTATCTATATAGCATTCCATCCAAAAACAAAAAAAGATAGAAAATTCAAAAATTAAAAAAAAAAAGAGTAGAGCATACTTCCCCACCATTACTCCTCCAAACCAAATCACCCTGCCACGTCCAATACAAAACCTACATAGCTCTCCAATTCCCTACCCTCGAAATACCTGAGGCTTGCTCTCCACAGTTACGCCCAACAGAATCCATGCCAATTCCTGACATCCAAGAGCTACAACAAAGCATGAAGGCGATGCAGGAGATGCTTATCCGATTCACACAAGCCCAGGTTTCAACAGTTAACAGCCAGGTTGTTCTAGCGCAACAACAACAACCACCATCTCTCCCGGCCTCCAGTTCATCCCAACCACAACCGTCAAGGATCACTCAGGACTTTCAATACCCTCCTAACAGGGGCCTTCAATCATAACAACCCCCAACCTCAGGGTATTTCTTCCAGTATCCTCCTGCAAAGGAGAGCCATTTTCAGTCACATCCCACAACCAGAACTCCGAGCCAATTCTAATATCCTCTCCCTAATGGGAGTTCCAACCAATTTCAATATTCTCCTGTGATTGGGATTTCTTTGCAGTCTCCCTTCTCAGCTCCAGTTCAACAAAGTCCCTATAATGGGAGTAATTATCAGGCTCAACCTCCTTCAAGCAGGAATCATAGGAGTATCAATGACACCAATTATTACGAAAGGGGCCAGCTCAGTCCTGTCAAGGGGCAAGATCTCCTTCATCTGGTCCCTCTAAAATCGAACAACTCCGAGAACAGATGCGAGAGATGAAGAGAAAGTTGCAGAAGCAGCAAGGGGTGGATCTTCCATCCACTAAGTTCAGGGACCTTTGTCCATTTCCCGATGCAATGGTACCTCAAGGCTTTCAGGTACCAAAATTTAAAAGATATGATGGGACAGGGTGTCCTATAGACCACTTGAGATCATTTTGTGGTGAGCTAGATGCTGTGGCAAGCAACGACGGAGCATTGATCCGTCTGTTTCAAAAGTCCCTGAAAGACGATGCCCTAGACTGGTACACATCATTGGACTATCATCGCATCAAGACTTGGGAGCAGCTCTCCCAGGCTTTCGTCGACAGGTTCGCATACAAACTTAACATGGCACCCAGGAGAGCGGACCTCGCAGCTCTCAGGCAAAGAAGTGACGAAACATTGTCAGCTTACGTTGGACGGTGGCGGGCCATAGCCGCTAGAATGAAGACTCCCATCGACGACAAGGAGCAAGTCTCCATGATCGTCCACTCGGCAAATCCAAGTATCTCTGGAAACCTTGTCTCACATCCATATGCGAACTTCACCCAACTCATCTGCATTGGAGAACAAGTCGAAGCCGGAATAAGGGTTGGGATGATCTCCCCTTGGTGGCCTTATCAAGCCTCTCTTATACAACCGACAGTGGAAGAAGAGCCTACTAAATACGAGAATGATAACGGAAGTATCCTCATCCCCCATCAAATAGAAGAAGACGACCTTGTTGCCTCTACCAAATGTGCACTATTCCTCCATCAGCACTGACAACCGCAGCAACAACAACAGTCAAGATGGAACTCACAGTTCCCTGATCAAGGTTGGCAAGGGGCACCCCTAACCAGTCCAATTTCAGAACCCCTCATCCTGTAAGGGGCATCTCCAGTCGATCCAGTCTCCACAATGCAAAGGGCACCTCTTGCCTATCCAACTTTCATCAGCCAAGAAGAGCCTCCTCTCCAGTTTATTCATGCCATTGACTCTAGTTCAGAATTCGAACCTCTCATCCTACAAGGGACATCCTCAACTATTTCAATCCCAGAGCCCATCATCATGCAAGGGGCACCTCCAGTCAGTTCATTCTTCACGACATTACTCAACGAGGGGCACAACCTACCCATTCCAACCAACCAAGTGCACAAGTTGCCTATTTCAGTCAACCAAGTGGACGACGTCCCTGTCGCAGCATCACTCAGCCAGGGGCACAACCCGCCCACTCCAACCAACTGGGGGCACAACCTGCCCACAACATCTAGCCAGGGGCACAACCTACCCATTTCTCCAGCAAGCAACCAGGAGCAAAACTTGCCCACCGAACCTGTCTATTTGGCTTCTACTTCAGCCATCATCCTCCAAGAAAAAGACCCTTCCTTAGACAGCATGCCACATGCCCTAATAGAGTTGGGGCCCGGCTTCAATTATGTGGCCACTATCGAGGAGGTCGAAGGGGAGATTGATGTCCAGGTTCTAATCGGTTAAAAAATATCAACTATCACTCTTCAGGTCTTGGACATCTCAGCTTCATTCCATCTCCTTCCCGATCGGACCTGGTTTCACAAAATCGGTATCATCTCTTCAAATCTTCACCAAAAGGTTAAGCACATCTTCAGAAATAGGGCGATCACCATCATTACCGATCCCAAACAATTTCCCATGGTAGAAGTATCCAATCTTCGAGAGCCTACCATCCCAGCCATGGACATACAAGGCTCTAATGGGGATGTCTCATACCATCACAATGCAAATTACTTCCCCCGTGCATGTCCCATCGGATCGAAATGCGTCTTCCTTCCTACTGAGCGTCAAACCTTCTACTATCAGCTCGAATATTAAGACTCGACCCAAATCATGGGAGTTCAAGAGAATGTAAATAGAGAAAGACTACGATATCGGCCTTCTCGGATTAAGAAACCAAAGCACAAAAGTATCAGAAGAAGACGAGGTAATTAAGAAGAAGGCAATCTCTGCATCTGCATACCAATCCAGTTTATCAATGCAAGGATTGTCTATCCTGATGATGGACTGGATTCCACCTTCGATGATCAAGCGAGTAAATCGAGTCTGATAAAGTTGCCCAAAGAAGACTCAAGCAAGGGGCAGGAATTTCCATCGATCAACTGGACTGCCGTTCTGGTCCCACCTTAGCCAGATGAACCTGAAGAGCTGCAATACATCGGGGACGAGCCAAGAGAAATCGCATCCGACACCGACTCGGAGCCCAATTTCAGATCTACCATGATGTTTGGGCACAACGATGAGGGTTGGCCTATTAATCCTTATGGCCCTGCCTCTTGAGGGGAAGGAGTGCAGGGCAGTAACAGGTTTGTAGCACTATGACGGCACAATAAAAGTCGACAGTGCACGGCTCCCTGGGCTGAATCAGGCAACACCTGGTTCGCATTGCCGTCTTGCTCGGGTCCTTTACAAAAAAAATTCAAAAAAAAAAAATCAAAATCTTAGAAAGTCCAAAAAGTTCAAAAAATCCAGATATTCAAAAAATTTCAAAAAAAAAATCAAAAAATCTTTGAAAGTAAAAAAAAATAGAAACCTCTTTTTCAATAAAGTGTCAAGTCTGTCTGTCAAAGCACTTGAGTACGAAGTTGACTCATATGATTTCAATCTAAAGCTGGACTTCAAACTTAAGGGTCTGGACAAAGCCAAATGATGAGGAAAATGATGAGCTGACTCCCAAACTAAGAGGGTCTCCTTAAAAGTTTGAACCAAAAGCCAATGTCATTCCAAACATTTTCAAAATTATAAACCTAGGATCTCTTGAGACCCATAAGGAAGTGTGCATTGAGAATCCTTGTCCCCGAAAAATAAGCAGAGAATGATCGAATTTTTGAAGTCATGACTTCCCAATCTTGCGTCTTATGAAGACTTATCCAGACTCGATCAAAAACTCATCAAGCCTATCAAGAAGATGCTGCCAAGACTATGCTTGCATTCCTTGCTGGAGTATGCGACCTGAAGAATGATCGGAGAAATCTCGCAGCTCAATGAAGACAAGATTGCTGCCAACATGTCAGAAAATACTTCAAGTGTCAGTAGCATGCACATCAAATCCATGTGTGTGCTTCAACCTGATGCTCCAGCTATTCCCTATACGAGGTATCTACATCAACGGAAAGATCAACTTGGCATCATTTAACAATTGATTACTTCATAAAGAGGAAGGAGGTAACATTCTGATCTCGTGCAATAATTCCCATGAAGAATGACATCATCAATTATTAAGGGTTCCCACATGCTATCAACATTGGCAATGGGACGTCCTTTGAAATCTAAGGATGAAGGAATTCCTCAAAAAGCTTAAAATCAGAAGACAGACCTACGAGTTCGAGTCAAAATCATGTCACCGTGAGTGCTGATGAAGAATGAAGCTAAAGAAAGAAAAGTCATATCGGGTTTACAACAAGCACTGCCGCATCTATCAGACTTAAGGGGCAAGCCCCAAGAATCAGAGAAGTTCTTCTAGGAGACACCGTTCGACTTACCAACCTGAGGGGCAAGGATCTTCCAGAGCCAATCAACGCCGACAACGTGAAAATCTTTCACAGGTAAGCCAATCCAACCTCATCAAGAGTTACATTAGTAGAGCTGAAGTCAAGAGGTCAAGGCGTAGACCTCTGAGAATCCCTTCCTGTCCACCAATAAGTGTTCCAAATAAAGGGTTCAAAAGCCAAAGAAAAGAAGAAGAAAAAAAGAATAGAGCAAAAAAAAAAAAAAGGGGCACACACCCAAAAAAAAGAATAAAAAAATCGACTCAAAAGAAACACATCTATACATCCATCCACCTCAGAAGGGTCTGTAGCTAAGGCCGACAGCTCTACCATTGTAACTTAAGATAAGGGCTGAAAGGTTACCATCGGCTGGCAATGATGGATTCCTGACCTCTAGTCGCCGCAGTTATCCAAAAAAAAAAAAGATGTATGCTTAAATAAAGAGGGCGGAGTGAAAACCCGAAAGGGCGCTCCGAGTAAAAGCAGTAGGCACATAACGGACTTTGTGAAAACTCGAAAGGGCGCTGAGGGTAAAAATAGCATAGCTGTTAAGGGGCAGGCAAGATCAAATACCCGGGATGTGGTGAAAATCCGAAAGGGCTCCACAGGCAAAAATGACGGACAAGCCGGACGCAGCGAAAACCCGAAAGGGCGTTGCGGGTAATAATGGCTAAGAAAAGAAAAAAAGCAGGTACATGAGAGATCCAAGTGACGTGAAGGTTCAATGGAAGCAAGGATGGCGGCTATGAATCGAAAATTCTTTCAAGATCTACCAAAATTCTAAGGGCAGGATATCATTGCGCACTATCTTAAGGGGACCAGGACCCTTGGTGAATAATTAAGAAAATCGAGTATGACATCAGGCTGAGTCAAATATTCTGATTCCTACATCTAAAAGCACAAATCCGAATCACGCATAGACAGACAAGAACTTGGCACAAATTTCCATTTCATGCATGATTTGCATACATATATTTAAAAAAATTCATTTTTCCTTATTCATATATATGCCAAAAAAAATCCTACAGGGCTTTCAAAATAAACGTCCTCCAGTCAACTAATGGGGTACCTTCCGTGAGTACCTTTCTCCTGGCCATCTTCCCCAAAAGGTAAGTATCTCTCCCCCTGCTTCCATACTTCAACACTTTTACTAAAGTGCTTTCTCTCCTCACAGGTACCAAAAGGAAGTTTAAGATCAGCCCATCAATGTCTATGATCAAGGCCCTATCTCTACCATCAAAAGTCCTAACATCTAAGGCCCCATTTAAATATGAAAATCTAGCCATGCCACCATTAATGGGGGCATTCAAAGCCTCTCCAACCACCACATTCAAGCCTTCATCTACTCCCACTTTTAATGCCCCATCCACCCCATCTATCAAAGGCATCTCTCCTCCATTAAGCTCCTTTGAAAATATAAAGGATATGACCCATCATGGACAGCCCCCACAACCCCTAAATCTCCACAATCCATTGCTTGGGAAAAGACAAAGTGAGAAGAAGACAAAAGGAGAAGAAAAGTGAAGACAAAAGGGAGATTCATGGCTTCAAATCGAACCGTCGAGTACAGAGAATATGGGACAGGAGCAGTGGGCAGAATGGAATGTTCGAACCAGAGTCAACCCAGGCCGCGCATCAAGAGAAGTTTTGGGCGGCCCCCTATGGGCCTCCCGTACGGACGGTCTTCCTCTCTCTCCGCGGGATTGGCTTCACAGTCTTTAGTAGGTGAAACTGCTAGACCACATCATCAGATGGCACCCTGAGGGCCGCCCAAAGTTCCAATTGACTCCGAATTTTGTCTGAAATTGATCTGAATCATCTGGAAGGTGCCCCACCCGGCCAATCAGGAAGTTCTGCAACCAAAATGGGTCTAATCAAGTCAAGGAGAGGAAAGATTGATCAAGAGGGGCCCACAAGTAATCTGAGCCATTCAAGGGCTAGATCATCATGATCCAAACCATTGAAGAGCTTCCTTAAGCTACCAATGTCCAAGATTAAGGGTCCAATCATCAAGATCTAGCTTCCAAGTATGAGAATAGAAGTATAAGAGGTCCTACATGGCCCATTCAAGCAATCCAGATCACTCAAATCACAATCAGCCCCATCAGAAGCCAAATAAAGCAAGGTAAGAATGCCTAACCATAAAAACCGTGGTCCTAAGACCTTAAACTACGTCGGGATTAAGATCCCGAGGGATTTTCAATAAAAACCGGCATCGGTATTGATCGTTTGAATCAAGATCCGATGACTCCGGACATTTTTCTAAAAATAAAAAAAATGTGTCACTCTAATCTGTACAAAGTTTTGGTCCGAAGACCTTAAACTACGTCGGGATCAAGATCCTGAGGGATTTTTAATAAAACAGGCATCGATTTCAAACATCAAAATCAAAATCGATGACTCAGAACATCCTTCAAAATCACAAAAAAATATATTACCAGTCTCGCTCCCAAGTTTTGGTCCGAAGACTTTAAACTACGTCAGGATCAAGATCCTGAGGGATTTCTAATAAAAACCGGCATCGGTTTTGATTGCTCGAATCAAGATCCGACGACCCCGGACATTTTGTGGAAAAAAAGGAAAATATATTTCTCGTACAAAGTTTTAGTCCGAAGACCTTAAATTACGTCGAGATCAACATCTCGAGAGACTTTTTAATAAAAACCGACATCGATCCCAGTCGTTCGGCCAAGATCTGATGACCTGGATCATTTCGAAAAAATAAAAAAAAATGCGTTGCCCTATTCTGTACAAAGTTTTGGGTTCGAAGACCTTAAACTACGTCAAGATCAACATCCCAAGAGGCTTTTTAATAAAAATCGGCATCGACCGCTCGGATTAAGGTTCGATAGTCCAGATCTTTTCCAAAAAATCACAAAAAGAATGTATTTTCAGCATGTACATATTCTGGGTCCGAAGACTTTAAACTACACTGGGATTAATTTCTCGGGGGACTTTTCTTGCTTTCAACAAAAACCGAAATTGACCTCGACCGCTCAGATCAAGGTTCGATAACCCAGATCATTTCAAAAAAAATACCAAAAAGATTTTAAGCTTTCCATAAAAACCAGTATCAATCTCGATCACTCGAGTTGAAGTCTGGAACTTTTTCAAAAACAAACAAAAAAATTCCACCATCAAAATTAACTACACAAATTTATCCCCAGCGGTTTGAAGACCTAAAACTACACTGGGATTAATTTTTCGGGGGCTATCTTTCCCAACCTGTTCCAGACATGGCTGACACTTGATCGTACGGGTGTCCGGAGTCTTCTAAACAGGTAAGGGCTGAGGCGGGCAGAGCCCCACAATCCTGTTCGTGTTGAACGCACCGTGATAGACAACCTTGATTTGGAAGTCGTTGTTGAATCTGACGGATGTTCCCTGTTCCTAAAACTCATAAAGGGGATTAAGGCAGTTGGGAGGTGAAGCGTACCCTCACAGAATTTTGAGCAGCATAAGGCCCCAAACTGGATTGACAAAGGAAAATGTGAGGATGTGGCTCATTTTGTGGCCGAAGGAGTCCGTTGGACAATACGTGGTCTATGTGCATTGCACATGAGGAACAGGCAACTTTGTGGGTGTGTTGACTGAAAACTCTCAAAATCCCCTCATCTGAAGATGTAAAACTACGGCACTTAACTGTGTGAGATTCGTCTTGCTCGTTGACGTAAAATGGATCGGGTGCCTTACCAGCAGTAGAAGCTGGAAATGGATGAAAATTCCATACCTTTCCCTGCATTTCAGAAAAATCAAGAAAAATACCAAAACATTGCAAAATCACCTTTCAAAAATCACAAAATATTTCCCTTGCTTTCAATAACACCGATCTTTACTCGGACCAAATATTTTTAAAATCACAAAAATATTTCCTTTGTTTTCAATAACCAATCTCCATCCTGACTACTCAGGTAAAGATTCGAACCAAATATTTATAAAAAATCACAAAAAATTGTCACTATCCCCAGCACTGCACTTCAGGAGTCTCGAACTCTGCTCACTCACTTCACAGTTTGGGATGACGAATTCGATCGTCCGCAAATTGGAATCTTGACCAAAGCTGGCGACCAAGCACCGTCCCAATCACATCCATTCCCAGAAGAACATCTTGAAGTTTGACAACATCCTTTATCCATTCCCATTAGCAAAGAAGCAGCATCTTGGGACGATGGACTTGATCGACCACGGGTCGGGATCTTGACCAACCCGCTGACCAAACATCCACATTAAAAAAAAATTCCAGGGGAGCACAACCCTGCAAGTAATAAGCTCAAAGTTCTCTGCATCCCTAGCAAAGTAAAATCATCAAACTAAAAGAGAATGAGCCAAACCATGCATCCATCATCAAATATGCATTCACATGCATCGCATCAATCATCATGTTTACCTACTTTTAAAATAAAAGTCAGTTAGCCAAAGACCCCACAGGCATCCCTAGTGGAGACGAGTGCAAGCCAGATTTTCTTTTCAAAAAGACAAAAAATATTAAATATATTTTTCTATTTGCAAATAAAACCCCACGGAGTATCACTCCCCTGAGTGAGTATCTTTTCAAAAATCCAAAAACATATTTTCCTGTTTGCAAATAAAAACCCCACGGAGTATCACTCCCCAGAGTGGGTACCTTTTCAAATTTTAAAAATATTTTTCAGTAGAGAGTTCGGCCTCCAAAACTCTGAGAGATCTTCCATATCTCTGGGTAGGAGCCGACGCAAAAATCAAATAAGATCTGATGTCTCGTGGTTTCCCTGGAGACCATCGGATCCAATGCACTCAAAGTACGGTCGAACTGAACTCCAGTGTCAGTGCGGTCGTACCACATGCCAAGATATGAAAAGATGAATGCCAAAAGACTCGGTCAAAGAAACCATCTGAATGGTGGACACGATGAATTATAACCCAAGTTTCAAAATCAGCAGATTAGGTGGAAAGAGTTCACCCGCACATATCTAGGCGTGGATGCCTGAAGTACCTTGACTGAGTCCAAGTCGGCGTAGTGCTCTCCCGTAAGACTACATGGATGCAGGGTAGCTAACCACTTTGACAGTCAAGCGAAACAAGTACTCCTGGAGTGATCCGAAAAAACATCAAACAATCAATCTCAGGGTCGGTAACCTCGTAAGACTATGACGGACGCAGAGGCTCTACTGTACCTTTCTAATGTTAGTACCGATCGGGAATGGAAGGGTTGCGATTGGGTACCCAGGTTGCAGCGCATGCAGGGACAATCGCAACGTTTTCTCCAAACTCCCACGGTATATGCGAGTTATCAATCTCCAAACAATCAACTGACTCAGATACAAAGGAAAACAAAGATTTAAAACCACAATCTAGGAAAGAATGAATTGCAAACCAAGCATCAAAACCAGCAGATCGAGTGGAAAGAGTTCACCCGCACACACCTAGGCATGGATGCCTGAAGTGCCTTGACTGAGTCCAAGTCGGCATAGTGATCTCCCATAAGACTATGTAGACGCAGGGCAGCTAACCATTTTGACAGTCAAGCGAAACAAATACTCCTGGAGTGATCCGGGAAAGCATCAAACAATCAATCTCAGGGTCGATAACCTCGTAAGACTATGACGAACGCAGGGGCTCTACTATACCTTTTCGATGTTAGTACCGATCGGGAATGGAAGGGTTGCGATTGGGTACCCAGGTTGCAGCGCATGTAGGGACAATCGCAATGTTTTCTCCAAACTCTCGCGGTATCTGTGAGTGATCAATTTCCAGATGATCAACTGACGTAGATGCAAAGGCAAGCAAAGATTTCAGACCATAATCTATGAATGGCCGGGTCAGAAGTGGGGTGTCCACTCGCTTTGACATTCGGTTGCATGTAACTTCTGTCAAAGAGGGGCATCTGTAGACACCCCACCTTCGACTACAATGTGGGTAGAGATAGCTGAATGAATGGAGGACCGTACCCCCAAATCCCATGTCCAAACCCAGCCAAACTCACCCTTGTAAGCCCCCAATCCATAGCCCAGCTCAAGCCTGAACACAGTCAACTCACCCCTAAGCATTAGCCCAAAAAACCCCCATAAGAAAAACCAGTCAAAAAATCCTTAAAAAGTCAAACTTTGTGAGTCAACCCGCTGAGTTAAAACACCGAGTCAACCCGTGTTAGAACTAGAAAATGGATACGATTACATTTTCTGTGTAATGTTGCTCTGGGATTCTGAGTAATAGAAACATTCATAGATAATCACAAGCATTCACAGAAAAGTACACAAGAAGAGATATCGCAAGGCGAGTTTTATTCCAGAGATCCTGAGATCTTGTACATTCTAGGCCGTGATCTGGCACGAGCCCTTAATTACATCGAATGATCGATCACCCTTTATTAAAAGGCAAAAGACTAGTCAGCAGAGACTATGGTCTTAGAGTTCATGGTCGTAGAGACTTGTATTTGTTTTGTTATGTACTGAACCATCTTTGTATTAGCCAGATGTCTATGTCCCATGTTTTGACTAGAGATCTGGGCTGAGACTATCAGGGTTTATGACTGAGAAGGACGACTCTGGGCCCGTGCCTGTCATGTGTGGACAGGTGACCTCAGGAAGTCCATTCTACAATTGTGTGTACCTACGTAGCTCAACCGACGGACGCCGTCTGAATGGGTAGGGCATCGACTGTTGTGTTGTGGCAGTTCATAGCAATTGCTTTGTAGAGAATTAAAACTCTTTGACATGGTTTATTGTGATAACCATAGTCCCGTTTGCCTAACTTTCAACCTAAATCGGATCACATCTTTACAGTAGATATAAATGATGACATATTTGCATAGTTCTGGATGCTGGCGGCTTCTTTTCGAGGAGTCATTTCATTCAACGCGTCGAACCGGGTCGAACCTCGAAGATACGCAATTCTGCTCGTTTAGAGATCCCAGAATGTCCATTTGACCGTTCCATTACGTCCAAAACGCTTGAAATACCCAAAATAAGCTTAAACGGAACTTGAAAACACTTAGAATTTAGTCTGGTGCATCTGTGAACATGTTCTGTAATTGGCTGATTTTTTTAGTGCGTGGGACTTAATTTATGGGCGCGTGGGATGATTTTCAGGTGCGTGGGACATTTTTCGGGTGCGTGGGACACCAATCCACTTATCCGAATTATGTCGAATTTATGGGCGCGTGGGACGATTTTCGGGTGCGTGGGACCGAATTGTTAGGTGCGTGCCAACACTTGTGAGAAATCAGGATTCAGACCTACGGTGGTCTTAGTCGGAGTGATCTTCCGGTGGAAGATGTAGGTGATCGGAAAAAGATTTTTCGGTGACCGGGAAGGATTTTCGGTGATCGAAAAGGGTTTTCGGCGGGGGTTTCCCGGCAGGAATGTCAAATACTCAGAGGGTAGTAGCTCTCTCTCTCTTTCAAAACATCGAAATGAATAGTCGGACGGGGTATTTATACCCGAAAATACTGGGACTCGGCTAATGAGGGGCTGCCACGTGCCACGCACCCTTAAAATACCTCCCACGCACCCCAAAATCGATGTGCGGAGGTCCAACGCACCCTAAAAGACATTGTAAAATTTACTGAATTTATGGGTGCGTGGGACCCTGATTTTATGGATGCGTGGGACCTCCTGCACCCTGAAATGATAATTCTGAAATGTGTTGAATTTAAGGGTGGGTGCATGGGACCCTGATTTTATGGGTGCGTGGGACCTCCTGCACCCTGAAATGATAATTCTGAAATGTGTTGAATTTAAGGGTGCGTGGGACCTCCTGTACCCTGAAATGATAATTGTGAAATGTGTTGAATTTATGGATGCGTGGACCCATTTTTGGGTGTGCGGGAAGCAATGCACCCTTTAAACCGATTCCTGATTTTTTACGAATTTTCGAAATGTGTTGAATTTTCGGGTGCGTGGGCACCGAAATTTATGGGTGCATGGGACTCCATACACCCAGAAATGAGTTTTCTGATCTTGCTGATTTTTCGGTTGTGTGAGTACCCGAATTTATGGGTGCGTGGGAGTCCGATTTTACGGATGCGTTGATGGACTTTTGCACTCCTCCACTTGGGTTTTGAATTTTGATGGGTTTGTGGGGCCCGTTTGATGACGAAAGTACATGCATTGTTTATCATAAATCATAATGAAGTTATGGGTTTGACTCTGGACGGTTCCGATCGCAGTGATTCGCGGGGCCGGTCGGAGATTTTAGTCGAAATTGGCTAAGGGAACTTTCGTAAATCTCCGTTTTGCGTGCACCAGAAGGCGTTTTGTAGAATTCTTTTGGAGCTGTGTGGCCGTTCTGTTTGCTTTGAGGGACCCTGCATCTTGGGACCCCAACAACCCGCTGAGTCAAACCACCGAGTCAACTCATCGTGTCAACCCATTGTTCAAACCCAGTCAACTCATTGAGGTCCGAACCACAGCCTCGGAGCAGGTCCGGACTCCGAACCTGGGGATTTTTCTACTTCAGGTTCGAAGGTCGTACGCTCCGAAGCCGAAGCGGAGCGATCGTACGGGCAGCCCTCAAGGTGCCGCCCAAACTTATTTACCACAGCTGCCACTGCTCGCAGCTATAAATACCCCCGCCCCTTCTCATTCACAGCATCCCTTCCATCCCTTCCATCCCTTCACATCCGGGAAAATCCCTCAAGCCCGAGAGAAGTCCGAGTCCATCTCTACCCCCTGTTAGTGCACTTTTCTGTGGCATACTAGTACACCTTGTTTGTCAATCACTTAGGTCAGTGGGTCTAGTGTCGGTTGAGCTTAATGAAGACGAAGACCGAAGACTCAATTGGCCCTGCTGCATCAAGGAAGAAGAAACAGGTAAAAGTGATGCTTTGGTGTGCCTTAACCTTGACCAAAACCTAACTCTTAACCTCTTAGATGACTTGCACCAATTAGGTATAACCTTAGTCATCATCATTAGTCTTAGAACTCCATGAAAAACATGATAAGTTAGACTAATTAAAGAGGTGAAAGCTGCTGTAATCAAAACAGCTCAAACAGCAGTTTCCGATAGGATTCCGATCAATCTGACAAGTGTTCCGATAGGACTCCGATCAATCTGACAAGTGTTCCGATAGGACTCCGATCAATCGGAATTTGTTCTCCGATCAATAGGACAGATGTTCCGATCAATTGGAATTTGTTCCAACAAAATTTGAAAATCCTCTGGACAAATTTCCGATCAATCGGACATACTTCCGATCCATCGGAAGGGGTCCGTCCGATCAATCGGACAGTGTTCCGATCAATCGGAATATCTTCCAGAGACTTCGCTGGATAGATTTCCTGATCAATCAGACATGTCTCCGATCAATCGGACTGGCCTCCGATCAATCGGATCCTTTTTCCGATCAATCGGAGATGCGAGAATCTGCTCATTTTTTGACCGTTTGAAGAAAATTTATTTAAAGAGGGGGATTCAGTTTTTGAGCTAACAGAGGGGATTTTGAGGAGATAGAAGCCACCATTGCTAGAGACCATCAGAGGCTCTATCCCAAACCCACAGCAAGTCATTCTTCTTGTATTTTCATCACAAGCTTGGGCCATTTAATGGCATCTTGAGAATGGACTTGTTCCCTCTTGATTCCTAGGGTTTAGACACCTTGATGATAGTTAAATCCCTTATCTAAACACTACCTAGGAGTCTATATAGGTCTATTCCTCTAGGAAACTCATTTCCTACCATTTGTAGAGGATTTACCATTCCCTAGCACCTTGGGCATCTCCAATGGAGCACCACATACAAGGTAGCTGATCTTGGAGCTGAAGCCTTGGCAAAGCAGCGGGGTCAAAGATCGGGGGAGCACAAGAGAAGCTGATTCAAGCACGGCAGAGCGAGAAGAAGCAACCCAAAATGGCTGCTACAAAGGGGCTCAATCCGACAAGTAAAGTTGTCTTGTTAGGAGTCCATCCACTCAATTCCCTGTGGGAGTTGAGTGTAGAGTTTATTTGACAAACTCGATCTAGGTTCGTTAGCCGATCCTTGGCCTGTTAGTCGGCCTAAATTCAAGGACGTCAGCCATTCCTTAGCTCGTTAGTCGGCCTAAACAAAGTCTCCAAGGGGGAGCCACCAACACGGGTGCAAACGTGTAGGTTGGGAGGAACCTGTAAACTCCCCGGTTGGGTGGATCCGAGTTAAAACACCTTGGTTGGGAGGAACCAGATTTAAACTCCCCAGTGAATACCGGTGTGCTCAAAGGGGTTGGGTACTTAAAAACCGGGAGTGGAGTAGACAAGTAGTCGAACCACTATACATCCTTGCGTTTGTAATTGTTCTTAATCACATTTCTCTTTATGCATTACGTTTAACTTATTAATTATGAATGCTTAGTTTGGAATGTATGCTAGGCACTTGATAGGCACATCCACAGTCACAAGATGTACTTTCACTACCTCATGTTGACATGAGCATTTCTCGATCCATCCTCTATAGTTCACATGAGTTGTTTAGACTAGGTTGCTGATTGCACTTATCATTTGCTGGTCTCTTGATTGGACCCACTTAGGCTTGGAAGCCGGAGTGTTAATCGCTTGCGTAGTTTAATTTGTTGAATTGTGTAAGTAGGCGAAAATAATTTCAAATAAGTCCTAATCACCCCCCCTCCTAAAGGTTTAGTCATAATTCTAGTTGCTCCTTAAGCTTCCGCACATGTATGCATAGGGTGTCGTATTAGACTACCCGACGCAATTTCACCCCTTTTAGCCCATTCCTCCACCAAGGAAAGCCCGAGTGAGAAGAGTCTAGCCCTGGTCTAAGTCTCCCAAGCCACCCAAGTCTTGATCTAGCCACTCGAAGCAAACCCTTGCGACACCTCCGTCCATTCAGCTACTCCTTTACCAGCATCATCTCATTCGCATCTAGCATAAGTGCAACATTTACTTTTCTTCCAACCCCCCTGCTTATCATGTCACTACAAGCACTTTGATTATTCAAATACACAGCATGCATCCCGCATAAAACACCTGTCAGTTCGAGCGTATGCTCTGGGCTTGCCTATTAATGAAAACCTATCCATCAGAAATTCTTACTATTCAGACCTGCATTCATGCATCATATCATCCATGAGAATGTACGAGGATTAAATCAGACTTTCAAGTATTAATTTGATTCTGTGAAGTAGAGACCGTACTTCGGTACGGGCAGTGTGTGGGTGCCTAACCTCTTCCCACCCTGTAACCGTGATCTCTTACCTCGAATCTTTGGCCGCAAATCAAAAGGAGTCATTTTAGAAGAAGGAATCTTCCCATTCTCTAACATTTCTACGGGGTCTAGCCGACTGTAAATTCGAAGTAACTGGCTAGTGGAGACTCTGGTCTCATACAAACTATCCAAATACATCCAACTTAAGACAACAACCAATAAAAAGCCCTCAAGAACGAGGCAAGCCAGTGGCACAAACGGCGATTCGCGCGCACGCACCATCTTCTTTTCCGAAAGGAAGGGAGAACAGTCCGGGAGGGAGGAACGGCGAGCGTCCACAATGGTATAACCATTATAGACGTCTAGGTGATTACGTTCCTCGATGAGAGATTTTCATGGCAGTGGAACTATGAATAAAGGTAAGCCAAAGCCGGCCTATACGGGCTGCTGGTACTATAAGACAAGGGAAGTCTTTTGCGAACGACTTGAGACCAGGGCTACTCGGCTTTGGGAATATCCTCGTTTGATGATCAGGGAGTAAAGTTGTTCGGGTTACGGAGGTGCCCCCACCCAATGACCAGCGACTAGGTCTATTCACATATTCGGAAGTGCATACGGACGCGTCTAAGTGATATGCGAGCTTCAACCATGAGGGCTCGTTGGTCGGATGATGGAGTCAAAAGGCACTCGCGGGTCTTGAGTCTTCAATGTCTTCGACAACCACTTTTATCCTATAACAAATGCCCTCAAGTCCTTAACGTTGAGAAGTCTAAGTGAAGGACTTGCTTGCCTGCACGTATAACTGCCTAATGCATTTTTTGGAGGAGAAGCCGTACATGATTTAGCCCTCATTTATGAGCGCCAGCTTTCCACAGCTTTTCGGCTGGGAGGAAATGAAGCGACGCTCATCACGTATCTCCGGAATTAATGATCATGCCCGTTCGACTTTCATGCCAAACGAATGGTCGCCGCGTGTCTCCCAAATCTTAAGGAATGATTGCTTATAAATATCCCTGAGGTCTGCGAAGATTTCTTTATTTTGAAGTTTCGTCAGAGGATTTCAAAAGTTCTTCTTCTCTCCTTGTTTTTGTTTCCCTCTGGTGTCCTTGTCTCCCTCTGGCGTAACTTCATTTCCTTTTTTCTTTGAGGTAGTTCTCCTTTCTTTGTTCTATTCTTTGAACGAAAATGGTGAGAGATTCTGATGATGAGACTTTCCCTTTGAGAGACACAACTCCGGATTCTTCATCCTCAAACAATGCAAGAGTCCCTGCGGGGAGATACTCTGCATCTGGATATCCTTCAGTAATGATGGAGAAACGACTAATTGAGTTGTGGGAAAAATACCAGATTCCCGACTCCATCATTCTCTGGTTACCAAGAGAGGGAAAGACTCCGGATTTCCCACCTCCGGGCTGTGTTGCCCTATATGATTGTCTTTTTATTCTTGGTGTGCATCTTTCCCTTCACCCTTTCATTCGCGACGTACTTCATATCTACAAAATTGCCCCCAGACAACTTATTATAAATGGTTGGAGGGTGGTTCTGTCACACCCCGAAAATCGAAACCCGAGTACAACGACTCAAAGCCCGAGTTCCACGGTGTGAATATAAAATTCGAGTGTAGATTCCTTGAGATTCCATTCTACACATCGTATATCTAAAATAAATTCCAAATATAATTTTTCTTTTTCACTAATGCTTTATTACATTAAATTTTTTTTCAAAACTAAAATAAATCTGTCACGATTGATGCTCGAATAGGATGAGACCCTCTAAATCCTCTTCTTTGCCTATGTCTTATTTTTTCTAAAAACCTATAAGAACTGTGATGATTTTGGTGAGCTAAAAGCTCAGTGAGATCATTTTCAACATAAGAAAATTCCAATTGATTCAAGATAAGATCATACACAATACTATACAAGGAGAGTCAGTTTCAACGTAACATATAAATAGTTTTACGAGTTGTGTTCTTGATTAACGCTTGTAAGTATCGTGATGTTATGGATGTGCATGTTTAATGCATGATGCAATATATATATATATATATATATATATATATATATATATATATATATATATGGGCAAATCAACCATGCCCCCCATCTTCAACCGAGCAAATCAACCATGCTCAACATCTCCAACCAGGCAAATCAACCATGCCTTGGGTAAATCAACCATGCCCGACGAACAGATCACTCTGCCCCTGGATGTTAGGGTACCTATTACAAGTATTTAACCATGCTCACCTAACCCAGAGTACAGCGAGGCGGCAAATCAACCATGCACGCCAGGAGTCAAATCAACCATGCTCCTGTTCCGTCGCCCAACCAAATAAAGCATATACATAAAAGAATGCTTATGAATATCATGAGTCATGAGAGCACTTTTCAGGCATTATCCCAATCGGTTTAAGGAAGCTCAAGGTCAAGCTTAGTGTCCCATACCACTAAGCCTGGCTCATGAAATTTCACATATTTATCAATCTCATTCCTCAAATGGTCCATCACATATAACATATCTTAACATCAAACGGTTACAATTGTATGGGGTTAAGGGGTGTTCATTAACGTGTGAGCTTTTGGTGTTTCGATGATTTGCTAATGTCTTTCTAAAGGGACGTCTTATATATGATCTAAATCCAGGCTAAGTTGTCTACGAGTTTGGTATGTGTGACTAGGAAGGAAAATGAAGAAAGTCAACGAGGAAGATTGAATTGAAATCTGGAATTCGAAGATAGAAATAAGAGATGGATAACTTAGGAAGTAATCTAAACTAGACAATAGAGAAAGTGGAGTTTCTAAACGACATGTGAAGGTGTAAGTAAGAGGGGAATTTAGAAAAATCAACAGAAAATCCCAAGCTCTAAAAAGATCGAATTCGGATTTGAGTTGGGTAGTGAGTCGACTCAGCGAATCAGCTCGCTTGGTTAGCTCGATCAGAACTTTCTTCTTGTTTTATTTCTTCTTGTTTGTCGAGGAGGATCTTTAACAGATCAGAGTGAGGTATATCAATTCTTGGATCTAGTAGTGGAACATCCAGCAATCTCTCTCTCTCTCTCTCTCTCTCTCTCTCTCTCTCTCTCTCTCTCTCTCTCTTCTTCCTTCTTCTTCTTTCTTTCCTCTTCCTTCTTCTTCTTTCTCTCTCTTTCTTCTTCCTTCTTCTTCCTTCTTCTTCTTTCTTTCCTCTTCCTTCTTCTTCTTTCTCTCTCTTTCTTTCTTTCTTCTTTCTTTTGGCCTAGGACGCTGCCCCAGCATCAACAGCAGCAGCAACGTTGGAGCTGCCCTCTTTCTCTCTCTCACGGCTAGAGGTGGGCAACGATTCGGGCCAAGCCGAGTTAGCCCTAGTTTGGTTTGGCTTGTTTTTGTACTATCGCAGTTTGTGGATCGGTTTGGTTTGGGTTTCGGGCCGACTCATGCGGCCTGAGTTTGGTTTGCTCCAGAAAAATCTGGTTTGAGCCGGGATCAATTTGGTCGAAAATTTCGAATCGTGCCGGGCTGAGTTCAAACAGGCAGCGGCTCTTTTTTTCCTTGTTTATTTAATTAGAAAAGAATTTAAAAAGTTAGAAAAAAAGTACAAAAGTATCTTACCATATGATGTTTAACATCCTCCAAAGGAGTGCAACTTCAAAATAGACATGTAAGAGTATTTTCCAAACAAAAGTACACAAGCATAATTTTACAAGTACAAGGAAACAGTGTGCATTCTAATACAGTATCCATGTCATCATGTATATATATTATCCATGTATATGTATTATGTATTATCCATGTCATCATGTATATGTATTATGTATTATCCATGTCATCATGTATATGTATTATCCATGCTGTCCATCTGTTTTACATATCATTTTAGGACAAGATCCCAAAATAGAATCATATCCAAAACTCAAGTGGATCACACCATAGGAAACAGTGTGCTTATAATCTACGAGCCGAATTAAACCGAGCTGAATCAAATCAAGCTTCAAGCCGAGCCAAGCTGGTACTGCCCTAGTTTGAGCTTGTTTTGTTTTTTCAACCGAGCTTGACTTGGAGGCTTGGTTTGGTTTGAACTTCCATTCGAACCAATCGAAGCCGAGCTTTTTCGAACCAATCCGAGCCGAGCTTTCGAGCTGGCTTGGTTTGTGCCCACCTCTATTCACGGCTTCCCTCTCCTCGCTCTCTCCAATGTTCTCTCCCCTCTCTCTCTCCAACGTTCTCTCTCCTCTCCCTATTATCCGTTCTCTCCCTCTCTCTCTCTCTCTCTCTCCCGTTCCTTGCCAGAAACAGGAGCAGATAGACGGCAGGGAGCAGCCCAGGGGTCCTTTTATAGACTTTAAAGTCGAGTTGGTCGATCGGTTGGAGTTTCCTATCTTAAGAGAGATGCGTTTCCTCTTTCTTGTGTCCAACGCCACATGGAAACCGTCGGATATGTATGTGGGGTCCACATGAAGAGAGCGGTGAATTCTGGACCGTCAATGCAAAGTGACGGGTCGGATATTTCTTTTCTTGGTTTTCAAATGGTCGATTGAAGTGGGCCGCACGATCACCTGTCGGCATAAATATTTAGACGGACTGAGCTTAGCTGTGGTGGGGCTCTGATGAACAGCTTGGATACACAATATGGGGCCCATGTGATGGACGGCTGTGGTCACGCAGGTCGACAGCAGCGGACGACCGGAGAAGACGGAAAGAGGGTTTTTTTTTTTTTTTTACGTAACTCACACAGTATGAAAACTGTGGCTTAGTGTTGGGTTTGTCAAGTGAGTCTACTACAATGGATTTTGACTATTTCCTCTGTTAGATAAGTCGGCCACATAATTTTAACCGCTGCCATGAAATTTGAGATGTATCCAAGTTAAGGTGGGCCACTTATGACCCGATTTCTGATTAGGACATTTGTAGGATGATCGGACAATTGAAATTCGACGTGTATGGCTAAAATGTGTCCAAGAACTAATTTATGAAGTTTCGCGTAAAAGTGATCTCCAGAAATCATAAAACTTAAAAATGGTCATTTTCTTTAAGTTTAATTAATGGCAATTTTGTAATTATTGTAATTTTGCAAGTTTTGTGAAATATAATGCTTCTACGGTATTCTAGGGTTTATGCTGAGCAACTTTAATAAAAGGACCCTACCCTAATTCCATACGGCTGATTTATTATTAATTTATCAATATTAACAGTCGTTTAATTTATTAAATAATTAACTAAATTATAATTTAAATGATTCTAAAATCTTAGAGTGTTATAAACACACGCCTGAGGAGGTTCATAGGGTTGGAAAATCAATGATCCGAGCATATGATGGGTGATGGACAAGATGTATGGATCAGATTTATGGACAGACATATGTACAGGAAGATGTGAAGATCGTACGGCAGATTTACGTTGATTGTGTAATTCAAAATCGAAGTGGACGGCTAGATATTCTAGTTTAGCAATGATGGATCATTCTAACGGTCAGTTTATTGACTTAACTAAGTACACTAAACTTTTCAGAAGTCTAAAAAGTTGTCTGAATATGTATAAAAATTTATACGTGTGTATGCATGTGAACAACACGGCCTAGCATTTAATTTCTCACATGTGAGCACACATAAATTTATTTATTCGTGCATCCAAATTTTCAGGGTATTACATTCTACCAACCATACACAGAATTTCATTCTCGTAAGCATGCTCTAGCAATGTTAGATAATTTTGCACTAGCAACAGCCAACAATAGCATGTTAGGCTTGTGGCCCACCAATCAGAACACAATGACTCTCGTAAGCATCAATCCAGCGGATGCGGACTGCGTCCGACCTTGGTCAGACCTTTAAGTGTCCGACCATAACTGTTTGGAGACCTACTGTGATGTATCAGTTTATCCAAGCCGTCCATCCCTCTTATAAGATCATGTTAAGGAATGAATCCAACAATGAGTCAGATCTGGATTCAGATCCAACGCTGTAGTCGAACACACCAAATGGTAACCTTGGGTTGCATTAAATGTACAAATCACAATTTCAAGTTGCATTAAATGCAAGAGTCGTCTCTGGTGTGGTCAATAACACCGTTGGATCTGCCTCTGTTATGTGCCTATCTCTTGATGATCTCCGAAAATGAGTGGACGGTGGGGATAAACCGATACATCACGGTGTGAGCTCGCTTAGATCTGGTCGAACACTTAAATGTCCGACCAGGGGTCGGACGCAATCCAAGTCCCAATCCAGCATTGCTGATGCATCATAGTGTACTAATGGGGCCCATGGTTCCACAATCCAGACCGTTGATCGTATGCTCAAAAGTCTCCAGATTGAGCTACCCATTTGCTCAGTGGCACACAACAGACGGTTTAAGGAAAATAATAATAATAATAATAATAATAATAATAATAATACAGCAACTGCACATAAAAAACCAAATATTTGATGGCTGGGATCTTCCACATCTCCGGTGGATCACATAAGATCAACGTCCGGGTCAATGATGAACCGTGGGTCCCACTTGTATAAAATCAGGACGGTCATCTAACCTAGTAGGCCACTTATGTGAGATCCAGGCCGTTCATCAGGTGGACCCACCATGTAGACGCTCTACTTGTGCATTGAACGTGGACCAATATCAACTTATTCTGTACATTTGTGGATCACCTAATCAGTGAACTGGCTTTATTTTTTGGACCAATCAATTACACAGTAGGAGATGGTGAATGAACAGCTCGGATCTTGTCCACGTGTCAAAATTGTCATCTAAAAGAGGTGGCCGGAGAGTATCTTGTATCAGAAATTCGTTAGGGGCAGTTGAGGGAACATCACCAATAAAAGCCCCTCAAACTGGGCCTACAATAAGACATATCATCTAAAGCAAATCTCTACTCAACAATCCCATTCATTAAAATAGTGGGTCCCACAAACTTACACACTGGAACGCTCTCTCTCCTTAGGAGAGGGCTACAACATATACATATAAAGGGACTACATATAGGATGCTCGGCCGGAGGATACGATATCATACTCGGGTTTCAATTATTGTACAAGTGGAGCCCACATCTTAGTAATCCAGACCAATGGTAGACAAAACTCACATCTATAGGAAAATCCCAGCCTTTCAATAGGGAAGGACCGCCACAATCCATGGCTACCATTTTCCAATCTAGAAAATCTTTTGGGCATTGACTATCCACGGTACGCCCAAACAGACTAACGATCCCGATCGTCGAACCGTAGACCCCACTTGCAAAAAAGAGAACACGAGTACAGTGTGGATAATATCCAAAGGTCGAGAATTCTACCTGCAGCTCCCTCACATAAGAGCTATTAAACAAAAAGAACATTGGATGCTGCCTTGGCAGTCCAACGGTTACTTTTTTGAAAAAGACCCACAAACAACGGCTACTGTTTTCCCCTTTCTTTCTTTTTGGGGCCATGGGATGATAGACCACTAAAGGCCCAAAAAGGGGGAGAGGTGGGATTATTGTATTAGAAGAAGTTAAGGCGGGAGGTGTAGGTGGCCTTTGGAGACCAGTTCCTAGGGATAACCTCTCTGGCAGAAAGAGTCCTTTGTGTGGACAATGTGGTTAGCTTCACTGAAAAGGGTCCCTGCAGTGGCCCACCAATAATACACCAGCTTGCACCCCATAGATGCTTCATCTCTAGCCACACAGTGGATCCTGCCTGCCAATGGGAAAAGGAAAAAAAAATCATTAAAAATCATTAAAAAAAAAAAAAAAACTAATATTGACATTTACACCCCCAATAATTGATATACACACCCATCTTTCATTATTATATCATTGGTGTGCATTGTTTTATGAGGTGTGTGCTACTTGATGAGTGGATCTAGTGAGTTTTGCACTAAGGTGATCCTGATGGTGGGGCCCACCAAACGAACATAGTCTTATCCTAACTAAATGAATGGAGCATCTACACATCAAGTACGCAATCCGATTTCCTCTTTATCAATCAGATGGGTGATATAAGCGTACATAGCATCTACACATCACCATCCTAAAATTATTAAAGATGAAGGGAGCGTTTGGTTCCACCAAATATCATGAATGCACTACTGCACTCTATTGTTTCTTTTTTTTTCTTCTTTTTTTTTTGGGGGGGGTTTGGGGGGGGGGGGGGGGGGGGGGGGGGGGGGAACCATGGTTTCATGATATTTGGTGCAACCAATACCCACCCAAATAATAATAATAATAATAATCATAAAAAAGAGAGTATGGAAGTGCATCTACAACTTGTGTGGAAGTGTATACAGACGTTTTCATTGTATATGGTAAATATAAACATATATAGCGATCCATGGTGCGTTTGGTTGCACCCAAATATCATAAAATTTCCTCATTAACCAAATTAGATTGATTACTCATAAAATTTCATGATATATGGTCCCATGATTGTAATGGGACCATACACACAATGCAAGTGGTTGGTGACTGTGTTAGAACTGTGAGATAAGTAAAAATATACTAAGGGTCCGTTTGGCGGGCCCAATGTGCTCCCAATTGTATTTTGTCCATGAGAATTGAAAGGTTTTTTCACTGTTGGATCAAAATTATATGAAAATGTTGGGCTTGGACGCCTTAAACCTTCTTGCATGAAGACCGGTCGCCGGTCGGTCAGTCACGTGGGGATCAAGGTAGCAAGAACGCTGGACTGTTTTTGGGCCATCCGACCGGTCGGGCAGTTTCCTTTTTGGACTTGATTTCTTACGCGGTTTTGCGCAAGGAGTTTCTAATTCCGGTTTTCTCCTATTTAAGGAGATGTAATCCGAGATTAGGGTGGCCGCCAATGGGCCAAGGGATTGAGAGGGTTCTAGGGTGAGAGAAAGAGCTAGGGAAGAAGCTTGGAGTTCTCTGGGTTGAGGGAAAGGGATGGGTTTGTCCTCCTCATGTGAGAATTAGTTTCGGGTAGCTTAGGATTTCTCTTGTAGGCTGTGATCCAGGGTATTTCTTCTGTAATCTCTTGTAACTTCTGATTCATAGTGGATTTGTGTCGCTTTGTGCTGTGGTTTTTTACCCTTCAGGGGTTTTTCCACGTAAAAAATCGAATTGCCTTCTTGTGTATGATGATTTGCTTGTTGATTGCCATTGTGGTATGTTCCTCGCCTGCTTTGATTGCTTCTGCTGCGGGGCTCCTAACCCCAACAAGTGGTATCAGAGATAAAAGTTGGGAAGGAGGCAAAGAGAATCTGAGGCGAGACATCAATGACGTCTTCTAGCATGAGATTCATTGTGGAGAAGGATTCCGTGAAAGAAAAATATGGAAAGCAATGGGCATCTATGGAAGAAGGAGAGTTGAAGAAGGTGGATCGGTACGCCGATATCTCAATCAGGTTTGTCGACTGTGATCGGGTTTGATCGGGAGCACTATTCATGGTGGAGCTGCGGGATTGGCAGTGGGATCCACGGTTGCTCGTGTGTGGCATGCGCAAGGGCCACATGAGCGAGCGGGTGATGAAGGTGCAAGGATGAAGTCGATGAGGCATGAGAAGTGGTGGAGCTATGATGACAACGAAGTAGAGATGAAGATGGTGCGTGGCGAGGTGTTGCATAAAGATTTGAGTCGTGGTGGAGTTTGTTGGGCTTGGACGCCTCAAACCTTCTTGCATGAAGACCACCGACCGGCCAGCCGGCCGGCCGGCCGGTCACGTGGGGATCAAGGTAGCAAGAACGCTGGATTGTTTTTGGGCCATCCGACCGGTCGAGCAGTTTCCTTTTTTGACTTGGTTTCTTGCGCGGTTTTGCGCAAGGAGTTTCTAATTCCGATTTTCTCCTATTTAAGAAGATGTAATCTGAGATTAGGGTGGCCGCCAATGGGCCAAGGGATTGAGAGGGTTCTAGGGTGAGAGAAAGAGCTAGGGAAGAAGCTTGGAGTTCTCTGGATTGAGGGAAAGGGATGGGTTTGTCCTCCTCATGTGAGAATTAGCTTCGGGTAGCTTAGGATTTCTCTTGTAGGCTGTGATCCAGGGTATTTCTTCTGTAATCTCTTGTAACTTCTGATTCATAGTGGATTCGTGTCGCTTTGTGCCGTGGTTTTTTACCCTTAGAGGTTTTTCCACATAAAAAATCGAATTGCGTTCTTGTGTGTGATGATTTGCTTGTTGATTGCCATTGTAATGTGTTTCTCGCCTGCTTTGATTGCTTCCGCCGCGAGGCTCCTAACCCCAACAGAAAATTTAGAAGAATTGAAAGGAGAAAATTTACAATCAAGAAGGGATAGCCCCACCAAAATTAGAATTTTTTTTGTGGGATGGTGATTGTGTTCAGTAGTGAGATTAGTGAAATATTTATTTTGGTAATATGACTGTGAATAGCAATAGATTATAAACAATTGATCTTTTAATTCAAGTATATTTATTTAAGGGTTGCACCAAATATTATGATTACTCAGTCTAATTGGGTCAAAAGTACCATCATACTTGTTGCAACCAAACGCGCCTACATTAAAAATTCAAATTATATTTGAATGGCAGAAAGGGTCACTACCATTTCACAAAATGATCACATAATCACTGAATAAAAACATTTTTAAGGAGGGGGACGACGTACAGCCTCGAATACTGTAGAGACATCTCTTCACAGTACACATGGCTGGTTGAATTAATATCGAGACCGTCCATCTAGTTACTGAAATCTTGTGATCTCAGCCATCGAATCATTGGACTTATAAAAGAAAGGTTAGAATCAAGCTCTTGCTAGGGCCCTCTATAGGGATCAAAAAGCAAATTGGTCCAATCATCAAACATGCCACTCCGTTGGCAGGGCCTGATTTAAACCGTTCATCATTTTCAAACAATGTAGCTTGACTGATGAGTGAACTGTCCTAATTTTTTCCCCCACGCGATCTTCATGGCGGGGCCCACCTTATGTTCAGCTTGGATGATCAGAAAAATAGGGAAAAAGGAGGAAAACGAAAAGTAGAGCATACTTGTTTGATGTGCATGGATCCAATATCTCCATCTCCATCTTCAAACTCCACCAGAATGGACAGCCAGTATTCAGTGGACCCTTCGTTCACACGGAATGCAATGTTCTTTCCACGGTATGTGCATGGGGTCCTACACCATCAACCAAAAATAGATTTGTACTTGTTTCCAAAATCGAGGTTTGCTTACACATGTGCAAGATCTGATCTTTCCATCAGGTGGGCTACACTGTTTAGATCTTCTGGCCTAAAGTTCAAGTCATTTCCCAGCTCAAGTGGGCCACAGCGTACAATCAAATGGACAGTTAGAAAAGAGTGCTTTAACCGTCAGTTTAACAAGGAGAAACTGCCCCATTTTTAAGATAGAAGATATATGTATTATTTCCAATCAGATGGGAAGGCTACGATCTCACACACGTGTTCCATAGGTGTATGTGCGTGTGGATGGATGGGGCACAAAAGGATCAGATAAAATAATAAAATGAAGGGAGATTATTGGAATATTATAATATAAAATAGTGATAGGATTTTTGGGAGACTCAAAAGGTACTGTAAACATTGACCAACCAATCAATGAGCCCGAATAACGGAAAAGTCCCTCTATCTGATGAGTTTGACCATCACAACTCGATCATCCGTAGATGGGGCCCACCGAGCTTCGACGTGTGATGACTTGAACCGTCCATCGGATGGGTCCTATCGTGGATTGCCCCAAAATGATGGACACCGAGTTATTTCAGAACATGATTGTGGGGCCCACTTTGATGTATTTGTTGAATATCCCATCGCCCGTCCGTTTTGACAGTTCATTTTAGGGCATGAGCCCAAAAACGAAGTAGATCCAAATCTCAGGTGGACCACACCATAGAAAACATTGGTGATCAAACACGCCCCATTAAAAATTTTATAGGGCCCACCTATTGTTTATTTTTCATCTAACCTGTTGATAAGTCCACATGGACCGGGATGAAGGGAAATAAAAAATATCAGCTTAATCCAAAACTTCCGTGGCCCACAAGAAGTTTTTAATGGCCAATCACCACCGTTTCCTGTTCCATGGTCCACCGTATATTGATGACGCAAGACCCTTCAATTTCAACCGTACACCAAAAAATCAAGCCTATCCAGCGATCAAGGATAGTTGGGATAGGCACACGCCCATCGTTAAAATCTTCCAGATTGTATGTGGGGCCCACTCTGATCCTATGGATGAATGAAAAACCCAGAAATCAGGTCATCACGAACGTGATTTCAAAGGTTTTGTGGATGATTACATGGTGTAACCCACTTGGAGTTTGGATGGGCCTGGTTTTTGGCTTCAATAGATACTACGGTGGGGCTGACATGATGGACGGAGTGGATGTACTTCCTATATCGTGGCGCCCCAATCCCAACTAGCCACTTGGTGGGTCCCGTTCTTACAGCCAAGGTAAAAATTTGTTGGTCTGACAATCTTAACCTATCACTCCATCCGTACTACCAACCTTCTTATGGTAATTTCTAGGGGTGTCAATGGACCGGGCCTGGACCTGAAAAATCAAAATTTTAAATGGGGCCAGCCCTATGGCCCCGCCCGAAATAGTGTAAAATCATGGCCGAGAGCTACCCAGGCCCGGCCCATTGACACCCCTAGTTATTTCCACGATCCGGTCAACACAAAAACATCGGAATTTGTGAAAGAACTGATATTATTCCGCAAATACCCCCAACACAAAGAGTGACCGGATGAAGTAGAAATGCTCGTGTGCAACCAGTCATACCAAAGTCACCGTTCAACGAGGAAATAATTTCTAACTTCTAGATCGTGTACGACATCCAAACCGTTCAGAATGTTGGACCCACCATAAGAATCACCTGTTGAAAATATGATCCATATCCACCCATCCAATTTTTCACAATCGAAAAATAACGATAGCCGCTGATACAATCCTTATGGACCACGTCATCAATGTATCCGGCTTATTTTAATATTAGATTAGCCTCTTGATTGGCCTAACATTTTGGACGGGTTAGATCTCATACAAACATGGAAGTGGTCCTTCCTTAGCAAGGGCATTTTTGTAATTTCAGAATTTTTTTTTTTTTTTTTTTTTACCGTCTGTAGATGACCGAGATCACGCCTCGGTTCCTGAGTGGGCCACCTTCACCGGCAATCGCCATCCGTCCAAAAGCGGCCCCACTTAGATCGAAATGTGCACGACCGGATGAGTAGTGGCAACCTGGACACTCATCAGTAATAATAACGGTAACGGCTCTCCTGCTGCAGATGCTCCTGTCTAAGCACCTCACCTTGTAGCAGGCCCCACACCCTTCTCCATCCTTGAAAAGTATTGGACTAACGGCCCCCACCCTTGCCTTAAACGGTCGTACGTCCACCAGTGATCCATACCCACATGCCCCACCTACATACATACATGCATGGATGCATCCATCAACATCATACATCGAAGCTACAACGGCTAGAAAAATCTGAGGCCACACCCAACTGCAGTTCACATGCATGCACAGAAATATATACATGGATAAATGCCCGCTATGCATGAATGCATGCCGTCACACATCATACATCAACGCTACAACGGCTAGAAAAGAGTTGGGGCCCACTCAGTGCACATGCATGCACATGGAATAGCTACCCCACCCAACTACGGTACACCATGCATTCATGTGTGATGCATGCATAGAAAGCTACAACGGCTTAAAAAGTGGGGCATGATCTGACATCCCGCCACGTGTATGATGCAAACAAGATAGACACCGTGTAAACACATGCAAATCCAATCCATACATGCATGAGTACATACATTCGTACACTCACACACGTGTACAAGTCAGCTAATGCAACAGGTGAAATAGATCCTCTGTTGACTTCCAAACAGAAACCCTGCTTGGAGCCTTTTCATTGGTCCACAAAGTCCACATAGGTCTACAACCCTGTCACATCCTCAATGCAACCTGATAATACCTGAGTTTGACATCATGTGAACAGGTTGCACTGAGGTACGCATGTACAAGTCACCTAATGCATAAGGTGAAATATCCAAGAGTCCGGATCCTCTATTGGCTTCCATTGGAGCCTTTTCATTGGTCTACATCATCACATAGGTCTACAACCCTGTCGCATCCTCAATGCAACCTGATCATACCTCAGTATGACATCATGTGACCAAGTTGTACTGAGGTAAGTGTGTACAAGTTAGCTAATGCACCAATCAAGTGAAATATCCTACGAGTTTGAATCCTCTGTTAGCTTAGGAAACCTCTGCTTGAAGTCTTTTCATTAGTCAACATCGTCATATAGGTCTACAACCCTGTCACATCCTCAATGCAACCTAATCATACCTCAGTATGACATCATGTGACTAGGTTGGACTGAGGTATGATCAGGTTGCATTGAGGATGTGACAGGGTTATAGACCTAGGATATTTCACAATGTATCCTGACTCAATATCCCACAATGTAGAATCCCCATCCCGATACTAAGGTGGGCCCACCAGTCAAGTGAATAAAAATCGACTGAATTTTTTCTAACCCGTCCATTTTTTTCTACTATCATGGAGCACTTATTGAGTGGACTACCTTCTTGTCATTAGGTAGTAGCATCCATCCAATAAGGTTCACATGATGGATGGCTTGAATATTGCACCCTTGTGCCACGCTGGCATCTGTGGTAGCATGTGCATTACCTGACATGTACAAGCGCATACATACACATGCATACATGCATTCAGCTAGAACTACATAAAAGACTGAAATAAATGCTGGGCACCTACCAAGAACACATGCATACATGTCTAACCACATATACATACATACACACATACAAAACATACATGTATGTCCATGTACAAAACTTAAAACGGCCCAAACCGTTGTACAACAAGCCCAAAGAACGCCCACCAACCAGTCAAGCATCTAGATACTTGACATGTATGTATGCATGCATGCATACGATTACACAGTAGCCCTCCTTCTCTGCATAAGAAAGGGTAAAACCGCTGGTAGCAAGCTAAAACAAAGGAAAGAGAGGGTTTGTATGATACTCTGGCTGTGTATGACGCTTGATACACAGGCACTCAGAAATTGTACACGTGGCATACATTAACTGAAATAAAACCGACTAGATGTTGCAACCCTCTGTCGCCAAGTGACAATCCAAAGACCAGGTTGGTTAAACAATCATGAACACTTGCTTGTTGGAAATAGGACCGTTGGATTTTTTTTCATTTCTAACCGTCCACTAATCCGATAGTCAGATTATCAAATAAGCTTAATTTTTTGTTCATGTTACATCTACACTGGGGGTTTCATAATTTGGACGGCTTAATTTAACTACTTTTATGCCACAAATGCAACTTTTAAGTTCCTGCGTATCATCTTCACACTCTGCCGGAGTATCAAAGTTTTTTCACAGAGAATAAATGGTAAAAATCCACGCACTGCGCACACATGTCATTCTAACTACATACATGCATGACCATAAAAGAACTATACACATGCATGCATGCATGCATTCAATTCACCTACAGACCTCGCTACTGAGTCATCCACCCGCAATGCATTGTACCATACAACCGTTCCGACATATAAGCATGCATACATACATACATTCATAGAGAGAGTATACTCTCAGGTGGAATGCTTGACTACATACACACGCAGACACGAATTAGGGAATGCAGGAAATTGGGGGTGGGACCTACCGTCGCTGCCATCTCCGTCGGGGCTGCCGTACCAGGTGGCGGTGGCGGGAAGCCAATGTGGGTTAGACAGGGCGGAGATGAAGATGGCGGAGCAGAGGATGAAGAGGAGGAGAGTGGAGCTGCGGTGGTGGTCCGGCATAATGTGGGTCATATGGGTGGAGTCGAATCTCCACCGTTGGATTTTCGAGATTTGCGGAGAAGGAGAAGAAAGAGGGACTGATGCTGCTGCCGACAGTGCTTCTCTCTCTCTCTCTCTCTCTCTCTCTCTCTCTGTGGAAACTCAAGGAGTTCTCTGCTCTTTCTTTTCTCTGTCCTTTTTCTGTGAGGGGGCAGCGTATAAATAAAGGAAGTGGGGCGGCTACTCACGTGCGTACGTGCTACAGTGGCACATGTGTGTGAGATCATGGCTCTCGCCAGGTGGGACCCACCGGCCAAGGGCCAGCCCAAAGAGTCAGGGAAATCGGCTTGTCAGGGGTGGAAACCAAGAAATGTATGGTTGAAAGTATTGACTATCTGTCAACATGTATGTAAGTTACAGGTGGGGCCCACCTCATAACTGTACTCTGTTTTTCTTCTCTTGTTCACAGAGGATGGATGATGGGTCTTCCTGACGGACGGAGTAGATGTCTCTCGGTTGTTAGTGGAAGCACCTGAGCCAGCGAGTAGGACTCGGGTTTGGGTGGGTCACTACAACACCGCCCATAATTTCTGTGGTTTTTTTTATGCACTTAGTCCTTCCATTTTGCCATATCAGCTTAGCACCTGAGCCAAAGAAAAAACGAGACAGATATCAATGCTTGTCGTTGAAAATTTCTTATAGCCTTTATTTGTTATCCAACCTGTTCATAAAGTCTCGAAACCATGGATGAAGAGGAGGCATAAATATCAGCTTGATCCAAAACTTCCGTGGCCCACAAAAAAGTTTTCTACCGCATGCCTTCAATCCTTGCAATCTGTGATTCACTTGATCATTATATCTACTTTATTTTTTAAGATGTTGATTGCGTCCAAATTGTGCATACTAGTCCAAACTAAGCTGTAGAGGAGCCCATCGCTGATGTATTTGTTTATCTCTGTTCATTCCTTTTCTAAGATCATTTTAAGGCATGTGAGCAAGAATGGGGCAGATCCAACGCTATGGTAGGCCACACCAGATATATCCCTTTCATTTAATGCTTGGTACATATAATGCAGCTAAGCTAAATATTTTAGTGTGGTTGACCTCAGCATTGGATCTGCCTCATTCTTGGTCTCACTGTAGTAAGCGTAATCTTAGAAAAGAATGGACAGAGTAGATAAATAGATATATTATTGCTGGGCCACTCCACTGCTCGATTTGGACACTTTGAGTCCATACTTAGTTTGGACACAACCGCGTCCTATTTTCAAGCTCCTACTCTAAAATGAGCTCACAAAATGAATGGAGGATGTGGATATAACATATGTATTATGGTGGGATTCACATAGCTTTTCCATGGCTGACTTGATTACTTGATTATACTGAAGGTGTACCTACCAAATCCGATTCCGGAAGATGGATGATGAGCCTTCGTGACGAATGGATTAGATGTCTCACACTTGTTAGTGTGAAAGCACATATGCCCGCGAGTAGGATTCTAATCATACTCGCAAGAGTAGCCTTTGAATACGACGCTAGAGAAATGGGGAAGTAAGCTTTTTGCTTGATCTGTGTGGAAAGGAAGCGGATTGTGTACTGAGTAAATTCTGTGAGGCCCACCACAATATATATATATATATATATATATATATATATATATATATATATATATATATATATATATATATATATATATATATCTTATCCATGCCTGTCCATATGATTTAAAAGCTCATTTTAGTGAATGAGTCCAAAATTGGAGCATATTCAAAACTCAAGTGGACCACAACACAGTTAATAGTGTGAATTGAATACCTACCATTGAAAACTTTTTTAGGGGCACATAAGTTTTGGATTAAACTGATATTTGTGTTTTCCATTCGTCCGTGCATGTGTGAACAGTATGAATCCATGTGGGCCCTAGGAAGGTTTCAACCGTAGACGCAGCAGTGCCGTGCCTAGATGGACCAATTACCTATCCCGGCATATCTGTGGAGGGCCATCTTGATGTATCTGTTTGTCCACTCCATCTAACCCTTTTCTAAGATCATTTTAAGGCATGAGGCAAAGCCAGCGCTAAAGCAACATGCCTTATTCTTGCCCTCATAACTTAAAATGATCTTATAAAAGGGTTGGACGGAGAGGATAAACATATACATCATGGTGGACCCCTCCACAAATATACCTAGACGATAATCCATCCCAACGGGGCAGGATGCAATCTGTGTCCCATCCTCATTGTTTCGTACGGTGTAGTCTACTTGAGCTTTAGATATCTGACAATTTTAGGCTCGTGTCCTAAAATAAGCTGGAAAATGGGTGGGTTGCGTGGATAAAACACATACATCATGGGTGGCCCCACAAAGCTTACGGAGCATACTGAGTACAATCCACTTCGGTGTCGGAATTGCCCATGTGCACACCTGTCCATGTGGCGTGCGTGTCATTTTCTATTGGTAATTGCACCTACCTTCCCACGGTCATACCACAATCATACCTAGCTTCCCCCCTCTGTTTTGGATTATTGTGGGTACCTACCTTCTTTTTCAAAGATGTGTTGAAGATTTCCCATGCAAGGACACACATCTATTAATACTGCCATTTTTAGCAATTGACTATTTTAATACTCATAAGTAACAAGCTATAAATGTGTGGGGCCCATCCTATGTATGTCATCCACCACGTTCAGCAAGGTCACTCCATAACAATAGGAAACCCCAAAAATCAGGTTGGCTTGATTATCATGTACGCCACCATGCAGGTTTAGTTGTCTGTCACGGGAATTTGGAGATTTTTGAATTATTGTCCATTATTTTCTATCAATTAGCAAATAATTAGCCTATTTTTAATTTTTGGCTATCTAATTTTGTGGTGGAGAAATGGTATTGAATATGTTGGATGCTATTTATGCACGACGGAGGTCTCCGCATGTCAATAAGGGTGATAAATTTACGAGGATAGGGATAGATTGTGGTTGGTCCTAACTTGAGCCCTAGGCGCTGAGCAAGCTAAAAGGGCTTGGACTCAGAAATCGAATTGTGTACGCTTTTATCGTACGGAGTAAACTTTGTTGGGCCCACCATGAATGTATGTGGTTTATTCACGTCGTTCATCCGTTTTTTCATCTCATTGTATGGGTTGAGCTCAAAATTGAAGCATATCCAAAGCTCAGGCAGAGCATGCCATAAGAAAGAGCAAGGAATAATGACTTCCGCCGTCAAAACCTTGTTAAGGCCCATAGTGATGTTTACTTGTCATCTAACATGTTCATAAGATCATATAGAAATGGATGAAGGGAAAATGAAATATCAGCTTGATCCATAACTTTTTAGGCCCCCAAGCTTTTTCAACAGTAGACATTTAATTCACACTATTTCTATGGCATGGTTCACTTGAGATTTAGATATGCTTCATTTTTTGTCTCAAGACTAAAATTATCTGGTAAAATAGATGAATAGAGTGGACAAAATACATAAATAATAATGGACCCCACAGAGTTTACTTAAGTGTACTAAGTAACTCGATAAGCAATTCACTTCCCTAGTTGCATGCGGACCTAGGATCCACAGGGGTAGCCTTGGCTTAGCTTGTAATACCTGGTCACTCATGTGAGAAAGGTAGTGATATGATCAAAGGTTTGAAATAATTTAAATCTAAAATAAATAAATAAAATTTTATGGTGATATCACCTCCATCATAGTCACTCATGTGAGAAAAGGTAGTGATGTGATCAAAGGTTTAACATAATCTAAATAAAAAATAAATAAATAAAATTTTATGGTGATATCCCCTCCATCCATGATGATTCTTGGATATTGATGTGTATTTTTCATCTAAATTGTTCGTATGGTCACACAGACATGGATAAAGGGAATAATACTATGTTACCAGCTTGATCCAAAACTTTTGAGTTTTCACCTATGGCCATTTAATTCCTACTGTTTCCTTTGGTGTGGTCTACTTGAACTTTATTTCTGCCTCAATTTTGGGCTCATGCCCTAAAAGGGGCGGGCATAACGGATGGATGGTATGGATAAGCCACATACATTGTGACAAGCCCCACATTTATTTCACACCACTGGTATTAGTGTTTAAAAACAAAGCCCGTGTATCGAGCAAACACTCGTGCAACTGAAGAAGATCCAACAACCGTTTTACTTGACTGTGAATCGGTGAAAATGTCTAAATGCTCTTATTAATGTCTTGGAAGGGTTCTACCGACAGTTCTCAACTGACGAAAGATTTCTATGGAAATTCACGCGCATAGAGATTGAGAAGTATATCATGGCTCACATGCCTATGTAACAAGATTAGAAGATCTGATCCATGTATCAGGTAGAGGTCAATGTTAAATTTCCCTTCCAGAAATTCAATCTGTTCAACTCAACAGATATTCCGTACATATATAAATAATGGCATTTTTTCCTTTTTAACAGTCAATTTTCCTGCATTATTGCCACCTGATGAGGAGATTATCTTGATTTAAGTAAGGTCCATTGTAATTTCAAGTCTGGCCCACCTGATGAGTGGATTAGATCTTGTACATACTAGCCCAAGTGTCACGTGTGCCGCGATTCACCTCTTCCATCAATCTCCTTCCAAATGGGCGTAGCATTCGTGATAGGAAGATAGGGACTTGTAATTCCATCATTTTCATTTTGGAAGGGTCCACTTTCAACGGTAGATAACTAGTTATCTGGAGCAAGATAGTGGGCCACGGGGAAATGAAGTTAGGGATCACCTGTTCTACGGTCCGGATCTATAAGTTGTGGCAGACGTAGTAAGTAAAAAATGTGGGCCCTACCTAACTTGATCAAGAATTCATGTCCGTCCCGCATGTCGCATGATCGGATGATCTGAACCGCCCATCTGGGCTACAGTTCACAAGTTGCTACTGCTGATGATCCTGACGGTCCGATTGGTGGCACCCAAAATAACCGTGCATTTGGAAGGGTCTGCCGACGGTTGTGTCGTTTCTCTTGGGATTGGATTCGTTTGCCGTTTCAGTTAAAAAACGAGAGACGCATTCGCATATAGATTTGCAAGGAATCTGAGCTTTGCTAGAATACATCCGGATGCACTGGAATAGGATACATCGGAACTGTAGCTGTTGGATCTTTGATCATATTCGTTGATCCAAACCGTTTACAAGATGGGCCACACCGATAATGGCGGATGCCTAAGGGAACTTTCCTATTAGATGCCTTAGCATTTCGATTACTTAAACCTTTTCCAGTGAATATGAACTGTCTCTTTGATAGCTTCATTGCGGGCCGTTGATTCGAAAGTTCAGCATTTTCCATCTTGAAAATTTTTGAGGAATCTAGCTTCGCAATTTACATTTCATCAAACCAACGGTGTGGATCAATGAATACGAACCTAGATCCAACTGCTATTGTCTGGATGTATCAATACATCGGCATGTATTTTAGTAAATCTATCGTTAAGAAGGGTCTTTTCGGTCATTTTAAAAATCCCACCAGCGGACACTGGAGGATGCCATCAACACGTGCTTGCAGACACTGGAGGATACCATCAACACGTGCTTGCTAGTGTGAGATCCTAGTCGTTCATCACGTGGGTCACTATGTCCGTCATGACCCCAAAAATTTAGCTGATCCACTATTCACTTGTCCCGCCTGATGAGCCGACGAACGTGTTTTTTAGACCGCTCGTACCATGGTTAAGAGACTGGGTGACTCGGGTGACTCATCTGGTCTCCAGTCGAGTCGTAGTGAATTGGCCCAAATAGGCTGGGTTGGCGGAAATCGGATTGCCTGCTGAGTAACTTAGTACACTTTTATCGTACTGAGTAAACTTTGTAGGGCCCGTCATAAATATATGTGATTTATCCATGTTGTCCGTCTGTTTTTTACAGCTAATTTTAAGGGTTGATTCCAAAACCGAAGCATATCCATAGCTCAGGTGAAACATACCACGTGAAAAAGTGGGAATAATGCTCTACATTGAAACCTTCCTAGGCCCACGGTTACGTTTATTGAGAGCGGATTAGGTGAGACCCCGGCCTCACCCAAGACAGTGCAGCCCTGCCGTGGAGTTACCATAGGGCTCACCTTAACATATGTTTTATGTGTCCACTCTGTCCATCTGTTTTTACATATCATTTTTTAGGGCGTTATCCAAAAAAAAAATGAATCAAATCCAGTGGACCATACATAAAAACAATGGTGATTGACCATGCTATCATTAAAAACCTCTTAGAGAGCATCTTAATATTTATGTAGTGTTTATTTACCATCCAATCTGTTGATAAGGTCACATAAGATGGGATGAAGGGTAAAAACAAATATCATCTTGATCCAAAACTTTTGTGGCCCATTAATGGTCAATTACCACTTTTTATTATGGTATGACCCACCTAATAATTTGATATGCTTCGCTCTTTTAAGAATGTCCTAAAATGACATGGAAAAACGAATGGCAGCATGGATACATAATATATATGTCAAGGTGGGCCCCATAGTAACCCCACCATAGGGCCGCACCATCTTGCGTGAGGCCGGGGTCTCACCTAATCCGCCCTCATTTATTTATCATCTAACCTTTTTTTAATATTTTTTATTTCCTGTGATCTGGTCCTATTTCTTGTGGTGTGGTCCTCTTGAACTTTGGATATTCTTTATTTTTGGACTCAAGTCTTAAAATTATCTAATAAAATGGATGAACAGAGTGGCTAAAATACATAAATCTTGGTGGCCCCACAGAGTTTACTCATGCAATCTGCTCTGAGTTGGCGTGACTCGTCCAGGTAACTCAACGTGCTCGGCCCGTTCGGTCCGTCTGAGTCTTAAAACTGGCCTTGGTGGAACACGTGTTGGAAACAAGCTATTGGTTTTGCATTGAAGGGGAGCGGATTAGGTGAGACCCCGGATCCACCCAGATGGGTGGGACTCCTGACTGTGGGACTACTGTGACGTATGTGACTACATCCACCCATACATCTGCATTGAAAGATCATTTTAGGGCATGATCCGAAAAATGAAGCAGTTCCAAATTCCAGATGAGCCATCGTATAGGAAACAGTGGTGATTGACCATTAAAAACTTTCTGTGGGCCATAAAAGCTTTGTATCAAGATGATATCTACGTGGTCTCTTCATCGTTTGTGACTTTATCAACAAATTGGATTGAAATAAACATTCCAGTGGAATCTATTGAAAATCCATGAAGTTTTCAATAGGAGAGGTTCAATCATGACTGTTTTTGTGGTGTGATCCACCTAAGATTTGAGTCAAATTCATTTTTGGCATCATACTCTAAAATGAGCTTTCAAAATGGTTGGACAGTGAGGATTTAATACACATACATTACTGTTAGCCCCACGGTCAAGGGTCCCACCCACCCTGGTGGAACGGGGTCTCACCTAATCCGCACCCGCATTGAAGCTATTCCCCTTGACACGTGGCTTCAATTGAGTCGTTTGAGCGGAATTTAAGACCATGGTTTGACAACTTGTCCAAGTGCTATCCCAGTCGGAATTCAAGACCATGGTTTGACAACGTGACCATGGTTCAACCACCCACCTAACTTAGGCAAGTCTCAACTCAAGTCAAGAGGAGTCTAGCCCAAGGATTGCCTGACTCGTTTGAGTCAACTCGACTTAGTCAGGACTGAGTTAGTAGACTCGGTACCACGAGTCACACCTAATTCATCCAGAGCCAAATCAACAAGTCACAAATCAACTCAACTTGGCCAAAGTTTTAAATTAGTTTATTTGATACCAGTGTTGGCCAATAAGACATACATAGATTGATTAATAGCACCGACATCCTTTTTAACCTGACATAGAAATATTTAATTAGGTAATAGACCATTGTTATTGATGGAACTAAAAAATGCAAGTTTGAAATTGTTTGGTCGAAATCAACTAAGCTTCATTCCTTATAACAGCATGCTGCTCAATCAAATCCTATCATCTCATGTCAAGATTGAGTTTGGTGCCGATAGGAACAATGCCCAATATACATCCTACCAATACAACTTCATATTGTCCTTGTGCTTAGCTTTTGAGGCCTTTTGTAGTTGTATGGTTCCTTGGCCGTGAGTGTGGGTGCTACCCTCACTAGGCCCTAGCTAGAGACCGATGGTCCAGTTAGCGGCTCCATGGAGCATACTGTAATGTATAATTATTTTGAGAAATCATTTTAGGGCATGGCCCAAAAAAGGACGTGAATAAAAGGCTTAAGTGGACCACACCATAGGAAGAGTAGGGACTGAAAGCCTTGAAAACTTCTCAAGAGCCTATAAAAGTTTTAGATCAAGCTAATATTTACGTTTTCCCTTCATCCATGCCTATGCAACCTTAAGAAAAAGTTGAATGGTAAATAAAGATCACAGCGGGCCCTTAAAAGTTTTCAAGAGTAAGGAGTTCAATTCCCACTACTTTCTGTAATGTGGTCCGCTTGGGCCTTTGCTCTACTTCCTTTTGGGACTCAAGCCCTAAAATGATTTGTCAAAATAAATGTACGACCTGAATAAATTACATCATCATGATGGCTCCACAGATCCCCTAACAGGGCCATCTGTCTCTGGCTAGGTCCTAGTGGGGTCATATGCACTGGTTGAGATGAGTTGAGCCATGATGAGTTGCCGAGTCAATAAAAACCATGTCTAAGGCCTGACTGGTCGGGTCCAGGTCCGAATAAGTGCTGTCTTAGTCAGATGAGCCAGAAGCATCCAAACCTTTTTGACTGATTTATCTATTACTCGGGTTTGGATTGGGTCTGAATTTGAATTCATCCGTGGGACCCACTGACAGTGGGCCACGCGTCAAAAGCGAATATAGTCGATTTTTGCTGCAGAGTTGAGGAACATTCGCTCCTGATTGTTGATTGTTGGTTGGACTTTTTCTAACCGTCCATTTCTAATCGCATAATAAAAACAAAAGGTGCTAAAGTGCGCAGGGCCTAATCTGAAAATGACCATAATGCCCTGCGTTTGGCGCGAAACGCTCTCTCCGAGATTTACGGGGCAGTATTTGCGGCGAAACCGGGAGAGAATCGCGGCGGGCTGTGAGGGGATAAGACAACGAAGAATAGCGCCAGCTTTCGATCATCTTTACTCTAACGTGCGCCGAACCTTCTTTCCGAAATCAACCCTCGTTCTCGGCAATTTCTCGAGTGATTCTTTACTTTTAAGGTTTTTCTTGAAATACTTTTAAACAAAATATCTAAAATGATTTGTTTTAAATTAATAAATAAATTTAAAATTTATACTATATATATTTTTATAACAAACCATTAAAGCATTTTACTATTTTCAGAAATCCTATAGCCAATAATATCTCCAATTTATTGCAATATTTTCAAAATGTTGGAGATATTTGCTACACTGCATCTGACTTCAGGGTAGTTATTTGATACTCTGGCTGCGTCTGATGCTCCTATTCATCCAGGCGCAGGCAAAAGTGCCAATATGGAACATGTCTAATCGATAAGAGCTTTCCATCTGCTCCGATCTTCTGCCTGAAAAATCTGGCCACAATGAACCATAAACTAACGGTTAAAACAGTTTCTTCTTGGTTGTGGCCCACTTGAGGTGTGAAACCGCCTGATTTTGAGGCAAGAAGATCTAAACCTTCAGGCCACCTGATGGAAACCTCAAATCTTGAACACGTATAACGTATTGCACATGTGCCTGCGTTTGAGTAGCAGGTTTCCCACACGCGCGTGGAATATGCACTGTATGCAAACCTGCATTTAAGTGACACATGCATGACCGCCTATATGGCTATATTTATGCTATATGCCTACTTTTATACGTAGCCATGTGAATGGTGAGCTAGATTGCCCATCCTGTGGGCCCCACCATTGATGAGGTCTGGTCCCCAATACAACATGTGATGGACAATCTTATCGATAGAGATTGTGGCCAGCAATCAGACGGTTGGAAATAGAAGTTGCCAAGGCCCACCAGCTGTCCACATTTAAAACCAGAAGGTCCGCTGATCGGCCTCTCGTGATCGTACGATCGTGTGATTCCCATCCATTGTTGGGCCAACATAATTGATGGGTGGTTGAGATTATCTCCTACTAGCCCAGCTAGTAGACGCCTTGCGTTTTCAACACCCGGTCTCAGGTTAAAAATGCCATTGTGGGTGCCTTGCACAACTAATAGGGTGGGTGCTTTGCATGACTAACAAAAGAAAGAAGAAAAGAAAGAAAGAAAAAAAAAAGACCTATATAGCAAAAACATAAAATAATGGTTTGCATTTAGAAGACTTAGGATACTCTGATATTGAGGAAGAAGTGATTGAACAATGAGTTCTCCAATGATTCTTCTAATAAAATTAAAATAAAATAAAAAGACTTATATGTCACAAACATAAAATAATGGTCCGCATTTGGAAGAGTTATGATACTCTGATAGAGAACATTGAGGAGGAAGTTATTGAACAATGAGTTCTCCAATTATTCTTCTAATAAGATAGAAAAAAAAAAAAGAAAAAGAAAAAAAGAGACTTATATGGCACAAACATAAAATAATGGTCCACATTTTGAAGAGTTAGGATACTCCAATGGAGAACATTGAGGAAGAAGTGATTGAACCGATGAGTTCTCCAATGATTCTTCTCATAAGATGTCAGATTGTATAGGCTGAGCTGGACCTTTCATCTTTTAAGCCTGGCCCACCTCAAGCAAAGCTTGAGCAAGAGTATTGGCCGGACGGCCAGGCTTGGGCTTAACGCTCGAGTCCATTTTTCAATGTATGACAATTCATTAGCCTAGCCTAAGTCTAGTCTAACCTGAACCCATTATTGTGATCTAAAATGCAGACATCAATTGTTGGAATCAAAATAATCAAATTTAAATTGCATATTATTTGAGAAGCCAAAGGATAAGTTGGATAGATTGGATCTTCCATGCCTTGCACATTTAGAGGATGCTGAGAGGTAAAGTAGATTCATATCAACAATCTTGTATTGGTGTGAGGACCCAGCTATTATTTATAAAAATCAAATAAAAGAGTTTTTATTCATATTTATTTATCTATTAAAAAATTTCATTGCTCAAGAGATAGATTGAGTGAAGACAACCCCATTTCAATACTAAGGTTTTGGTATCAATTCCCCAGTTGGATGGCTAGCATTGTGGTGTGACTAACAGTGGATAATAGACAACTAAATAAAATAAATAAATAAATAATCTTTCAACGCTTTATAATCCTAAATAAATAATCTTTCAATGCTTTATAATCCAAAATAAGTAAATAAATAATCTTGTAGAGAATAGTAGACAACTAAATAAAATATTCATTTCCCTCTGAATGCTTTATAATCCACGTGCTGGTGACAACACATGATGCAAAAGTGCTCAGTTAGTGCAGTTAAAGGCAGTTTTCTAAGAAGATTAATGGAATCTGATAAAGCCAAAGCCACTGCAATAACAACATTTCTTTCGTTCACGACATAATATAATATCTTTACTTTCACTAAACAATGCCACACATAGAATGTACTAACATGGTGTTGTCCATTTTGTCAATCGCCATGATTCTGTACATGTGTGACCATGTTTGGCTGATCCAGAGATTCCAAACCGTAGATCTGATGAGACATACAGCTGCTATGGGATGCTCAAACAAAAAAAAAAAAAAAACGGTTGGAGTATTCTAATCCTTTGATCAATGGTCCACAAAACTTAGTGGAATGATCAAGGATTAAAATCTCAATACGGGGAGTTTTTGGTTGTCCACCATCCACAATAAGGCCCATCAAATAAACGGTCTGGATCATTGAAACATGTCCCCACTTCTACTCAATCCTTAGCGCCATCTAACCGTACATCTACTGATGAGCATGACCCATTAATTCCTTTGTACCAGATCAATAAATCACAACACTGTTGGTGATCTAATAGTGGGCCCATCACAGCCATAAATGGGTATCTAAATCGGACGGTTGTCGATATGCGTGCACTAACCCTCGGTGTACGTGTTTCTTCATGGGAAGTCCAAGCATTCACACTCTACGCAGGTATATTGCGTTGCCAAAAATCTCGGGAATTTCTCGGGAGATTTTGGAATTTTGGGTTTTTCCTTGGGATAATATTGTGAAGAAAATCTTACTGAGTAAAAATTATTTATCAATTTATAGTAAATAATTTTAAAACATAAATACTTATATTATTTATATTCAGATTAATATTGGGATTATTTCGGGATAAATTAATATCATCCGGTATTTTGAAAATCTCTGCGATATTTGTAAAAAGCGATGTACCGTACAACATCTTCTATTTCCACAAACTTAGGAAGTGGGAACACCTTTTCCTTACTGCAGGAATGACTTTTTCTTTCTCGATGGAAGCAAACAAAGGATATGTTACGGTACACACAGAAGCACCGGAATATGGTACATACATCTCGTTGTAGTAAATATGGAAGGGTTTTGTGTCAATCCCAACTGTCCATCTGGTGGGTCCTAACGTGGATGTTAAATAATTAAAGCTAAAGATTGGAATAATGATTCTATATATCTTAGAAATAGCCTTTTAAGAAACGGTTGTAAAGAAAATCAGTTTACAACCAACGTTAAACGACGAAAAGCGAAGATAATTAATGGTCAGGATCATTTTTCTTTGTGATTTTCCAAAAAATAGTCTATCCATAACGTGTCCCACTAGATAGACGATCCCGATTGATTTTTCGCAATGCCACGTGTACTGTATATAGATGGCTCTACCATATTACGGTTCTTTTGGCGAAAGAGAACTACCGGTTACACACCTAGCATGCAACCCTGTCTTTCCCGCCAAACGACTCGCTTGGGCGGGACGCCAGTTCGTGTAGCCTAAAGCTCCGTGGGGCCCACTGCGACCTCAGTGTGAAATCCAGTCCGTTAATGAGTTTCATCAGCTCATGTTAACTTCAGTAGGAAGATATGAGACTTAAATGGGTCACAAACCAAGCAACGGTGGGGATTGAACACGTACTGTTGAAATCTTCTTCGGGCCCACAGAAGTTTGGATCAGGCCCATACTTGTGTTTTACTATCATCCTGGTGTCAATGATCTTATGAACGGGTAGGATGACTTGTAAACTTCCCGTGAGCCACAGAAAAGTTTCAACGGTGTGAATTTCCATCGTCACTGTTTTCTATGGTGTGACCCAGTTGAGTCTTTGATCTGTCTCATTTTCAGGATCTCATCCTAAATTTATCCATCAAAACTGATGTACGGAGTGGATTTCACACGAACTCCCTGTACTGTATTACAGGACACTTGCATCCCTTGTGTAACATCGAAGCCATGGAAAAGCTGGGATTCACAATGAAGATCGACTACACAAATTCAAGTCCACTCATCAGATGAACCACATCGTCGAAATCAATGAATAGCCGACGGTTCGTCACGAGACAAAGGTGTGGCCCACCTAATGGGCGGATGTGCCTGATTTTAGAAGATGCTCATACTATTTGTTAGCCCAGCTTTTGCAACGGTTCAGATGTCTTTAAAAAAATGCACTTTGCACCTCACCGAAAGCCTCCACGCAGGCTCGCGTGCCAAAAAGTCTTACAAAAGCCTGTTAATCCACACGCGTGGGGGAGGTCACATGGGCGACATATGAGCTTTCCATGAGGTGGGCCACACTCTTTAGATCTTGTACCCTAAAAATCAGGTCATTTTACAACTCAGGTGGGCCCCAGCACACAAAACAAAACAAATAGAATCTTATTCCACTATAGTTAATGGTTGAAAAGGAGCAAAAATCTGTGAGATCTTAGTCGATGCTGAAAAGTCTACCACAACAACAAAAGGGAGAGAGGGACTTCACAGAAAGAGAGTTCTTTCATACTCTGCCAGAGAATGTTGCTTGATATGCAGGCCACTCAGAAACTGTACACGTGGCATACATAGACTGAAATTAGACTGATTGAACAGTCATAAATCTAATGTTTCGAAATAGATGATTAATTAATTTGAATTTTTTGACCGTCCAATAAATGTTCACCAATCATGTAGTCAGATCATCTAAATTGAGACCTACATTTTTTTTTTTAGATTGCTTATCTCACACGTATGCAATTTCAAAGTAATTACAGAGCATGCGTATCATCTATCACCCCCTGCCAGAGTATCAAAATTGGATTGGAAAAGTGAAAAAAGTAGGCGGATTGGATTTGTAAAAAGCTCTCCAAAGTGAGGAATTTAAAACGATACAAGATCAAAAGAAAAGATTTCTATCCAAAGTTAGGAATTTAATACTATACAAGAACAAAATAAGAGATTTCTATTCAAAGCAACATTTGAAGAGGTCCTACTACACATGAAGGGTCAGAGCTGCAATGGTTGTGATTAGGTTGTCACGGGATTTTTTATAATATATAGGGCTCGTTTGGATACCACCATAGAAGTTACTTTTTTTACAGCAGCTGCTAAATAACTTATTTGAAATAAGTAAGCTTGGTTTGTGATCACCTACAAGTAACTTCTATTATTTTAAAAAAAAATCATCACTTCAGTTTTAAATCTTTCCATTAATCTCTATTTTTTTTAGTTTTTTAAAATATTTTATTAAAATTTCTTTCAATATTTACTTATTTATATGGGTCCATCTTTAATAACCATGGCCTATCATGTGAGGCCAATCTTTGATTTGGATCATTCGATGTGTTGGGCCCACTTTAGCTTTGCCTACAATGTGAATTGTTTATGGTGTGGAGCCTACCTTCAATATAAACTATCCACCTTACTGTAGACACCCCACCTTATATGAGATGATCAACTGCAACAAGATTCAAGCTATTGATGACTTTCAAAATCTTGAATTCATCCACCCTAAAAAAAACAAACCCAAAACTAAGCCCAATTTCATACCCAAGCCCAAAATCCTAAGCCAAACAAAGCCAAGTCTAGTCTAATTCTATATTCAAGCCAAGCTAAGCTAAATTCAATAGGTGCATCAAGGGTAGGTTTATACAAGAGAGAACATATCCAAAAGTCAATTTTTCCTCCAAAATGCTCTTAAATTTCTTCTTAATTACACCATCTACAAATCCCAAAGCAAACGAGGGAATGTCGTGTGGCACAAAGCTCCTATTAGCTAATAAAAACCTTTTATTTGTTATTTTTAACCCTTACCTAACATTTAATTATATCATTGTCATCTCTCTAACTATAAAAGGGGTCCCCCCCCCCATTCTCTACATACCAAAGAGAGGGGAAGAAGAGAGAGCTTATCCACACCTTTCTCATCCTTAAGCCCTTAACCTAGCCATCCAATTTAAACATCTAATCTAGCCCAACTTAGCCACCCAACCTATCTCAACCTAGCCACCTAACCTATCCTAACCTAGCCACCCTATCTATCATAACCCATCTCAAGCTAGCCACCTACCCAACCTAGCCTAACCTATCTCAACTTAGCCTATCTAGCCATCTAAACCCTCCAACCAATCTAATAAATTCAAGTCACTCATCCAAAGCTTAGCTCATATCCAAGTTAATTCAATCCATTCGAAGCCATCATACAATTTATATAAGTAATCTTAACGATATAGAATTTGCAGATTAGGGTCAAGGTTGAAGATGTCTGATCATCTCTTCCGTAAAAGAGTATCAGGTCACTTATTCCCTCTCCCACATCTCTGTTTTGTCAGTTACCTCACGTGGTATATTACTATTTAGTTCTACTTTACTTAAAGTTAGTTGCAACATTTACTCCATTTTCCATCCCTTGCTTTCTCAATCTATCTAGGTATATATTCTGCACCTTGTCAGAATCCCGAATCCTATCCATTAGAAATTTGGATCAATTGAGATTTTTTATTTTTTATTATTTTAAATTAAACACGACATTCGTATCATCCTTGCATTTCATATACCTTACATCAACCATGCTAGTCTATTCGAGTGTATGCTTTGTGGCTTGTCGGGATACCGAATCCTGTCCATGAAAAACTCGGATCGACTAAGCTTCGACTGCTTCTTCAAGTGGGTGAGTTCGGGTAGACTTGTCTGACCCGATCTATCGCTTGTAGTAGGCATCACATTGCCACTTTGTATATCACACACTACATCTTATCATTTGTGCGCAATAACTAATTTAATCCCTTTTATTTTGTCAAGTCTTATGAAATAAATACTGTACATTTGTATAGGCAGAGAAAGTGTCTAACACCTTCCCTTTTTGTAATACAGGTTCCTTACCCATAATTTTTTGTCGTAAATAAGGAGTCATTTTAAGATAAGGAATTTTTCCGATTCCTTCTCTTAAAATTTTTATAGGATTTAGCCAACAGTGAAAATTTGTATAATTGGTTAGTAGCGACTCTAAGTCAAATATACAATATCCCAAGTCACAAATACACTACAAAATCTAAAAAAGACACCTATAAGCGTAATTCAACATTCACAGTACTTACAAGGCCCACTTTTAAGTGGGCTATACATTATATGGGACCACCTTGGATGTGGGTTGTCCATCATGCATGGCCTACCTTTAATGTGGACAATACGTCATGCAAGACCCAATTTCAAAGTGGGCTCCATCATGCATGGGCCGCCTTGGATGGCCATTCATCATAAGGGATTGACCTTTGATGTGGACCATCCATTACATGAGGCCTACTCTGATGAAGGCCATCCATCATATGGGGCCCTCCATCAATGTTTATCGCTCATCATGTGGAACTTGCCTTTGATGTGGACCGTGTATCATGTGGGCCCCACCTTTGTAGTGAGCAATCCATCATGTAGTGCATGCCTTAGATGTAGACCATTCATTATGTGGGGCCCACCGTGATGTGAGACGTCCATCATGTGGGGCCCACATTCAATATCGTGTATAACCACCTTTGATGTGGACCATCCACTATGTTAAAGTGGTCCATCTATCATGTGGGACCTGCTTTGGATGTGGACCATTCATCTTTAGGTTCGACCTTCGATGTGGACCGTCCATTGGTGGTGATTTACTTGACCGTCGAAATCAGTGGTCCAAATTCAACAAACAGCTCTTGGTCATGAAGTTCCAACAAGTGAGCCATCATTTTTATAATCTAGACCATTTATATGATGAGGCACATCTAGGATACTTTGAACTTTGGATTTGCTTCATTTTTATGCTCATGGCAAAAAATAATCCAGTCAAATGGATGGACAGTGTGGATAAAACACACAACATGGTGCAGCGAGCTTTTCCACTAGTGACTTGGTAGGGGAGGGGTCACTACCCAAAGTTCGGTGCAGCTTCTTTGGATCCATATACAGTGAATCGATGGATCCCTGACTGTGGGGCCTACCTCAAAGTATATGTCGTACATCCATCCATTTTGACTGTTCATTTCAGAGCGTAATCCCAAAAGTGAAGCAGATCCAAATCTCAGGTGGACCGCACCACAGAAAGCAGTGGTGATTGGCCATTAAAAACTTAATGCAGGCTACGAAAGTTTGGACCACATCACAGGAGGAAACAATGGTGATTGAATGCCCACCATTAAAAACTTATTAGGGGCCACAAGTTTTGGATGAAGTTGATATTTGTGTTATCACTTTTCTAAGTCTGTGTGGCCTAATCAACAGCTTGGATGGGAAATAAACATTACAGTGAGCTAGGAAGTTTTTAACGGTGGACATTAAATTACCAATGTTTCCTATGGTGTGGTCCACTTGAGATTTAGATATCCCTTATTTTTTTATTTGAACACTTGATATTTTGCTCTAATACTATGTTTAATAATCAATTGCTTTAAAAGCTCGAGCATAATTCACATTTTGCATAGTTCAGATGTTCTATGCAAGTGGACATTTGGGGGAACAGAAGGGTTGCATGTGAAAGCTCAAGTAACACTTCTAGTTGCTAGTCATGAGTGGAGACCGGTCCCGTAGCAAGATCGGTTGGGAAATTGATTGACAATGCCATTTTGTTTTATTTCCAGGTGCAGGGCACAAATAGCAACGTTATCAGTTTCACTTAATCCTACTTGATTGGTAGTGACTTGGGACAATTGAGCAAAGCATCTTCCACAAGTGTTTCTATTTAGCTATGATTCCTTGTTCATGTGAAATAATGGGGCCCCCCAACGTCTTGTTTATAGGCCCACAGTAATTATGTATTAGAGATCATAGCTTAGGTTACACCACCCCCACATTGGGAATTGATACAGGAACTTAGCATATGGTCATCCATCTAAAATAAGATGAATGCATTTTTTAAGTGGCAACCAAACAGGCCCCGAGTTTCTTTATATTAATGAGAGTAAGGATATGACTATATATTTGAGTGGGCCCTACTCAGTAAACTTAGACACTCTAGTCTTGTTTTTTGTTAATAAAATTTTTAGGTCAGAATTAAAAAAAAAAAAAAAACCATCAATTTTTCCTTCATTTCAAAATTCTTTTCAATTTTGTATAAAAGCACACAAGCCTTAAAAAAAAAAAAAAAAAAAAAAAAAAAAAAAAAAAAAAAAAACACCATACTAGAAGAGAATTGGATCTTAAGTTAGAAAATTCGATTATTACAATAATTCATTTAAATGAAAATTCATATAAGTAAAAAAAAAAAATTGATTTCAATACTATTTAATTTGGAATTAAGCATTCTCCTAATTCTTTTAGAGCTTCAAAATTGTACCGGCTATATACTAACTACTGTAGTTCTTTGTTTTTGTTTTACCCATATGATAATCATCGCATGGCCCACATTTTGAACGGCTCAGATGTTCTGTACAAGGGTTGCATGTGAAAAAGTTGCAAGTACAAAGAATGGGAATATTTCTCATTTCTCATTTCTCATCAGTAGGGACACTGATCCTGGCACACGATAAGATGGCAATTCTAGAAGATTCCAGGTCCAACCAGTTGGACCACAAGTTACAGTCCACCCAGTGAATAACATCCAGCCTGTCCTATTCATGTGACATCCAACCCGTCCAATAGGTTGGCCCCATCATGAGGATTATCTCTCGCAAACATTAGCCCCACCCACTCATCAAGTGGACCACACAATAAAAAACAATGCCTAGCAATTGATAAATTACGAAATATAAGCATGGTCCACCTGATGAGTGGATGTAGCTATTTTTCTCTTCTATTTATATTTTCCCTTCATCCAGATCTTCTTTACATTATCAACAGGTTGGATTGAAAATAAACATTAATAAAACCTTACGATTGACTCTTTGGAAATTTTAATGGTGGAACCCTATCTTCAAATGGTCTGAAGAAACGGAATGGACGGCATGGATATACAAACTATCACACATGTGGGGCACATGGTAGGGGTAACAATCCCACTAAGCTTTTCCCCGGGTAACAACTAATTCGCCCACCACTATGCGCAATGGACCCTCTACCCCAATCAGTGTGCAATGGACTCAAGTTTTGGGTACTGACAAGAGGGGGCCATGATTCAATAATATAGACCATTGATCTGATGGGTCCTACTGTAGATGACCATGCCCCAAAAATATCCACGATGGATCAACTATAACCTCATGATTTCTGGTATAAAAACTAACGGTTAAGAAGAGCCACCAGCAATGGTCCATTTATATGAACCTAATGTTGGGGTTAGGAGCCCCGTAAGCAATCATAGTAGGCAAGGAACAAACCTCAACAAGCAAATTATTACACACAAGAAGGTAATTCGTTTTTTACGTAGAAAAACCCCTCGCGAGTAAAAAAATCACTGCACAAAGCAACACAAATCAACTATGATATCAGAAGTTTAGATAGAAGAAACACAACCCGAATCACAGCACATAAGAGAAATCCTAAACTAACGAAGATAATTCGCATATAAGAAGGACAAAAACAGCCATTTCCCTCAACCCAAAGAACTCCAAGCTTCTTCTTAACTATTTCTCTCAACCTATAATCCTCTCAATCACTTTAGGAAATCTTCGCCCACTGGGGAGAACTTAATCTTGGATTACATCCCCTTAAATAAATAGGAAAAAATTGGAATTAGAAACCTCATATAAGACATACAATCCTAACACCTAAAAATGAAAGTACATATATTAGCATATATGATCTTCTAATCTTTGGCACATGGTCGATTGGGATGCAACAAACCAATGGGGACCGTATTTCCCATGATGATCTACGGTTGTTTGGTCTGGATTGGACTAACCAGGGTTTTCATTTCGGCCCACCGTGGAGATGCTATAGCTACAAAGTTAACACCGATCAGATCCGACAGTGGTTCATTTGGGCCTACCTTGGAGAAGCTATAGCTATAAAACTACACCAATCAGATGGGACCAGATGGGACGATCTGAGCCCTCACTCGGTTTCGGTAATGACCCATCCCCGGGAGCGAATTAGATGTTACCCTGGTAACACCTTAGTGGGTGTTACCCCAACCGTGTGGGGCCCATTGTGATGTATTTTTTATATATTTATGTGGTCTATCTGTTTTATTATATCATTTTAAGATATGATCCAAAACCTAAAGAATATCCAAATCTCAGGTGGACCAAACCACTAGAAACAGTGATTAATAACCGTTAAAAACGTTGTGTGGGCCACAAAAGTTTTGGATCAATCTGATATTTATATTTTCCCTTCATCATGACCTTAATGACATTATAAAGAGATTGGATTGCAAATAAACATTACCGAAACCTTAACATGGGCTCTTTGGAATTTTTAATGGTGGGCCACTCAATCACATTGTTTCCAGTGGTATGGTCCACTTGGGATTTGGATTTGCATAATTTTTGGAACCTTATCCTAAAATGGGCTGTATAAACGGATGGACGGAGTGGATATATAAAATATCATCCACATTGGCCATACGACAGGGGTAACACCCACTAAGCTGTTCCCGGGGTAACACCTAATTCGCGCCCCCCATCCCCGGCCGCGGTGCTGGAAAAGCTCTATGGGCAGACCATGATGTGTGTGTTTTATCCACGCCGTCCATTCATTTTGCCAGGTCATTTCAGGGAATGACCAAAAAAAATAAGGCATATCTAAATCTCAAGTGGACCACACCACAGGAAACATTGGTAATTTAATGGCCACTGTTAAAAACTTCCTAGCCCACTGTAATGTTTATCTCCCATCTAAGCTGTTGATCAGGCCCCACAGACATATAAAAGGGATAACACAAATATCAACTTCATCCAAAACTTGTGGCCCATAATAAGTTTTTAATGGTGGGCATTCAATCACCACTGTTTCCTCCTGTGATGTGGTCCACCTGAGGTTTGGATCTGCGTTATTTTTTTATCCACAAGTTTTGGATGAAGCTGATATTTGTGTGGTCCTTCCATCAGGTCCATTCAGTCACCACGATTTCCAATGGCGTGGTCCACCTAAGATTTGGATCTGCTTCATTTTTGGGATCATGCCGTAAAACGAGCTGTCAAAACGGATGTACCGTGTAGGCTCCACATGATTCCGTGGGTGGACCCTCGTGCCACGCTGGCACAAGCGATTTTCATGAGCTGCCTTACACGCGTGTAGCCTCAGCACATCTCAGTGTTTCGGACAGCACCGTGTGGAATTTCAGACTAGTGAAGGCCCATAGTCCGATAATCCGAACCGTTAATACAATGGCCCTCACCTTGGATGGCCCGGCCCATACACCTACTTGTGGGCAAACAGGAAGGATCTGGAGTTTTCTATATGGGATGTTTTCGGAATATGGATCATCCATAGTGTGCCCCATCATCTCTACAGTTTGGATCATTGAAATATGGGTCCCACTTTGTACAAACTTCCACACAATTTTTGTACCACAAATAAAGTAATTAATTTAATCTGGACGGTTTATCTAAAATTAATCGTATTTTTTTTTTTTCTGAGATAGCATATGTAAATTAATCAAATTAATCTGGACGGTTTATATGGAGTAAATGTAATTCATGAATACAATTTACAAGTGCCTGCTTATCAATTATCAAAGTCTCGCAGAGTATCAATTAACATCCAAACGAAAAGAGGCGCGTAGTAGGTGAGTCCGGGGTAGTAGCTTAGTGGGTGAGTCCCTGGCCGTGGGGCCCACTTAAATATATATGATTCACATCCACTCTGTCAATCCGTTTTTTCATATTATTTTATTTCATCTAACGAAAAATGAAGAAGATCCATATATTAGATGGTCCACACCACAGGAAACAGTGGAGATTGACCATCAAAAACTTTTTGTGGCTCACAAAAGTTTTGAATGAATCTGATTTTTTTTTTTTTGCCAGTTTATCCATTTATGTTTGACCTTATCAACAGATTGGATGGAAAATAAACATTAATTTGGACCCTAGGAAGTTTCTAATGGTGGGCGTCCAATGAACACTGTTTCATGTGGTGTGGTCTACTTTAGATTTTTATTTGATTTATTTTTTGCAAACTATATTAAAATGATCTGAAAAACCGGATGGACGGAGTGGATATAAAAAAATTACATATATATGGGCCCCATGGTGAGGGACGAATTCACCAAGCTGTTACCCGGGAGAAAAGCTACTGTCCACATTTCCCTCGTTTTTTCTTCACGGCTTTGGTGCGCCCTTTCTCTTTTCCCCTTCTCTTTTCGCCTCTTTTCTCTTGGAATCTGTTTCTGTGAAATCTTGAAGAAGATGTTTCCACAGCAATGGTCATCTCCATGCGGAAATCAGTGCACTCACAAATACGCAGCTCTTATGCAGATCCCATGTAAATTACCCCCAACTTCTCCATGAATTTCCATTCCCTCCCTTTCTTCCTTCGTTCAGTCATTTCTACAAACATCTCTCATGCATGTGTGCGTGAGAACGATCAGATGGAGCTGACTCCTCCGTGAATTATGCAGAGTCGTGATGTGTGGGGCCCACCGTGCTGTGTGCATGCCAGGTGGGCCATACCATTGGAAATAATGTACTTCGACCCCAAACCGCAAAATTCATGTGGCGGGGGCTGTGCTTTGTGTGTATGAGATCCAGCCCGTAGGGAATGGTGGGACCATCATGAAAATGGGACGCCACTAAGATCAGGCGGATCCAACCAGCAGGTGCGCCACACGCTGAATTTGGGTGTTTTGTGTAGTTGTCAATTGTTCTATAGTGTGGCCCCACCTGATGATTGGATCGGCATGATTTATGTGGTGTCCTATCATCACAGTGGCGCGCACCTGTAGGATGGGTTGCATTGCATGCAGATCCCACGTGAGCCCCAAAACAGCTCGACTGACTCTACATGATTATTCCCCTGTATGGACTTATGTGTGTATGTGTACGTATGCGTAGGTACATAAAAATTGAGGAAATGATTGTTGGGGTTAGGAGCCCCGCAGTGGAAGCAATCAAAGCAGGCGAGAAACAAACCAAAATAGCAATCACACAAGCAAATCGACACACACAAGAAGCAATCCGAATTTTACGTGGAAAAACCCCTCACGGGTAAAAAACCACGGCACAAAGCGACACCAATCCACTATGATATTAGAAGTTATAAGAGATAGAAGAAACACAACCCAGAACACACCCCACAAGAGAAATCCCAAGCTAACAAAGCCAATTCTCACATGCGAAGGACATACCCATTCCTTTCCCTCATCCTAGAGAACTCTCTCAAGCTTCCACATAACTCTTTCTCTTGCCTTAGAACTCTCTCAATCACTTGGCCCATTGGCGGCAACCCTAATCCCGAATTACATCCCCTTAAATAGGGGAAAACCGAAATTAGAAACTCCTTGCGCAACAAACCAAGTCCAATTAGGAAACTGCCGGCTGGCCGGCCGGCCGGATGCCCAAAAAGAGCTCCAGCAGCTTTGCTGCCTTGTTTCACCGTGACCGACCGGTCGGTAGCTCCATGCATGGGATTTGAGGCGTCCAATCCCAACAATGATTACATGCATGGGATGTATGAGTGCTTTGACATGCATCCCTGCCAATGTTTTGGACATCCTATCTAGACAAAGGGCTGGCCACATCATGAAGGTCGCCTTGTGGGACGATCAGGCTGGTTCAGCAATTGGGTGGGGCACACTGTTGATATCAATGGAAAACTGATGATATAACGCAATGTACAGGTGGGACACACCTAATGACTGGATCTCCCTGATGTTCATGCTGATTGATCTTCATTCCTTGGTCCCACCCTTTGCACGGCCTGGACGTTCAGTAACCATAACATGTTAGCAGGAGAAAAAAGGGGGCCGCATGTTAATGTTCACATACATCCCATCTATGTAATCGTTCATCTTCACCATCACTATCACCATCACTGTCATCAACAACAACAACTAATACTTATCCCAATTAACTGCGGCCGGCTGCATGAATCCTATTCTGCCATTCCACTCTATCAAGGGTCATAACTTAAGTCAGATGATAGGCCATCTAGTCTTTTGTTACTACCTCTACCCTCATCCTTTTGGGCCTTCCCCATGTCTTTAGAGCCTTCAACTTGTACCAACTAACTTCTTCTAACTAACACAGTTCTTGATCTCCGTTGTACACGATCAAACCATCTAATTCTACTTCCCTCATCGATTGCCTTTATTTTTAGTTCTATCCTTTCTCCTCTTACCACTTATCCATCTCAACATACTCATTTCAGCCACACTCATCCTATGAACATGATGTTCCTTAACTGCTCAACATTCTTGTCCTATAAAGCAGGGCTAGTGTTATAACTATCCTTTAAAATTTCCCTTTCAGTTTGACTGGTAAACTATGATCACATAAAATTCCAGAGACGTCTTCATTTTTTCTACCCAGCTTGGATTCTATGGGCAACATCCTTCTCAATCTTTCCACTCTCCTAAATTATTGACCCAACATATCGAAAGTGGACATTTTGGGAACTTCTTGGTTAGCAATCTTCCCTCGCTTCCACTCTTATTCTTACTAAAATTGCACTCCATATATTTTGTTTTAGTGTAGCTAATTTTGAATCCTTTAGATTCTAAAGCACCCCTCGTAAATCTAACTTTGCGTTTGCACCCTCCCTCATTTTGTCAACCAAAATCATCTCATCTGCAAACAACATACATCATGGGATCTCTTCCTGTAAATGCCTTGTTAAATCATCCATAACCATCTTTTCCAAGAAAAAAAAACCAGTGCGAAAAGGTATAGGCTGAATCCCGACCCCTGGTGCAAGTCTTTAGTAATTGAGTACTCACTTGTCTCTCGACTAGTGGTCCTCACATTTGTTACCGCTCCCTCATACATATCCGTAATCATGCCAATATATCCTCTTGAAACTCCTTTCTTTCTCAACACCCATTGGATTAACTCTCTAGGGACCTATCCTATGCTTTCTCTAAATAATAAAGACCATGGAAAGATCCTTCCTCCTTTCCCTATATTTCTCCATTAGTTGTCCAAGTAGGAAAATAGGTTCCACGGTAAACCTCCTTGGCATGAAACCAAATTGATATTCTGATATATTAGTCTCATGCCTTAGTCTTTGCTTAATCTCTCTCCCAAAGTTCAGTAGTAATCCCATGATAGTTAGAAAAGATCCATCGGTTGAATTCTGCCAGTATCTTTCAATCATCATGGTGTGATATGTGTACTATACATAGATATGTTATTTTCCTTCATTCCAAATTATTGTGAATCGTTCATGAGTACTGTACTCATCATGTTAGATGCATGCATGGTTGTAGGTAGACATGCTGGCACCAAAAAAGAAAGCCCCTACCATCGACTTGGTACAGCAGGTCCCACCCTTATGGTTCTGATTACTGGCGCTGAACCATGTTCTTTGTTACATCGTGTCTCGCTGCATCACTTGCGTGCATGGACTACACCTGTATGTATGATGCATATTCGTATCTTTTGTTACTCTTCAAGAAGAAGAAGAAGAAGAAGAAGAAGAAGAGAAAAGAAGAAGTTCTTGCCTCTTCCATTCTTCTAAATTATCCTCCTTAGACGTAGTAATTGGCTATTGCTTATCTTTGTTGTATATATGTGATGTGATCTTATAAGAATTTGTGTTCTCTCAAAGAAAAAGACCCAACCATTACTACCTTGCTTGAAAAATATATGTTTATCACTTATATTTGATTTGTTGGGCAGTTAAGTGATGACATGTGCATAGGATGATTGTAGCTGAAACGAGGATGTTCAGATAGTTGAGAGAAAAGACAAGGGAGGATAGAATTAGGAAATATGAATGAATGCATTTGAGGGAACTTAGGAGTAGCACCAATTAGTAATAATATGAGGGGAAGTAGACTTAGATGCTTTAGTCATGTGCAACGGAGACCTAGAACTGCGCCGGTTAGAAAAAGTGAGTTGGTACAAGTTGAAGGCTTTAAAAGGGCAAGGGGAAGGCCCAAAAGGATGTGGGTGGAGGTAGTAAGAAAAGACTTGATGACCTATGGTCTAACTGAAGTTGATGACCTTAGTCTTTGCTTAATCTCTCTCCCAAAGTTCAGTAGTAATCCCATGATAGTTAGAAAAGATCCATTGGTTGAATTCTGCCAGCATCTTTCAATCATCATGGTGTGATATGTGTACTATACATAGATATTATATTTTCCTTCATTCCAAATTATTGTGAATCGTTCATGAGTACTGTACTTGTCATGTTAGATGCATGCATGGATGTAGGTAGACATGCTGGCACCAAAAAAGAAAGCCCCTACCATCGACTTGGTACAGCAGGTCCCACCCTCATGGTTCTGATTACTGGCGCTGAACCATGTTCTTTGTTACATCATGTCTCGCTGCATCACTTGCGTGTATGGACTACACCTGTATATATGATGCATATTTGTATCTTTTGTTGCTCTTCAAAAAGAAGAAGAAGAAGAAGAGAAAAGAAGAAGTTCTTGCCTCTTCCATTCTTCTAAATCATCCTCCTTAGATGTGGTAATTGGCTATGCTTATCTTTGTTGTGTATATATGATGTGATCTTATAGGAAATTGGTCTCAAAGAAAAAGACCCAACCATTCCTACCTTGCTGCAAAAATATATGTTTATCACTTATATTTGATTTGTTGGGCAGTTAAGCAATGACATGTGCATAGGATGAATGTAGCTGAAACGAGGATGTTCAGATAGTTGAGAGACAAGACGAGGGAGGATAGAATTAGGAAATATGAATGAATGTATTTGAGGGAACTTAGGAGTAGCACCAATTAGTAATAATATGAGGGGAAGTAGACTTATATGGTTTAGTCATGTGCAACAGAGACCAAGAACTGCGCCGGTTAGAAGAAGTGAGTTGGTACAAGTTGAAGGCTTTAAAAGGTTAAGGGGAAGGCCCAAAAGGACGTGGGTGGAGGTAGTAAGAAAAGACTTGATGACCTATTGTCTAACTGAAGTTATGGCCTTTGATAGAGTGGAATGGTGGAACATGATTCATGTAGCCAACCCCAATTACATGGGATAAGGCTCAGATGATGATGGTGATTTATATTTGATTTGTGATTTTATATGAACTTTTGGTCTTAAAGAAACTTACCTCACTATTTCATTGCTGGGAATTTCGATCCTTTGGGTTTGCATATGATCGATGCAGTGGATATTTGTAAGTAAAAGTTTTCAACATTCAGGTACTTCATCTCAAATGAGAAATTTACCATTTGATTGTTATAATAATCAATGATAGGTTCTTGTAGGGAGAGTTTTTTGCAAGAAAGGCTGCGATGCTGATGGGGAGACTTGGGAGGAATGTAAGTATTTTTTTAATGTCTTATTTTAATAGAAATTCATATCACATGACATATTCCAGTTACTGTACAATCCATGCCTTTCATTTCTAATGTTTTGGATGTGAATAGTTAATAACACCTGGGATAGCTTGTATTTTGTCATCGCCGGCCTTTTGGTTTTTGGATTTTCTGGTTGCACGCCTATACAGTCTGTTGTGGAGTTTCTTGTTTTCTGTGCAAGTCTGGGGCTCTGTGCACATTCGTAAAAAAACAAAATTAAAAAAACGTCTTTCATTAAAGGGAAAATCTAAGTAGAGCCTCAGTTAACTAATTTCCTCCTTTGGTACTGCACTGCAGTTCATGGACTGTTCTCATAGTGGAGCTGGTGGCCCACATGGATGTACCACTGTCTGCCAATCACACTGATTAGGTGAGTCAAATACCCATTGTCAAGTCAATGATCGGACTGCTTAGACCATCAAATTGGGATACTTTTTCTGCTGTGGCCAATCCACAGTGTCAGCCACCCACTAAATGGCTCAGACCATGGAGCACCTTTGCTTCATTTCTAATTTGACTGCAGTGTGAACATAGGGGAATTTTTGCATTGTGATCAGCATAAGTTTCCTCTATTAAATTTGGAGCTCATATTATACCTTCTATCCATAGCATTAGAATCACGAGAATTGAGAAGATATCCCAATTCCCAAATAAAGAATGTGTCACACTGATGCAGGTTTAAAAGCTCAATTGAGTAACTGACAGCTTGCAGAATTGATTTGATACATTTGTTTTGAGTTAATGTGAATCAGTTTTTGAAGAAACTAAGGGGATGTTTGTTTTTTCATTTACATGTGTAATTACAGTTAAATAAGTAATGATTATTTACCAATGTAATTACGGCATTAGAACCAAGGTTGACGTTGACAGTGAGCTTATTTGTTATGCTTTAGCATTGAATTCGTACAATTTCCACATATAAAAATTATGGGGCCCACCATGATGCTTATCTCTTATCCACGCTGTCCATCTACTCTGCCAACTCATTCTAGGGCACGAGCCAAAAAATAAGATAGATCTGAAGCTCAAGCGGACCACGACATAGGAAATGGTGGGAATGGTGGACGTCATTAAACCCCTTGTTTCCTGTGGTGTGGTCCACTTGAGCTTCGAATTTATTTCATTTTTGGTATAGTTTCCTCTAATGAGATGCTAAAATGGATGGACGGCCTAGATCACATACATACATCATTGTGGAACCCACGAATTTTAACCATTCGAAGCCCGTTGGATTACATGCTTCATGGCACTGTTTTCGAGGCGCAATTACTGAAGTATTCTCCTCTTAAACAAATGCCCTTCAAAACTAATTATTACATATTTACCCCTATTTGCATATGTAATTGTAAAAACAAACATCCCCTATGGGAACTTACCTAAGGGCATATTTGTATATGTGGAATTGAAGGCAAAAGAAAAGACAAAATAATAATTATCCAATGGTGATTTCCATGGGAACAATTGAAACGTGAGCGAACGGCAAGCGTCGTGGGTGTGCTCCCCACAGACGAGAGTTCAATTCACCCCCCCCAATTACCCGATGCACGTGGTTTGTGGTTGATTGCATGCATCCACAGGGATTAGTCTCACTTTAAAATGGGGTGGGGACACGCCGATGCCATCAAAAAAAAAAAAAAAAAAAAATTGAAATGTGGATTTCAATTTTGGGTAGCAAGTGGAATTTTAATATCCCTCTCACAATATTCACCTAGTTTCTTGTGCCAAGAATCCAAATTGTGGAAAGTGCAATGATTGCTTGGTGGAATTTATCCTTTTATTTTCCATCCAAACAACCCAAATCATCACATCAAAGGAAAGCCCTTTTCCTTTTCTGCTGTTTGGCACGGTATCCATGGTTTCCAAACATGGCCCAAGGGAAGTTAGCATTCAAGATACTTGAATTAGCACACAAGGAACTAAAAAATTGGACTACGACGCAATGTGTTACTCTTGAAAATCCAATCCAATACTTATTCGTATAGAGTTGAGTTGGACTTTGGGCCCTCATCAGGTCAAAGTCGAGTTGAAATCTTGTAACCTGGAATGAAAATTTCTAAGAGTATTGAACTGGATTTTAAATGCATTAAAGGTGTACCTAGTAACTTAGATTTAGTAGGCTATATGCATGTACTGTTAAATTTAAGTGTGGGCTAATTCATGGGGTGGTCAATGGGCTGCCCCTAGGTTGGTTTTGGGCTTGGATTTTGAACTGGTTGAGCCAGGCCTGTCAGGCTCAAAATGTAGAGTTTCCTCAGACCTGGTCAGGCCCAGGCCTCTGACAGCCCTAGCAATTCAATTTGAGATCATTACGTTCTTAACATTGCAACTTAGATGGAAATTTTTGTTTTTCTGCCATGACCTAAGTCCAAGCAATGCAGGTAAAGTGACATTGAAGTTTTTTGGAGCTAGAAGATAGTTAATAGGTATATCCAAAAATGCAAGCGAGATGTGTGGGTTATTAGTTATTGGGGCATGTGAGAGCTTGGTGTTTGCTATCTTGCCTTAGTGGTATTTTCACTCGGGGAATAAGTATAAAACCTTCAGTTGAATATATTATTTAGCTAGGGTGCCATTCCCACTTTGTGATCTCAATATTCAAAGATGCTTTGGGTGGTAAAATATCTTCATCATCATCTTCTTCTTCTTCTCATCTTTCGAAAAAAATCTTCTTTTTCTTACTTTTTATCACTTCTCCCTTTTCTATGTGGGCTCTCATTTCCTGTTGCTTCTGGTAATTGTTTATATACTCTTCATTCTAGATAATACATATAATATGAATTTGCAATTTTTTTTGGTGATGTTGATGCTGCATTTGGGAGTTACTATATTCCATTCCATTGAGTGGAATGGCAGTTGGCTGATATGGCCATTGTGCTCAAGTTGGCTCTTTGTTGTGTGAAGATCACTCTCCGTTTGGAGCTGGTTTGGCAGGTTTTCTCCATTCTGTTGAATGCTGAAAGGAGTTCAACTTTCCAAACAAATTCCAATTTCAAAACTATAGTTGGGCTGTATAAATAGGTAGGTTGGTGGGGATTTGTGCACTTTCCAAATGGAGACCAACTACTTGATAATAATTGTATTTTTGCTAAAGAATAATTCATATGATGATATTACTTTTGGTATGGTTTATGTGTAGAAATAATTATAGTATCCTTTGTTATTAGAAGCTTGTTCCTTTATCCATGCAGTTGATATTAACATTGCCAGTGTCTTGCATCATTAGGCTTGGGAGAGTGCAACGAAATATGCTACAAAGATCCAGTTTTTAAGGACCAACAATGGAGTGCTTACATTGACCGCTCCCCAGGAGCTGACAATTATTCTGTGGTTCCTCTCTATAACATTGTTTTTTCTTCTCATAATTTTCTTGAGCTTTCATTCCTTTTTAATTTTTTTTAAATCTTTTTGCATGATATGATGCTATCATCTATCCAAAGATGTCTTAAGTTTCAAGAGGGTTTGCTTCATAATAATCATCGTAGCCCTGACAAAAGTTCAAGGATTGATTGCTTACCTGACATCATCCCTCCTTTACCCCGGCTTGGGACTGGCTGGCACATATTTACTATGCAAGTTTATTACTACAGTTGATATAGTAAGCTGTAACGCCCCGTAAAATCGCCTTCCTTAAGACTCGAACCCATGCTCGAACCCACTAGACACATATCACCCTCTAGACGAATAATTGGCCGCACATGACTTAGAGAACCATAGTCTCATAGTGTCGGGAACTTAGATGCGAGTGTAGGAGTCCGTTCTGCCGCTTGTCCTGAGACTGTTAGGCCCGAAACTTGTTGGGGACCACCCACGTACTGGGCTTGACACTCGTAGGCGGACGTTACGTCGAAATCGGCACCCGAAACCATAAATTATAGTGTCCTACAGTTGCACATGGGAGTGCAAGTATACTTGCACTACACCTTTAGTGAGTAATCATTACTCAATTCACTTTTCTTGTGCGGGCCCCATGGACCCTTGCATGGCGATGGAATGTGAACCATGGATTTCAAATATAAACCAGCACATGATTCCTAAACATGGGCCCCGATCAACAACCAGTGACCGTTGAACTGATGTCGCCTTAGATCTGGCAATCGCCATGTCCCATCGGTCCCAAATCATACCCAAACAAGGATCTCAACATGGTAAGGCCATCCTATGGGCTGGATTGGGCCAGAGGGGTCAGGTGGGCCCCACATAATGAAATCAGGGCACAAAATGTCACTTTTATGCAACTTAAAACATTGGGGGCTATATGTTCCAATTCCCCCAACCTTTATAACCCACTTTCTCAGCCATTTCTCTCATTTCTTAACCTATTTTCTGAGAGAGGGGTGTGTGAGAGAGAAATGGGGAGTTGTGGAAGGAGGATTCTCAAGAGAAGCCCTTGCATGCTACCCTACCCGGACCTAACTGCCTCAACATCACTCTAGCCGGTTTCTCTCGCGATTGGAGATCTTCCCGGACGTCGGCAGAAGTAAGCCCATCATAAAATCCCTATCTTCTCTAGCTTCTTACATAGGTTTTCCCATTTTTTTCTGATTTTCTAGCACCTCCTTGCAGGATTTTCTTAATCCTCCTTCAAACCAAGGTGTGTATCATTTACCTATGTATTGCCTTGCAATCAATGCCTACCATGGTAGTTGATTCTTTTAATTTCCAAGTTTAGGAAGATGGATTGTAGCTAGGGAAGTTGTATGAGATTGGTAGAAGTTCGTTGTCTAGGGATTTGGATTCTAGGTGTGTGCTAGGACCATTTACATGCTCATATCATCCTACACATGTTCTCATTATGCAAATCTTTTATGCTAAGATGTCTTAGAACTTATACTAATATGTGATAGTTGAGATTGCAGTATTACATGTTTTGTAACTTGATTTATGCATGAGCTAGGGAATCGGGAAGTGTTTGGGGGTGACGGGTAGTAGCTTCCGACCCGGCAAGTACAATAGTTAAGGCGGCCGCACTAGGTCAGCAGCCTCGGGAGCGGGGTGGTCGACTATGGCGGAAGACGGGGCGATCGCCTGTGGTCAAGGACCACGCGGGCGGTATATGCTTAAGGCCGGTTTTCCCCTCACTTCTCCTAGCCGAGGACCCTGGCCCACCACCGGGTCGGGTGGCAATATATGTATTGAGTGTTTGAATGTATTTCTATCACTTATGTAGAATCCATGTACCTGCGCACCTTTGATGGGCCCACTAGAAAGCATACGGCGTACCGATCCCTCAAGACTCGTGAGCCGGGAATGGTGGTATGGGCCCTATTCCCGTGTTGTCAGCCTACGCTGGGGTGATGCCTCCCCGTAGTGTCCGTTGAGCACCTTAGAGATGACACACCTACTACTCGACTATAGGATAGGGCGATGAACCCTATTCCGCCCGTGTTGGGCGCGTCTGACGAGCCGCGACCAAACCACGTACCTCGAGGTTGTAGACCCGAGATAGGATCGAGGGGCTATTGGCTGTGACCTGCGTTCGCCTCGCAGGGAGTCAGGTGGTCCCAGTCTGCCAAATTGATAGAACGTGGGTGCAGGGGCTTCGCCAACCGGTTGCCTGATAAAATGATTTAATTAATTACTCGGCATGGCATACATTGTCTGTCACAGCATGGCATACATTTATAGTTAAGTATGGCATACATTGTCTGTGCGGGTGAGGTGGTGGTGCCACCTACTGGCGGCTGTGACAAGCATCGGTAATCGGGCATGCATCTGCATTACATGCACTCATCTCACTTAATAACCATGCTTGTGATGCTGTGCTATTCTTTGATTCTGTCTTTGAAAAATGAAATTATTATCTATATTGTTTGTATTGATGAATGTTTAACCTAAGGAAATGAAATCACTGAGTTGGCCACTCACTCCCCTTTTCTAGGGTGGTGGTTTAAACCACCAACCAGATGACCCATGTGACCCAGGTATACAGGAGGCGGTTGAAGCAACCGAGTACGTAGAACTCGAAGAGGACGCCGACGAGTATCTTCAGTACACAGGCGATCAGGACTATTAGAGTTGAGGCATCGGGAGTATTCTTTTGGGGTTTTGCGCCTACACGGCATTGTTGTACAGCCTTTTCGAGATAGTATACTCTGAACTTGTTCTGAGGGACCTACTGGGCCCCAATGAGAGGAATACAGTCTATGTACATTCTTTTTGGAATCATATATAATACACATGTTCCTCTTTTTTTGAAAATGTTTTGCCTATGATTAAGTTGTTTATGCTTGGCTAAATCTACAATCCTGCAATTAACTGTAATGCACTCATGCATCGCATAATGTGGCGCTCGGGATATCGGGGGCCGAGGGCAACCACGGACCCTGGCATCCGGGGTGCCACAAGAGTTGGTATCAGAGCCAAGGCATTAGTAACAACGAGACTATGGGTATGGACTTACCAAAAGAAAGGAGATAGGGAGTGGGGGCGAGTAAAGCTTAAGTCTATGACAAGATCGATCTAGTCAATCTTCGTAGATGGGGTTTGATCATAAACCCTTTCAATTAGAGGGTTCGTATGTGATGGGTAGAGCTGGGACACTAATAAGTGCCCCAGGATAGGATTGGGATGAAGGAAGGATACCCAAATGTGGGAAATGGTAGAGGAATATGATCCAAACTTGACTTGGGGACCTTGGGACAGACCTGTCCGGTACTACCAGACAGTGCCAGGTACCACCGGACACTCCTGCCCAAACATTTCAAGTCATACCAGACCTGTCCGGTACCACCAGACAGTGTCCGGTACCACCGAACAACGCTGGTCCAACTGGTCCAGACCTGTCCGGTACCACCAGACAGTGTCCGGTACCACCGAACCTAGCTGGACAAACAGGTCCTAGACCTGTCCGGTACCACCGGACAGTGTCTGGTACCACCGGACGGGCTCACCAAAGCACTTATGGGCCACTTTAAAAGTCCATTTTCTCTTTCTTTTTACTTCACTCCTTCCATTTTCTCTTTTCTTTCTCACTTCCTACCAAACCCTAGCTTTTCAACTCCCCAAAACTTCCCCCAGTCTTCTAGAAATCTCACCCCATTTCATCTCGAACTTCAAGAACCCATCAATGATGGCCTTCCTCTCCGCCGTAGCTTCTTTTTTCGCTATCTCTCTCCTCGTTGCTCTCACCGGAAGCAAGAGGGCCGATGCCAGACCTAGCCGAGAGGCTTCCAAGAAGAAGAAGAGCGACCAAGGGGCGTCTTCCTCAAGCCAATCCTCTGGAAGGTTTGCAAAACGGCCGGTAATCTTCGAACGGCCGGTGGAAGACGATGTTTTTGAGAAATATGGGGCTCTCAACGCCTTAAGAGAGAAATGATGGGGCCCGGTCTTTAAGATCGACGACCCAGCCATCGAGGGGTTAACGCGCCTCTTCTATTCCAAGATCACTAACCTTAACTTTGACCCCTTGGGCTTTGACATAGAGGGCGGCGGACAAGTGTACCACATTGTCACCGAAGTGATCGCGCAGAGGAGTTGGGAATTCCGTTGGGAACCGTCTATATCGACGAAGACGATAGCAAGCCACACCATGACAGGTACGATCGGATTCATGCCCTGTGTGGAAAGATGGCTAGCTGGAGGTCCAACGCGGGCCTGTTAGCTAGTGACATGCGGACGGAGAATCGAGTCCTCCATTAGATTTTCGCAGCAAACGTGTACCCACGAAAGGGGAACACCACGGAGCTGTCATATTTCATGATAGAGGTGCTCTATCAAGTGACGCGGGGCGAGGATGTGTGCCTTCTGACCCTCATACTTAGGTATATTGTAAAGGCTACTTCCACACTTCGTGCCAAACCACCGGCCCTCCCTTTTGCGAGCCTCATTTACCGTTTGGCCCAACGATGCCAAATCGTGGGACCAATGGGGGATTTTAAGCCGGTCAAGCCGATCGGTATCAATACCCTCCAACGAATGCAGGTGATAAAAGGTTCACCGGACGAACCTGATCCGGAGATATTAGGGGAAGAAGGCGAGGAAGAAGGTGAAGACGTTGAGCCGAGGACCGAAGGCGGGGACGACCAACCGCCCATGGATCTTCGGGCCGAGATTATCGACCTCAAGCGGAAGGTCGAGCAAGTCGACAATCGGAACAAGAAGATGCACAGTCTTCTTAAACGAATCCTATGTTGTCTCGAGAAGAACAAGGAGAGCGCACCCCCTCCGTAGGCCTAGATTTTTCCTTTTCGTCTTTAGTAAGTTAATTAGTGTATGTGTTAGGGCTTTGGGTGAAGAGTGATACTTTCCCAAGTAGGCTAAGTATTAGGACCGATTTTGGGCCATGATGCGGCCAAGTATGGGAATAGTTGTGGGTGTAGTGGCTAACTTGTAAGGCTGTACTTATGAATGAAATGAAATTTCTGACTATGAATGCTATATCTTTCTTGAATCGTGTAAACTGTGATAATTATGTCTTTCTTTCCAAATTGTGTTACGCTTGCATGTGTATGTCTGTATGCTAAATCACGTACGCTTGTATGTGTATGTCTGTATGTGCGCGCACATGATAATAGAAATTCATTACCGCTTATTACCATATGGGCCTCCGTTAGGATGCTAACGGACGTCCATTGGCATGTGCAGCTCAATGTCGCATCACTTCGATCGAGTGTATACTCGGAGGAATCGGGGTGGGGGACCCGAAGATGCTAACACCCCGCAAGGGGGAAGCAATGACCCCAGCTCTAGCGGTGAGCGCCCTGAGGTGACGGGTGAATATCCGTTAAGCTCTCACCAAGGGCCATCATTACCGCCACTTCCCCCTTTGCCCCAGGCCTTGCAAAATCAGGATGTAATGCAGCAACTGTTGAGTGCGCTGCAACAACAGCAGCAAACTCTTACCGCACTTATGGGGGTGATTGCCTAGAGTGCGGGAGGTGTTGCGGCTGCGCCAGTTGCAGCCGCCAATGATGCACGAGTGACACTACCTCTCCCTCCTTCGCCAGCTAGACCGATTCAAATTCACCGGGAGGGCATCTTCGAGTGCTTCCCATGGTGACACGCTGTCTATGCATAAACGGAGGGTTCCTTCCTTTTTGCAATTGTGGCTTTGGATGTGCAGAAGATGCCACGTTGGTGCCCGTTGGAGAGCGGCCTGCTGATGTGGAGGGTTTGATGTTGTGGTCCTTCATCTTGGCGTAACAATATCCTTCAGTGTGCCCTGTCTTTTGGCAGTAGGTACATGTTCGGGTGGAACCTGAGGTGGGTGGCAGCATCAGGGCGCGCAATGGAGTTAGTTCTGTGCGAACCCTCTTGCTTGGAGCAGTGAAGGTAGAGGTTTCCGGCCTCACTCGTGCACCGATTTGAAGGCGGGCGCGTGAGAGTCGGATAGCGTCCTGTTCTGACTCTAGCGCCTTAGCGAAGGCAGCCGAGTAGGTAGTAATCTCGGTGCAACACATTTTTGTGCGTATCCCAGGCCGCAGTCCCTCTAAAAAGTGGCGTAATTTAGCCCCCTCATCTGTGGCCGTGGCCGGCGCATATATCAATAATTCCGAGAACCGGGTCTCGTACTCCCCGACACGCATATTGCCTTGCTGTAGTTTGTAGTATAGGGCCTCCTGGGCATGTCGGTACGTGATCAGGAAGTACTTCTCGTAGAACCGATCCTTAAAGTCTTGCCAAGTCCACACGTGGTTTCTCTGGACCGTGCGTTTAACGCTCCTCCACCACAAATTCGCATCCTTTTCAAGCGAGTAGGCAACAAGAGCCACTTGCTCGGCCTCGGAGCATTGGAAAGGCTCAAGCATCTCTTCCATACGATCAAGCCAATGCTCGGCATCTGCCGGGTTGTGGGTTCCGGCGAACGGTCGGGGGGCGCATCTTTTGGAAGCTCTCGAAGATGCCCTCCTGGTGAATTTGAATCGGTCTAGCTGGCGAAGGAGAGGGAGGTAGTGTCACTCGTGCATCATTGGCGGCTGCAACTGGCGCAGCCGCAACACCTCCCGCACTCTGGGCAATCACCCCCATAAGTGCGGTAAGAGTTTGTTGTTGTTGTTGCAGCGCACTCAACAGTTGCTGCATTACATCTTGATTTTGCAAGGCCTGGGGCAAGGGGGGAGGTGGCGGCAATGATGGCCCTTGGTGAGAGCTTAACGGATATTCACCCGTCACCTCAGGGCGCTCACCGCTAGAGCTAGGGTCATTGTTTTCCGCCTGCGGGGTGTTAGCATCTTCGGGTCCCCCACCCCGATTCGTCCGAGTATACACTCGATCGAAGTGATGCGACATTGAGCTGCACATGCCAATGGACGTCCGTTAGTATCCTAGCGGAGGCCCATATGGTAATAAGCGGTAATGAATTTCTATTATCATGTGCGCGCACATACAGACATACACATACAAGCGTACGTGATTTAGCATATAGACATACACATGCAAGCGTAACACAAATTTAGAAAGAAAGACATAATTATCACAGTTTACACGAGTCAAGAAAGACATAGCATTCATAGTCAGAAATTTCATTTCATTCATAAGTACAGCCTTACAAGTTAGCCACTACACCCACAACTATTCCCATACTTGGCCGCATCATGGCTCAAAATCGGTCCTAATACTTAGCCTACTTGGGGAAGTATCACTCTTCACCCAAAGCCCTAACATATACACTAATTAACTTACTAAAGACGAAAAGGAAAAATCTAGGCCTACGGAGGGGGTGCGCCCTCCTTGTTCTTCTCGAGACAACATAGGATTCGTTTAAGAAGACTGTGCATCTTCTTGTTCCGATTGTCGACTTGCTCAACCTTCCGCTTGAGGTCGATAGTCTCGGCCCGAAGATCCATGGGTGGTTGGTCGTCCCCGCCTTCGGTCCTCGGCTCAACGTCTTCACCTTCTTCCTCGCCTTCTTCCCCTAATATCTCCGGATCAGGTTCGTCCGGTGAACCTTTTATCACCCGCATTCGTTGGAGGGTATTGATACCGATCGGCTTGACCGGCTTAAAATCCCCCATTGGTCCCACGATTCGGCATTGTTGGGCCAAATGGCAAATGAGGCTCGCAAAAGGGAGGGCCGGTGGTTTGGCACGAAGTGTGGAAGTAGCCTTTACAATATACCTAAGTATGAAGGTCGGAAGGCACACATCCTCGCCCCTTGTCACTTGATAGAGCACCTCTATCATGAAATATGACAGCTCCGTGGTGTTCCCCTTTCGTGGGTATACGTTTGCTGCGAAAATCTAAGGGACGACTTGATTCTCCGTCCGCATGTCACTAGCCAACATGCCTGCGTTGGACCTCCAGCTAACCATCATTCCACACAGGGCACGGATCTGATTGTACATGTCCTGGTGTGGCTTGCTATCGTCTTCGTCGATATAGACGGTTTCCAACGGAATTCCCAACTCCTCCACGATCACTTTGGCGTCAATGTGGTACACTTGGCTGCCGCCCTCTATGTCAAAGCTCAAGGGGTTAAAGTTAGGGCTAGTGATCTTGGAATAGAAGAGGCGCATTAACCCCTCGCTGGCTGGGTCGTCGATCTTGAAGACCGGGCTCCATCCTTATTTTCTTAAGGCGTTGAGAGCCCCATATTTCTAAAAAACATCGTCTTCCACCGGCCGTTCGAAGATTACCGGCCGTTTTGCAAACCTTCCGGAGGATTGACTTGAGGAAGACGCCCCTTGGTCGCTCTTCTTCTTCTTGGAAGCCTCTCGGGTAGGTCCGGCAGCGGCCCTCTTGCTTCCGGTGAGAGCAACGAGGAGAGGGTAGCGAAAAAAGAAGCTACGGCAGAGAGGAAGGCCGTCATTGGTGGGTTCTTGAAGTTGGAGATGAAATGGGGTGAGATTTCTAGAAGATTGGGGGAAGTTTTGGGAGAGTTGGAAAGCTAGGGTTTGGTAGGAAGTGAGAAAGAAGAGAGAAAATGGGAGGAGTGAAAGTAAAAAGAAAGAGAAAATGGACTTTTAAAGTGGCCCATAAGTGCTTTGGTGAGCTCGTCCGGTGGTACCGGACAGGTCTGGACCTGTTTGTCCAGCTAGGTTCGGTGGTACCGGACACTGTCTGGTGGTACCGGACAGGTCTGGACCAGTTGGACCAGCGTTATCCGGTGGTATTGGACACTGTCTGGTGGTACCGGACAGGTCTGGTACGACTTGAAATGTTTGGGCAGGGGTGTCCGGTGGTACCTGGCACTGTCTTGTGGTACTGGACAGGTCTGTCCCGAAGGTCCCCAAGTCAAGTTTGGGTCCTATTCCTCTAACATTTCCCACATTTGGGTATCCTTCCTTCATCCCAATCCTATCCTGGGACACTTATTAGTGTCCCAGCTCTACCCATCACACACGTACCCTCTAATTGAAGGAGTTTATGATCAAACCCCATCTACGAAGATTGACTAGATCGATCTTGTCCTAGATTTAAGCTTTACTCGCCCCCATTCCCTATCTCATTTCTTTTGGTAAGTTCATACCCATAGTCTCGTTGTTTCTAATGCCTTGGCTCTGATACCAACTCTTGTGGCACCCCGGATGTCAGGGTCCGTGGTTGCCCTCGGCCCCCGATATCCCGGGCGCCACATTATGCGATGCATAAGTGCATTACAGTTAATTGTAGGATTGTAGATTTAGCCAAGCATAAACAACTTAATCATGGGCAAAACATTTCCAAAAAAAGAGGAACATGTGTATTATATATGATTCCAAAAAGAATGTACATAGACTCTATTCCTCTCATTGGGGCCCAGTAGGTCCCCCAGAACAAGTTCAGAGTATACTATCTCGAAAAGGCTGTACAACAATGCCGTGTAGGCGCAAAACCCCAAAAGAATACTCCCGATGCCTCAACTCTAATAGTCCTGATCGCTTGTGTACTGAAGATACTCGTCGGCGTCCTCTCCGAGTTCTACGTACTCGGTCGCTTCAACCGCCTCATGTATACCTGGGTCACATGGGTCATCTAGTTGGTGGTTTAAACCACCACCCCAGAAAAGGAGAGTGAGTGGCCAACTCAGTGGTTTCATTTCCTTAGGTTACGCATTCACCAATACAAACAATATAGATAATAATTTCATTTTCCAAAGACAGAATCAAAGAATAACACAGCATCACAAGTATGGTTATTAAGTGAGATGAGTGCATGTAATGCAGATGCATGCTCGATCACCGATGCTTGTCACAGCCCGCCAGTGGGTGGCACCATCACCTCACCTGCACAGACAATGTATGACATGCTTAACCATACATGATTAGTCGAGTAATTAATTAAATCATTTTAACAAACAGCCGGTTGGCGAAGCCCCTGCACCCACGTTCTATCAATTTGGCCGACTAGGACCACCTGACTCCCTGCGGGGCGAACGCAGGTCACAGCCAGTAGCCTCTCGATCTTATCTCGGGTCTACAGCCCCAAGGTATCTGGTTTGGTCGCGGCTCGTCAGACGCGTCCAACACAGGCGGAATAGGGTTCATCGCCCTATCTCATAGTCGAGTAGTAGGCGTGTCACCTTTACGGTGTTCAACAGACACTACGGGGAGGCATCACCCCAGCGTAGGCCGACAGCACAGGAATAGGGCCCATACCACCATTTCCGGCTCATGAGTCTTGAGGGATTAGTACGCCGTATGCTTTCTAGTGGGCCCATCAAAGGTGCGCAGGTACATGGATTCTACATAAGTGATAGAAATACATTCAAACACTCGATACATATATTGCCACCCGGCCCGGTGGTGGGCCAGGGTCCTCGGCTAGGGGAAGTGAGGGGAAAACCGGCCTTAAGCATATACCGCCCGCGTGGTCCTTGACCACAGCCGATCGCCCCGTCTTCTGCCATAGTCGACCACCCCGCTCCCGAGGCTGCGGACCTGGTGCGGCCGCCTCAACTATTGTACTTGCCGGGTCGGAAGCTACTACCCGTCACCCCAAACACTTCCCGATTCCCTAGCTCATGCATAAATCAAGTTACAAAACATGTAATATTAGAATCTCAGCTATCACATATTAGTATAAGTTCTAAGACATCTTAGCATAAAAGATTTGCATAATGAGAACATGTGTAGGATGATATGAGCATGCAAATGGTCCTAGCACACACTTAGCATCCAAATCCCTAGACGACAAACTTCTACCAATCTCATATAACTTCCCTAGCTACAATCCATCTTCTTAAACTTGAAAATTGAAAGAATCAACTATCATTGTAGGCATTGGTTGCAAGGCAACACATAGGTAAATGATACACACCTTGGTTTGAAGGAGGATTAAGAAAATCCTGCAAGGAGGTGCTAGAAAATTAGGAAAAAGGGGAAAACCTATGTAAGAAGCTAGAGAAGATGGGGATTTTATTATGGACTTACTTCTACCGACGTCCGAGAAGATCTCTAATCGCGAGAGAAGCCGGCTAGAGTGATGTAGAGGCGGTTAGGTCCGGGTAGGGTAGCATGCAAGTGCTTCTCTTGAGAATCCTCCTTCCACAACTCCCCCTTTCTCTCCCACACACTCCTCTCTCATAAAATAGGTTAAGAAATGAGAGAAATGGCTGAGAAAGTGGGTTATAAAGGTTTGGGGAATTGGAACATATAGCCCCCAATGTTTTAAGTTGCATAAAAGTGGCATTTTGTGCCCTGATTTGATTATGTGGGGCCCACCTGACCCCTCTGGGCCAATCCAGCCCATAGGATGGCCTTACCATGTTGAGATCCTTGTTTGGGTATGATTTGGGACCGATGGGACATGGCGAAGGCAACATCAGTTCAACGGTCACTGGTTGTTGATCGGGGCCCATATTTGGGGATCATGTGCTGGTTTATATTTGAAATCCATGGTTCACATTCCATGGCCATGCAAGGGTCCATGGGGCCCACACAAGAAAAGTGAATTGAGTAATGATTACTCACTAAAGGTGCAGTGCAAGTATACTTGCACTCCCATATGCAACTGCAGGACACTACAATTTATGGTTTTGGGTGCCGATTTCGACGTAACGCCCGCCTACGAGTGTCAAGCCCAGTACGTGGGTGGTCCCCGACAAGTTTCGGGCCTAACAGTCTCGGGACAGGCGGCGGAACGGACTCCTACGTGCGTATCTAAGTTCCCGACACCATGAGACTATGGTTCTCTAAGTCATGTGCGGCCAATTATTCGTCTAGAGGGTGATATGTGTCTAGTGGGTTCGAGCATGGGTTCGAGTCCTAAGGAAGGCGATTTTACGGGGCGTTACATAAGCTGCGAAAGAAATTAATGGTGCCATGCCACTAACACCATGATAGAGATGACAAATACCTTTTTCTTTAAATGATAGCACAATTTCATTTAAAAAAACAAAAAATTATACAAAAAGATGACAATGTATTATTCAATATACAAAGGAACAAAATGTGCCAAATTCCTTGTACTTTCAATACAAGTGACTGACTTTTTTCCCCCTCCTTTTTGATGATGATAGAATATCTGACTTTAGACAGCCTTTAGAGGAACTACCTGAATGGGAGGAAGAGGAGACCTGCTCTCATACCTTCAAACAATAAAAAATACTACATAGGCTTTCCTCGGATAAACACTATTGCACTAAAACCCATCAATCCAGGGATATACATTGTCTATTTACGTCTATTGTGTCCATCCTCCATCTGTATATAAATGTCATCCCTTATTGCTAATGCCCATCAATCCAGGATACATCCATCAGAAGTATTCCAATCCCGTTGGAAGTAAATGTTCTTGGAAGTGTTTTATATAGTGAATAGCATGTAGCATAGCATTCACCCTTCAAAGCATGTAGCGTAAGCTACACGCTAGACACTACTATATTTTTAATTAAAATAATGGAATGTCAAGAAGGCGTTAAAAAAAAAGGCTTGATACTGCCCATTAGATTGTAGCCAATTAAACAGTTAGATCATTCTATTACTGTGATTTTCAGAATATGCTCCATCCACAATGGAGTGCTGTAATTTGGCCACTCTTGATTGACATGTATATATGCCATTTGTATGGTGGATGAGGCACCACATTTGAAAAATTGTGGTTAACTGCCACCTTAACCTTTTCCTCCTTTCAAGTTAGAAGTTATTTGATAATTTGGTATACTATTGCCGTTCATACACGCACAAAAAAACCATGCATGTGGCATATATGTAACTCAAATTAAACCGTCTAGTATAAATCATGGGAAACTCTGTATATAAGTGATAAAACCAAAACTGGATTAATTGGATGATCCTAGTCCTCATTCAATGGACAATTTTTCGTTGAATTTGACCATTAACTATGTTTCATTCAACCGTTTATTAGATGCCTATCAATCTGCAAGTTAGGACATAAAAAATGCTTGATTTGTTGAGTAAAAACATGTTCAAAACAAGTTATCAAAAGCCAATCCACTTATATTCAAGCCAAAACTAATCACTATTCACTGCAACAAGTTCTGAAGCAAACTACCTTAGTTTCACTAAATAACTAAATATTCAAAAGTTATGCAATTGACTGTGTGGGGCCTGGTGTTGTGTGTGTAACTATGTATGGATAGGCATTCAGCTGCCTTTACTTATGCCTCATGGAAGAGCATTTAGGAGCCTTTGGCTACATTTTTTACATGAAAAGTGACAAAATATGCCTTCGGCAGTCTTTTTCTATTGTTTTAAATTGAAAACTGGGCTAAATGCCTTAAGAATGCATTTAGGTGCTGTTACTTAGAGATTAGACTTGAAACGTGGGTAATTGCTAAGGATAGGCATTGGGTGCCTTTAAAGAGCTTTTACTTTAAAAGTGACCCAAATGCCTCAAGGTTAGGCATGTGGTTGCCTTTATCTACAGTTCTACTCATGAAGTGTGCCAAATGACTTGAGGATAGGTATTTAGGTGCCTTCACCTAGACTTTTATCCTGAAAAGTGGACCAACTCCTCAAGGATAGGTGTCTAGGATCCCTTTTCCTAGAGGAAAAACTTGAAAAGTGGCCTAAATGCTTAAGGATAGGTATTTTAGGTGACATTTTACCTACAATTTTTACTTTAAAAGTGGCCCAAATGGCCTAACAATAGGCATTTAAGCGCCTTTACCTTTTGTTTTAACTTAAAAAGTGGGCCAATTGACTTATGGATAGGCATTTAAGTTCCTTTACGTACGCTTTCAAAATAAAGTGCGTAAATGCCTTATGAATAGGCATTTAGGTGCCCTTTACTTAATAGTTTTAACTTGGCTATTGGGCTAAATGTCTTAAGGATAGGCATTTTTAGGTGCCTTAGATTTGCAGTTTTAACTCTAAAAGTGGGGTAAATGCCTCAAGGATAGGTATTTAGGTGTCTTTACTTTGGGTTTTAACTTGAATAATTGATAAATCCCTTTAGAATCGGCATTTATGTGCCTATACCATCTGTTTTAAATTAAAAAGTAGGCTAAGAGCCCCAAGTACAGGCATTGAGGAACCCTTACTAGATTTTTAACATGAAAACTGGGCCGCATGGCTTAAGCATAGGCATTTCAGTCATTACATAGTGTTTAATTTGAAAAGTGGGATAAATGACTTATGGATAGGCATTTAGGTACTTTGCCTGCAAATCTAACTGAAAAGTGGGCCAAATGCCTTACGGAAATCTGAAAGTTGGGAGGTTATGGGATCACATACTGCATAACTACATAAAAATGGCTTATTTTGTATGCGATCGCATAAGCCCCAACAGTCCAAAAACCGCATATGCCATATGTGGTCCAAGCTCCCCAGATCTCATGTGCGATGGCATAATCACTTATGCGGTCACATATGACAACAGTGGCTTTTACCTGCAATTTTAACATGACAAGGGAGACTTTTACGTATATTCGCTCCTCAGAGGTGTTACTGGAGAAATATCGTTTGGGAGAGAACGGGTGGACATTGCTGTGGCCTCTAGAAGTCATGGTTCCTCCATGTGGCATGCAGTTTTGTGCACACAAGACATTTGCTGCAGCCTCCTCAGATTTAGAGTTGGCTTAGGAGAGTAGGTCCAATTCTGAGAGGATTTATGGTGTGGAGAGTACCTGTTCAAAGATCAATTTGGAGATCTTCGCCTCATCTTTGGTAAAAAAGGGTGTGTCAGTGGCTCAATGCTTTCATTGTTTGAATGGCAAAATAGAGTGCTGTGCCACCTTCTATCGCAATTTAAAGATGAAGAGGCCAGTTCACTACTGATGCTCGAAAGAATAGGGGAAATTTTTATTGCATAATTAAGGGTGGAGAGGAGAATCTGGAAGCAGAGTCCTGACATTGTGTTTTCCATTAAATCGTTTGCATCTTTTCTATCTAAGCATCATGAAGAGAATCCCAGGCCGTTCTCTTGCATTTGGGACTCGGTTGTCTCCCTAAAAGTTGATGCTTTTATTTGGTGGCTCTTTGGAAAAAAAGTTTTTGGCAGTTGATAACATGCAGAAGTGTGGTATGGCCCATCCGAACTGTTGTATCATGCGCTGCAACACTGAAGAAACCGTCAACCAGCTATTCATTCACTGTTTATTCTCGAGATATGTTTGGATATATTTGATAGCTAGATTCAGGTTATACTGGGTGCTCCCAGACTTGGTGTTTAAGCTTATTGCAAGCTGGTCCATAGCCGCATGGGGCAGGTTGGGTGTATGCCTTGGAAAGCATGAGCCACATGTTGTTGTGGGTTATTTGGGCAGAGAGAAACACTAGAATTTTAAAAGGAAAATCATCCTCCTGGCGTGCTGTTTGTCAATATCATATTCCGTCTGCCATTCCAATGGAGGAGAGCAAATGAAGGATTCAAATTCATCCCTTTAGCATCCTTAACCTCTAATTGGGAAGGGGTTCTTCTTAGCTCCAGGAAGAAGCCCAAATCCAAGGATGTGAGGAACCCACTCCATTGGCTGCGTCAGAATCTAAAGGATCTAAAATTATTCAGACTAAAACAGAGTATATGGAGTGCAATTTTAGTACCAATAAGAGTGGAAATGCAGAATTAATTAAGCTTGCTGATCAAGAAGTTTCCCAAAATGACTGCTTTCAATATCTTGGGTCGATAATTAAAGGATGTTGCCCATAGAATTCACGCTAGGTGGAAGAAATGGAAACATGCCCCTAGAGTTTTATGTGATTGTCATGTACTACTCAAATTGAAAGGGAAATTTTATAGGACAACTATAAGACTAGCCATGCTTTATGGAACAAAATGTTGGGTAGTTAAGGAACAACATGTTCATAGGATGATTGTAGCTGATATGAGGATGTTGAGTTGGATGAGTGGCAAGACAAGGTAATGCAGGGGCATTTACACACCGAGCTCTAGTGGAGTGGCCCGTGCGAAGCAGGACACACTCGGGGTGAGGCAAACCGTGTGAAGCGGGACCCATGCGAAGTGGGGCGGCTCACAAAGGAGGGCTCGATCGGGGCCTGGCCTAGCCTGTGCTATGAGATAAAAGGATATTCCATGCCTCCCCCATTAGCTCTGGAGCTTTTGGTGAGTTAGTCGGATGTTCTGCGTCAAATTGGTATCAGAGCGGGAGGTCTCATGTTCAAGACTCCTCATTGGGGGTGATTAATGTAGAGTCATTTTCACACCGAGCTCGATTGGGGTGGCCCGTGCGAAGCGGGAGCACACTCAGAGTGGGGTAGACCGTGCGAAGTGGGACCCATGCGAAGTGGGGCGGGTCACGAAGGAGGGCTCAACCGGAGCCTAGCTTAGCTTGGGCTATGAGATAAAATGATATTCCGTGCCTCCCCCATTAGCTTTGGAACTTTTGGTGAGTTGGTCGGATGTCCTGCGTCATAAGGAAGTATAGAATTAGAAATGAGTGCATTGAGGGAACTAAGGAGTAGCACCGGTAGGTAATAAGATGAGGGAAAGTAGACGGATGGTTTGGTCATGTGCGACAGAGACCAAGAACCACACCGAGTAGAAGTGAGTTGTTATAAGTTGAAGGCTCTAAAAGCACAAAGGGAAGGCATAAAAGAACGTTGGTGGAGGTAGTAAGAAAAGACTTGATGACATGTGGTCTAACTGAAGTTATGGTCCTTGATAGAGTGGAAAGTTGGAACATGATTCATGCAGCCAGCCCCAATTAATTAAGATAAGGGTCAACGTTCGTCTGGCAGTGTGTATTCGGTGGTAATTGGTGTGAAACGGTGTGAAGGGAAAAATGATAATGCGCTTTGTAGGCATGGAACGGTAGTAAATAGATTCCATTTACCACAAATTGTGTTTTGAGATCACTTTCTCAATATATGAATTAAATTTCAATTACCACAGATTTGTCCAACGGTAAAAAATCGCACCGTTGTAAGGGAGGGTGTTAACAATTAGGGGTCATTCGGAAGCTTGTATTTGGTATGAAGTGGAATCCAAATCACAATTATCATGGAATCCATGTGAATTGGAATCCTCAGTTGTGTTTGGAACCGTGTAGATGTAATCATGTGGAATCCGAAATTTGCGTTTGACAAATAGAGTGATCTGAGTGATTTTTTGAAGTAGAATCCGATTGGATTCTACAAATTCTCACTCGGGCCCACCATGATGTTTATGTCTAATCCACCTTGACCACCAAGTGCATCACCCCCCATGTTAGGCCCATGGCCCAAGATTCAGCCACATTCATGATTCTGGTGGAGACCACACAATTTGAAACAATGTACATGGCAATGCTCACCCAAGAAATTGTTTCCCTTCGTGTGGCCCACCTGAATTATGGTTGGGCCTGATCTTTTGTCCCCGAGGATAAATTTTAGTTTGGCATCTAATGGTTGGAGTGGATTTCATATAATCATCAGGGTGGGCCCTGAAAAAAATCAAAGGTGGGCTTTGCCAATTGTTTCCCTTGGTATGGCCCACCTGAATGACACAATGGGCTGATTTTTGGGCCACGGGCCTAACAATGGGTGACGGACCTGGTGGTCATGGTGGATTTCATGTAAAAATCATAGTGGGACCCACCCAAGCTCACCCGAACCATCACTTAGCGTGGATCATCTGTAACTGTAACAGTTAACACCTTCGTTTACAATAGCGGATTTTTTACTGTTGGATGAATTTGTGGTAATTGGGTTTGAATTCATGCCTAGAGGGAGTGATTTCAAAACATACGAATGGATGGTAAATGGAATCCATTTACCACTGTTTCATGCTTTCCAAATGCATTATCTTTTTTCATTTCACACTGATTCACACCAATTGCCACCAAATACATGCTGCAAAACGTCCATTTTTAGTTACAAGAGCACTGATCTTATACTTGTCCATGGTGACCATCCAAGAGCGCTAATCTTGTATTTGGCCATGACAACCTCTCTCAAGTCTTTCTTCATTTGTTGGAACAGTAGCTCAATTGTATAAACCATGGGATATCTCCATTTGGCTGTGATGCAGGATGGCCTAATCCTAACCGATATGCATGCGGAACTTATAAAATAAATAGAATCATATAAGCAAATCAATCCACCATTCGACAAATCTCATCATGACCATGAGTCACATGAGGGAACGTGTAATAGTTAGGGCCATCATCACATTCATACAGTATTGGGTTTAGATTCATGCGTGGATTGGATCCAACGAGGAATAGAACCCTCGATCTTGCATGGTTCCGTCCAATCTTTCACAGGAATTCACTAGTCCAGGAAATTGAGAATTTACTGGATTAGGGAATTGCAAATCTGGAAAATCTGAATTAGGGCTTGAAATTCCAGGGTTTGTTGATTAGGAATGGGGAAAATTCTGTTTTCAGATAATCTGGAAACTGTATGTTCGTATATGAAGATTTCAGATATGAAAACAAGGTGTAATTATGGAGTCTATGGAATTAGGCTAAAGAAGAGAAGAGAGAAAAGGTGCAAAAGAAGGAAAAATTGTTAGAGGATTACTTGAGAATAAGAACAAGAAGAAGAGAAGAGATGAGTGAAGAAGAGGGAGATCCACAAGAACAAGAGAAGAAGATTTCAGAAGGTAGAGAAAAAAAGAGAAAGAAGGGTTGCGGAATCACTCCACAATCTAGAGCTTCAAAGAGAGCTTTTCTTATTTCATAATTTCCATCATTACGAGAGTAGTCTAGGGCAACCCCTTTAATAATTCGGAATTGAGACAATTTACCAAAACACCCTTAATATAAAATTTACAAAAAATACCCCTAACATAAAAAAAAAAAAAAAAAAAATCATGCGCAACGTTGTTGGTCTGTTTTCCAGCTTGTTTTCTGCTTCATCTTCACTCCAATGCAACTTCCCATATTGGGGTCTTCTAATAACTCTCCGAACACGCATATAAGGTCTTTTACATCAAGTACTCGACCTGAACTCATCGTCGAACCATAATGAGATAGGCAGTGCTCGCCTCCTCCATCGTTGATAGACTTTGAAAGGCGTGGTGTCTGCATCAGGCTGCACACCTGACATCAACCCTCTACCCTGGCCGAGGACTAGTCATTGCATTTGCTAGTGGGTGGAGTTCCAAAAGCCATGCTATTGATGATTTCTATATTTGGAGTTTCAACTTTCATTGAATAGCTAAAGTCTTTAAATTTTTAACATGCTTGTGCATGGCTTCTTATGATAAATACATGGAATGGGTATGACATAGATATTGCATGAGTATGTCTTTTGCATCATGGATACTTTCCTATGGTGAAGTATCCGAGTATCATAGTGGTGGAATTTAATATCTGCTCATGGAACCAAGATCTCATGTTCTGTTATATCATGCATGAAATAGAAGCATATCTAAGTACAATTTTGGCTCTTAAATTGACCTTCCACAGCCATCTCACTATTTTAGCTTCCTTCTGCTTGCAGGAATGCTTCCATGCTTGCGTAGCAGGCTGTGGCTACAAGGTTAGTATGCTTACTATGAACAAGTATTCGTTATGGCATAGTCACTTTCATTAGAAGATTCTTGCAGAAGAGATGATAGGGTAAGTTTTGTTGTTCATGGTTCCCAAAGCTGACTGGATGCACCACCACAAAATTGTGATTGAGGTGAGAAAGTGATGGGAATGCACCATTCTTATCTCACTTTTTATTTGGAGCAGAAAAATCAGGAAAACGATAGGCTGCTTAATGCAGACTCCATTTTCTGTCCTGCCACAAAGACAACCTGCCCAACTGCAATTTGGTGGCACACCTAAACACTGCCCTTTGATATTAGTGGTTATTCATTTTCGTTGACCTCTGAATTTGAGTGATACAATGCATGTCTTGGATTTTGTTGTTTGAGTGTCCAATCCAAAGAACTCTTTTCTTAATGTGTCTAATTCTCCACTCTTACTTCTTTGGTTATTAAAGACTTTTTCCAAGTATCATTTCATTACTCAGTTGCATGGTGCATGCAGAATTGTTGGGAAATTTAAGGAGAATTATTAGTTTGATTAAATGTTATACTTTCAACAAAAAAATTTACATAGAGCATCAAATTTGGTTTGATAAAGATGAAATGGCAAATCATCCATGCACTTCGTATTTGTTGGAAGCATACATATGCAAGTTACATTAAGGCCATGTTTGGTTAGATGTATTCCAAGGGAAAAGGAAAGAAAAGGTAATGATTAGGCAAGGACTATTTCCAAGAGAACTAAGCGAAACATGGATTCCATTTTTTGGGTCTTGTTTGGATGTCAAGTGGAAATCTCATAGTCGTGGGACAATAGCAACCTAGTTTCTTGTGCCAGAGAATCTATACTGTGGAAAGTGCAATGATTGCTTTGTGGAATCCTCCCTTTTCTTTGCTGACCAAACATCTCGAACCATCACATCAATGTAAAAGCTTTTCCATTTTCATCGTTTTCCATGGAATTGGTGATATCCAAATGTGCCCTAAGAGTAAATATGACGAGAATATCCTTGATGGCACTAATAACATCATGGAGGAAGCACAATACAAATAGAAAGCATCAATAAAATCTATATTTCAGTAATAAATAATAGTGACATAATTCAAATGTTTGAATCATGAAGTCATCTCTAATTTGTTAAGAGGCGCTGTTTCACTAATCTACAACAGGCAGGGAGAAATTTCGATGACTTGTTCTTGCTATCAAGATGACTTTTTCTTTTTCTTTATTTATTTTTGAATGGTTGATGGATCAAAGTGCTTCTCGAGCCTACAGAGAATATACTAGACCAATTACAGATATACAGATATAAGAATTTTTTTTTTTTTTTTTTGATGATTTATTGTACTGATTTAAGAACTATAACAACTAATTCTCTTTGTGAAATGATATCACACCCCTATTTTTTTATATATATACCCATTTTGTCTAATTTTGGTAATAGAACAGTACAGTAAGTATACAATTCACCAAAAAATAGAGAAAATGGTATTCTTATCAAAAGGATGGTATGGACTTCATCTCCCTTCCATGTTTTGTAATGTACGTTATGACATGGCCGTATTGTAACCGTATTGGCCATCCCCTGTTACACAAAACAGGGCTGAACCAGTCTGTTATGAAAAAAAATGATCTGTATCGGCTGATACAGGCATATCGGCACCGATACGTGGCAGTACAGGCCATATAGGCCCTGTTTTGAAATTTTTTTATTTTCAATTCCCTTGTTTTCCCACTTATTCATTTCAACTATAGAGGAATCTTAGAAATTAATGTTAAACTAGATCTAAGGCATATTTTGAGTTGGATTCAATGTGAAGTGGACTATTTTGGAAAATATAGGAAGAGGGGGCAAACCATCACTTTTCTTTCGTTTTCACCTGTTTTTTTTATAGATGCAATGGGCCCTAATCCAACAAATCATGCTTGATTTGTGTTCAATTAGATTTAGGGCCTATTTGATTGACTTTCAGCAGGCCAAGCTGACAGAACCACTCTTATTAAAGAATGACCTGATACACCATTGAATGCATGTTAGAAACACAAAAAAGGACAGATTCATGTCTTACATTTTTTCCCCATTTTCCCATATTTTTTCAATTTTCTTCTTTTTTTGTGCCAAAAAAAAAAGGGACAACATGGGCCCATATTATCCGATAGGGGGTCCGATTATGCCTTATATCATATTGTTTTTGGGCCAGGCTGATACGCCTATGGGAGCTGTTATTGAAAACCTTGCTCTCGTCTCTTATAGAAATTCTGAAATTGTGCCAAATTAAGGTTTCTAGCTATTTGATTGAGATACTTGTCCAACTTATGTTGCATGATATTCTTAGTGGGATGGTCCTGCATCAAAATCTTGCCACTTGTAAATGCTTTTCGTCCTCAATAGTTCACCTTCTACTTCTCTATGCCGCTTATGCTTCCATCCACTCCCGCCTCTTGCTGCTTCTAGTAGACAAGTTGTTATAGATTTTTGTTTGGAAATAGCGAAGGGGTGCTAGAGAGGCTTGCTCACAACAGCGTCTCCACAATACATGTTGCACACATCCAGGACAATTGGAACCATTGATCTCTTGGCCACCTTGTTGACAAGCAAGAGCAGCCACAAATAGTGGTGTTTTGAGAATCCAGTCAGTTCAATTTCACCCATTAAACATTGATTCTCCATGATAGTCTGGTTGTTTTGATCTTTGAGCTATAGACTCTTCACACGGTGGCCCGCCAAATCATCCGTTCTCATTGTCTCAAAAGTGTGTTGCGTGTATGGCAGAGATGCAAGAGACAAGCGCGCCTCCTTGGACATATACTTTTTTGTAATTGTGTCTCTCTGCGTTTAAATCTAACACTTTATGTGGTTATCTATTGGCTATGCAGTTCAGCATTCCCTCCGAGACAGTTGATCAGGTTCACCCAAAAAGGCCTGCTAAACCTTCTTGCTCAGCGAGTAAACTGCCCCCATCTCCCCCTGATCGCATTCTCAATCCTGACGACATGCCTTGCACATCGGCATAGTGATTCTTTTAGAACATATTTTTCAACCAATTCAGTCTCTAACTAGGGTTTTCTACTTGGGATACTCTCGCATCGGAATCTTGTGATTTGTAGGCACTTCGGGAACTAAAATACCATATTTTCTTGCTTTTAGGCTGCGTATGGATGCACAAATGAATTGAATTGTGAACCTTCAGTTTAATCAAGAGGAAATAGAAAATTCAACGACATTTCCTACCTGTCCTAATGTGGAAGTAGCACCGAAATTGCATTCTTTTTTCTATTCTGCTTTAGAGGAACTTCATTGCAATTTGGTGCCTGAATCTAGACTGCTCCCAATGAATTCAGCTGAGGGAGTTACATTTTTCGGTTTTCCCATTTCCTTAGAACAGCTTTCGCAATTCAGTTCAATGGTGCATCCAAACGCATTGGTATGTAGTGCATTTATCACGGACAGCAGGCCCTTGGAGAACTAGATTTTGTAACTTCAGTCTGTTGAGTTGTTGCATATAATCAGGAGCAATGTGAGACGAGTGTCTTTGAATTTCGGCCATGACAGCGGAACTAGTGTATTAACTGTAACAGGACATCTTCCACATTTAAGTGCTAAACAAAGATCTACGAACATTTGTATTTGTTTTTTCTTTCCTTCCTATTTTTAACAGGACATCTTCCAACCTATTAGGTGAATGTGACATCCAATCCTTCTAATAGGTTGGCCCCACCTAATGCAAAAATCAGCCCCATCTACTCATCAGGTGGGCCACATGATAGAAAACAATGTCTACCCATTGATAAGTAGCAAAACAAGCGTGGTCCACTCAATGAGTGGATGTGGCTGATATTTGTATAAAGAAATCATCATGGTGGGGCCAACCTGTTGAAGGGATTGGATGTCGCACGCACATCAAAGGTTGGAAGTTATCGGTTGGGTGGACCGTATCAGAGTCTTAACTGGGTGTAATGTCTCCCATTCTGCAATTTTCATTATATTTGTTTATATATACTTTTGGACCGTTTTATTGAAAATAATGCATCTCCCTTACGTCAAACCATAGTTCTTTTGTATGGAGTGGAAGGATCGAGCCATCTCTAAGGTGCACATTGCAGGGTTATGGATCGATCGGGTCCATCCATATAATGGACTGTATCATTGGACGGCTTACGTACCAAAAATCACACCTATCAATCTGATGGGTGGCATCAAAGCGGCAGTAAGCCATCAATGGTAGGGCCCAGTAGAGGGATGGACCTGATTGATGCATCGCCCCTTTCATGTGTATGGTGGAGAGATGGCTCTACCACATTCTTGTTCTCCATGTGGGACCCATCATGGATGAAGTGGCCCTTGGTTTGAAGAAAATTGAACGGATCAGATAATCCCATGGGCCCAGCCATGGCCTGCATACGGGAGAAGGAACGGGCACCCTTTGTTGTCATTCACTCAGTGTAGCTTTTGTGCTGCCCTATTGTAGGGAGCGGATACCCAAGACGGTGAGGCCCTTACAGTGGGGCCCACCTTGATGTATGTATCATATATCCATGCCATCCATCTGTTTTTCCAGATCATTTTAGGGCATGATCCAAAAAATGAAGCAGATCCAAATCTCAGGTGGACCATACTATAAGAAATAGTGGTGGTTGAACGCTCCCTACCGTACACATGGCATGCAGTCAATATCCAAACTGCCCAATTAGGTTTAACCGTTATAGATGAATTAGAACCCACAACGGACATTGAATTTATGAGCCGATTGATGGACATCGAATGGACGGTAGAAACGGGATCTGGAAAATACTCTATTTATCAGATCTCGATCGTCTGTTCAATTTGATAGTGGAGATGTCACCAACCTAAATTTCATTCAACTATTTGAGCGGTTTAGATTTGAGATTGATGCCACGTGTACAGCACTTGCCGTACTTACCGTGGATATCTGATACACTGGCGGAGTATGAGAGCGGTACGTATGCACGTAGCAATTGTACACGTGGCACAACGTAACTCAAGCCAAACGGTGATGGGGCCCTACATAAATGGGTCCTACTGCCAAAATCAGATAGGTGGAGCGATCCTAGAGCGGGACATTTCTGTTGTCTAGATCTAACCATTAATTACATTTCATTTCAACCGTCCATTAGATTTCTACATATTATCATCCACTTATCATCGTTGGTTCTGCGTAAATTTTGGACCTGGACACATCGAAAGTGGGCCACACCATTTTTACAGATCAGTTTGAGGCATGAGACAAAAAATAAGGAAGATAAAATTCGCAAGTGGACGACATCATAGGAAGGGGATTGAACATTCACAGCAGGAAAATTTTTGGGGCCACATAAGTATTGGATCAAGCTGATGTTTGTGTTTTACATTCATCCAGCTCTTTGTAATCTTATTAAGAGTTTGGATGACAAATAAACATCACTGTGGGCTCTAGGAAGATTTCAACGGCAGGCATCATTCTCTTCATCGTTTACTGTGGTTTGGTCCATTTGAGTTTTTTATATGCCTTATTTTTTGTATCATGCATTAAAATTAGCTTTAAAAATTGATGGACGGGATGGATAATACAAATACATCAGTGATGGGACCCACATAGCAATGGGCGGAGCCAGTATTTTCTTCCAAAACGGGCAAGGCACAAGCATGAAGCAACTGGCGCCATTGCCACTACTGTTTCTGTGGTGAGTCCATTTGAGCTTTGAATCTGCCCCATCTTTTTCTCAAGCCATAAAATGATCTCTCTAAATGGCTGGACGGTGTGGATACAACACATACATCACGGTGGGGCATAAAACTTGGTGATGTCACTTCATGGGTAAGCAGTGGGAGCTGGACGCGGGTTTCTTTAGTAGGAAGTTGCTGCGGTGGGAATTTAGGTGGGGCCACGTGATGTTTGTGAGAAATCCACCCGTCCAGTCCGTTTTTTGAGATCATTCTAGGACCTGGCACCAAAATTGAGCCGATCCAATGACTCAAGTGGGCCGAAAATGTGAGGATTGAAATACCATAGTTGAAACATTCGTGGGCCACAAAAGTTTTCAATCAGGCTAATATTTATGTTTTCAGTGCATCCAAGTAGGAATGACTTTATGAACGGTAGAGATGGCATATAAACATCACTGTTGACCCCAAGGAGGTTTCAACGGTTGGAATTTCCCTTCCCACCTTTTTGTTGAGTGCGGCCCACTTGAGTCTTGGATTGAGCTCATTTTCGATCCCCGTGTCCTAGAATAAGCTAAAAAAACGGATGGACAGGGTGGATTTCTCACAAACATCATGGTGGGACCCAAATAGGTTCCAGCGCAAGAACTTCCGGCCAAAGGATAGTCCGGTCCGTCGGAGTCCGAGATTTCCTGCCGACCATGACCTAGCTTCAGACGGACGGTCCTGTCAGAGGGTCTGTAGGGTCCATGGTGATCTATATATTTTATCCAAGCCGTCCATCTATTTTGAAAGATCATTTTAAGGCTTCAGCTCAAAAAAGAGGCAGATTGAAGGCTCAAGCGGACCACACCACATGAATAAGTTGATTGAACCCTCGTGGTTTAAACTCAGGCCCCCCCTATGTGGCTCCGCCCCTGCACATAGCTTTGACACCAGCTTGCTGTGCTGGCTGGTGTCTGCGTCACCAGCCAACCCGCGTCTAAGTTAGCGAGCGAATGCTTCTCGAGCATTGCACTGTATCCTAGTTTTATCGTGCGTATTACGCATAGCTGCGCACAATAAAAAACAAAAAGGGCGCGAACTTCTGCTTCTCTCCCAAAACCCTACTACGATTGTCAGAAAGCTTCTGTACCTTCTGGTCGGTCTTCTCATTTCGATCTTAATCTCTCTGTAAAATTAAAAAAAAAACCCTAATTTCTCTTTTGAAAGAGAAGAAAAAGAAGAGATTCAGATCATCGAGAGAGAAAGATGCCGCAGGTGAGGATCATCGCGAAGAATTTCATGGACATGGTCGCAGCTCTTCCGGCCATGAAGCTCGACAAGCTCTACGAAAATTCCTTCATCTGCGAAGCTGTTCTTAGGTTCCATCCATCCTCCCATCTTTCTATCATTTCGGATCTTTCCATTTCTTCCCCTTTTCTTCACTCTCCCTCTCTCTCTTTCTCTGTGCTGTTTACGATAACTATTTTGGCAGTCATGTTTTATGGATGCGTTGATTGACCACCTGATATCGGTCATTGCTGAGAAATTGTTGCGATCGGCTGTTTCTAACAATCAATCTGTGGACTCTCTCTCTCTCTCTCTCTCACCTGTTTCTGGATTGTTGCTTTTGAGTCTGATGATGACGGGCTTCTCATTGGCGTCATTGTCGTGCTGAGGCTCCTCCAATAGGTGGTGCATTAATTGGACGGTCTGGATCTGTTGCCAAGTTGTGCGAATCAAGGGTTTTTAATGTTGCAGCATTTACTATGTTGTGGTGGATTCACACTGGATTCTCAACCATGAGGAAAATATACAATGTGGGCGGAGGGGGATGGCTTTGTATTTTCTTTTTTCTCTCAGGTCTGCAACTGAGAGGTGGGGCCTACCTTTTGATCATCTGGGGTTAGACCCCTATGATGGTTTAGCACCATTTGAAAAAAAAAGTTAGTAATTCTTCGACTGTACAAGTGGCATAGTTGTACAGAAATCCGGACAGTCCAAATCACTTAACCTATTGTGGATGGACAACAACCCAAAATTTGATGACGATATCAACCATCTGATTGTTATGTAACCATTGAATTACATGGAGATGATGATATTAACCATCTGATTTTCCTCATTGAATTTGGACCTTTCAACCATTCATTTGATGGCCATCTATTGGATTATTAGGATTTGTTGATTAGTGTGGTTTTAAAGTCTAGAGCATCCACAATGTGCCCCACAGTTTGGGTGATTTGTATAGCAGTACATGAGTGCTACATGTGAGGAGGATGAGTCACCACCATTTTCAAAATGGTAGTTAACTTTATAGGTGTCTAGCACGATGATCGAAGCCATTCTTATAGGAGCTATGTTATGGATAGGTCCAATGAGGGGTCGAAAAAGGAGAGAATGGTGTTTTTTTTTTTACCATTGGAATTCTGATGTGATAACCCAACAGCGAGTTCTAGTTTAATACCGATTATATCTAATGAGATGCTAATGAGTTTGAAGATAATAAATGAAAATATTGAAAATTAGTAAATTTCAAGTTGATAATGAAAAAGTCAAAAACTACTAAATTTCATGTTTTCGGAGCAGATTTATTTGAAAAAATCTGCTCAATTAATTGATCAAACAGATTGTTATTAACTGTAGAAGTTTTTTGTTTTAAATTTAATTTTTACTACTCATGCCATTTTCTTTTGGTTCTTCCTTTTTAAAATTTCTGATGTGATTGCAAACCTTGTATTCCATTTTGATGTAAATGATGTTGGATGGAGAACCACTATGATCAAAATCAACTTAGTTACAAATATCTCAAACAGTTGTAATTGCCTGTTGACTTTAGAGGATTTGTGTCGGATCTGTGGTACTTGGTGTATTCTCCTAAGTTCTGGAAGAATGTTTTTTCGTTCTTCCTTTTTGCTTCTTGTAAAAATTTGATAGGAGAACGGGAAGTATTGCTGTTAACTTGAAAATAATTTGTTGAGCTGTGTTACTTAATGATTTTTCTAGGTTTAAGTTGTAAGCATCTTTTTTCTTCTGTTGTGTTCCTTTGCTGCATTTATGATATGATAGATGAACTTTACAATCTAGTTTCAAATTCAGCTTGTGTTATCATAACACCCCTAATTCCAGCTGGGAATTGAATTTTTTAAGGAAAAAATCACAACATGGAAAATTTGAATATGATTACTTATGTTTCCTCCTGTGCTCAGGTCTTTGCCACCTCTTGCGAAGAAATATGTTTTACAAATGTTATACATGGTTGTTCCAATAACCGCCAAGTCAATGGAAGAATGGGTGCTTTCAGATGGGTTCTCTAAGCACAAAGTTGCTGTGGATAGGTTATTGCAGCTGCGAATATTTCTTGAAGTCACTGACAGGTATGGAACTTTTTTTTGCTTTCTGGAAATTTGTTCCGTCATTTGTTCGAACTGTGGAGTATTCGTCATAGTAAATTCCAAGATCTTCTATATGAGAATTGTTGTCAGTACAAAAGGTGGACAATCTACTGATATTGGCTTAAAGATAAAGATGAGTGGTAGAAGAAAGCCCAAACCTCATTTGTTACATTGCAAGTTTATAGTCTGGATATCTTAGAGGCCAAACAAAAACCTGCTAGATGACTGGTTTCAATTTTTGCATTCTCAGAAGCTCTGTCTTTCTGCTAATCTCTTCCTATCATACTACCAGGAAAAAGGAAACCAGTTACAGATTGAATCCCAAGTTTCAGGATAATCTACAGAAGTATTTGGTATATGGGTAGGTGTTGATGTCTCTTTTGCATTACAATTTTTGTAATTAACAAGTGGTTCCTATGCTCTATTTGGTTGCATATGTATGGTGGAATGGAAGCTATCATTTCCTGTTGCTGCTTTTCAAAAAGGTTTTTAGTTTGTTCTGCAAGTTGCATTTGGTCATGTCACATGTGATCTTGGCACATGACCATTGTGGAAACTATAATTTCCCACAGGTTGTGTGCATTGAATGCACAGGAACTGAAAATTTCAGCATCCATGATGTGTGGAGAAGTCAAACAACTTTTTAGGCGCCTCACCAAAAACAAGTTGCAAGATAAGAGCCGGTGATTAAGATATTGAGTAACACCAAATCTGAGATACCAAATGAGCTGTTTTAGGAATCTCATTGGAACAATCTTCGAGATTGAGTTTTGCACTGCCAATGTATAAGTATCTCTCTTAGAAAACAATCCCGTTGCAGGATGGTAAAGAAAACTTTATTTCATTCAATAATCAAATATCACCTTAAAGTTTGTAATTCCCATTAGAATCATATTTGTTATTATTATTATTTTTTTGAGAGGTAACTGAAATTTTATTAGAAAACTTGAAAAAACAGGGAAAGAATACAGCCCAAACAACCAAAATCAAACATTCTCAAAGAGAATCCGCCGAAGCGGCCTTTACTTAACAGCCTAACCCGAAACAAGACCATTGACTTCCTAATAACTTCATCCATACCCTCACACTCATTCCAAAAGCACCGTCCATTTCTAGTTCCCCAAATACCTAAAAAACTGCCATGGTAATCAATCTCCACATAGCTTTGCCAGATTTACCAACTCCTTCAGGCCACGCCCACAAAAGACCCTTTATTGTGTTTGGCGTTACCTAGTCGATTCGAAGCAAGCAAAGAAAATGGTCCCAAACTCTAATAACAAAAGGGCAATGAATGAAAAGGTGATCAATAGTCTCCTTATTCTCCATGCACATCAGACAAATGTTGGGAAGAATTAGTGATCTTCTCTGAAGATTGTCAATTGTGAGAATCCTTTTTCGACCCACGAGCCACACAAAGACTGTCACTCAAGGTGGGGATCCGTAGAACTAATGATGGAACGGATGAGGCGGACAAAGAATGGTAGGAGACTAGAAATCAAACTGAGTAGTGACCGAACAGAGAACTTCCCGGAATCATGCCTCAACCAAAGAATTGAATATAATTCATGAACCGCAGGCTTGGCATTCTTTAAGAAGTCCAATAACCTGGCAAACTTGGCTATCTTCCCATTCAACATGTTGCTTTGGCAAGGAGGATGCCTCACCACCGACCCACCGTAGATAGAAAAACAATCCGCCATGTGAGCAAAACGGTCGGGGCCGAGGTTATTAAACTGAACAACTTTAAAATTCTGCATTCGAAGGACTCCTAATTGTGATAACTTCCTAAACAGGCTAACTTACTAACTTTACTTGACTGGACAACTAAACAAATGATGAATAGTTTTGTCCCTGGACCCACTATGGAAATCTTTTGTGACTTTAGTGGACTCCTTGATGGTATCATTAACAAACCCTATCTTTTTGCTGTAACCCAATTGGTATTTGGCCATAACTTCAACACTTGTCTAGATCACTCAATCTTAAGCCTGCTGGAAAGGCAAATCAAGATGCTATTTGATGGACCAATTTTGTGGCATTAGGACTTCATTTTACACATGAAAAGTGGCCCACCAAAGAAGTGATGTTCTCTTGGGTCAATTCTACAGGCACATTGTATGGCTTCATAATTTTTTTTTTTTCCCTTGCTAAGTTTTTTGTAGATCTGTTGGAGGCTTTTTGTCCCATACACTTTATAATGGCTAACCACTGTTGTCATAATCATTATTGTATTATAAATCGTAATCGGGTCTGAATCATATCGTAAATTGTAAGTTTTTTTTTCTTAAGCTTTACATAGAAATATCATTAAAAATATAAAAAAAATTGTAAATAAATCAGAACAATTAAAAAACACATCAATTATCCATTTTCTCACACACACACATATGTATGTATGTATGTATGTATGTATGTAAACATGATGGTAATCTTGTGATCAACTGTATACTATGTATAAATGTATCATTGTGTATTTGTGTTATGTCATGTCATAATCAAGTTTAAAACAAAAAAAAAAACCTTTTCTGTAACATCAACCCTTAGCACATCCTATGCACATGTATTTTTTGTTATGATTAAAAAAATAACCTTTTCCCCATCCCCATTTACATGTATAATATATTCACTCATTTCTATAAATAAAAAAGAAAACAAAATATCCAAATAAATCTATTCTTGGCGGTCCTTTCTCTGTCCATCTTAGTGGGCCGTTACGCCATCCTCCTCCTCGTCATCATCAATGCTATCAACATCAGCAACATATCTTCATCTTCAGAATTTGATACCGAAATAAATTCTTCCTCCTTTTCTCTCACTTTAGCTTTCCCTTTGCTTTACTTCTACTTACAGGTTTTCTAGGACCTACAAACTAGTTTATGAATTATGCTTATTAGTTTAGCATAACTAAATGAAACTATTAATTGTAAGACTATAAAATTACAAGACTATAGTACAAGTCTACATTCTACAACATGCAATCATACCACGTCGCCCATCTGGTCGTGAGGTAGAGCTGCGTACATCTTGCTCAACCTTTAATGCCTTGACAAAGCATTCACTCATGTCAATCCAGGAATTATCTATAGGAAGGGCAGGATCCTCCTTCTCAGTGATCCACTCATCATCAGATTCCAATTTGATAATAGGGTCAAGCCCTTGCTCTCTCTCTCTCTCTCTCTCTCTCTCTCTCTCTCTCTCTTCGCATGACAGACTTCAAGTTGGAGATAGTATTTTAAGCAGCGTTATCAAGTGCAATTGCATAATTATTGCCACATGACATATGCAATGGTCGTATATGCCATGTGGACATTATGCGATTGCACAGTGGCATATGGGATCGCATAATGTCCAACAATCAGAAACCTGACCGTTGGATTTATTTATTATTATTATTATTATTATTTTAAATCGGAGTTTTCGCCTATAAAAAGGCACTCTCCCCCTTTCCATTTCCATCATACTTTTCCTAATACTCTCAAATATTATCTTTCTCTCATTCTAAAGCATTCTAAAGCCTAAAGCCTTAAACACTCTCATTCTCTGTTTCATAATTTCACTTAAAGGCTTGAAGCAAAGAAGCAAGAATCAAGAAAACAAGAAGCAATCCGCAATCTCTCATTTTAATATCTTTTATTCTCTTATTCACTCACTCTCTCTTTCTAATTTATTATCTATCTGTATCTCTCATTCTCTCCTCTTCCTTTACTTTCTTTCTCTCAATCTCATTCTCTCAAGTCTCATCTCATCTGGCTATCTTGTTGCTTTCACTTTCTTTATCTCAAATTCTCAATCTTTCATTCTCATTTTCTAATCTAATCTCAATCTTTCTTTCATTAGCATTCTATATTTCTATTTTTAATCTCTAAGTTCTAACTTCTATCTAAATTCCAACATTTGTTAATTTTTTCCATTTCAATAATCAAGACCTAAGACTCAAGAGACACCTAACATTATTTTATTTTATTGACTATTGTATTCATTTGTAATTGTATAATTGTATTGTGTAGTGTATTATTCTTATTCATTTATTTTATCAAGATTCAAGATATTAGACCTTCAAGTTCAAGTAAACATTTCAAGACTTCCCGATTACTTGATTTAAGACTTCAAGAGAGGTTTAAGTTCAACAATCAACACTAGATTTGAAGACTTCAAGATTTGAGGATTCAAGACTTCATTTGAAGACTTCTTTACTCACATTCAACTCTCAAGTCTCACACCAACATCCCATTCCCCCCCCCCCCCCCCCCCCCCCCCATCTCTTTCTTAGTAATTGTTGTAATTGTAACTCCACCACTATAGTGAGACGCTCTCTCCTCCTCTCTCTAACTCATGTGGTAATAGTCTAAGAATAAATTAATAATAGATAATAGTAGACATCTATATTAGTACTTACTATTAGTAGTTAGTACTACTAGCTAGCCTATAGCTTATTTGTTTGTCTAAAACACTTACTCATACGCTACTTACTAATTAGTAACTAGTTACTCATATACTAGTTAATACTTACTCATCAAGTGTCATTATGATGTCTTCTTTCCAATCTTCTTATTTGAAATCGAAGTTTAATGATCCAGGTTGGAAGTACGAGCACTATCGAAGTGCCAGTGAAAAGTCCTAGATAGTGTGTGATTTGTGCGGATTCGTAAGTTTAAGTGGTATTGGTTGGCATAAACAACCCCTTGTGCAAGGATTGGGATCAAATGCGCATGTCCCAGTTTTACTCCAGAGATTCGTAAGGAAATCATGGAGTACATGGACAAGTATGCTAAAAAAGACATGACACAACGGTTATTATAGAAGAATTTATGGATAGAGAAGCTTATGGGGACATTTATATTGTAGATTTGGATGCTTCTATACCACCTACATCCATTGGGAGAGAATAGCAACCTTAGGTGGAGCCCCATAGTACCACACGTGGCCAGTGAACTGCTGCTTCCCATCAGATGAAAGACTAACAATTAATATGTACATAGAGCTGACCAAGAACCCACCAGACTTCTCTGTCACCCACACCATAGCATTCCTTTCTTCGACCAAAGCAAATACAACGCATTCCTTTCCCTGTCGCCCACTCTAATAGCTGCACAAACTCTTCCGACTCCTCGTCTAACGGGCTCCTACGACAAGGAGAAACCCAAATCACCTATCTACCTGAAAAGGAGAAACACCGCGCGACCGGAATGTCTGCATTCACAGGCTACTATACCTAGCCCTGGAAATACTTCTCTCGACGCTTTATCATCCAACAATACATCTTCTCAAAACCTTATCTTCTTACCATCCCCCAACGAGAATCCCATCCCCTCCGAAAATTTTACTCTCAGTCTAACCATAGACTTCCATAAGAACGAGGCTCTATATAGAGATGAGTCCCTTGTCTACCATCCTTCTAATTGCACTCCATGCTTTCTTGAAATCACCTCCCTCCAAAGACTTCTATCTTCCAACGCAAACATCCAAAACCATTTTTCGAGCAGAGCATAATTCACACCCTCCAAGATTCTTATCCTTACAGTGACTAGTATAGTAGTATATTTATTTTAGACTCTAGTAATTATGTACTGCTTTGAACCGCTGCGGCGGTTGGGCAGACAGGTCGTGCCGTGGGTTTGCTCCCCACAGGCACGGGATTGAATCCCACTCCCTGCATTTCTTACCCGGTGCAAGCGGATTCGGCGGTGTTTTTGTGCGCCCGTAGGGATTAGTCCCATCCCCCACGGGAGGCTGTGGGGATACCCTACGTTATCAAAAAAAAATAATGTACTGCTTTGGTGCAGTTTGCTTGTTTCCTTTATTGCTGTAGCCTTGTAGAATAGGCTGCATCCTTAGTACTACTGAAGTGCATATGTATTCCATGTTAGACTCTCATTCCTTATTATCTCCATGTTGCAATTATTATCGCCATAGCCTTGTTCAAGCTATTTGGGTTCTTGTCTATGGATTCTATTTTGTCAATCCCTCTCTCTCTCTCTCTCTCAAAAAAAAAAAAAAAAAAAAAAAGAAGAAGAAGAAGAAAAAAATCCTATTTTGTCCATCATATTTGATATAGGAATTCTCTTGATTACTTAGCAGAAGTTCTGTGATCAGTTGTCCCCGTCAATCAGCCCTATTCCTTTATTGGGGTATGTGAGTTTCCAGTTGTCTCGGAAATACCACCTAGAACTTCAGAACTCATTTTATCCCTAAATATAATTGGACTGTGGTTAAATTTGAAACATAGGTTCTTTCAAATTTATTTTGGGGTTCTTGGGGTTTGTGGGTTTTCGCTGTTCTGGGACAGTTTTTGTATAGTTCTGTTTTCCCTTTGTCTTTGTAGATTAGGTGTATAGTTTTAGCTGTGGGGTGTTTTGCTCTTTTCAGTTTTCTCTGCAATAAAATCCTACCTTTCATTTTTTTTTTGTAGAAAATATTGCAAAAATAGACATTTTGAAAATGCTTTTTTTTTTTGTGAATTTTTTTTTTCAAAGAATTTGACTTGAAAAAATTTAGGAAATGCCTTTCAAGGGATTCCATAACAGTAACGGTGGCCACTGTTATTGTAACGATACCATTATGGCCTTTTTTTCAGGAAAAAAAAAACTGTATCAGTAACAAACTGTTATTTATAATTTTTCCATAATGGCCGTTACAGCCATTACAACCCCGTAATGCATAACGGTTGCCACCATTACCGTTACGTAATGGCCATTATGTCACACCATGTCCAGAACTAAGTTTATTGTAAATCCTTAAAGAAGTAATGTTTTTAGACCCAAACAGGATGTAGACCTGTTTTTGTGAGCAGTCTGGTCCAAAGCAGCCCAACCAGGTTGACCAATGATGCGTTCATGATGTCACCTGCAAAATTAATTAAAAATGATATAATGTAGGAAAAATAAGAGAGACCTCCATACTGTTAAATTCTAAATGAAGACAGATGATAGTGTTAGGAAATGAGACCCATAAAAGAAGGGACACAATCCACAGCACAATATCTATCTGAATTTTTGTTTATATTTCTCATGAAAAGGGAATCATGTTCACAGTATCAAAATTGATTTTGGACTTATTAATGTCAAAGATATGCCATTTCCCTGGAAATTCATTGTTATGACCTATTACTTGGAAATGCAGTGGAGCTTTACCAAGAGAATCAATGCCATCAAACATCACTGTGAGGCTGCCGACCTTGGAGGATCTGGAGGCCTATGCCCTTGAGCAATGGGAGGTTGCCCACTCCAGCCTTATATTTTCATATCTATTTCTTAGCATGTATGTTACAGGCAGTGTATTCCTTCACTAATTCTACCTCTCGACCTATGCATTCAAATGTGGAAACTTGTTTCTGCCTCTTGTCAATATGTAGTGTTGTGATGTTTCAGATTATACTCTGTCCATCTCTCTCTTGACTCAATATTGTGGTAAAACCAGTGCTTCTTGCTGCAACTCATCAACTCATCCCACGTGGAACGGCCAACAAACTTCAGCTCTTCTACGATGAGAGTCTTCCAGCGAGGCCTTTTGAGTGCTAGGTTACCCAACTAATGTTTCCTTTGAATTAGGTGTTTAAGTATTTATATTGCATTCCTTGACTAGGCTGGAGAAATTGGATGAACATGTAGAGGGATGACATGGGCTGATGTGGTGTTTCTGCAGGGAAAATGAAACTCCAAAACTAACTGAGAATGGTTTCCAGTTCTTGGTGTGTATCACATAAACTCTGGGCTGCTACCTTCTAATATTCGCCTCTTAGGACCCTGTCTGATTTTGTGTTTAAAGTACAGCTGATGGATACCAATGCACAACTTTGGTACATAATCAGAGAGTACATCTCTTCTTCCCAGGTATGGATTTTTTTATATTTAATAATTTACATATGACCAAAATTTTGCATTTCTTTGTTGTGTTCGTGATTGAATAGAATCACCATTCAATTGTCAATGTAGGTATTGTATCATGTTTTCTCCTGTTGTCATGATTTGGACTCTAAATATTGCCAAGAAGAATTATACGATCCTCAGCCTGATGACATCCACAGTATCCTTGGATGCTCAGATTGTGCAAGTGAAATTTTGGTTCAGTGACCCAGACAGTTGATTTGATGTGTCCATTGTGAAAGGACCATCCCTGAAAAACCTCCCATGATCCTAACTATCCAATCATTCACCTCTTGCAGTTGAATATGGACCATTTCTGTATTTATTTTGTCAACTATAATTTTCATGCCACCAATGTTTGTATTGTACCATCGAGCAGACTTTTGGATCATTCCATCATCTGTGGGTCCATCACAGCAATGGTTGACTACAAGTCCCTTGCACTGAGGACCGAGGATGTTACATATATCCCAGGGTTGAGGATCATATAATTCCACCATTTTCAATCCTTTGATGTTTTATTTTATTTTATTTTATTTTTTTCTGATTGGCAAGAACTGAATTGATTCATTGGTGCTTTATTTATTACTGGATAAAATTATACTTTTGTTGGATAAGATACTTTAGAGTGCTAACACTCTGCCTGCCTCAATATGGTTAAGGACCGAGGTGTGGATCCGACAGACTTGATTTCATTTCTACTAGAGCTTAGCTTCCATGTCTTGGGTGAGGTAGTACCTTAAAAGTTATAACTCTGTTAGTGTGCAGAGGCACTTATTTGTTTCTCAGATGTTGTAGATCTCTGCTCATTGGATGATTGCACCTACTTCTGTGAATTTTGTTGTAGGCATATAATTTGAGCACCCTGACTGAGGTTCAGAAAAATGCTGTCAGAGACCTAGCTGACCTGGGATTGATCAAACTTCAGCAGGTGGCTACAACCTGAAACTTGTTGTTAACATGGATGTAAAATATGATAATTTTCTTTGCTTGATGAACTAATTATTTCACTACATTGATTATTGGAAACCTCGAATATAATTTTCCCTTCAGGGCAGGAAAGAAGGTTGGTTTATTCCTACTAAGTTGGCAACCAATCTTTCAGTGAGCTTGTCAGATACATCATCACGCAAACAGGTTTCAGTTTTTGCCTATTTGTTCACTTTATAACATGCCAGATGGATGAATCCGGCATGTCCTTTTCTTTTAGTTTATTTGACGTCACATAGTTCCTAGTTTGATATTTCCTGTATGGATACTCTTTTCTCAGGTTCCATGCTTATCTAACTTAAGTTATTTTCATGCCTGCATGAAGACTTGTTAACTTTTATAATCATCATCATCATTATTTTTGTAGTTCCGTGTTATTGTTTCTTTCGTCATGTGTATGTGGACTAACATAGGTCCTTCAATCTATATGGGATCAACTGGATAAGGTTGATCCTTTGACATGCAATTAGTGATTATCTCCTTTGTTTGGACTATCTATTCTAAATAACTAATGGTAATAGGAGGAATTGCATCCAGCTGCATGTTGGACTCTTTTCTTACACCATCGAGGTACCATGAATTTCTCAGGGTTCATCTATGGATTTTATGTGCTAAGCTGCCTATGATAGCTCTAGGTGCCAGTGGTGAAATTTTGCAGGAAACTTTAGTATCCTTTTTCCAGTAACATGGTTTTGCTGAAGGAACAATATCTCTAATTACAATCTAATCAAGGGGCAGCGAATGCCTTATTCATATTAATAGTATCAGCTGCGTCCTTGGCTATCAATAGTATCAGCTGCGTCCTTGGCTTCATGGTAAATAGGGATGCAACATCAGAGTGGATAGCAAATCTCCAGTATTGTGTTGATGATATGAGCAAGCATCCACAAACCCAGGTTCTTCCTAGCTGCTCATGATATAAAACCTCAAACATGAGATTGAATGACAAAGAAGAGCTAGATATTCAAGGCTTGAAAAAGAATTCTACCTTCGGCTTCATTGGGATGCTCAATTCTTGTAAAGCTTTAGATTCAGCCTCTATGCAGAAATCAACCTCATCCATGCATTTGATCTTGGTTTTGTGCTGCAATTTCCCTTCCATGTAGTGTTGTTTTTTCTCCTCATACATCTCATTGTTTATTAATGGATGAAATTATGAAAGAAATTGGAGCAATGTTTTCAGTATTGGTATCGATGGATGTATCACTCCCTTGGGATATGGAAACATATCGGTCATCCCATGGGAAATATCGGACGTATTGCATAATGTTTCACTGTTTTTAGGAAACATTGGGAAATTGGTTGAATATTTCTATGAAACTTTGTGGGAAGCTAAGAAAGACATCATTACACACTTAAAAATCAAAAGATTACAAAAAATAAGTGATCATAATAAGTTTCCTTTGTATAGGGGTCCTAAACTATGCGTTGTCTAGCAAAGTGATGCAACTATATTCAAAATCAACTAATGTAAATTATAGATCATAGAAGATATGTATGAAAACACAATCAATTAATTATTTGTAACCCAAAAATTAGGTTTATTTCCTCATCTGATGATGAGATTGGTGGACACGTCTTGGACAATTAAGAATGAAAAATTTCCAATGGTCTTGCTTCGATAAACAAAGTGCCTACGAATCAAAGGTCCGGATCGATCAAACAATCCGATTTTGGGACTGTGACTTAGCAATGGTGGTTTCACAATTTAATTGGTTTAATTTGAGTTAATATGCGACATGTATACAATTTCTTAGTGCATGCATATAAGTGTTGTACGTGCATCGTACACGTGTACAATTTGTGCATGCCTTTAAATAGAGAATGGGGATCCCGATGACTCAAGTGGGCCCCATTGTGACGTTTATGTGAAATCCAACCCGTTCACCATGTGTGTCACCCCATGTTAGGCCCAGGCCAAAAAAAAAAAAAAAAAAAAATCAGCCCCATCCGTGATTTAAGTGGACCGCACGATTGGAAATAGTGTACATGCAATGCTTACCCGCCAAACTAATTTCCTTGGTGTGACCCATGTGAATCACAGATGGGCCTGATTTTTGGGCGCCACGCAAAAATTTTCTTGTGGCATCTAATGGTTGGAGTGGACTGATGTCTCTCTACCAATTGTTTCCTTTGGTGTGGCCCACTTGAATCACAAGTTAGCTTGATTTTTTGGCGTTGACCTAACGTGGGGTTGCACATAATGGTTGGAGTGGATCTCACATATCAAGGTGGGCCCCATAAAAAACCAGGTGTCGATGAGATTTTTTATTTAAAACATATTAGCTCAAATCTAGTTGGCTCACTGTGATGCAGTATTGTGAAATTGACTTCGACCATTAAACATAATCTCACTTTAGGCCCAAGGCAAAAAAAAAAAAAAAAAAAAAAAAATCAGGCTTACCCGTGAGTCAAGTGGGCCACACCAAAGGAAACAATTGGTAAAGATATGTGCACCCTTGATTTTTACAGGGCCCACCGTGATGATTATATAAAATCCACTCCAACCATTAGATGCCACAATAAAATTTAGAAATGGGGCCCAAAAATCAGGCCCATCCGTGATGCACGTGGGCCACACCAAGGTAATTAGTTTGGAGGGTGAGCATTGCACGCACACTGTTTCCAATCGTGTGGTCCACCTAAATCACGGATGGGGGCTGATTTTTGGGCCCTGGGCCTAACATGGGGTGACACACCTGGTGAACAGGTTGGATTTCACATAAACATCACGGCGGGGCCCACTTGAGTCGCAACCATTTCTCACCTAACATGGGGTGACATGCTGAAGTAATAAAGTATTTTTTTTGTATCAACATTGGGTATTTGATTCTAGAATGCTTACCGAATGTTCATTGATATTCCATTCTATTTAACATAGGATAACCATAGGATCCTGCTCATAAGCAAATCTACAGTTTTCTGACATGCAGGATTATGTTATGTATGTTGGGGCCCCATGGCTTGGGATCTAGACCACTGATCCAGTGGGGCCCATTTTAGATGGGATATGCCATCAAAAATCTCCCAGGTGGAAGATTTCAAACACTCTTGAAACTATTTCCCATTGATTGCACTTTTCAAAAAATAAAAAATCCATTGATTGCGGACCATTTCTGTGTTCTCCCATCATTCACCCATTTCTAGGCCACTGATCCAAGGGTATCTCCCAATCTGGAAAATTTTCGAGGCAGCCCCTATTCATGGTGGGATCCATTAGGTCAATGGTTTGGATCATCGTACCGTGAACCCTCATACATGGAATGCTGCACATCAGTAAACTGTTATTTTTCTAATGTTGGGAACCCAATAATTCTCCTATTATGTGTTTTCTTTTTGTTCTGTTTTTTTAATGTACAACTGCTCTTTTCTAGATTTTCAGAAACTGATGCAATTTAGTAATGACTTCATCATATTGATTTTTTTCACAGGGATTTGTAGTTGTGGAGACAAACTTCAGGTTGTATGCTTATTCATCATCTAAATTGCATTGTGAGATTTTACGCCTTTTTGCAAGGTATGACAGTTTTTTGAGATTGATGTTGCCTTCCACTCACAGTTGGATCTGAGTCTGAGTTTATATAGGCACACATTGCATGAGTTTATTACCAATATTTTCCCATTATTATTATTTTTGAGTGATTACCGATCATCGTAAAGTTTCTTACCAATCCCAAAACAGAAAAAGAGAAGAAAAGAATGAAAAAGGCACACATTGTGTTGTTTGAAACTATGACATGAGACATGATAAGCTCATAAGAGTTTACTTTTGAAGCAATTGAACGTTATTGCAATGTTTTGCTCCTTTAAATGGTTACTGCTTAGGCTTTGTTATTTGTTTACAATTTCTATTTATACACCCATTAAGATTGAATCAGATCATAAAATGTTAAGAGGGCCAGATTGCATTGATTTTCTTTCTTCCTATTGAGAAAGTTATGGTAATATAAAAACACTTTAAAAATTTGGCAAAATATGATATGCACATCCACCATTCATTCCACAACACATTTTAACCAATTTATGTCATTCCTGACATTTCCATGAATCATATGCAGCACCCATACTGATTGGAGATGGGAAGAATTCAGTCCTATAATGTTATCTCAATTTCATTTTATATCATTACAATCCACAAGATAAAATTATGATTTATAAAGTCCGTTAATGATAGAAAAGACTAAAATAAACTACGCTCTTCCATTTCGTGCAAATTATTGGATTCATATAGGTATGTTTCGATGCACCTTAAATTGCAGTTTGGATGCATTTGACCAGAATGGTACTCTAGAAATCATAGATCTTTTTTAGTTTATGAACGAATAGAAATTTATTAACAAAAAAGAAAATACAAGAAGCTCAACAACACAGCAAAGAAAGAAAAACGAACAGAAATACCCCTAGCGGAGAGATAAGTGAGTTCCCTAGTACTGTAGGCCTGCATGACGGATCTGCATTGAGCCTATACTTTTTGCATTGGTTATGGACGAGTTAATGAGGCATTTGCAAGAAGAGATCCTATGGCGTATGTTGTTTGCAGATGACATAGTTTTGATTGACAAGATGAGGGAGGGTGTAAACACAAAGCTAGATTTATGGAAAGGTGCTTTAGAACCTAAAGGATTTAAAACTAGTCAGACTAAAACTAAGTATATGGAGGGCTATTTTAGTAACACTAGGAGTGGGAACGAGGAATTAGTTAAGATTGCTGACCAAGAAGTTTCCCAAAATGACCACTTTCAATACCTTGGGTCAATAGTTCGCGTGAGTAGGAAGATTGGGGTGGAAGAAATGGAGATGTGCCTTTGGAGTTTTATGTGATTGTTGTGTACCACTCAAAACTGAAAGGGAAATTTTATAGGATGGCTATAAGACCAGTTAAGGAAAAACCTGTTTGTTGGATGAGTGTAGCGGAAATGAGGACATTGAGATGGATGAATGGCAAGACAAGGGTAGAATTAGAAATGAGTGCGTTTGAGGGAATTTAGGAGTAGCACCAATAGGTGATAAGATGAAGGAAAGTAGACTTGGATGGTTTGGTCATGTCCAATGGAGATGAAGAATTGCCCAACTAGAAGTGAGTTGGTACAAGTCGAAGTCTCCAAAAGGGTAAGAGGAAAGCCCAAGAGGACGTTGGTGTAGGTAGTAAGAAAAGACTTGTTGACCTATGGTCCAGCTGAAGGTTAGGGCTGTCAACAGATCGGATCAAGGTCCAATCCGGATCCAATCCGATTTAATCGAATTTGGATCATTAATCGGATCAACGGATTGGATTCGGATTGAAATCTTTGATCCGTTTAATAATCGGATCGGATTTGGATCGACCTTGATCCGATCCGGTAATGATCCAATGAAATCCCTTGTCTAGAACTTCCTAGTGCGGCCCATCTACACCTCCTTTCAGCCCCATTTTTGTAACTCAAAGCGATCAAGATCTGCCGAGCTTGATGAACGGCTTTGATCTCGCATTCCCGCATCTCTATGGACCCCACCTTGCTCTACAATGACCGGAAGAACCTGCCAAAGTAGGATTCTCTCCTGCTTCCCTCGCCAGACATGGCAATGCCGCATGGGCGATCCGTGTGTGAGCCCTTCCAGTCAATCCCAGCCATGCAAACCTCTACTTCCAACGGCCCTCAAACCTCCAACAAGACTCCTCGTTCACCAGCCAACCAAAAGAAATCCAGCTTTCCTTTTCTTCAAGTTTCAGCGTTTAACAACTCGAAAACTTGCAGCCGTGAACCCATTGCTAAGATTGATCCAGACCTTTGATTTTACTTGACCCTAAGCTTTTTGCATTGAATTCAGACCGTCCACAATGATCGGATAAAAGAAATATCCCTTGGGATTGATGGTGGGTTTTCTTCCCCACCGAGAACCACCACCGTAGCCTCTTGTTTGGACAGCATTAGTCAATCCCAACCATTTAGTGTTCTGACCTCGTAATCACCTTATGATCGCCAAGACTTAAATCAAATCCCTCCAGCGTGTAGTTTTGATCGGATCGGATTTGGATTTCGAAAAATTTAAATGGATCAGATTCGGATTAGACACTTGTGATCTGGGTTGGATTTGGATCGAATTCGGATGATGTAAATCCTTAATCGGATCAGATTCGGATCAACACTAATCCGGTCCGAATCCGATCCATTGACAACCCTACTGAAGATATGGCCCTTGATGGAGCGGAATGGCAGAAAAAAATTCATGTAGCCGACCCCAATTAGTTGGGATAAGGCTTAGATGATGGTGATGAAACACCCCTACCCAAGCAAGTGCCACCTACACACCAACTTCCTCCAATAGCGAGACTACAAGAGAAAAATGACCTAGTTATCCCTTTGCCTATGGTCCATGAGCAACAAACCTCCATGCAAAACACTATCCTCGGGCAATGAATCAGCTTTGGAGTTGTGTATACTTTCTGACAAGTAACAACAAATTCGTTTAAAGGAAAAATAGAGACACCATCTGTTAAGTTATTTGAGAAATTATATTGTTTGGATGGCACAACTACATTGACTTGAAATAAAATCTATTTGATTCATTAGAAAACAAAAAGGAGTATTGGCTTGAAATACTGTCTAGGGTTCCTAAGACACCATTTTCTACTTTCCATTCCAATCAGAAACTAGTATTGCAATTTGAAAAATAGGGCAAGAGCCTGACATGTTGTCAACTACTTAGGATCAGCCAGTCAAAGTATCTCTTTAGAAGTATGGGCAATCAAATGTGAGATCCACACGATGGACAGTCCAAACACCACCTTGAGTTAATTAATGTGGACTGACCATTTCTTGGCCATTGATAGGATTGTTTGGATTGTCAAATCGAAGTGATTATTGAGATGAATGGTCAATGAAAGGTGACCCCACAGTATGGATCATCAAAGATCATCCATCAAGCCCTTTTTGGTAAGTTTATATGAACTGTCCATTTTTGTGGCCACTGGTATGATTGTTAGGATCTTCCAGTTCAAAGTGACTCTTGAGACTTGAGAGTCACAAATAGTCAAAAGGTTTAGCCCACATGATGGACAATACCAAAAAATATTCATATTATGTGACGTAGGTGAATATGGTCCTTGATAGAGTGGGATGGCAGAACAGGATTCACGCAGCTGACCCAAATTAATTGGGATAGGTGATGATGATATTATGTGATGTATGGAAAATTACATTTGAAGTGGAACTGCCGAACAGCATGGAAACCAAATTGCAATTCAGTGATGTTTTAGCCAAAGAAAACTAAATGCAAGTAACTATCTGCTTTGAAAATGCAAAGCTGACAAATGCTGACAAATACTATGAAGCTCAAATACTAGTCGGCAGAGTTGTGCTTCTGACTGCTACTGTAAGGCCATTGCCATATAGGATCGAAGCTGAATACTCAACTGTTTTCCATTGAATCGAACCATATAAGATTTGATAGGCTTTTAATAGCATGGATACTTGTCTGAACTTTTTGGTTGGTATCACATTACTTTTTTTTTTTAATGGGTATCCTATTTCTTATTGAGTATGAACCGTGAAAAAGACATGGCTCATTTGAAAAGAAAAAGGGGATGAATGTTTACCATCTCTTACCAATAAAAATTGGTTCATTTACGCTGCATGAAGTGTTTAAAGTGTCAACTTATGATCCCCTATGATCTGTATAAGTTGTGAATTCATAGTTTCAGTGAAGTTATGTTTGCTTATATTTTTGTTTTCTGAACATATTTTAAGTAGTTTATTAATTTCAAGCTAAATTTTGTTATATTTAGGGTAGAATATCAACTTCCAAACCTTATAGTTGGAGCTATAACAAAAGAAAGCTTGTATAATGCTTTTGAGAATGGCATTACGGCAGAGCAGGTATGACTTGCAAATTCTTGTGTTAACATGTTTTACTGGTGGATTGTGCTTTCGAAATCGAATTAAGCATCTTTTTATTTCATATGCGGGAGGATATTCCAACATTCTACTCATGGCATATTTATATGATAATCTAAGACATTGATTCTTCATAAGGATCTGTAAATAGATCATCAACCAAAACTCAGAATGATCAAACAATCCTAACCATATACAGAATTTCTTACCAATATAACCGATGGTGTTAGTGAGTTGTGCTCACCATTTTTAAAAGGTTAGAATGGTCCCATCACTGTAGCTCTTGAGCATCACTCATTCATGGTCACTCCGGGTGAATGAACATTTGATTATCATACGCATGCCGCATGTATAATGTAGAAACTAGAAAGTGGGAGGATGAAAATTTCATCTTCCAGGGTGGACTGGGTCTCCTCTCTCCATATTTGCATGTATCTTGTATGTTTTGATATGATCCTATTGTGCCCAAGGTATTTGAAGCTTCACATATGTGCTTGCCTGCAATTAGTTTTTTGAGTTGCTAAAACTGTGCATTATTTAAAGGGCTATGGGAAGGGTTTTAGACTAAACTAAAGGACATTTAGGTAATTTAATAAGGTGAAACTGTCTCTACTCAGTCTTTTGCAATGAGAAGGAATCACATACAGCTGCTGCATTTGAACTTCACATACGGCCTTTATTTCCTGCCAGCCTGTCACATATATATGATATCCGACTCATGAAAAGGCTGAGCGACACCATAATGATCACATGGTGTGAAAATCGAGCCAACCCACTCATCTAGCGGGACACTATCAAAATCAATGGCAAGTTGATGGCATGAGCCATTCTACTGGTGTGTCCCATACAATGGGTGGATTGGCTTTATTTTTGTATTGGGTGATCATTATGTTGTGACGTACGTTCTGCCCAGTTTGGATATTCTACACATTGAGAAACTTTGGTAGTAAAAGAACAGATGTATGTGAAAGTTAACGTAGAACCACTGTATGTGATCATTTCTCTTTTACGGGGCTTCTTCCCTCTCTCCCACATTTTACAAACTGCTCTCTCCACGTGCATTGCAGTTGTTGCATCTACTGGTATGGGTAAATACAAGAAATTCACTTTGAAACAATTGTGGGGAAATTACATCCTAAGAGCTGCTTTTACTTTTTAATCAGTTAATTAACTTGATTTTTTTTTTTCCATGGAACTTTCTGCAGATAATTTCTTTTCTTCAGCAGAATGCACATCCTCGTGTTGCAGAGAGGACACCTGCAGTACCAGAGAATGTTACAGATCAGGTGTTCTTTTCTCATTGAACACTGTACAAATCCATGCCTTTAAAACCAGACCAGATCGGACTGGCTTTCCTTTAGTTGGTCCAACAACCAGCAAGCATGGCACCCTGTGCTGAAAACCATCTGGGTGTTGAACCAACCTCCTCGCATAAATTTGGTTCAAAATGGAATGCTTTAGGAGGCTTCCAATTTGTGAGAGATCAATAGTTTTTAACAAAGCTTTAAGAGAAAAACCAAGTCCTATTTGTTAAACTCCTATTGTGAGTTTTTTGTTTTCATTTTCATATTTTTTTCAAGTTTCCTCCGTGCGTTTTTGTTGAGAAGGTTCCAAGTCCAACCATTTGGACCAAAGCTAACATCCACCTGGTGAATAACTTCTAACCTATCATGTTTGTGTGACATCCAACCCATCCAATAAATTTTCTGCAACAATTTTTTTTTCCTTTGAGAAATAACAAAATTTTATTAAGAAGAACGCCAAAAAAGAGAACAAAACAAGCAACTATCGAAAAAAGAAAGAAAGACGCCGAGATGGCAACTGAACTACATCCTGAGGAATTCCAAATTACATCCCTTCAGCTTTAGAGGAAGAGGATGCCCATTCGACAATCAATAATCTGATTCTGAGGGAGATGCCTTTCACAAACTTGTTAGAGTTATTAAAACATGTCGCATTCCTTTCTTCCCAACCCAAATCGCGAGAAGGGCCATCCTCCAAAGAGCTATCTTTTGGTGACCAAGACTGCAGTCATGCCATCAAGCAACAATCCACCGAGTTTGGATGACACCAAGACAAATGAAACCGACCCAATATATCTGCCCATATCAGCCCCAACAAAGGGCAATGAAGAAATAAGTGGTCCACTGCCTCTTCATTCCGCAGAAACATCAACCACACATTGGGAAGGATCAAACCTCTTTTCCTCAAATTGTCCACTGTGAGAACCTTTTTCCGCCCCACTAGCCATCCAAACGCTGCAATCTTAGGAGGAACAGAATAGGCCCACACAAAACGTGTAGCCCACAACCCACTATGGGTACCATGTTTGCCTATATGAGAATAGGACTTCACTGAAAAGACGCTTGTCTTGTCCAATTTCCACACCATTTTGTCCGCGTCTGAAACAACTGGAACGATGGGGTGAATACAATCCAAGAGATTCACATATTCTTCCACCTCATCCTGCTGAAAACATCTTCATGGGGGATCCCAACACAATCTCCCCTCCTACACAAGAGAAGCAATCCACTACCAAGACTGAGGGATCCGGTGCCAATCTGAAAATGGATGGAAAAGACACCTTCAGGGTTGAAGAATCCACCCACACATCTTCCCAAAATCTGATTTTTGCTCTATTACCAATTGAAAACCCCACTCCTTTCAAGAATGTCGATTTCGCTGAATAAACACCTTTCCAAAGGGCAGAAGCTCTATAGAGAGTCGATTCCCTAGTTCCCCAACCCCCCAATAGAGACTCCATATGATGAGGACATCAGAGCACCATTCAGCTCTACCAGAGGAGGAGGAGATCATCATTAGTTTCCCTTTGGATGGATGACCACTACGTGGGCCTTAGTGGGCCGAGTAGACGGTTTTAAAGACCCCACATGCATTTGATGCATCTTCGAAGACCTTACACTAGGAAGATGCCAGTGCGCATATGCGATCGCACAAATCGCATATGCAGTCACATATTTGTTTTTTCAATTTTTTTCAAAAAATTTAAAAAAGAAAAAGAAAATAGGGGAAATTAAGAAAAAATGAAAATAAAATAAAAAAAAGTAGGGGAAACTTTCCTAAGTTAATAGATAACTAATTTTACATGTTTAAAATACATTTGAGTGAAATAAAATCAATTAAACAATGAATTAAACATCAAGTCATCAACATTCAACAATATATTTAACAAATAACAATTAAATTAACACTTAGTATGTACTAAGTAAGAATTAAGAAGTAATAAACATAACTAGACAAAATGGAGACTTGAAACTTGAAAGAAGCTGGAGCTTGGGCCTTGGAGTTTAAGTGCATTTAGAATGCAAATAAGGGGGGGGGGGGGGGGGGGGGGGGGGGGGGGGGGGGGGGTTGAAAAAAAAAAAAAAAAGGTAAAAAATTGGTTAGAATTATGACTGTTGGTCAAATATGCCATTGTATATATCGCATATGTGATCACATATTGTCGCATGTGCAATATATTCGATCGCACATAAAAAAATATGTGCATATGCGACTGCATATTACAACACTGATCGCGCATATCGGGCCGTTTGACCACTTTTGATCATGGCCCGCCTCGATCGTGGATACTTTAGGACTTAGATGTCTTAGTTTTTATTAGGATTTAGTTTATTTTCAGTTTGGACCTTTTGTAAGCTTTACTTTACATTTTGTTCTACTTTTAGGGTTTTTTTTTAAGAAATCTTTTTGAGAGCGCCTTTTTGTAAAATTCTGCACTTGAGATTATAAAAGAGAAGAGGGGGGCGTGTGAAGCCCTAATGCCTTTATTTTGAAAAAAAAACTGCGTTTCTCTTCTTCATGTAATTTGAAGAATACTCCATGTGATTTGGAGCTTAGGTGTAGTGTGCTTCCATTCCTTTTCAACGGTGGTGCGAAACTTTCATCTATAATCTTCCTTCTCTCTTCCTTTCTATAAAAACATAGGTATTTTCTCAAAAACTTCATCTTTCTTCTTCCTTTCCCATCCAAAACTATCCAAGTAATCTTTTTCTTCAACTTTTCATCATCCGACTTTAACCCCAACTGAACCCAACCATTGAGGACTCCAAAACCCTAGCCAATGACCCACACATGTGACTGTACGGCTACATGTGCGAGCCCTTAAGCTAACCATACGAAGAACCCCTCAATCTCTTGATTTCCTCTTGCTTCCCTCATCAAAACCCATTGATTCCCCATATCCAACCCTACCCTAAACCCTAGATCCCTAATTTTCTTTTTTCACCAATTTCTAAAAGCCCTAATTTCAAAATCCCCAATTCCCATGAATCCTAACCCTAATCCTAGAACCTACAAGTTAGTTAATTGAGTGTGAAACGTGCCTATGCTAAATTGGAAGTTTTATCCTTCCATCGGGCCTAATTTTAATTGATTTATGTTATTTCTTAGCATGTGGGCATGTGATTTAGGTTCAATCAAATTCTATTACCTATTGTTTATTCTTAATTACGTGGTGGGTTAACATCTTTTGTTAATTGAGTTACTTTATGGACTCTTTCATAATCTCCACATTGCATGCTAGCATTAAATCATGTGTCTTGCATCACCATACTTGCTCTTGAAAACCTCTTTCCAAACAGTGTCATCCTCCTCTCCAAACCGCCAAAGCCATTTTCAGAGTAACGCAACATTCGTTGCTCTTAAGGTTCTTTATCCTAGCACCTCCCTCATCATAAGATTTGCAAACCTTGTTCCAACTAAGGAGATGGAACCTTTTCTTGTTATCCGTGCCTTGCCACAAGAAGTCCCGCCTTAGCTTCTCAAGCCTGGAAAGCATCGATGCCGGGCAATTAAACAACGACATAAAGTATAAGGGAAGACTCGAAAGAGCCTCTTTAATAAGAGTAATCCGGCCACCAAGTGAGAGATATCGACCTCTCCAACGAGCGAGCATCCGCTCGACTCTTTCCACCACCTTCTCCCAAAGATGCCTAGATGGTTTTCCCACACAAAGTGGAAGACCCACGAAGGTGGCCGGAAGAGTTCCTGCCTCGCAACCAAAGATGTTGGCCAGCTCCTCCATTTCCTCTAATTGCATCCTCACCTTGAACATCTTGCTTTTGAGCAAATTAACTTTTAAGCACGACACGACCTCAAAACATTTAACCAAGGTCCTAAGTTTGTCTACCATAGAGGCAGAAGCATCGCAAAAGATAAGGGTGTCATCTGCGAACTGCAAATGAGAGATGGGCTGGGACATTTTTCCAATCAAGAAGCCACGAATAAAGCCCTCCTCCTGGGCCCTATGAAGCATACTTCCCGAGGGTTCTAGCACCATGAGAAAAAGAAACGGTGATAATGGACCCCCTTGCCTAAGACCCCTTCAGATTTTGAAGAAGCCTTTTGGAGACTCATTTACGAGAACCGAGAAGCGTGCCGAACTAACACACTCCTAACTCCACTTCCTCCATTTTGACCCACATCCCATCCGATTCATCATGTGATCGAGAAAGGACCAATCCACATGGTCATAAGCCTTCTCAATTTTCTACAACATGAGGATCCCCTTGCACAAAAAATCAGTTACATCCACCCACCAGGTGGACCACGCTTGTATTTTGTTACTTATCAGTGGCTAGGAATTGTTATCTATGGTGTGGCCCACTTGATGATTGGATGGGATGAATTTTATGCAAGGTGATCCTCATGATGGGTCAACCTATTAGTTTGGATGTCATACACGATAGATTGGAAGTTATTCACTGGGTAAGTGTAACCTGTGGTCCAACTGATTGGACTTGAGACCTCTTTTTTACTCGAGTTTGATTTATTTTGAATTTTACTTTTAAAAAAATATCTAAGTCTAGGGAATTAATATCTACATCCACATGCAACCATTTTTTAAAATTTTTTTTTTAATCATTTTGGGAATTGAAGTAGTACACTTGTACCATTTTTATGGAATAGTACATCAACTTCCAAAATGGAAAAGAGTGCGTGCACAGAAGAATGGGTGCATGCAAACCGATCAGGATGGTGTCCATAGTCACTCCCTAAATCTCTATTACAACAGAATGTTACCTGGATCATGTACCCTTTTTCCTGATGTTTGAAAACACGGGCTTACCCAAACTTGCTGATTTTATCCAAAGGGTAATGAAAAGGTGGAATTTTTGAAAGAGTACTTGGGGCCCAGCCAAAACTGAGTTGGCCAGTCAAAGTTCTGAATATATTGGCAAGTTGTTGAACTATACCTTTTTCTGTGTATAACATTGTACATGCGAAGTGCCCATCTCAGTCACCATTGATTTGACGGGTTGAACCATATTCATCCTACAGATTAGGCTATGGGAAACGGATCGAAATAGGGTTGAGATTATTCCTTCGCATCTGTATGAAGATTTCCCATCCAAGGTAAATACTGAGCTTACTCATATCAATATTAGTGAGCTTCCTTCTATCAATTATTAACCATATTTTGATTGCTTCAATCTCATGTCATTTTCCTCCTTGCTTTCAGGGTGCAACTTGGGTGGGTTTTGGTCGGGTTGAGGGTCAACCCGAGCCTGATCCAACTTGAACCCAACCCAAATTCCTCTATATTTAACCCTAAACCAACCCAACCAGACCCGACCCTACCCAAATCACTGTCAGAACATTTAAGCCTTATACCAATTAATTGGGATCGGCTACATGAATTCTATTCCGCCATTCCACTCCATTGAGGGCCAGACCTTCAATTAGACTATAGGTCATCAAGTCTTTTCTTATTACCTCCATCCACATCCTTTGGGCCTTCCCTTTGCTCTTTTAGATCCTTCAACTTATACCAAGTCACTCCTAACCGGTGCCGTTCTTTCTCTCCATTGCACATGACTAAATCATTTAAGTCTACTTTTCCTCATCTTATTACTTCTTGATATTATTCCTCCTAAGTTCCCCCGAATGCATTCATTTCTAATTCTATCCTTGTCGTGCCAGTCTTCCATCTCCACATCCTTATTTTAGCCGCACTAATCCTATTAACATGTTCCTCTTTAACTGCCCAATATTATGTCCCATAAAGCATGGCTGTTCTTATAGCTATCCTATGAAATTTCCCTTTTGGTTGGCGTGGTACATGATGATCACATATAACTCCAGAGACACATCTCCATTTCTTCCACTGAGCTTGAATTCTATGGGCAACCTCCTTTTCAATCTCTCCACTTCCACTATCATTATGCTCTCAAAGTGGTTGTCATTCAACAAGTTCTAAAAATAGTTTCACCTTCTTTTATTGATCTCATTGTCCTTTACTAGCATCCTCTGGTCATCGCTTTTAATGCATCTAGCATGATGTAGGTCCCTACCCTTATTTTCTCTTATTTTTGCAAGTTCGAAGACATCTTTCTCACCTTCTCTTGTTCCCAATCTATTGTAAAGATCATCATAAGGCTTAGGTTTAGCCTCACTATTCTTTTAGCAGCCTTTTGACATTTCTATGTTGTTTTAAATTTTCTCCTTTATCTGGGCTTGGGACCTATGAGAGCACGAAACTCCCACAAGCACAATGTAATGGACTAGTACATAGTTTGATTACAATCAAGCACTATCTAATATTCTAGTGCATAGATTGATTACAATCAACGAGTTGACCCGACCTTGCCCAAGTACACGTGATTATTCCTAACCCAACCCGAATTTGCTTGACCTAAAGCCCAACACAATTTCACATCGGGTTGGTGCTTTCCAACCCTAATCTAACGGACCTTGACAAACCTACCCAACCCCACCTGCAGTCGGGTTGTCCTTGCTTTAGAGAACTTGCTTAATGCAGTTCTGAGTTTCTTTACTCTTGCAGGAGGTTTTTGAAGCTGCCTCTGACTTTGCAAGGGAAGTCAGTGGGTTGCTGTGGGAAGATACGAAGAACATGCGACTGATAGTCCGTGGGGAACTGCACCAAGACATGCGTGACTTCCTCCGCCGTCAGAAATGATATATAAGCGACTTCCTCCGTTGTCAGAAATGATATATCAGCAAATGCCTTGGTAGAAAAGAAATGCAGCCACTTACATCAGTCTTTATCCACTAGGTGCTTGCAAGAAATTTGGGCGGGCTCTTTTATCAGTTTTGGTGATGCATATGAAAAGCAATAGCGAGAAAACCTCCAAATCCAAGTCCACGGATCATTTTTTTCTCTCCCAGGGATCAAGAAGTGACTGAAGCCAACATGAATTCAAAAAACCCAATACAAGCAACAAAATAAAGAAAAGAAAACGTTTCATGAGTTATTATGCCTTTGGTGCAACCGTCAACTTGAAACGATTGCAATCGGCCGATGGTAATGCAGATTAGTAAGTTTGTATTGCCCTATTGAATAGTAATTATGATAATTCTTATGATTTTTAATAAATTCACTGAGTATGATGCCAATGGCTTGTTATATTATGGGATTTTTCCATATAAATGTCTAATCTTTTAGTGTATTTTCAAAAAACCACCTACTTTAGAAGTTTCTATAAATAAACGCCTAACCTTGAGGCTGCTAGCCAAGAAAGTCCATACCATTAGAAATCCATAAATACCTTCTTTTGTAAATGACCAAAAAGCCCATAGTTAAATAAGTTATAGGTAACCTAGCTAATCCATCTAGCTACCCATTTACCATGCAATCCAATCCATTCATTTGCTTATTCACGCTAGGATGAAGAGAGGACACAGATCATCCTCATCCAAAACTTCTATGGACCCCAAGAATGTCTCAACAGTGGGCATCAAATCCCCTCTCTATCTTCTTGTATGGCCTACTCGAGTTCTGAATATGCCTGATTTTTATTTTTATTTTTTTGTGGCTCGTGTCCTAAAATGCATCCGAAAATTGATGGACAGTGGATATAGTAGAAAAATCAGGGTGGGCCACACCATCTCAATGGCCTAGGTTAAGAAGCATAGGATGAAAATAGTCTGTTATGTCAAAATCAGTGGCAAAATCATCTTTTCAGCTATTATAAGGCCCCTTTGATTTACTCTTGTCAATTAAAGTCAAAGATACGCATTTATATGGGAAAACTCCTTGTATTATTGATTTTTTTTTTTTTTCTTTTTGGGTTAAATGTGGGTAGTCTTGGAAGGGCTGGTTGTTACTGTTCTTGAGTGCAATGAGCTAGAGAGTGGAAAGTTCGCCTTTCACCTGGACTTGCGCTCCCTGTTTTCTACATGTTAATGTGGTCACGATCTATGGAATTAAATGGCTTGTGTCTGAGTGGGTGGTGTTTGTTAAGGGCCTGTTTGGATACAACTAAATAAGTTGCTTTTCTTGCTGATGGCAGCAGTTCAGTAACTTATTTGAGATAAGTTTGGTTAATGAAGAATTATAATTACTTATTTTATGAAAACCGGTTCAGTACTTCAGCATTATTTTTTTGCTTTTTCACTTTTCATCCACTGACTGCAATGAGAGGTGGTGCTCGTCCATAGCTGGAAGCGGTGATGGTTTTTGTGGCAACTGCCCAGCCCATGTTGACCAACCGTCTTGTTGGGCTCCACTGTAATGTATTTGATCTGTGCTGTCCATTTGGCCTGGATGTGAGTGGGGCTAGCATGTGAGGTAGATCTAAGCCTCAGATGGACCCCACATCAGGAAGCAACAGTGATAATGATCACACCGTTGAAACCTCCCTAGGCCCAACATTATGTGTTTTACTCATGCCATTCATCTATTTTTCCAACTAGTTTTGGGTGGCTCACTAGGTAGTGGGACCACATGCCGTGCACATGAAATCCACACCATCCACCCTTGTTGGTCCAGCCCAAAAATGAAACAGAATCCAATCTCAAGTAGACCGCACCTCAAGAAAAAATGGTCATTGATGCTCACCATTGGTCGGCCCTAATGATGAGTGGCCCATATCCAAGGCAGGCGCCGCATGATGGACAACCCACATTTTAGGTGGCTCCACATGATGGGGAGTGGATATTGATGGTGGGCCCACTTGATGGATGACCAACATCAAATGTGGACCCTACCTAATGAATGGTGCACTTTAAAGGTCGGGCCGTAATGATGAATGACCCACATCCAAGGTAGGCCCCACATGGTGGACTTCCCACATCAAAGGCGGGGCCCACATAATGAACAATTCACACCAAAGGTTGGCCCCAAATTATGAATGGTGGATGTGCAAGGACCAAATAGACTTGAGGAGGGATAATTACTTGGATGTTGGAAACAAAATGGTTTTCTACTTTTTGGTTAATAAGAATGTTGGTTACCAAACATACTTATTTGTTAATTAAGTAGAAAGTGAGATAAGTTACTTATATGATAAGTAGCTTATCTTAAGCAACTTACAATCCAAACGGGCCCTAAGGAGGCTTCGGCTTTCTTGCATTTCTGAGTTTCTTTGATTTTATTGGGCTTGTTTTCTTTCGCTTCGGCACTTTCTAAATGAGATAACTGTTACTTCTCAACGAAAAAAATGTGGTCATGCTTTTATAAGGATGGTAATGGCCCAGGCTAGACCTAAGCCATGGCCTTGGCCCATGGGAAGGAATGGTCAAGGTTTGAAATGGTCCAAATGAGTTTTTTTTTTTTTTTTTTTTGGGTGTATCCCCTCCATCCATTGTTTTAAGACTCAGATTCAGTACTGTACCCGTCTCCCAACTTAGGCTTGACTCAAGACCGAATGACTCGGTCCAGGTTACTCGATTCTAAAATCCATGACTCCATGCACAACTAGTACCCCATCATATGAATCGTTTTGATCGTAGAAGCATGACCATCGAATCCAATCCAGATATCCTTTCTAAACCATACAAGCAAGATTGATATAAACCAGTAACAAGGGTCCTTAAATCATCCATTTCTTTTTATAACAGCGACCCACTTGTTAATACGAACAAGACATTCATCATTGACCCAAGCCTGGACAAGCCCAAGCCCTGGTCCTATAGGTCAGGCCACCTGGACCATTGCACCATGGGCTGGCCCACAACAGCCGTTAATGAGCCTGGATCCAGCTTTGGCAAGGCCACGTATCAGCCTCTTTGTTGGTCCGGATAGGTCCCTATTCATTACCGGCCTTAACCATGCCACTAAACAATTTATTTCATTTGTTTCAATGCGACGTTCATGTTACATAATAACTGGAACGGACCACCTTTGGATGATCTGAGGTGTTCATCTGGTGGGCCTATTGTTGGAGCAGTGATCGAGTATCTTCCCTATTAGATGGGCCTCATCATCCAACTGGGGGGTGATCCATCAATCAGTGTATGGTAGCATACATATGATGTATGGTTAAAAAAAAAACAAAGATGGCAATGGCCCATATTGTCTAGACAATTGAAAATTTCAGGGAGACGCTTTTCGAGTCAGGAAATTATCAAAATGCCCTCATCTTCTTTTTTTTTTTTTTTTTTTTAATTTCTTCTTTAAAAGTATTTTAATTCTAGAATTGTTGGATGGTCTATGTATAACATCCGACCCATCCGACATATGCAACCATCATAGTGATCACAAGAACAGAAAATCTGGCCAATCAAATCATTAGAATGGGCCAGCCTTGAATTAGGATGTTTCTGAGTGGTGGACCTTTTTTTTTTTTTGGTTGGTTTGGCCTACTTTATAATTGGAGCAGCTATATTTTCCGCTCATCTGATAATCTTTGTGGGGTGCATCTATTGGACGGTTTGGATGTCAAACACATAACACACTTCTCAATTCTCCATTTTTTTAAGAAAAATTAAACTAGGGCATTTACATAATTTCTCCCCCTTAAAAGTTAAAAAGCACCATCCGGGAATTTTGGTTATTCTAGGCACTATTTGGTAAAATCAGAACTGCTGAAGAATTTTGCAGTAAAATCCCTAAAAATAAAATAAAACAGCAATGGTCCACATTCAATGTAAAAAACAATAAGACCTAAGTTTAAAAGTCCAGCATCTACCAATTAAAGATGGGGCCCACCAGAGCAGCGGTTTTGGTTCCGTGAATGCTTTTTTATGGACTGAAAAGGCATCCAAGAGCAGCACAATCAAATTCCTTTAAATCAGCTTAATCCAAAACTCCAGCCAGCCATAGCACAGTGAACAAGGAGGGAGGTAGCAGTTGGCCCACCTGAGTTTCCATTTGGGTGGATTTTTGGGTTATGGGGTAACATGAGGCGACGCATCTAACAGATAGGTCGGATATCATGAATAAATCACATCGGCCTCACTTCTGCTCAATACCACCATAGCACATGGCGGTTGCCGGAGCCTCCGGAGCGCCACCCCTGAAGAGAAAGAAGCTAGAAATTCAAATCCATTTCTAAACAAGTCCTTAACATATGCATTTCAAATAATTGCATCAGAAAAAAGAGCTAAAAATCAATTTAAAAAAAATCAATAACATATCCTCACCCTTCATATCATAGGGCTCAAAAAGACCCCTAAACCATAAAGAATGTTACAACAATGGAGACCCAAAAATAAGGGAATTGTATTAGACCTAAATGTAACACCATCTATTCATCCTTCTTCCCCGCGCCGCTCTTAGAGGCCTTCCTCTTCATTCGGCTGAAGGGCCCCACAGTGTGGTCCATAATATACATGTAGATCACCTGGCTCCACTGACTGATACGATTTGAAATCCTTATAGTACTCGGGCGCAATCTCCTTCACCTTGTAGAGCTTGCTGCCCGGAATCCTCGGAAAGTCGTGGTGCTCGTTGTGGTACCCCACGCTCCATGTCATTAGATTAAGCGGGCCGTAGTATGAATACGTCTCCTGATCAGGATGGAAGATGTAGTGCTCGGAGATGAAGTGGCCTGCCATCGGATGCATTCCACCCCCAACAAACGTCGAGAGGATCAGGTAAGCAAAGGACTTCCAACCCCAGAAGTAGACCATGGCCGCGTCAAGAGAGAGCTGGATGACTAGATTCATGAATTCCCATAAGCCAGGAGGCTTGGGGTTGAGGAAAAGAGGACGGAAAGCGTAAAAGAAGAGTTGTAAGATGACCCATATGGATTTTGCGATCGTGTTGGTGACCACGTGGGCCTCGGTGTGGCTTGGGATGTCCATGTCAATGCCGTCGACACCTTGGAAGCGGTGGTGCTCCAAGTGGTACTTTTGGAAGGTGACGGACATGGGGACGCCGACAGGGAGGTTGGCAAAGATTCCTAGCCAGCGGTTATAGACAGGGGTTGAGAAGGCAAGGTTGTGGCTGAGCTCATGGATGGCTAGGAAGAGGTTGTGGTTGAGGAAAGAGCCGAAGAAGTAGGCGACCGTTAGGATCTTCAGCCAGCCAGCACTGTAGAGACAAGTCGCAGTCCATAGCTGAAGCAAGACTACTACTGTAATCTGCACCAGACATGATTAACATCATCAAGGCGAAGTAAACAAAGAAATGCTAAGGAGATTTGAACAGCAGATGTTGTGGAAGATCTTTGCAGCGCGCACACCCAAATGGCATGCAGGGCGCACTCCATTGGTAATGGTATCACTGTAAGCAACAGCTGGTAACAGGCAGGTGTGGGGCCTGCGTGATGCATGAATAAAATCCAACCTGTCCATCATATGCTTCTGCGGAAGTTACCCTCAGGTACCTAAGAAAAGGATGATAAGTGAATCAGTTGGACGCACACCACAGGGAACATCCACCCTTGATTTCCAGGGAGGACTGACCTAGCTGTATACATGAGATCCAGGCCACTCCGACCTTCATATGAGAAATGGATGAAGGGTCAGGCCAAAAATAAGGGAGATTTTATATTCATATGGGCCCCTGCATGAATCAAGGGTAGGCATCCCCCCTCTCACATTGTTCCCTGTTCTATGGCCCACTCGAATATTGGATCAGGATGATGTTTGACACCTGTGGTAACAAGAAGTGATGCATCTGATGGACATGTTGGATGGCCCTCCACCATAGGCTTACAGCAGGTACTGTACCCTCGAGAACGCCCCAATGGCATGCATGTGCAAAAACTGCTCGTCAGGTGTATGGTAATCATGAAATGGCCCAACAATCATGTTGGGCACATGCATATGTTGAATATGGAATGCTAGCCATGTCTTTTGACCATCCATTTTACTCATGCACATGGCCCACCCCCAGCTTTTTTCTTCCTGTCTTTGCCAGGACATGTTCATGGTGAGCACTGCCTAATGAATGGTCCAGACGACACATGTAAATATAGTGACAATACAAGAAGAAACCAAAAAAAATTAAAAGACAGGTTCTGTCTCCAATATAATAGTAGAAATTTCATAATTTCGTCTTCTTTTGTTGTTTGTTTTATCAAGGATGCAGGCCCACCAACTTTCACAAACCGAGAGCCATGTGGATGCAACTTTCTTGATATTCATCCCATTCATAAGGTACACTGCCTTATGTTAACCGTTGAACCCAAAAATCATGATAATCCAAAACTAAGGTAGTCCACAGCATAGGAAACAGTTGGAAAGGAATACCCACCATTCATCTGATGTGCTTCATCAGGATGAAAGAATTAACCCAAAATTCAAAGTATTCCAAATCTCAGGTGGACATTCCATGTGAAGTTAGAGGTTTTATATATAATTTCTTTTGACCATCCATTCTCCTCATGCCCATGGTCCACTTCCAGCTTTTTTCCCATCTTTGCCTGGACATATTCATGGTAGGCACCATCAGAATGGTCCCGATGGCACATGCCTGTGCCGTGTAAATATCATGACAAAATAAAAAATGTCAAGACAGGTAACAAATCAGATACAGTTGTCTCCAATATAATACTAGAAAATTTTCAAAATTTCATCTTCTTTTGTTGTTTGTTTTGTCAAGGATGCAGGTCCACCCAACTTCTGCAAACTGACAGCCATGTGGATGCAACTTTCATAATATTCATCATGTCCATCAGGTATGCAGCCATATGTTAGCTGTTGAACCCAAATATCATAATAATCCAAAACTCAGGTAGGCCAAAGGATAGGAAACAGTTGGGATGGAACAGCCCATCATTGATCTGATGTGCCTAATCAGGATGAAATAATTGCCCAAAATTCACAGTATTCCAAGACTCAGGTGAGCCATACCACTTGAATTTAGAGGTTTTATGTATAATTTCTTTTCAGGTGGATTGACTGAGTATTGAACCAGCTCGAGTTTTTGAGATCAAGACCAAACGAGGGGTGGTGCACCAGATGGACAGCATGGATGAAGCCCATTATATTGTCAACCCCCCCCCCCCCCCCCCACAAAGTGTGTGTGTGGAGAGAGAGAGAGAGAGAGAGAGAGAGAGAGAGAGAGAGAGAGAGAGAGAGAGAGAGAGAGACATTTAAGAGTGGTGAAGAAGCTTTTGAACAAAAGGGAAAGGTTTAAGATTATGAAAAGAGGCCAAATACAGAACAATTTTGGACCATTGACTAAGCAGGTTGAATCCCTGAAACCCATACAATCGGTGCACCCGTTTATCAATCTGGATCAATGTAGGCCACTACACAGATGAGCCGATGCTCAAATTGCATTGGGAGTTTCTAATCTTTCCATAGATTTCTTTCTAGATTTTTTTTCTTCCCCCAACCTTTCCTCCAAGCTATTTCCAAAATACAAATTTGGCGATGGATCGCATAGTTACAGGAAAAGGATTAATTTAGTGGACCCCAATTAACTGGGATAAGGCCTAGATGATGATGATCACAAAGTTACAGACTCCAATCATTGTAACTTTTAGGTTACTGATCATCCAAATGATGGCCATTTGTTAGAAGGTCAGGATCCATTGGAAGGTATGTTGATCCAGCAATTTGTAGGGACAAAACATTGCTTTTGCCGCAGATCCATGTACTAAAAGAGAAACTCAGAGGGCTACTAAAATGGTTAAAAAAAACTAAATCCAATGGAGAAATGCCTACATGGGTATCAGTACCTGAATGGAATAAACAAATACTACGATTCTATTTGGTAGATGCCTAAAAATGAGTTTATCTCACTCTGGTTAATGGTAATTCTGTATTAGATCCACTGTATTTAAAGAGAAACCCACATTGGATATAAATGATTAATAAAATTAAATCAAATGAAGAAAAACCCATATGGGTATTGGTTCCTTAATGGAACAAAAGGATACTTAGGGCCCTGTTTGGTAGACACCTAAAAATGAGTCGATCTCATTTTAGTTAGCAATAATTATGTATTAGAGATCTTGATCTCTAACAAATAATTATTGTTAACATGAAATCCAGATGAAATTTTACAAAATTCAATTAGGGAGTGTTTGATTTTTCAAATTCCCCCCATAAAAAGATGATGATTACTTATCAGCTGTCCCAATGTGACGTTGATGGGCACGCTTTTTGAATGTATTCGATCTCTAAACCCGACGGGGAAAACATAAATGGTGTGGAACCCACCATGATGTATGTGACTTGTCCATGCAATCCATCCCTTCCGCCTGCTCATTTTAGGGCATGAGCCAAAAAATGAGGCTGATCCAAAGCTCAAGTGGGCCGGGACCACAGGAAACAGTGGGAATTGAATGCTTACCATTGAAAACTTTTAGGGGTCCCCTGAAGTTTTGGATCAAGCTGATATTTGTGTTTTCCCTTTATCCATGTTTTTGTGACCTTATGAACAGGTTAGATGACAAACAAACATCAATGTGGGCCCTAGGAAAGAACCAGCTTTCAACGGTGGACATCTTTAGGACCACTCTTTCCTGTGGTGTGGTCCACTTGAGCTTCGGATATGCATAATTTTTTGGCTCTTGCCCTAAAATGTTCTCGTAAAATGGATGGACAGGTGTGAATAAGTCACATACATCATGGTGGGGCCCAAAAATTTAAGTCAGCCCTTACAGGACCATTTTCAAGAAGGTATTACTCATCTGATTTCCATCTCTTGGCAAACATAAGTTCGAAGTAATAATGACCTATCTAAGTGTATTTACAAAAGGATTCAAAAAATCAAACACCCCCTAAAATTCCGACCAATGCGAAAAACATCCAAAATGGGTATACTGATCAAAATGGATGGAGAATCAGAGATACAATGTAACTCATCAGTTCTGCAGATTTACAGTAAAAGAGGAAAAGCCAATATGAAAAAATATAAGAAAATTTCAAATGGATATCAATGGAACCGAAATACAAAATTAAAGTTTTGGCAGATTTACCGCAAAAGACGAAAAGACCAAATGAAGATTTGAAGGAAAAAAAAAAATCAAATTAAAACAAATGCAAGAAGATCCAAATGGGCATCAGTGAAAATGAAACCCAAATAAAAAGACTCAAATTTTGGCATACTTAGTAAAAGATGGAAAACCCAGTGAAGATTTGAAAAATAAAAATAGAACTAAAAAAAAAAAAAGTGTAAAAATCTCAATTGGCTATCGAGCAAAACGAAATCAATAAATGGCAAAAAACAGAAACTTTCCTGCAGATTTACAGCAAAGGGCTAAACAATAGACAAAGATAATATTAAAAAAAGAAAAAAGAAAAAAAAAAAAGAAACTTCAATAAAAGCTACGAGATCACAAATGTGTAATGTGTATAGAAAATGAAATTCCTAAGACAAGAAAGTCAACTTCTTGGCAGATTTTGCAAAAACAGCAAACCTAAACGAAGATTGGAAACAAAAATATCAAACTAAAAACAAATGTAAGAAGACCGAAATGGGTAATCAATAAAAAATAAAAAAACCTAAGCAAGAAACTTAATGTAACTGGATTCTTTGGAATATTACACCAAACAGAAATAGCCCAAATAAAAATACAATTCAAACTAATTAACCATATTAGACAACCAATCAAGACCCACATTACATTCAACAGACATCTCCACAAAAAGATAAATAAATAAAAGAAAGAAAGAAAAAAATCCTTTAAAAAAAAAAAATCAATTCTTTGGAACATTTGCACCAAAGAGGGAAAAAAATTCAAAATCTAATTCAAACTAAGCATGTTAGACAAAACCAATCAAGAACCACATTACAATCAACAGACCTCCACTGAAAAAAGAAAAATAATTCCAAAAATAAAAATAAAAAAGATTTTTCAACATTTACACCAAAGGGAAAAACCCAAATACAAATCCAATTCAAACTAACCATATTAGACAACCAATATGCATTTCCACAAAAAAAGATTACATTCAATATGCATTTCCACAAAAAAAGATAAATAAATAAAAAGAAGAAGAAATCCTCAAAAAAAAAAAAAAATCAATTCTTTGGTACATTTGCACCAAAGAGGAAAAAACAATTCAAAATATAATTCAAACTAAGCATGTCAGATAAAACCAATCAAGACCCACATTACATTCAACAGATCTCCACTAAAAAAAAAAAAAAAAAAAAAAAAAAAAAAACTCGATTCTTCAACATTTACACCAAAGAGAAAAAACGCAAATCAAAATCTAATTCAAACCAACCATATCAGACAAAACCAATCAAGACCCACATTACATTCAACAGATATCTCCACTAAAAAATCCCAAAAAAAAAAATTAAAAAAAATCGATTCCTCGGAACATTTCCACAAACAGAAGAAACCCAAATCAAAATCTAATTCAACAAAGATATTACATTACAAAAAAAAAAAGAAAAGAAAAGAGGAAAGAAATACAATGAGGGAGAGAGAGATTTTCATTGAAGAACCTTGAGAAAAGCCCATGGATCAGGACCAAAGAGCTCTTTGATTTGAGGGTATTGAGAGAGAATCTTCCTCCTCCTTGAAGCATGCGGTTCGTCCGTGTATGACCAGAAGAAATCGCTTGCCATCACACCATCCTCTGCCTTCTCCAGTTCCTCCCATCTCTCTCTCTCTCTCTCTCTCTGGCTCTTGCGAAGTAGTAAACGGACGGTCGGTTTCGTTTATAAAGCCGTTGAATTAGCGGTGAAGATTGAAAGAAGAAAATATTTTAGTTTTAGAAAGAAAATGGTGATCCCTCCTTCATATGCGGAATCCCACACCCGTGAAATGGTTAGAGGAATATCCCTGCACCATTAACGCTAAGTGGGGCCCACCGAGATGTCCGGCCAGGAAGCGGATTGAGTGGTGACCTCATATCGATAATGATGGGACCCACTGTGATGTATGTGTTTCATCCACGCCGTCCATCCTTCTTGCCAGCTCACTTTTAGGGCATGAGCCCAAAATTGAAGTATATCCAAACTCAGGTGGACCACACCACAAAAACAGTGGGGATAGTCACGACCACTGTTGAAACCTTCCTTGGGCCCACCGTGATGTTTATTTTCCATCCAACCTGTTCATATGGTCATACAGACCTGAATGAAGTTAAAACACACATATCAGCTTGATCCAAAACGTTTTCAACGGTAGGTGATCAATCACCACTGTTTCGTGTGGTACGGTCCACCTGATGTTTGGATATGCTTCAATTTGGGGTTCATGCCATAAAATGAGCTGGAAAAACGGATGGACGGCGTGGATAAAACACATACATCATGGTGGGCCCACAGAGTCTGGTCACCAGGGGTTAGGGTAATCACACAATCCGCTTCCGTACATCATCCCAAGCATGAGGAACGAGCGCGACTTAGGCTGATGGTGGTGCGACCCTAACCGTAGGGACCACCTCAATATATGCATGGTATATCCACGCCGTTCATCTGTTTTTACAGCTTATCGTAAGGCATGGTCCCAAAAAATGAAGCAGATATAAATTTCAGGTGGACCACACCACAGGAAACAGTGGTCACTTAAGGCTTACCATTAAAAACTTTCTAAGGTCCACCATAATGTTTATTGACCATCCAACCTGTTGTTAAAGTCACACAGACGACTTGGATGAAAGATAAAAAACAAATATTAGCTTGATCCAAAACTTTGTGGCCCACAAAAGTTTTTAATAATCAATAACTACTTATTCCTATGGTTTGGTCTACCTGATATTTGTATCTGCTTCATTTTAGGACCATATTCTAAAATAACAAAAAAAACAGATGGACGGCGTGGATATACAAATACAATGAATACATCGAGTTGGGCCCTACGGTCAGGGTCGCACCCATATAGTTGGTACGGAGTTAGTAGCCAAGTAGCGCTCAGGAAGACCTAGTGGGCCACACCACAGGAATCATTGGAGATGGAAATGCCCACCGTTGGAACCTTTCCCCAGAAGGTTTCAATGGTCAGCGTTTCAATCTAAACTGTTTCCGGTCGCATGGCCCACTTGAGTTTTTCATATTTCTGAATTTTTACATCACAACCTAACATGGGCTGGCCCAACTTATGGACGGAGTGGATGTAACGGCATAACAGTGGGCCCCACAAAGATTAGGTTATTGGCAAGTCCCATCCCACGTGAAGAGCCCTGCAAATCCACGCACGAATACACGTCTTTTTTACTCCGTATAGAGTACTGGTGAGACAGGCTGTTTGGATCTTGTGGGGAACGAATTAGGTGTTACCCAGGTAACACGTCAGTGGGTGTCTCCCTGACCGTGGGGCCCACCTTGATGTATTTGTTGCATATCGACTGCCGTCCATCAGTTTTTTCAGATCATTTTAGTATATGATCCCAGAAATGAAGCAGATCCAATCTCAAGTGGACCACATTACAGGAAACAGTACACATTGAACGCCTACCATTAAAAGCTTCCTAAGGATCTGGGCCATTCATCTGTCACACATCCTAGAGACAAGTAAATCCGATGTTCAAATCCACACCGTCCATCAGGTTCATTACCCCTTCTTTAGTCTCGGTCCCAAAAATCAGGCTGATTCAGCAGTCATATGGTCCACACCATAAAATTATAACCAAAAACCCCTAAATTCACATGGTATGTCTCTGCGAAAATTTTACATCATGCGCCTCAGATGAATGGATAGGATGACACCACGGTGTGCTCTGCACAAAACTAACAGTGGACTTTTTCCCTGGGTGTGGCCTACCTGAGACCTGGATTGCCATGAGATTTGGGTTCGACAGTAAACACGAGGGAGTATAGCCGATGGACGGTTTGGATCTAATGAAAATTCCAGTCGACGTAGCTCTGGTAGTGCGGCTCGTGATGGGACAGCTTCTGTTTATCTTTGACCGTCTATTTCTAGGATCTACTGATGAGTGTGACCTTCGGTCTATGGGGCGCGGTTTGGGTGCATCCCGGATCCACTGAGGTCGGTGGATCCTCAACTGTGGGGCCACTGTGATGTATGTACCTTACATCTATACCGTCCATGCATTTTGAAGGCTCATTTTTGGTGTTATCCCAAAAACGAAGCAGATCTAAATTTTAGGTGGATCATACACATGAAATAGTAGTGATTGAATCTACACCATTAAAAACTCAATGGGGTCATTGGAATGTTTATTTTTCATCCAACGTGTTGAAGATACCAAACAAATATCAGCCTTGATAATAAGCTTTTAATGGTCGAGTATCATTGTTTACTGTATTATGGTCCACCTGAGATTTAGATATACTTATTTTTGAATCATACTCTAAAATGAGTTTTCAAAATGAATGGACGGCATGGATGTAATACACACACATCAGACAGTGGACTGGCACGGTAAGGGATCCACCCACCTCGGTGGATCCGGGGATCCAGCGAAGCCGCGCCACGGTCTACGGTCCTTCCATGGGCCCTGTATATATGCTACACTCAAGTACGTACCCTGTATATATGTACACTCAATATATGGAACGCAGATTCGGTGAGGCCGGACAGTGGGGCCTACTTAATGTCTACGTTATGTATCCACGCCATCCATCCAGTTTTTCAGATAGTTTTAGGGCATGGATCGAAAAAGGAAGCCGATTGAAATCTCGAGTGGACCACACCAAAGGAAACTGTGGTGATTGAATATCCACCATTAAGAACTTTATGGGCCGCAAAAGTTTTGAATCAGGTCGGATATGGAAAATAAACATTAGGGTGGGGGCTTAGGAAGCTTTTAAGTTTTAGCTACTCATACCCATATATTTTGAAAGATCCATTTACGACATGTTCCCAAAAAATAGATAGAATTCCAAGTAGACCACACCAAAGGAAGGAGGAAGGATTGAAATAAATATCAGCTTGATCCAAAACTTCTGTGGCCCCCAAGAAATTTTCAACGGTAAGCTTTCAATCCTCACTTCTTCCTGTGGTGTAGTCCACTTGTGACGTCAATCCGTCTCTTTTCTAGGATCATGTCATAAAATGATCTTTCAAAATGGATGGACGGCATGGATAAAACATATACATCACGGTGGGTCCCACATAGCCCCCTGACAGGACGTCGGTCTGTGGCTTGGTCCTGGTTCGGTAGTACCCAATCCGCTCCCCATTTTGCCGGCTCGTCTGACGCTAGTGGGCCTGCAGTCCGTGGACAGCTGATATCCTATAATAAAGTAATTGAAAGTGAGACCCACAACCTAGCTGTCCATTGTCATCTTTTGGCCGATTTCCACTACTTTTTAGAGGCTTATCTTCGCACTGCATTTTCAAACGCAAACTCCCACATGCGCCGAAGTAGAAAACGTATACGAAATCCTGGCCGTTCATCAGGCACTCCAGAGAGATTAGTGTTAGTTATCTAGAAAACCAGTCCATCTGCTCACGCGGAGATGTACATAGAAGGAAATGTATGGACTCAAAAGAATAACTAACCACCCAAATTCAATTTAAATCTGCAGCTCATCTAATGATATAGTGCATATTATTTTAGCTTCGGGCGTGTAATGAAAGGTGGCCCGCCTGATGAACGTCTCTGATCTATCCTACGTGTGCCATATCAGCACGTGCGAAGGCGATTGCTTTTTGTGTACTTCTACCTTTTTCTATGGTTGTGTTCCACGCAGAAAACGCTCCTCTCCCTCCACCAATTTCAAGAGAAACCTGGATGCTCTGACGGAACGTGATAGTCTATGCACAGGCATTAAGGGATTGCATACATGTAATAAAATTACTAAAATCAAACCGTTAAAATTGTGGATCCAAAGTTACATGTATTTTACACAAAGTTTTAAGAATTTTCATTTACATAAATAATTTAATGGTGAAAAATTATTGGACCGTTAAAATGAATACTATTTCCAAGTTGGAAAAATGTTTTCATGAATCGGGGGTTGAGATTGTTATACAAATCCTTTTTGGGACTAAAACCAATCTACGGTGGATACCGCAATATGAACTGCTTGATTTTAGTTAACGTGTGCCACGTGTACAATTTTTAAGTGCCTGAGTATCAAGCACAAAGTCGGCCAGAGCATCAATTAACTCGAGATGCACATGATCGTGACATGCACGTGATCTCACATGCATTTCGCGCCCTTTTGCTCCGACGTGGCCGGCCTGGAACTTTAAAATTTCTCGTGGGGAAATGATATGATAGATTCGGCTCTATCATAATGTGTGGTAGAGATCCCTTCCACCGCATGCTTGGCAGGGGACATGCTAAGATCGCGACCGTCCGTCTGGTGATATCTCAAATGGATGGACCAGGAACATGTGAGCTGTATGATTTGTATGGTGGAATCCACCGATGGGGTCTTGTAGTTTTAGGTCTGCACCGGATTTAGACACGTGGCATTATAGACCATGATCTTGATGTATCCATTGGATCGGATGATTCTGCATGGATGGATTAGCTGAAAATATTTTGATGCGTTTATCTTAACAAATCTAACTCTAATGTCTGTATTTTCTCAGGCCGATTTTACCCCTGCAATCAGTCAGAGAGTGGAGGAGTGAGCTTTTGAATAATGGCCCGCTTGGCACTGTGAATTTGAGGAGAAAGGAAGAGAAACGGGTTGCTTTATTCTGTTTGTTACCATGGATTTGATGAGAAGTGGATTTGAGAGGAACCAGAAGAACTCAAAAAAGGCACTTTTTCAAATCCCCCTCAAAAGATGAGATTTGAAGAGAAATCCTTCCCAAGATGGGACCCAACGTAATGTGTCTCTAACTATTGGACCCAACCTGATGTTTATTTTCCATCCAACTTGTTGATAAGGTCACAAAGACCTGGATGAAGGGACCATACAAATTTCAGTTTAATCCAAAACTTTTGTGCATTATAAAGTTCTCACTTTCCATTTTTTGTTGTTTTACGGTCCACTTTAGATGTGGATTTGCTTTATTTTTTGGATCTTGGCATAAAATGATATATAAAAATGGATGAATGGCATGGATTTAAAAATCGAGGCTAATACAGTGGGCATAAGGTGGGATTAAAATTTACACCATCCATTCCTTCTTGTTTGATTTCCCTCTAAATCTTGGCTGCCAAACAGAAAATGTGAAATTGATAAGATTTGAAATTGATGAGAATTCATATCATGAAATCTACTTCTCCTCAAATCCCCGGTGTCAAACGGGCCATAAATAGAAACGGAAATGAGATTGTCGGGTTCTGGTTCTATCTTACGGCATTTTTGTCCTTCAAATCTTTATGTCTGAAGGAGAAACTTAATACAGGGCCCACCATGGTATCCGTGAAAAATCCACTCCGTTCATCAGTTTTAAAAGTTCAAAACAAGACAAGAACCCAAAGATGAGGCAGATCCAAAGCTCATGTGAGCCACACGATAGAAAACAACTACGGTTGAAACCTTATTGGAGGTTATCTAGCTATCACAGTGCTTATATACCATCCAAATCATTCATTAAGTCATTCCAACTAAGATGAACTAAAAACACAAATATCATCTCCGTCCAAAAAGTCTCTAGCTCCACGATCCAACGGCACGTATTCAATTCCCACGGCTTTGTGTGGCAGGCCCACATGAGTGGGCTTGTAAAACTAATGAATTCATTAAGTGGATTTCTCATCATGTCTGGACATAATGGTGGGCCCCATATAATTTTTATCAGCTGAAGCTTCTTGTTTGTGGGCACAAGCACAATAAAAGTTTTATTGGGCTAATGCAAATCGGCAATACTCTTTTGATATCTATTTTCTGCATTTGTTGCAGTAGCTCATGTTTAAAAAATAAATAAATTTAAGTAAAAGTTGAGGTGACATGCTTGGGCAACTTTACCCTTGTGAAATTGGCTTCCATCAATCTTGAATTTTCAATTTTAAAGAGACAGGAGAAAGGATTTAAATAAAGTTGAGGGTGGCTATGTGACTTATGTCCATTGAAAAGTACAGCAGCAATGGGCTGCGCTTGGAAAGATAAGATCCAACCAAGGTGTAACCCATTTACTAAATGGGCCAAGAATTCTAGCCCAAACAGAAATACCATTTGACCTAACCCAGCCCACTTAATTCATGAAGCCTGACTCAACCCCACTGGACCGTTTTATGTAAATGGGTCGTGCCCAATTGACCCAACCCAACCCACCACGACCCAATTATTAGATTTAGGAATAGAATACGATGCCAAGGCTATGCACAACATAGCCCAGAATCTCATATACTACTTAGACTCGGTAACTTAAAAAAGAAGGTAACTAGTAGTAAGTCAACTTGTAAAAAGTTGCCACCTAAAGAGTTCCAACGTGATTCTTTACCTACCAAGATAAGTAGTTTGATGGAGGAATCACCCGGGGTTACCCCGTTTTGTACGACCAGGTGTCGGGTGTTTTACAAAAATTACCAGGAAGCAGTGACTAAAATCTCCACACCAGGTGGACTCTCAACCTAGAAGAATTCAAAACCCATATAGTGGGATTTTACTCTACCTTTTGGTCTACCTGTCTCACCTATATGTTTGTTATGTAGTTCCACCCGTGGTATGCCAATCCTATTGTAGGTGACCACCAGGTAGTACGTAGACAAAATAGAATAGTTGCCCAACCTACAGTTTATTTGTAAGCACACCGGGGTCCATCAAAAATTACCACCCTTAAATTACTTGTGACAAAGACTACCACACCAGGTTGACTTTACACCTAGATTAGTTAAAAATGTTTCCTGCCCTAAAATCATCTGGAGAAACTGATGTACGGCGTGGATGTGAGACACATACATCCGGATGGGCCCCACAGTCAGGGATCCACCCACTGATCTGCTCCCTTTTTTTGTGGGATTTTAAGGAAAATGAGCCCTTAAAACGGATGGACGGGGGATGGGGCCCACAGTAGCTTTTTCAGCACCAACTGGTGTATCGGAGGTGTCACTACCAAATCCGAGTCGGCCATTGTCAATCCCCTTTTGAAAAGAACCAATAAAGGCTCCTGATTTTTCTGTACGATGAGATGGAGGGAGTTTTTTACTCTCTCAGTGCGATGCAAGATAAGCAATCACTTAGACATTGTCTACTTTAGGTCGAATAATTAAATTTAAACCATTAAAATTGTGAGGCCCACTTCAGATAGGCCATCATCTAAAAAACAATTCTCTTGTACTATCCTAGCCTCTGATTATCTAGACACTTGTCTGCTGAATCACCACTGTTTCCTATGTTGTGGTCCACTTAAGATCTGTGTATGCTTCATTTTTTAGATTAGGCCATGAGCTGTCAAAACAGATGTACGATTTAGATGTAATGCACATAGCCAGTCACAAGTACGACGCCCCTCCTCACATGAATCGAATGTAGGAAATACTTGATGTGTCAGTATTTAATTAGACCACTCCACAGTTATGGAAGTTGTCTCATTGTAAAAAAATGTACCCCATAAAATATTTTATTTGAAAGTTATTTGGTCGAATACTAATAGATGATTGGCTCACTGCCTAATCAAATCCAACCGTTTTCATTGTATCCACAGATTTACTGTGAAAACCTGTGAATCATAATATATATAAATAATACTCTAACGGGAAATGACACTTGATATGCAGTTATTTAGAAAATTATACACGTGGCATGTATTAACTCAAATTAAAAGAACTAAATTGCTGAACACACTCCTCTTGAGTCAGAGGAAATTCAGATTGCTTGAACAATCCTATCCTTTGATTACTGAATTGAATCAGACCATTGGATTCCTTTTCATTTTTAACTGTTCAATGAATGTCCCCAATCTGTCTCCAATCTAACAGTTAGGTAACCAAATAAGAGTAATTTTTTGTTAATAACACATATAAACTGGTAAACCTTTGAATTAATTTTGTGCCACGTAGGCAAGTTCTCTGCAATTTATATCTGCCTGCGTATCATCCGTCACACCCTGCCAGAGTATCAAAGCATTTCCCCATTTAGTAACCGTCGCAACTTGCAGCTCCAATTGGCAAGGAATCTCACTTGTGCGGAGTTGTTTGCTACTCCGGAAAGCGTGGAGTCTCTATACGCCGGCACTCAAAATTTGTAAACGTAGCACATTTATAACTCAAATCAACCGTCCAAATCATTAACCCCAATGTAGATAGAATATTTTAATGAAAAACATTTCTATAAAATATTATAAAAATTAAATTAATAGGAATATTTTCTTTTTTAATACATATTGCCTTATGATTATTGTCCATCAGATACTCCATAAAAATATATTTATTAAATAAAATGAGTATGATTATTTTATGGATACCACAATTTAGACGGTTTGGATTTCATCAAAGACATAAAAAACAATTAATTTTGGGTGCTTATATACAAAAAATCAAACTCTTGCAGACTATAAGTGTTTTCCTTTTTTTGGGTTTCCGAGCAGTGAGGAATGACGTCAGCTTCTTTCAGTCGGACGTGGATTAGTTACTACCCCGCCTGTTACGAGCTCTGGACGGGTTGGACTCCGAGGGGCTGCCGTGATGTATGGATTTCATCCACACCGTTCATCCATTTTTCTAAATCATTTTAGATTATGAGCCCAAAAATAAAAGGATAAAAGTCTTAAGTGGACCATACGGTGGGGATTAAATTATTACCGTTGAAAAATTCTTGGGACCACAGAAGCTTTGGATCAAGATGATATTTGTTTTTTTTCACTTCATCCAGGTATATATGACCATATCAACAGGTTGGATGGAAAATAAAAAACATGGTGGGCCCTAAGAAGGTTTCAATGGTGGGCGTCCTTAGCACTGCTTCTTCCTATGGTGTGGTCCACTTGATCTTTGGATCTTCCTTATTTTTGGGCTGATAATCTAAAATTATATGAAAAAATGGATGACGGTGTAGATAAAATACATACATCACAGGTGGCCACTCGGAGCCTCCGCCTGTCTCGAGCTCGGAACAGGTGGGAGTAGTACCTAATCCGCACCCAAACAACCAATGAGAAAACGTCTAACCATTTTTTCGGTACACCTCTCACCAGTAGCCTTGCGGGAAAACAACGTACAAGAAATTATATTGTAGTCTGGAGGATTACGGAAGATTGTAGTATCGACACATATGCAAAACACGTTTCATTTCAATTTAATCGATCTGGATCGTTCAAATGCCGAGTTCCATTCTATAACTCCATGAAAGGAAAAAGTATAAGCTAGTTTATTGATCAATACCGTTCATAGGTTTCTAATCGAGTGGTTTAGACGCAGTGGTAAAATTTGAATTTTTTGGACGGTCAGATCAGTGTAATTATTGTAAAACGTCAAATACTATGTGGGTCCCATTAATTGGATGGTTGAGATGGACATTAATATAGTAAAAGTGTGGGATAATTGTTTGAAGGTGTATAGGATGTATGGGTAGGGCAGCGAGAGGATGAACTAATTCCTCTAGAAATGCGAGCACGAATGCACGACTACAAAGAGGATCATTTCAGTGGTGGATTTGGCGCAAAGTCTTCAGAGGAGAGAGAGAGAGAGAGAGAGAGAGAGAGAGAAGAAGAAGAAAGAAGAAGAAGAAGAGGGGGAGTGAGAGGAACAGAGGAGAGAAAAACAGAGAGAGAGAGAGAGAGAGAGAGAGAGAGAGAGAGGATGGAATTTCTGCAATGGAGGGTATTTCCTCTGTTATTTTTGCTTGCCTCCTTTCTTCTGTTCTACATGAAGAGCTCTTCCAAGGTAAGCTCTCTCTTTCTCTCTCTCTCTCTCAGAGCACGAACCAGGTCTGTTTACTTATTGGGCCCGTAACGACCCTGGCCCAGATGTTTAATTACCGTACCTGAGATTCAAGGCCCGCCCGAGACCCGATTCGGAGTGTAAATGGGTCTCCTCCAATATTGGCCTACAAGCTAACTGATCAATGCTCCAGCTCGCCAGTCAGCAATGAATAAGAAAGTCCAGAATGCTTGTAAATAACTAAATATCGTCCTAGACCGATTCGACTCATCTGGGTCATCTCGGTTTCAGTGGGCGACTGAGTCAATAGACCAGAACAGAACGAGTTAGCTTGAGTTGTCCCAGTTTCAGTCTCCGGGTGTATCCATCCAAGGCCTGTCCCATTCGTTATAGGGCCTCGAACACTTTCTTTAGCCCAGTCTGTGGGCCTTAAGCTGCTGGCTGAACCCAGCAGCAAGTGGGCAGACACAGGCTGCACCCTGGATGGCCCGGCTCTAACGCTATCCACTTGCTATAAAAGCTCGAACCAATAGAGCGTGGCAAATCAATCCTTTTATCTCATAACCCAGGCTCAACTTCACACAGGCCAGGCCCTCAGCTGAACCCTCCTTCGTGGCCCCACTTCACATGGGCCTCGCCTCACATGGGCCATCCGCCTTACATGGATCGCCCACCCCGAATGTACCCCTGCCTCACTCAGGCTGCCCCACTCGAGCCCGGTGTGAAAATGCCCCTGCATTAGGCTCACTTTCGCCCCCACATCTGAATGTTTGGATTGGGCAGCAACAGGAAATGTTGGCAAAGCAGACCCGAGAATGGTCCAACTCATTTTATTAATTGAGCCTGAAATTCAGGCCTGGGAGCAACTACAGCCCAAAAGTTCAAATGGCTCAGGCCTCTGTAGCCCAGTGGCCTGCCTCGCTATTGGTTCACTCATTTCGAGTTGGGTCTTCTGTAATTTCTTGGAATCTCTTACTTTCCATTTGTACCTTTCATGTTTCTACATCATTTCTTTCTCTGTTATTTTATGCACTCTGATCTAACATCTGTCTTTGTGTGTCTAAATTGCACTTAGATGAACTTTGATGCACTTAGACATACTTAGATGCACTTAGACTCTTTGGATCCAGTCTCATTTTATTAAGACAGTCAAATCGATAAATCCGGTTTGTTAAGAAGACAGTCCGATCCATCATACGCAAGCACTCTGTATATGTCGTCAATTGCATGCTCATGTGTATGTATACATACACATTAGCATTAATGCAGACTTCAAAATTATTATTATTATTTTTTTTCTGTATATGTAGACATGTAGATATGTATGATTTCTGTGCACCCAGGTATGCGTGCATATGTAGTTATTTATAATGAATTATGTGAAGGCCACAGGCATCTCCATATGTGGCTGCATGGTGGATATCTGGGCCACAGATCTAGTGGGTCCCACCACATAGATGATCTAGAGTAAAATCAGGTTGCTCAACTCATCAGATGGCAAAAAGTGCATGTTGAATGTGGGTCATTGATAATTTTTTCACACCGCCCATTGTTTCGTAAATGTAGGCCCACTTGATGAGCTGACCAGATTGCTAATCCTGGACAGGTCATCTACACAGTAGGGGCTGTCTGATGCACTGTTTGAGTGTCTGCTATGCATGCCAAGGTGCATGGGGTCTTAGCAGACCTTTGCATGTAACATGTGTGTATGTATGCATAATTCAGATTTGGTATTTGCCTTTTTGGAGTTTGGTATTTTAGTGTTGTGGTAACACTCTTTAAGTTCTCATTTACAGCTATCCACCAGTAAGTGCAGCCTTCTCCCTCACGGCCGTTATTGTATATACAGCAAGCGGATTGTAACGCCAGATGGAGTCATTGCTGGCGCAGGTCTGTTCTGAAAGTGATTTGAGATTGCAAGTTAAAAAAAAAAAGATTCATTAGCAAAATTTCATAGAAGGATTAACCATTTTTCGTGTATTTGCAAAGAATCTCTCAATGTATCAGTACAAGATGTCTGTCATTGGTGATAACATGAAAATCATGTCAATCAGTAAATTCCTCTTTATGTTGTCATTGTTAAGGAACCAAAATATTCTAACTCGTACATTAATTTCTTTCAAAGCAAACCTGTAAAACCTAACTAACAAAATCTGTGATGTTGTGAGAGCATATATGATGCTGACATCAAGCCCTTTAGGGTTTATCAGCGTAGGAGGCGAGCGATGTCTGCATCTCTTTGGCTCAATGATGGGCTTGGATCATTCATGATGACATGAGGAGCATTGAAGACCTTACACATGTATTTGTGACATGTGTAAATTGCTTGGAGGAGATCATTGGACTGTTGGATCGCGAGGATGATGTGATCGGACCGTTGCTTCGTTGTGACCTACTCTCATTGTACCATCATTGGAGGCCATCGGACATCTTATATTTGAGTTTATTTTATGCACTTTTACTTATTTGAATTTTGGGTCAGTGTGCACACGTTTTTTCGTGCGAATGTCTTTTTTTTTTTTTTGAAATTTTGTTAGTAGGGGTATTTTGGTAATTATGCTATTGATTATTGAAAGAAAAAAAAAAAAACCTTTGGTGGCTCCTTCTCCTCTCTTAGTGGATCTCTCTCTTCCTCTTCAATTCTCTTCTTTCTTCTTCTAAGGTAATCCCCCATCTTCTCTCTTTCTCCTAAACCTATTTTCTCATATTCTCCACAACCCCAAAATCTGAAATTACATTCCAAAACCCTTTTCTTAGATTTTAAGATTCCCTAATCCAGAAATTCCTTGATTTCTTGGACTAGTGAATTCTCTTGGTTGTTGGGTGATAACCATGCAAGATCGGAAAGTCCCATCCTTCACCGGATCTAATCCACGCTTGATCCAATCATTATATGTTGTTATCTTTTTGTGTTGTTTCCTTTGTAACTAACACTAATAAATTTACTACATTCTCTTTCTCATTAAGCTATATTTCGTGCTTTTGGATGGTAATAAAATCTTTGATTTCCTTTCAAAAAAGAAAAAAAAGAAAAAGAAAAAAAAAATACTGAAGTCTTTACATTTTTTTCATCTTTTCCTTCATTTGAGACAATATCTACTCTACTAAAGAAACCATCCTAATACCCAGCGTTTTTATTTTTGTTTTTGTTTTTTATTACCACAGCATCAAATTCTAAACTTCTTCTATAAACGTGGAATTGTGCAGTCGAGGTGAAAGGAGGGAACATTGTTTCTGTGATTAAAGGAGATAACCAACACGGGAAAGTCTCAAGTGAACATGTGGTTGATTATGGGGAGGCTGTTGTCATGCCTGGATTGATCGATGTGTAAGCTGACAATCCTTTTGGTTTCTGTCTTTGCAGCTTCTTGTGCATGAATCAGTATTCAGATTATCAATCTATTATGTGAACGTTGTGACCCTACTTAAAATTTAGGAGGGGTATTGATTCAACACCATGTAAGGAGGTTTGCTACTTCTACACCCATGTGGATCCCTGTCCCTTTACATGTCAGTACATGGCCATCCTGGCATACACGTGATGTCCAAGCTGCCCATCAGGTAGGGCTCATAGTGTGTATCCTGGCCTGAGAATCAGGCCCGTCATTTCAACAGATGGGCCATGTGTCTATGCTAGTGTGTGCTGTTGGGCAACTTCTTGTTTTTCAATTATCCGGCTGTCATACACTGTGGCCCAACTAATGAGTGAACCAGCCTGATTCTTGTGTACATACATGATAGGTGCGATTGAATGAGCACATGCAGGATTAGTAAACCTCCTATTCAAGGATACTAATGCAGCCTAAATGATTATGTCCTGTTAATTGAGTTGTCTTCAATGAGAAGCATGACCATTCAAATGCTCTGGTTTCTTTAATCTATGCTAGTAGAATTTTTGTTGGCACAGCTTCTGGATTTAATTGCCGTCCATCTTCAGTTATTTGAAAATAATTTACTTGCTTATCTCTAGAAATGGTGACTTTACTGAACAAGGGCAATGCTTTACGAAGATAGAAGAGAAGAATAAGTTCAGATAGCACTTTCAGACTGGGCTGATCCATCAGGCTTCTGGTCCTTGCCTGCAATAGTATGGCCTCATGCCTCAGTTTGGGACCTTTGGTAGGGCTGTACCTGATTTCAGACCCAAAAAAGGGCAGGGGCTTGGGCCAGGTTTTGCAGCTCCTTTTGTTGAGCCCCGGTCCAATCGCAGTCCTACAAGTACTCACTTTCCCTTTTGGTATTAGCCCAATACAAGGGTTACCAATTCTGACTGGGATTTGAGATAACTTAGAACCCAAGATTTTGGAAACAATCAAGGAAATTGCATGTGTGAGTATGGGCCACACCATATGGTGTATGGTTCTAACATGTCATGTTACTCATGTACCAGGGCCACTGGTCCACGATCCCCATAAATGGTCCAGGTTCAGAGTCTTCACACTCATTGGATTGTGATTAGAAAGCACTGGTATCCAAGAGTGTTTAGTTTCACCGCCAACACCTAAAGGTGGGTTTGGTTGCACCAAATATCATGAAATTTCATGATTAATCAGTTTAATTTGGTGCAAAATATATTTGGTGCGACCAAATGCACCATAGAAGTAATCCTAGGAGGTAGATTATCGTGCTTCCTTTATTTATTTTGATAGTACATAGGCTTCATCTTTTCAGTGTTCATGTCTGAGTGATAAAAAATCAGTGAATATGTAATGGTAGTGCATCTTGTTTTATCTGGAAAATAGAGTTTATATATGCTCACTCTCACTTGCATTTTTCTACTCCTTCAGGCATGCACATCTTGATGAACCTGGAAGAACAGAATGGGAAGGATTTTCCTCAGGGACTAAAGCAGCTGCTGCTGGTATACTTGCCAAGAATCTCCATTTATCTAGAATTCTCTTATAAAACTACGGTAGACTAGACCACATTGCATGCTGTCCACCATTTCTTAAATGGTGGCCACTGTTGCTCATCCATCATATGCATCGAAGACACATGTAAATCCAACAGTCGAAATCTTGGGCCCATTGTGATGGACATGGACCAAGCATCCCACTGATAGGGTGATCTTAACAATCTGATATTTAAACCGTATATTTTCCATCCATAACCACATCTACAATTTGGATGGTCTGGATTGACATGCATACATGTATGCAATGTGTGCGGTAGATGAGCTGCTACCATCTAAGAAATGGTGGTAAACGCATGTTGTAGTCCATCTCTACTGACTATTCATTGTCTCTGTAGGGAGAAGAGAATAGGCTCATTTAAAATGGTGAAATCTACGACATGGTTCTTCTTAGATATTACGTAGAATTTGCAGAAAATAGCTATAACATCTTGATACCTTAAGTTGTTACTGTGAACAGTAGGACTCATGTTTGAACTAATCTGTTATTAGTTACCTCCGGGAATATGACGGCCTAATAAGTTTGTGTATTGATGCAATGTTGAACCTTTTCAACATGTGAAAAGCATTCATACACTGGCTCCCACGTGGATTCACGCAGCCACTTTACACTTGCATACATGTACCTCAATCCAAACCATCAAAATTGTTGGCCCCACTTTAGATGGAACATAACCCTAAAACTCGATGTAAACAATCCCAACTTCAAATTGATCGCATTTGTTTATCAAATTCAGATCCTTAACTGTTTTAAATTTTAGAAGTCATTTCATGGACTAGTCACATGTTTAGGATGATTTATCTCTTTAGTTTCTTTGGATTACGCCCCACCCACAATGTGGCCCACAATTTGATCAGTTTGGATTGTGGTAAATGTATGTCACTTCTACAGTTGGATATGGATCATTATACTCTTACCGGCATTGCAACGCCTCTTTCGACATTGCTTAACTGTAACAATTAATCAACAGTAAACATGCAAAACATGGAAGTGGCTAAGGGTTTAGATGATGTTTTTGCAGGTGGTATCACAACATTGATCGAGATGCCCCTTAACAGTGACCCATCAACAGTGTCTGAAGAAACACTAAGACTCAAGGTTCTGATACCTGTTTCATTTACTATTTTGATCATTTTGTTCGTATTTACATTTCATTCAACTGCTGTTTCGGTGTCAAGAACTTCCCATGGCATGATTAAAACCACCTCTAGCTTCTTGATTTTGCGTGATGTGGGGTTATCTCATATTATCTCGTGTTTTTGTTATTCTACGCTATTGATATATTACCATGAAAGTTTTTTATTTCTTTTTCTTTTTGGGATTTTTTTGACGGTACTAACTATTCACAGCCCTCTGAATTTATTTATTTTTGACTTTATTGTAATAGGTTGAGGCAGCCCATGAGAAGATCTACGTTGATGTTGGTATGGTCTTCGAACCTTGTTATGGACTGCTAGCCATAATTGCAATAACAAATTCTGAAAAATAGAATGAAGATTGTTCTTGTAATATTATAAACCAAGTCTTTCTATCCCCCCAATGCTAAGTAACCTGGCATCCGAGAGCTTCTAATCCTTTAGCAGAATTCTAAGCCGTATGCACCTCTAAACGCAAGGCATACCAATGTGTGTCATGCTTGCAATGTCCAAACCATTCATTAGGCAAGTCCCACCATTTAGATGGCCCAATCTGAAAATCAGGCTAGTTTGCTTGTCAGGTTGCCACACATGAACAAAAGGGGTGGTTTACAAGAAGTTACTGAGGGCTCACATTTAATGTACACACATAGCACACCCAATGAGTGGACCAACCTGTTTATTGGGCCAGTGCATCTACACAGTGGTGGTCGCCTGATGATCTGCTTCAATCATGTGAATTGTCTGAGGTCTCTGTAGGCTTAGCGAAACTCTCTCTCCACAAATATCACAGTGCACTTGCTGTTTCATCTTTCATGGAGTTTTTGTTTGGTGTGAGCAGGTTTCTGGGGAGGACTTGTTCCTGATAATGCCTTCAATAAGAGTTCTCTCGAGGGTCTTCTCGAAGCAGGTGTTCTTGGTCTGAAGGTAAGGTACTCACTAGATTCATACGAATTTCAATAGCAATAATGCGTACATGAGGGTGTCAGTCTTGCCCTGTCTCATGGGCCGTACGGCTGGATGGCCGTACTTGTGGGGCCCCTGCCCCTTCTTGTAATTGTATTTTATTCCATTTCTACCCCTAGACCCATGTTGGGTCTTTCTCTTATGTGTAAGGGCATTCTTGTGCTTTCCTCAGGTTGTATATATGCTCTCTCTCCCTTGTTTGGGTTAGGGTAATTGATGCTCAACAGACTATCAGAGGGAAGTGAGCTTCTTCAGTGCTGTGACATTCTCAATGATTGCTCATGCCATTGAACTCTAGATAAAAGAAGAACGATTGGCCATGCGCAGTAAACCAACGAAGGGTAGATGCGGCTTGTGTGTTCCTCACTTCACTTTTATATTCACAACAGACACACTTAAGAGATTGCATATCTGAATTGAGAGTACAGAGATACTACTTAAAACTCTCAGACAGCAAAGGCAATATAACATCCAATGATTATGCAATTTCCATTCAGAGACTGATAGCTACGAGCAATCTGGCCAGGCGAATATAATGTTCTTCCCAAAGTAATCTTTCTTAGCATCACCTATAAAGGAACCAATAAGATCAAAATCTGCATATATTTATGAGGTATGCTCCAATGGTAACAGTGGTACCGGGCAGATGTGGGATCGACATGATATATTCATGACATCAAACTTGTCCATCAGATGCCTGAGCTCATGTTAGCCCTATGTATTAAAAAAAAAAAAAAATCAACCCGATCCAACAATCAGGTGGGCCACAGAACAGTGAACAAGATGGGAGAGATTGTCCATCCTTGATTTGCACCGAGGCCCACCTGATTCTCTGCCTGACTCTTTATCCACGCCACATGAAGGTCTGAATGGCCTGGATTGCTGATACCATACCTGGTGGGCCCCCTATTCAGGTCAATGGTAGGTGTCCACTCTCAACTTGTTCCCTGTGGTTAGGTGCTTTGGATCGGGTTGCATTTTGTGCACCTGGGGTATCTTGAGGTTACACATCTAATTGATGGGTTGGATGTCATGAATACATCACATGAGCCCCACTTCTGTCTGATACCACCTAAGCTTATGATGTTACCAATGCCACTAGAGCATGCCCCCATATTTATTCCAACCTTGTAATTGCATGATGACAGGTCATGGAACCACATGCATATTCATCTTGCAAGCCAGCTTTGAGACTTGAAGTTGCGTCCAATCGGTAGAGAATTATGTTGACTGATTGTTTCTTCCCCATCTTTGTGCAGTCCTTTATGTGCCCTTCAGGAATAAATGACTTTCCAATGACAAATGCAAGCCATATCAAGGTTTGTTCAATGATCTTTCCTTTTTTGGAAACTTTTGATTTCAGTCATTCATATCTTTCTTTCTTTCTTTTTTCTTTCCTTTTTTTTTTTTAATCTTACTAGACTTTAGGAGAAATAGTCATGTACCCAGTTATTGAGATGAACATTTTTGTGTCTTTCTAGAAATGCTAATAGTTCTGATACCAGTTCATAGATAATTTATTATGAGAAATACTCCAGTGCTCCTAGTTGCGAATGGTTTACTTGCACAGTATAATCAATCGATCTGAACAGTCCATTAGGTCCAGAACACATTTCATGGGTTACCGTTGAAAAATAACACTGATTGATTGATCCAATTCATCCTTGATTTGGCCCTTCTCCTATAGCCATCCCTTTTCCAGTCCATGGGTGGGATGGTTACAATTGCCTAACAAAAGTGCTTCTTTAGAATCATCAGCAATCCATGCTTGGCCCTAACAAACATACGGTAAATTGTTGATTGGACCTATTTTTGTGTAAATACTCTTTACCGTCCATATTAAATGCCTAACATTTGTCAGATCAGAATGATATTTGCATATTGGACCATGAAATGCATGCGGGATCTATGAACAATCTAGATCAATGGATTGGACTGTTTAAGTGTCCCCAATGCAACTCGCAGCACTATGAACCTTATAATGCTTTGAGAGCACTCGAGCATTTCTCATTATATTTTTGATGTCTAAACCTTTCTCTTTTCTTTGCGCTAGGGAAAACTTCATGCATGTGTTGGTTAAACTCATGCAGTTTTGCCTGAATTCATGCATTTTCAATTGTTTACATGTCACATATGTGGACATTTATCATATTCATTTCTATCAAGCCGTTGGTAGCAAATGGTGGTGGATAGTGTGCTTGGATTTGCCTTAATCCATCTCAATTTCTTTCAATTCTGCCATGAATTAAGATGACCTGTTTTGTTTACTTCGCTTTCTTTTTCCTCTCTTTTTTTAGGAGGCGTTGCATACACTAGCAAAGTACAAAAGGCCTTTGCTTGTACATTCAGAAATTCAACTGGATACTGAAAGCGAAGTAGAACCAAAAGATGGCGTCGATGATGTTCGGTCTTACTCAACGTATCTTAAGACTAGGCCACCATCCTGGTAAGCAACTGCAGCAATATATAAACCATGTGTGGCTTTAGTCTTTATCAATGTCCATATCATCAAAGGATATATGCTTTGGTTCATCATAGACTATAAGTTTGTAACATTAACTATTCAAGATAGCTCTTGTATGTATGAAGTGCTGAATAAAATTGCAAAGTCCATGATGTAAATGGTTCATCTGAATAATATGGGTTTTCAGCCTTACATTTTCATGAAAATATGGGATGAAATTCTGCTAATAGAGGCTTCCCTACTACAAATGTAGGATTGTATTGATGCACTTGGAACTTTGTTGATATGAGATCCCAACGATAACTCCCGAATGAAGTTACTACTGTTACCTACTGTTTTTGTTTGGAATTTTGAAAATGTTGAATTTATCATATGGTTTACCGTTTAACTGATCTAGAGAAGGAATAAAAGTTGATCTGTTAAAGGTGTAGAAGTTCATCATCTTGTGCTTTGCTTTTGATTTATAAAATTTTCACCTCCCTTTCGTCTTGATTTATAACAACACTCACATGATGGACGCACCTAGAATTCAAGAAAAATGTGAACGCAGTTGGAGTTTAAACTGTCTAAGCGAACAATCGCATCTATTGGTCAACGATAGCATGAGACTGTCCTCATTGTATCTAGAGGTTGATCCACCTCACGAAGGAAACCCCTTTAAGGAAAGAAATTCGTTATGTACCTCTAACCCACTTTCTTTGTCTACGGTTTCTTCCATCTGATCCACACATACTCATGTCTACTATATCAAGATAACTGCTAAAAGTGAGATAATTACTAAAACGAGGCGAAACAGAAATTCAAATTTTCTCAATCATGGATTCAAAATTAGCACATAAACACAATATGTTATATCAGAGTTGTTCAATGTAATAATATCTACTGCTGCTTGAGAAACTGGGACTGAATTTTTTTTCCAAAAGATCAGTTTAAAGATTGGTTATTTAATGATACATTCTCAAAATCACGATCTAAATTCATTCGAGCAATTACTTGTGCTTTCACTAAGTGTGCAAATCAAGAAGCAAAATGTCATCTGGCAAACTTCTCTTAAGATAAGCGTCTTACACTTTTCTTTCACTGGTCTTTGCTCGTGTCTTGCTAACTATAGAAAATGTAATGTGCATGCATGCCCATGTACTTGGGTGGATATCTCATATTTCTTTGGTGTGGATATACTGTATTTTGGTACTCCTGTTGGGCATTATTCTTTTATTTGCTTATTAGGGTTGATTATAATAATATCAGGGCATGGTAGTTTTTTTTTTTAGTCATGCAACACACCCACCCTGTTAGCTGGGCAACGTACCCAAATGGTTAGTTACACGATGCACCCACCCACCAGTGGGGTTAGTGTGTCTCCTTAGCACTCGAACCTGAGACCTGCTGTTGAATTGCCTAGGTGTCTTCCAGCTGAGCTAGCAAGCGAGACACTAACCCCACCAGTGGGTGGGTGCATCATGTGACTAACCATTTGGGTACATCACCCAGCTAACAGGGTGGGTGTGTTGCATGACTATTAATATTAGGGCATGGTGGATTGATTGGTCTCTTTACAACACTTTTCTCTCCCGACTCTTTTCTTCTTTTTCTTCTCTATGTGAAAACCTACACTAACAATGTAAAATGACACATGATTCCTGATCGTCTCCTTTTCATTTATGCTTTTACTAACCAGGGAGGAGGCAGCTATTCGGGAACTTCAAAGTGTATTAGAAGACATAAAGAGTAGTGGCCATACAGCAGCCCATCTTCATATTGTTCATTTGGCAGATGCAAGAGCTTCACTAAATCTTATCAAAGTACCAAATGCTTTCTCTCGTTTCTCTTTTGGATGCCCATTTCTTTTCCTTTACTTTGTATTAATCACAGACTAGTAAATGTGGAATGTGTGGTGCACATGGAGAGGAGATGATTTTCAAATCATAGGAGAGAGGAGAGGGAAGGGAAGCAGTTGTAAAATGTAGGCATCTTTTGCTCCCACGATAGTCCTCCACCCTTCTAAAAATGGCGGTGGCTCTCCAATGCTAAATATAACATAGTTGTACCGCAATGCAAACCATCCAAATTGCTGACCTATTTGTGGAATTTGGATCACTCACTATTTCACTTCTAACTATCCATTTGATAAGTATTGGACCATTTCTCAATTCGTGCGTGTCATCCTGGCGCAGGGGCCGTGCCAATCTTCTCTGCATCGTTCCAATTTTATCGGATGTCTCCAAAGACGCCATTTGATAACTACTAATTAGATAGGAATGCTTCGACATTGTGATTTTAGAGATATGCTCCATTAATAATTTGCCCCAATTTGAGTGATGTGGATGGCCGTGCATGACTGTCACATGTTAGGAGATGAATCACCAACATATTGAAAGTGGCAGTGAACCATCATAGGAGTCCAGTCCTCTTTCTTTGGAGAGGCGACGCCTATGTGTTGAAGACAATGCTTCACCTTGACTACCTTAGTTCCCTTTCTTTGTTTAAAAACCCTTCTTGTGTTCTTCCATAATGCATAGTTTAATCATTCTAAAAAAAAAAACGGAACTAATTTCATGCAACTTTTCCCCTAGCAACTCATGTTATACATAGTAGAGATTCCACATTCTGTCAGTGATAATTTGGGACCTTTTGATATAAATTACTTTTGTGAAAGCTATTTCACCTATACCCTGATATACTTATACTCACGCACATTATCATGACCATCTCAGATCTTTTAGACATATTAAAAGAGATCTTGAGACATATTAAAAGAGATCTTGAAGCTCTGTTGTTGAGTCATCCAAGTTTCTCTAGGATTACTCTTTTTTAATATAAGCTACATTGTTGAGTCAGCCGAGTTTCTCTTCTGATGATGGGTATACAGTTGAAGTAGCCACCAAAGGACTAGAACCTAGAAGAGCAGTTTTAAAAAGCTCTTAAGCATCAGCATCAACATCATAGCCTTGGAAGGAACACATCCTCATACAATCCTATCATAGAAACTTCTTAAATCCAAAAGGGTCTGTGTTGTGACCAGTGTTTTAAATAGTGGTGGTAGCATGTTGCATGGCGTTCAACCCTCTGTAGTGTGTATCATAAGCTACATGATACTTATATGTTTTAATTTAAAAATAGGAAAAATATGATAAATGGTAAGAAAAAAAAAAAATATATATATATATATATATATATATAAAATTGCTTAAAAGATGATTCATTTTTTCAAGTATAAGCATCTTCAAACAAGTTATTAATTATCATTTATCAAAAGCCAATACATATATATAAACCAAATCAAATCATTATCGTATCAACAACTTTCTAAGCAAACTACTTTAATTAATAATGTCCAATTGAAACCACAAGTCAAAAGTAACGAGAAAAAAAATAAAATCCCACATATTAAGAGTATTAAGTACAAAATAGAATTATCATTTATAAATTAAAAAAAAAAGTAGCATATGCTACAAAGGATTTACGCCATTTGCTAACGCTACGTAACATAGTAGCTACGCTATGCTATGGATGCTATTCAAAACATTGCTGTACATATTAATTTGAGATGCGCATGGGGTTGCTTTGTTTTACCTATATCTATTTACAAATTCGAGAACCTTGCCGAACACAACCTTGACTGAACTTTGATTCCCTTAAGCTGTTGTCCAGATCTGAATCTTCATAGCCTATTCACGATGCATAGTCTTTTTAACTCGAAAATGGTATTCTTTAATCTGTAAGTGATATTTTTTTTTTCTTAGGAAGCAAAGAGCAACGGTTTCAGCCTAAGCGTAGAGACATGCCCCCATTACCTGTCATTTTCAGCTGAAGAGATTCCAGATGGGGATACCCGCTTTAAGTGTTCCCCTCCAATACGTGATGCGGCCAATAGAGAAAAGCTATGGGAGGCTTTGATGGTACTGGTTTACAACACTATCTTGTTATACTAACATTCTGTTTGATGTTGGTTAGTGTTGGTTAATGGAATTTCATTTCAGGAAGGGGACATTGACATGCTAAGCTCTGATCACTCACCGACAATACCAGCGCTTAAGCTTCTTGATGAAGGCGACTTTTTAAGGGCATGGGGTGGCATATCATCTTTACAGGTTGGTACTCTTGTAAGGGCCCGTTTGGACGCACTTCTTCAAAAGGGAATTTCCGGAAAGGGGGTTTTCAAGCCGGCTTTTTCGGTGGACTTGGGAAAAATCAATTGGATTGGTCATTGCTGAGTTGGCATTTTAGGCCCTATTTTGTCGAGAGGGAGAGGAGATGGGGTTTGCAAAGTGCATCCAAGCACACAACAACAGTTGCTGTTTGGATCAAAACAGCGTTTCAGCCCCCAAAACCTCTTTTGAGGGGTCTCCTAATGGGCCTCAAGGCTTTGCTTGTTTCATTGAGTTATTTCTCGTAATTTCTGCTTGTTTTAAAAAGGGTTAATTTGGCAGTATCAAAATCAAGCACTCTGCTTGCTTCATGAATTTGAGCTTGCCATGTCTATATCGATGGAATGGACCACTGTATGTGAATTTGGTGCAAAAGACTAATCGTCGTGCAATGAGAGTGTCTGCAGTTTGTTCTTCCTGTCACGTGGTCTTATGGGCAAAAATATGGAGTAAGTTTGAATCAATTATCTTTGTGGTGGAGTGAGAGGCCAGCAAAGCTTGCAGGCCAAAACCTTAAGGTATTTCAATTGTTGTATCTTTATTTTAGATTATGTTTGGGTGCATTATTGAATTGAATTGCAATTACTAGATCAACTATTCAGAAATGACCAAATTGTCATCACCTTGATGCTCGTAACAAGTAGCCCACAATTTGCATTTTCATTCCTTTTGAGTCCAGCTTGGAAGTGACAAAACTGCAATTTGGAATCTCCAATATCAATATGAAAACTAAGATTGCAACCATCATGCCATTCATCGACACGTCTGTTTCCAAGTGATATTTGGATCATCCATTAGGTTCTAGTGACCATATTTTCAAATTTCTTGTACTCTGCATGAGAAATTGTTTTGAGACTCCTCCAATGGTCTGATGCAGGGAGCTATCGTGAGCGGCAACTATGCAGATATCGTCGTATGGGAACCAGATGTGGAGTTTGAACTCAATGAGGACTATGCCACGCACCATAAGCATCCCGTATCTTTTCCATTCCTTTACTACAACCCATTATCTTTCTGTTTCAGTCTTCATGCCTGGAAAGCAATTGCTACCATGGTGTGCCGCAACAGCCCTTATGGGGTTTTAAAGGCTGTTACGTGAAGATGGTCACCGCTACAGCTACTGTTACTGTTACGAAATACCTTTATTGCTACCATAAACTTCAAAGACTTACATTTCTTCTTTCTTTTCCGTCTGCAGAATCTAACTGCCTACATGGGAACGAAGTTATCCGGAAAAGTTCTAGCAACTTATGTGAGAGGTAACCTTGTATACAGCGACGGGAAGCATGCTATGGCCGCTTGTGGTACTCCAATCCTTGCAACGTAGTTGGGCCCGCATGACAGGTGATTTCAACAGCCAACGTTTCATTAACTCGGAAAATTGTCGGCAATCTTAGAGACAATGGTAAAAAAACATTTGACTCCATTTGGAAACGTTCTTTAAATTCTATGGTCTAAAAATGATTTTGGGTTTTCACATAAACTCAGAGGTCAGGCTCGAAACTTAGAGCCAGACCAAACTGAGTTGACTCAGCTGAGTTATGAGTTAGCCAACCTTGTGAACACACACTCTTGATTCTTGATTTGTTCTTCTTTTCTTTCCATCTTTTCAGGCACCGGTTCAACGCATGGTCATCTGTATATCAGCCATACAGCCATTGTACTAAAGAGTCCACTTTCATCACTGAAAGCAACAGTGTTTGGATGGTGTCATATGTGTACTTAATCCATATTTTTACCATTGAATGAAAAACTCTATAAAATAGAATTCACTGCTAAAGGTTGGAAGTGAGCATTTTGCATCAACCACTTTGATAGATACACCCCATTTTCCTGATTTTGATACTACATTAGCAAAATGTTAGTACTATTGTATTACCAAAAGTAGGAGATGGGTGGGCCCTTTTGATAGATACACCCCATTTTCCTGATTTTGACACTACATTACATCAGACCCTTTTGATAGATACACCCCATTTTCCTGATTTTGATACTACATTAGCAAAATGTAGTACTATTGTATTACCAAAAGTAGGAAATGGATGGGCCCTTTTGATAGATACACCCCATTTTACTGATTTTGATACTTCATTAACAAAATGTAGTACTGTTGTATTACCAAAAATAGGAAATGGGTGGGCCCTTTTGATAGATACACCCCATTTCCCTGATTTTGATACTTCCTTAACAAAATTGTGTACTGTTGTATTACCAAAAATAGGAAATGGGTGGGCCCTTTTGATAGATACACCCCATTTCCCTGATTTTGATACTACATGAGCAAAATGAAGTTCTATTGTATTACCAAAAGTGTGAAATGGGTTGGCCCTTTTGATAGATGCACCCCATTTTCCTGATTTTGATACTACATTAGCAAAATGTAGTACTATTGTATTATCAAAAGTAGGAAATGGGTGGGTTTGCAAATTGCATCCAAACGCCCATGATGTTGGCCAAATGGTACCAACCATATCTGAATTCGGTAGTAGTACTACGATTTAGATGAAGAAATCTGTACCCATATCCACAGTAGACCCACCAGATGGACAGTCTGGATCATCCAACCATACATCCGGATGGGCCATCATGGATGCCGTTGTGATCCAAACCATTCATTTGAACGTCCCGCCATGGTCAAGGAGCCAAATGGCAAAATCAATCTTGTTAGAAATTTCGCCATCCATACCAATGTGAGTAGAATATTCATGTGGATGATCATGGGTGAGAATTTTGCAGGGTGGGCCACATATGGCTATTTGGATCATCAATTGGTGTGGCAGCTTATAGTTTAAAAGTAACCGTTCAAACCAAAAAGTTTAAAGGTTATCCTAACCGTTAGAAAAATAGCTTCAATTTAAACCCATTGAATTCAATGATTTCATCTGTTGACGGATCATCTATGGAAACTCATACTTTGTGCATGGGCAATCCATGATGGAACCTGCCCTTCAAACGGTTTGGATCATCTACTCGCATGGCCCAAATAGCGGAACTACTTATCAACTTCCGTAGTCCGCAGACTACAAGAAATGGGCCTCTTAAAAGCATACAATACAATCCCAGGACACCCTCCACCGTCGACGTCGAAGGGTATACAATAAATCGTGACCGTCCACCTAGTGTTTTCTTTCTTAGATGGACCATGGGCACCTACATTCATCCCTTTAATCTCATATTCCTCCCTTAATAACAACCGTTAATAGTGCTCCTAGTAGGATCAGTCTATTTGGACAGCTCAATCAAACAATCTGAACCGTCTATTAAGTCTAGAATGCATTTCATGGCCTACCAGGCAAACCTTTCATGATAAAATGATCTAATCCATCCTTGATTGGGCCCTATTTTCTGTAGCCATCCTTTTTTCATGATATGGATGGAACTACTCTGATCACCTAACAAAAGTGATTCTTCACGATCATTAACAATCCGTGGTGGTCCCTAACAAATAGATGGATCGGATTGCTGATTGGACCTATTTGTGTAAATAATCTTGACCGTCCATATTAAAGTCCGTCGATCAATGGTTAATATCTGTTGCACCAATATTTACATTCCAGCCCATGAAACATGGGTTGGACCTAACGAACAATCTGGATCGATGAATTGGATTGAATTAGACTGTCCAAGTGAATCAACGCAGCTAGAAGCACCACGTAAGTTATAGTGCTCTGAGAAAACTTGAGTATTTTCCCTTTAACCATGGTCCATCCATACCAGATTATATTACTTCCACGGTACGGATTTTACATTTACACTGCCACGTGGACGGTGAGAAGATTGCTTTATCATGTTATGATAGGCTCTACTCTATCATATCATTTCCACGTCTCCTTGTTCCTTCCCTCCAGTTCTCAGAGATAAGGTCGGGTGAATGCCTCGGTAACTCGCGCTAGATACCTACTGTGGTTAATTTCACTAACGTGGAAGAAACGAATTAATTTAAAAAACATCCACACCGTCTATCACAAACCATACGTAATTTTAGTCCATGATCATAAAACTTAGAATGATTTAACACTCAGGTGGGCCATCCCAAATAAATTTATAGTTAAAACTTGTAAATTCACGTCGTATGGCCCACATGAGTTTTATATATGTGATATTTCTTTAACTATTTCATCCGGATTAGGAAAATCAGATGAATGGATTGGATGGTATAAATACGCTATGGTGGGTCCTACAAAAAATCTAATGGTAGACGTTCAGTCCCAGAATATTTCTTATGGTGTGGCCTACCTGAGGTTTGGATTATCATTAGTTTTGCTTTCAATGGTTAAAATGAGACAGAGTACCTGATGAACGGAGTAGATCTGATTAAAGAGATAACCACGTGGCTCTCAGTCTGCCAAGTAACCCTGATAGATACCTTGCGCGAGTTCCCAGCGCGGCGCTCTCGTAAGAAGATAACACTTCCATTTCTCCTTTAAAAATTCGCAGACGAGAGATAGAGAGAGAGGGAGAGGGAGAGAGAGGGATACTCTGGAAGTAGGGTTTCTGGGTTTTGAAATTCCTGTATTTTCTTCTCCTTCCATGTCCGATCCTTTGATGGAAATCTTAGGATTCTTCAATCCCATCCGAGAAAACATCGAATTTCGTACACTTCGTAGTTCGTAGAGACGTCGAAAACGCCTTTTTTTTTTTGGAATTTTATCATGAAACTAGGGTTTTGAATTTCTCTCTGCAAATGGAAGTCTGCAACTGCTTCATTTCCATCGGAAAACCACTCAATCTCTTCTCCCGGTCTAAGGTCAACCAGTTCCTACGATGCTCCGCTCGACCATTGGGTTCTGCTGAATTTAGGGTTAGGGTATCAGATGATCTCCGAAAGGAGACAGAGAAGACCCTGGAATGGCATTCCATTTGCTCGCAGATCTCCAATTTTGCTTCGACAAGCATGGGCCGGTCTCTTGCCCAGAACGGAAGTCTGCCTTTTGGTTGTGATCGGGAAGAGAGCGAGAAGCTCTTGGGGCAGACGACAGCTGCGACCTTTCTTCCTCAGCCGTTGGATTTCTCAGGAATTGAAGATGTGGGGGAGATCGTGAGGTCTTCAGTTGCAGGAAAGTTACTGAGTATTGGGGAGCTTTGTTTGGTTGTGCGGAGTCTACGATCAGCAAGGGGGGTTTTCGAGCAGTTGGAAGGGGTTTCATCGCAGGATGGAGAGGATTCGGGGAGGTAACTTTCCTTCTTGTGAAATCATTTTTATTTTTTTGAAAAAATATTCCTTCTCCTGATGTTGTGCTTGAATTATGTTTTTTAGATTTTGAATTTTACTCCCCTTTTCCCCTAAGGTCGTTTGGATACAGTAAAGTTTTAAGTTGTAAACACATTACACCCAAAAAGAGCTTTAAACGTAGACGGTTTACATGCTATTCCATTTGGCTTTTAAGTGGTAAAATGTTTACAGGTTAACAGATTGTGTGTTTGGCTAGTCTGTAAAGTGTTTACAATGTATAAAATAGGTATTCATACTATAGAGCTCGGGCAGTAAACCTTCCAAAATCCGTAAATCACAAGGACTTGATTTTTTATTTTTTATTTGGTCCTAAGAGAGCATTAAAACATGCACACACTAGACGGATTGGCTGTCCTCCACCCATCACAGTGGGCCCCAAATGCAATCTGGAAGTTTTTAATGGTGGGTGTCCCATCCTTCCCTTGCTTGGTCCTTTTTTAGGGCCATAGGAGAGCATTAAGGGAAACACATGATGGATAGATTAGATGTACCATACACATTACAGTGGGGCCCACATATCATGAGTATATATCAACAATTGTGTTCCACTATGTATAATGCCTTTTTAGCTGTAAAGACTCTACCTGTAATCTGAAACATGGCTTTTTCCGGTTTTCAGATTACAGGTAAAAGCTGTAATCTGTTTACAGCCTGTAAAGCCTTTACAGGCAAACACATGCATCCAAACAGCACCTGTAATCCCTTCACAACTTAAAGACTTTACAGGCATCCAAACCACATACCTTTTTCTGCTCAGCAGTGCAGCTCAATGGCTCTATAGTTGGGGACCCAGCTATTTTGTGTGTGGGCACGAGTATGTGCGGATCTGGGTGCAGGTGCATGTGGATGTGTGCATGTGCGGTGTCCTTGTGTGGTTTTGTGTGCGTGTGCATGGCTGTGCAAGTGTGTGCTCAATGGCTCTACAAGTGGGACAGCTACTTTGTGTGTGGGAGTGGGCAGTTGGGCAGGCAGGCATGCGAGTGGCAAACAATATTGATTTTTCAATTGACCATTTTATTTAGTAGTTTTCATCTCTATTTGAACAGAATAGGAAAGAAAATTGAGTTTTAAATGCACTGTTGCAGTTACACCAGTCCTCATTTTATTCACAGAATAAAAGATAAAACTGGCCCATGTATAGACCTCTAATCTTTTAGTAGTTAAGGAGCTGTGGCAAGAGATTTCATCAATTGGGTATTTTCACAGGTACACTCCGCTGCTTGAAATACTCGAGAACTGCAATTTTCTAACAGAATTCGAACAAAAAATAGGGTTTTGTATAGATTGTAGTCTTTCAGTTGTTTTGGATCGAGCTAGCGAGAAACTGGAATTCATTAGGTCAGAAAGGAGGAGGAACATGGATAATTTGGAATCTCTATTGAAGGGAATCTCAACTAAGATTTTCCAGGCCGGTGGTATTGACAGCCCATTGATTACTAGGCGTCGATCTCGAATGTGTGTTGGAATTCGGGCTTCACACAAATCTTTGCTTCCTGATGGTGTGATTCTGGATATTAGTAGCTCTGGGGCTACATACTTTATGGAACCCAGAGATGCAGTGGATCTGAACAACATAGACGTGAGACTTTCAAATTCTGAGAAAGCTGAGGAACTAGCTATTTTGAGCATGCTAACTTCTGAAATAGCTGACTCAGATATGGAGATTAGATATTTGATGGAGAAAATTTTAGAATTGGATCTTGCATCTGCTAGAGGCGCTCATGCCCGATGGATAAATGGTGTGTGCCCAGTTCTTACCGACAGATGTGAAGCTCTGGACTCAAATACACCCGGGGGATCTTTAGCAGTGGATATCGAAGGAATTCGGCATCCCTTGCTCATTGAATCCTCTCTTAGCAGTTTGACTTCTGTTCCGGTATCAGATCTATGGAGTTCAGTTCGTTTGAATTGGAGGAATGGTAAAATGGAGCTGGGAAGATTGTCAGCAGGCAGAGCTGATTTTCCTGTGCCATTAGACATCAAAATAGGAAAGACCACGAAGGTGGTTGTGATCTCAGGACCCAATACTGGAGGAAAAACAGCAACTATGAAAACTTTGGGTGTGGCAGCTCTCATGTCTAAGGCTGGAATGTATTTACCTGCTAAGCACCAGTCCCAGGCTTCCATGGTTCGATAATGTTTTAGCAGATATCGGAGATCACCAGGTAGTTTCTCTTGTTCTTGGAGGAGAAAGCAGTCTAGCGTGATTTGGTGAACATGTTTGATTTTATTCTGAAACTCTTGTTTTTGGGTTGAAGTCGTTGGAACACAACCTCTCCACCTTTAGTGGGCACATCTCGCGCATCTGTAAAATCATGGAAGCGGCTACCAAAGATTCACTTGTTCTCATCGATGAAATTGGAAATGGCACTGACCCATCAGAAGGCGTGGCTCTTTCCACCAGCATTTTGCAGTACCTTGTGGATCGAGTTAATCTAGCTGTGGTGACTACTCATTACGCGGATATAAGTCTTCTGAAGTTAAGGGATGCACGATTTGAAAATGCTGCAATGGAGTTCTGTATGAATACTTTACAGCCTACATATCGTGTACTGTGGGGAAGTGCTGGTAATTCCAATGCCTTGAACATTGCCAAATCAATAGGTTTCGACCAGAAAGTGCTGGATCGTGCACACGAATGGGTGGAGAAGCTGATGCCAGACAAGCAAAAGGAACGGAAGGGTTTCATTTACCACTCTTTGCTGGAAGAAAGAAACAAGTTGCAGGTGCAGGCTCAGAAGGCTTCTTCTGTTCTTTCGGAAATTATGAAACTTCATCTTGAGGTATGTTTGAGTAGTTGCTGAGAAAATCTCTCTCCAATGTGATATTTCAGTTTACTAACATATCATGTGGACTCTGTCCATGCACCCTCGAAAAAGGTGGTATATTCACTGTTGCACCTAGTGTTTCTACACATGCTCAGACTTTCAGTTTGTACAGGTGGGTTCTCATGGTTTAGTGATATGAATGTTGATATGACTGGACCCACTTTGGATGAGCCATGGACCACAATCTTCCGGATGGGAAGATCCTAAACCTTCTGTTGCTGGGCAGCAAGCAAATGGTCAAGAAAGAAAATATGGCGGTAGTCTACACTCAAGCAGTAAAAGGCCAGATCTTCTACTGCCTGGATCGTCCAATATGGAGAGATCTTGGCATGGACCATCCCTCGTGGGACGTACTTCGCAGCTTGGAGCACTGAACCTTGGTTGGCACTTGTACAAACTGAAAGCCCAAGTGAGCACTGAACCTTGGTTGGCACTTGCACAAACTGAAAGCCCAAGTGTACTGTTGAAACTCTCGCCTGCTAGCCCAGCTGGAAGACGCCTAGGCCTTTCATCAGCAGGTCTCAGGTTCGAAATGCTTAGGAGACACACTAACCCCATCAGTGGGTGCATCGTGTGACTAACCATGTGGGTGCGTTGCATGACTAACAAAAAAAACAAAAAAAACTCACAGCCCAGGGCATTGTAAATACCTGCATGTTCTTTCCCTGTTCTGTCATGTCATATGAGTTTCAGCACTCATTTCCTTTCTTTGTCAATAAAGATATTTTCTGAGGCTGAAGATCTGGATAGGCGTGAGGCGGCTCTGAAAGCAAAGGAGTTGCAACGGGTCCGACAGAACTGAAAGCTGCAAAATCTCAGATAGATGCTGTAGTCAAGAACTTCGAGAACCATCTCAACAGTGCGAATTCTGATCGACTCAATGCTCTACTTAAAGAATCAGAAGCAGCTATTGCATCCATCATAGAATCGCACCATCCCTGTCTGAGTGGTGATTCATCGTTTCTGCAGTCAAGTAATGTTGGTTCATATTTACCTCAAGTGGGTGATCAAGTCCATGTGCGGGGGTTTGGGAATAAATTGGCTACTGTTGTTGAAGCATCTGGAGATGTTGCCACTGCTTTAGTCCAGTTTGGGAAAATGAAAATGCTAGTTAAGAAAAACGACATCAAAGCAATTCCTATTGATGGAAGGAGTACCAAGCCTAGCTCCCTCCTGCAGTTAAAAGGGCAGCAGGTACATTTCAAACTTTCCTCATGTGTCTTTTTCTTCAATTTTTTTTTAGCAGTAGCGAGAATTTTATTGAAAAGCGTCAAGCTGGTGCAACTATTTAGAAGTAAAAAGAAAACTAAAATTACAATCCTTTAATGACTTGATACAAGAAACCCATTCCAACACAAGATTTTGCCCTACAAGGCACCTCCTCCCCCTTACTAAAGACATTACGAAAACATCCCCCATTTCCTTCCCCTCAAACCCCCATTCTCACCCCCCCCCCCCCCCCCCCCCCCCCCCCGCGAAATGGCCCACCAGATAGCTAGAATTGTGAGTCTCCGAAGCGCGGACTTTTGCTTCCCAATCCTTGCCCCATGCCAACTCAAAAGTAACACCTCAACTGAGTCCGGCATAACCAAGACCTATCAAAGGAGGTGATGAAACAATTCCATATCTCCGTAGTAACTTCACAATGAATGAATGGATAGTTGATTGATTCTGCATCCTCCATGCACATTACACATATGAGATATGTGATCGCACTGCTACACGCTGTGCATCTTGCGTAAGTAACTGTAGAAAGATAAAACTGGAAATCGACCCAATTTGCCCTTTAGCCATGCGAGCTTTTTCTTCAAGGTATTATATGCAGCCAGTGTTTTAAATAGCTACGCTATGTAGCGTGTAGCTTACGCTATGTAGCGTAGCTTAGCCTTAACGCTACGTAGCTCAAGAAAATAGCTTAAGTCTCATGTAGCCTACGCTACATGATAATTTGCATACGCGACCCGCTACATAAATTAGGCTACACACTACATGCCTTACATTGCAAGTTATTTTTTATTACAACATTAAAATCAAATAATATTTTTGATGATTAGTTACATTTTTTTATTTTCAATATTTAATGCTTTTAGTAAAATGATATAAGTAATAGTATTAAATTAGTTTTGTTGCTCTTTCTTTTTCCTTTATACTTAGTGATTACCCTTTTCTATTACTTTAAGTCATGTTTGGTTGCACCAAAATATCATGAAAATTTGTTGAATTTCATTATTAATCAGTCTAATTTGGTGAATATCATGGAATTAGTGCAACCAAGAACAACCTTAATTAAAAATCTAGAAGTAACATGTAGCTTACGCTACACGCTATGTAGCTTACGCCTCACGCTTCAGAGGGGTGAACGCTACGCTACACGCTATTCGCTATTTAAAGCACTGTATGCAGCACGACAAAACAAGTGTTCTTCAGTTTGCCCCAAGTAAGTGTTTAGGTGGGGCCCACCTTTTGGTGATCCAGATGGCTCATCTGGTGTTGGACCCACTATTCATTGTACATGTCCAAAACTATACACTGGTCCATGATCTCTACTGTCTGATCATGTCTTATCAAGTTTACTTGGATGAGTCACATGGGATTCATCTGAGTATTAAAACCGTGGTTGGGACCCATGGGTGGGTCCAATCAGTTCAGCCTCTTGTCCATGCAGGACAATTTGCATATGTACATGCTAAAACACACATGTAGACAACATGCATGGTTGAATGGTGAGTACATATACAAGATTTACAACATAAAGAAGGCTAAGCTGATCTATTTATGGTTTTTCCACTAGAATGAATGATCATTTATCCAATAAAGTCAGTTTTCTCAACCCAGATCATGGTGCTTGTTTCAGGCTCAGCGTCGCAACGCTAAGCAAATAACTGCAGAGTCAAACGAGGGCGAGCAGGTTCCCTATGGCCCAGCAGTGCAGACATCGAAGAACACAGTGGATCTACGTGGCATGCGAGTTGAGGAAGCCACTCACCACCTACACATGGCCATTTCAGCAAGTGAATCGGGCAAAGTTCTCTTTGTCATTCATGGGATGGGCACTGGAGTGGTCAAGGAGCGAGCCCTTGAGGTATTAAGCAATCATCCACGATGTCGCCAAGTTCGAACAAGAGAGCCCCATGAATTATGGATGTACAGTTGCATATATCAAATAAATTGTCACTTCCAACCGGTGCAGTCACTGATCTATGCCTCATTTCAAAGTTTCTAAATTGATGTGGTAAGCAACCATCTTTTGATTGCAACCATCCAGTGGTCAGCCTGATGGACGGCCTCTGTCTCATCCTGATGCTTCTCTATAATCATGACTTGAATCCTACTCACGCCACTCTGCTTGAGCAGGCTTTGCAATCACAAATTAGAAGTTCGGTAGGCTCACACATGCTTACATGGCATCCCCATATTTGCCAGTGTCTATCAAATGGGTCCTGACAATCTAGATGATCTGGCCCAAAAATCAGGCTGGTCCAGTCTTCAGGTGGGCCAGTGTTAGAAACAGGCTGTGATGAGCCAGAACTCCGTTGCAGCGTTTTTATCTTTTCCTTTGTTCAGTCATCCATTTGTTATGTAAACTGTGGCCAACTCAACAGCTGAACTAACCCGATTTTTGAGCTAACTTCATATTGAGTGGGACCCACCTATGGACAGCTTGGTTCTTTTACTGGTGCAGCATGATGGCACATATGGCGCACATAGATGCACTGCTGCATTGGTCAACAAAGATCTACAAATAATTAATTGAAAGTGCCCATGATGAAAAAGGAAAGGTAAATTAATTGCTTTTGATAAGACAGAGAATTATATCAAATGGACTAAAGTGAAAAATAAGACATTCAATTACTATATTTCTTTTCTTTTCAGTTTCATTAAGAAAAGCGGGGCAGATGGAGGAATTAAACATCAAAAATAAATAAATAAAAACCTCAAAAGCTTCCTATACTATACCATTTCTTTTCTATACATATCTATGCACCCCCATTGTAGTTTCCGTTGTTATAGGCTGTGGTTGGATTGCAGAAATTAGTTCAATACAGCAGACTTGACCAAATTGCAATTGTATTCGTTTGAGAATGCTCCCAATTGCAATTTGTGTTGCTTTCGATTTGGACTCGAGAGTAATCTAACTGCAATTTGGTTGTTTCCTCTCTATTGAGAAACTATTGCAAGTCAACTAGCATGTCCAAACGCAGCCTTAACAAAATTGATATTGCTTATTTCAATGTCTGTTTGGTGGCATGGACATCGATCTCTGAATTTCATTTCTATGAGCATTTGAGCTCGTTCCGGATGAGACGGATGCGGAGCTCCGAAGGAGAGGTGTCCCTATCCTACTTGAATTCTCATTGCCAACTGGTGATGGATCGGCAGTGGTAGAAGCTGGCTGTAACTCAATCTGGATGCGAGAATTGACAGGCTCGAGTTCAAGCAGTTGCTGCTCGTCTTCTTCGATTGAGCAGACTGTGCTTGTCTCCGTGCGTATGGTCGATGAATCGGTCATGACACCATTCCTCCGCTTCTTTCTCTTCACTTCTTTTCCCCATCCGTGCATCGTCTCCCGTATTCTGTGTGGAATCAGTGCAGCTTTGTAGTTCGTACCCATCTGGAGAGCACAGATCAGGGAAATAGGAAGTATCATACAGGAGTTCATCATGGGCAAAATAAGAAGAGAGAACTGTAGCAATATGTAGATTACAGTTTTGGCTAGGATGAGAACTGTCCTCGTTAACTCAAATTTCCCTATTAGGAGATGTCATTTTCTCGTTTGGCGACTAGTGAAGTGATGGCTCAAATCAGGTTCAAACTAAGTTTCTTGGATTTGGACTGTCCAGACCATGAATCATTCGGACTGGATGATTCTGCCCATCATTTGATGAACAAAGACCATCAAGGGTTCACATTCAACTTTGTGAATCAATGCTCAGAATCATCCATCGATGTGACTTTCTGACTGTGGTCCATCCCATGGTAGTGCCAAGCGTGAAGTTCCCGTTAGAACAACGCAAACCATGGTGATCCCTCCGTCCGGATGTGGAAAAATCAGAGCAATTTTGGGGTCCAAGTTGTCGAACATTGGTCCAAACCAAAAGACATTCCTTTTGGACATGGAGCTACTAGAAGCCTTTGAAATGGAATTTGTCTAACCTCTTTGATGTTTGATAGCTGAGAAATGAAAGTAATTGAATTTAAATAAGTAATGATCACTTACCTCTCTATTTCCTTGAAAATGCATACCGTGCTATGTACCAAAATCCTGTGGGCCCCACCATGATGTACCAGTCTATTCATTTTTCCAAATCATTTTAGGGAATGAGCCAAAAAATAAGGCAAATCCAAAGCTCAAGTGGCCCACAATAAGAATAATCACTTCTACCATTGAACCTACTATTATCCGTGGTGTGGTCCACTTGATCTTTGGATCCGTCTCATTTTTTGGCTCGTGTCCTAAAATTATTTGAAAGGATGAATGAGCGGTGTGGATATAACACATACATCATGGTGGGACCCATAGAGTTTTACTTTGAAAAGATGTTGAATTTTGCATCGTTTTCGAGGTGGAATTCCATCTCTCTATCAAAAGCTTGGTAAAAATCATCATTATGCTTTTACTACCACAATTTACTTTCATTTACCTCCAATCAAACAGGCCGCAAAATTCTAATTTCAACTAGACATGACACAACTCTAAAACCAAAAGCATCATGATTCATACCTGAGTCACCAGAGCATATAGAGGCAAGGTGCTATAGCTACAAAGGAACTGCCCAGCAAACCTGACAAGGCAACAAAGAACCATCAGTAATAAACCACTGAATTGATATCCAAAACGACTTCAAAATCAGACGACAAACAAATGAAAGATATTTGCATAAAACACATACCCCAAAACCAGTCGTGTGTATACCAGTGAATGCTTTCTAATAAAGCACGAATTGTACCCAAACTGCCACTGTTAATAAATCAAAGGAGGCTGTTAATTCAACTTAAAAAAACACACATTATAAGTCATAGCTTAGTAGGCATGTACTTAACCAAATCACTGAAAACACAACTTTAATCTGAGGAATTATATGATATTAGGCATAAGCAGACGTAGTGACCACAGACCCGTTTTCATGCAACTGGATCCCATGGTATACTTACCCAGACTGCCGATTTTATAGGCCTCTACCCCAGATGAATCATGACAGAGAAACCTCAAAGGCCCTAGAACTACATATATGCCCTTGGGCTGAGGATCACGGAACTCCTCATTTAATCTTCCTCTTTTGTGTTTGTTCTGTATCCTTTCAGGGCTTTTGCCCGCTTCTTCCTCTTTTGTCCTTGTTGACCTATTCAAATTTTAAACTTAGGCTAAGCATAAACTGTATATCTCCCTAACAAAATGTCTATCACTATTCTTATTCTTATTTCTTTTCTTCATGATTTCTTTATTTTTTTGGTGGTTCCTTTTTGTTTTTTATTTTTTTAAGTTACTGAAAAAGCTAGTAATTAGGCAATCTACGCATCAGGATATGTATAGTACCCTCAAGTTAGTTCATATAAATGGAGTCTATGCTTCTACAATCTAGAGCCTATACTGTCGATTTGATGAGGCCACCATTGATGAGAAATTCTCCTAAATCTCCCTAATTATATAATCCTGAACTTTTGACTTGTGGCCCACAAAAAGGACAGTTAAGGAATGTAACAACTGTCTACATTCAGTGGAAAAGATCCAAACATTGGATGGCCATAATCTTATAATCTGTGAGGCTTTTGGGTGGCCTATCTATATAGTGGGGCCCTTCATATCAATGGTCGAGGTCAAGTACCATGGGCCCAACTTATACGAGCTGAGGATAACAATAAATATTCTCTCAAGAATTGTATCATTCCTCCCAAGCGGTTTTCAAAATATCACAGATATTATCATCTGATATTTTATCTATATCGCACCTCAATGATACAAATACCAGCGGTAGTGACATAGTTTACAAGTTATAACCAATAATATCAATCATATTACCAATATTAGTGATAGTTTCAATATTACAAGATATCGCGACAGTCCTTTGAAATAAATACATTGTACTGCAACAATACCAGCGTTTAATACCTATGGAGTTCCAGAAAATAAATAAACTACAACTAAAAACAAAAAACCTTTTTTTTTTTCAAAATTTCTGGAGGGATTTCTTCGCAGGGGTGTTTTAAATTAGTGCATTATATGTGTGGATTTATTGCATTATTTATTAAAATTGGTATACTAAAATTATATTAATTAATTAATTATTTTTTCCAACTAGTTTGGGCCTATATAAAATGGAAACCTATCATCTATAGTTGTTTTCCATAATATTTCAAGTCTTGTGTAATCATGTGTTTTTTTAACTTCTCCTAAAGTTTCATTGAAAAATTCCTCCATTTTCCTAATGTTTCCCTCTGACAATGCCTCAGTATTTGTAATATCAATACATGTTTCCATAGTTTCCATATCCTAAGGGTGCGATACATATAAAGATAACGATACATAAAACATTGCTCCCAAGTAAATAATTGGATTTGAACCAGGCAATTGGCAGATCAACTTCAAGCTGATTTTCGATTTTTTAAACATCGGTCAAAAGTATGAACCCATTTGAAAATAGAAATGAAAAAAGAAGAAAAAGTTCGTCTCCTAAATTCTATACAAAAGAACTGAACAAAGGCTGAGAACGTACCCAGAACCAGAAAAACGAAGCCAACTCGAATGCATTCTGCAAACATTCACATCAAAAGAGCTGGATATGTAAGTTTTTTCTCTTTCTCTTTTTCTTTTTTAAATTACATTGGCAGTTCCAATAAAAGAAAAAACACAACTTTTCTACATCATACCAAGTGGAAAAGTAACCAACCTGAAACAGGATAAAGTGTATTAACCATAACAGCAGTTCTGGTTTCTTAAACCAGAAAAGATCATCTCGGGGCCTTAACTTTGTCCCAGGGAAGGTCGAGGTTATGCCAGCATTTTCCAATGATAGGGTTGCAATGACATTCTGTAATTTTGCTCCCACTAGAAGAACGAGCTGCACAGGCAGATATTCTTGGAATCAGAATCCGTCATAGGACAAGGGGAATTACATCTTTTGTCAATACATATTGTGGCATGGGTGTAACACAGAGAGGTTTCTCAACAGCTTCTTAATAATATTAGGTTATCTTTTCTAGGTTATCTCAGGCTGGTCAACTCATTGTGTTGGGCGCACATATGAAAACAACTGAGGCTTAAGGAAATTTGCCAACACTCAGACATCTAATCCATGTGTGGCCCAAATGATGAGTTGACCGGCCAGATTTTGGCACCCAGTCATCTACATGGTGAGTCCCACATGATGCACAGACCTCGTCCCACAGATGCCATGTCAACACATGTACTTGTGTAGAGTTGCATTTGGAAAAAAACATGCACAATGTGTCCGGTGCATTCAAGTCGCTATTCCAACACAAACAAATGGCTGCCCCAGACAAATAAGCAGGAAATGACAACATGGCGCCAGAGTAACAACTTACAGTGGCAGGAATAATGGCAATCCAGAAATAGAGATTGGATCCTGTAACATAGGATACATAAACCAGCAATTAGTGGGTAAGATGAATAAAACTGCAGGAATAACAGTAGAACCCGCAATACAAATGAGGAACTAATTCAGGTAGGTTCCATGGTTAAAGGACTAAGCGACTCAACCCGACTCATTTGGCTCTGAGTCCAGTTGCAACTCGCCCTAGTCGGGGGTGACTCGGGGCGTGACTAGTGGACCAGATCAGGTCTGATTGAGTCTGAATCAACTCAGATGAGTCCCATGAGACTCGTCCAAGTCTTAAAACCATGAGAGGTTCTTAATCACATAACTTAGCCAACAATCATGCCCTAAACAACATGCCTCACCGTTTATGTCAAACAACATGAAAGCAACAACAAATCCCCAAAGTGGTGCACTGCAATGCATTCAACATAACAAGCATGTTAGCTGGGAACGGTCTCAAGAAAACCTCATTGCATAATAAATACAGACAAGGAATGCAAAGTGCAATCACTCACATGAGGTGGATGCCACATGTAAGCAACACCCAAGCAATTAATCAGGTCAGAGGCACGGGCATACGCTAAATGAAAAAATCAGGCCAGTCCACATCATGTTGCAGCATGTATGTTGAATATGGAACATTGGACATTTTTTCTACTATCCATTTTTCTCAGACCTGAGGCCCACAAGATCAGTAGACCAGTCTTTTTTGCTAAAAGGCATTCTCGCATTGTGCTTACCTGACGAATGGCCCAGATCTCACAACCACGTGATGCAAAGCCCCCAACTTCCCTTTCATCCCTCTCATGCAAGCGTGTATCCTTAACTTTCCTAGATAGTCAATACAGAGATCTAGAAAGAGTTCTTTGCATGCTTCAATGAATGGTGCATGAGCAACTGACTAGAAGGATAATTAGAAGGCTCACTTCATCCTCATAAAATGCTAAAACATTTGGCCTTCATAGTCTATTTTAAAGAGAGGTGCGGAAGCATGAGATTGTTGTTTGATGCCTGTGGTATGCCTAGCAAGTCCAAACTACCACATTCAAAGAGCCCAAACTGTACAAATCTATCTAAAAATGTTCATGAATTTGCATATCAACTTAGACCCCCCATGTCAACCAGGTTCCAAATAATAAAATCATGAGCCTTCATTAGCTCAGATGAGTTCAGCAACTGAAAGTTCTGGTAAGAGTAATCAATAACCCAAAGAAGCTGAACAGTATGGATCAATCAGAGAATGATCCAAATTTATACATAAAAACAATCAAATCCTAGATACTCTCATCCACCTTTCGAGACATTCAAACCTAATTAAAGTTCCCCACCTTACTGGGGAGTTCCTGGTTCATAGTACATGCCAGAGCATTTCAATTTGCTGGTCCATCATTTTGTCTCCTATTGATCTGTTCTTTGACTATTTACGATGACCTCATTCTTGATTGTATCCTTCCTTATTTTCCCTCACATCCATCTCAACATCCTCTCCTCTGCACTCCTTTGGTCATATATTAACCCATATATACTAATGTATGTCTGACTAGTTAAGTATTTTAAGAAACTAACCTGTTTCACCATATAAATATTTACAATGCTACAAGCATTTAGTGGCACAATATTCTGAAGAAAATGTGTTATGCAATTTTTTTCCCCCCAGAATGGAGGAAAAGTTAAGTAATCTAGAAGGAAGCCATGCTGTCAAATAAATGAATAATCAGAAAATCTAAAGGATTCAGAGAATAGTCTTTGGCTGATTTTCGCACTTGCAGATCACTTCTGTTCATTTCAGCCTCTCTTTTTTTTTTTCTTCTTTTTTTTTTTGGTTGTTGTTGCCCGAGTTGGGCAAGATGACAAGAGGATCACCTGTCGCCTCTTGGTGCCTTGTATTGTTTTTTGGAACTTAATGGATTTAGTCATTTTTTCAGAAAAAAACGAAAGAAAGAAAGGAAAAAGAAAATGAAATCTTAAGACATTTGTAGCTCACCTTACACCAACAATCATTTTGAACTCATCTTCCATAGAGTGAATCATATAGCTGTGGAAGTCATATTTTGGCGCGAGGTTGTGATTCTGTCATGAATAAACAAGAAATAGGAGCAAAAATAACTACTTGAGATAATGTAGTCAAACTCCCCAATGGAAGGACACAAACCCATGGAGCCATTTTTTAAATGCATACTTTACCCAGGAAAAAGAAGAAGAAGAAGAAGAAGCCAACAAGAAAATCAGAAACCATGGCTATTTAATAGTGTCAACAACTCAACATGGATAAGTGTCAGTGCAGAAATGTGCATATGGTGTTAGACACAGTGACCCTGAAAATGCCAACATACTGACATCCTTAACAGTTATATGGTATACTCATGAGATGATATTATAGTTCTTAAAGTATAAGATAAAGAAGAAAAAAAACATCCAGATCACAAAAAAATACAATATACAATATCAATAGCATGTACTTAATACCCAAAAACCCTATAAAATGAGAAATTAAGGTTTTCCTTTCCCTGAAAACCATGGAAATGTGTCTGACATGCATATATGGCACATCTGCTTGACAGAGGCATGTTTCAGAGAATGGAATCTGGGTGCCTCTGTCACATAATACAGATAAATATACAAGCAAAAAAGAACAACCTACTTGAAAAGGAGACTTATAATAAGTTAGCAATCTTTTAGGAAATAAAGTAGGTGTGCTATTTATCCTTAGAAATACTAAGTAGAAGACGATAGTGAACTGAGGATGCACAGGAAGAATCTGCAAAGGAAGTCAATCATGAAGAGGGAACAAGAGTGTGAAACATAAAGCTCTCTTCCAACCATAAGAAACAAAACATGAAGCAGCCTTTAGAAGTTTCAAGGATATTGCATACCATGATGAAACCCATACGGAGCGTAAGATAGTCAGAGCGCACCACCGAATGGCCAAATTGGCGGAAAAAACAAGTCTGCAAAAGAAGAGTTAATAAGAAACCACGAGTATCAATTGAACTTAACACTGCAAAGCAATGATTATTTTATTATTATTATTATATTATTTTTTAAAAGGTAAAAAAGGTAACATTGCAAAGCAATGATTGTAGACTAAAGTCACAAAAGAAACTTATCCTCATTCTTGAGTGAGACACCTGAAATATTGATGATAGTTTCTAAAGTTAAACAATAGGAAGACATTAAAGTGCAAAACGCGAGATGGGTGAAAAGGATTAGATCGGTGTTCACAGGAAGTTGTGTAAACCAGACTTAACAAACAGCCTGGTGGACAAAGAATACCAGAATTTTTCCTAACACATTTCACTTCTTTGCTTTGTAGAACACCCAACGCCCTAGGAATTCAACATTGGTACACGTTTAAGTCTCCAGACTCTCCACAGGTCGAAAAACTTGGGCGCAACAGCATTTCTTGGCATCTTCACATGACAAATACATGTCCATGCCACCTGCAGGACTTGACAGCATGCATCGCATAGGACGCGATTGATAATATAAGTTTTCCCACAACTATCCTAATCAACTCACATATGCGTTGGTAACATGAAGTGGGACAGAATCTGCAAAGAGAGGCATCTAGGACTGCCACAAATTGATATTCCAAGAAGCCTGTAACAGGCTAACAGCACAGTCCTCAGCCAATATGTCAACTACAGGAACATATAAGTTAAGCACTGAGAGAGATTGGTTGTTTGTATCCAATAGAAATTTTTGCTACTGAATTCCAGTGATAAATTTATCCTGCGTGTGTCAGTATGAAGTCTACAATGCACATACAGCTTTTGGACATTTGGAACTAATAAGCGTCCATGAGGCTCAGTATCTGGCATTGATGGCAACAATATTATAATAGAAGAAAAGTGAAGGGCTGGCAATAATGTATACAGTGTGCAAAAACTTGGATGCCTACCACCCAAACAAGACATCTATTTCTGCTCCAGGAATTTGATGTGTGGAATTTCACAAACGTTGATTGCCTTTTCAGTATCTTTGGAGTGATGTCTGTCACAACATGAGTTAGAATGTGTTGGTAACTGCCAATAGAAATACAAGGAAAAAAGATCAACCACAGACTATGATGTTCAGGCATGACATCAGTTATAATAAGCATATAGCAACGACAAACCATTTAATGTTGTGATGCGTAATTGGCATTCTTTATGTGCTTAAAGTTGTTAGTGTCATGAGCCAGTTCATGCATGCTCCTTGTAGAGAACTGTAGATGAATCAGATGATGGTGCAGATCTGTCTGCTGACTGGAACAGGACAGCACAGGATCAGGGTTCGCCATTGGGCTGCTTATGGTCGACGGAGAAGACAAGTAGTACCAGTGGTGGTCCAACAGATTTGGTGATCAGTGATTTCACTGGAAAATTTCTTCCGAGCAATGGGATGGGAATAGACAGCAGTGGTCGGAACGGACACGGTAGATGGTGGTAGCAGCAACAACCTGGGTTGTAGATCTAGTTCTAGAACAGGTATAGGGATGGGCAGGCAGCACAGGATGGGTTCTGGATCTGGGGGGCTGACAAGGTGCGGTTGGATCTCACAAAAGTGCCTCCAGATGGTACAGATTCAAGGGATGAACCAGAAATGGTGGTGGGTTGTTGCAGACAGTGTTTGTACAGATGATCAGAACTGATGGCAAGGCTGGATGGTTGCTGGTAGATACATAAACCATACTCTAGCATACACTCTAACAGAGTTAACGTGCATTAACTGTAAATTATGAGACCATTCTCATTAACTAGGATCTGGCGTGTGGCTCTTTTATATGGATATATACATGAAATTACCAACAAATATATGAAGACGAATACGCACTTGTCATTTTTACTACAAAGAAGGCATTGTAGATAGGTTTATAGGAGTTTCTGACCAAACTAGTAAAACTTGGACATACTTGTGATATTTCATTATCCTTTTTTTTTACACACACTCACACCACATGGGAACTCGATCCCTGGTCTGAGTGTTGAAACTTCTCCGAGTCTACATACTTGTGATATTTCATTATCCTTACTTTGGTTTCCTAGCTGAAAGGAAACCGATATTAATTTGGGCTGGGTGCATCACATTTGTTGCTTCTTAACCTCATTCTGAACATTTTACACACTGTAAGTCTGTAACTGGTATTTTTCTATAGGAGCATGGATTAAATAGTGCAGTGTGCATGATTTGGCAGAACACATTGGTATGTAATATTTTTTCATACATTCTGAATCTTGCATTTACGAATTTAAGCAGAGTACAATTCTTCCAGCACTGCTGAAGAGCTTACCACCTAACAAGTCATCCTGATGCCTGTGAGCCTCATCTTCCCATTTTCTCCAAGTATGGATCTGCCAGCAAAATATATAATGTAAGCATAATGATAGGCTTTGGAGACTCAGAAGAAGCAGTGGTGATGATTATTTGCATTTTTCTTTGTGGAGAACAGATAACCAGATTGTGAACTTTCATCAGTTACAAAATAAATCATTACAACAAGAGCTATAGGAGCAGAAATGGTAGATCATATTGCATTATAACTGCTTTTTCCAGTTATAAGGTCACTAAAAATGCATTGTGCAAAGATACGAGGCAAGAGGATAAAAAACCAGCTTCCAACTTGAGGCAAGAAAACTCTAGAAGCATATTTACTCAAAGAGTGCAGATCGTCTGTGTTGAAGGCACAGGAAAATTCAGTGCCGTCTATTCTCATTGGTCCACGTCATCGCCGAAGACGCAAGCTCACAAAACACGCCGATTTTCTCTCTCACAAATGGATTGGGTGCTACCCAACCCCACTATTACCGTGTGGAATTTCTCTGGGTCTCACCATGATTTATCTGTTA